>OX454419.1:35431384-36639857 GCA_949715475.1 Microchrysa polita | reverse complement strand
CTTCGTCTTGGTCTTGCTGATTTGAAAAACATAATTGCCGATCTTCGTTCAGAAATCAACGATTTGAAATCCTCCAATGCGAATCCATGCAACATGGAGGATATCCTTGCTGAAATTGAAGACCGAAGGAAAAGATCTTCCAACATAATCATTCATGGCATTGTCGAAAACAATTCTGAAACTGATGCCTTGAAATCGCTTGAAATAATTAAAGCCGTATCACCTGCACTTAATTTGGAAGCAAAAGACATCAAAACGTTTAGAATCGGTAAGCCAAAAAATGATAAACCGAGACCGATCAAGTTTTAACATCAAGCTCCTCGATTGCTTTTGAAATAATAAAAAGTAAAAAAGATCATAATTCTAGAAAATACCTGAAAACAAATAATGTCAAAATTGTCTCTGATTTAACATTAAAACAGCGTGAACATCTAAACTCACTTAATAATGAGCTCATAAACATTAAAAAAGATGATCCGGAAGCTACGATTAAATATATTAATAGCATTCCCCGCATTATTCGTGGTAAATCAAAAAACTAAACATGAAACTGAGCATATACTATCAAAATACGCGAGGAATACGTACTAAATTACCTGATTTACGTCTGGCTTTGGCAACTAATATTTTTGATATTATAATATTTACGGAAACTTGGCTTAATCAAAATTTTCACTCAGAGGAACTTGGATTTCATAATTTTTCAATTTACCGATGTGATCGAAATAGTAACACGTCTAACAAGCAAAGCGGCGGCGGCGTATTGATTGCTGTTAACAAATCACTGAAATCAACTATACACATTTGTAAACACAATACAGTTGAGCAGCTAATCGTCATGTTACAAACAAAACCATCTCGTACTATCATCAGCACCGTCTATTTGCCACCGGATGCTTCACCAGAACAGTATGAAATGCATATGGATGACTTGTTGCAAATCTCTGAAACTTATCCAACGGCTAATATCAAATGAATTTAGAGGGGTTTTAAGTTGTTTCTTGCATCAAATTATGAGGTGTGGTTGATGTTATTGAGGATATCGGCTTCGTGGGGTTGGCTAATACAATTGCCGTGGTTGGACATTTATGAAATTGTATACTCGTACGTTAAGTTCCTTGCGTGTGGTTGGCTTTTGATTTTCATCACATACGCATACCGATCGTCATGAAATTTGGTAGAGATGTGTATAATGGTAACAGTCTTTGGCACGAAATACTTAGAAGTTGGTAGGGCAAAGAAAACAGGGTGCCCCGAAGATTTGAAATCGAAGTCGACCTTTTTAGTTTTTACTTAAATCAAAATTTTTAATTGTGCGTGTGTAGTCCAGGTCTGCAGATTTGAAAATTATGATGAGACTTTTTAGAAAATTACATAAGAAGAGGCCAGAAAATTTTAATTCGAATAACGAATTTTAACGAATGTTGTTTTTGCAATATTGCTTTAAAGGATAATGACGACGTTTACTCATGTTCATCTTGCAAGGGGATAGAGCATGCTAGCTGTGCTCAATTATCGAGAAAACAAACACTTAATTTGCGATCGGACAACCCGCCATTGTTTATTTGCACAATCTGCACCGAAAAGAACAATATCATCAAATCACTTCGTCTTGGTCTTGCTGATTTGAAAAACATAATTGCCGATCTTCGTTCAGAAATCAACGATTTGAAATCCTCCAATGCGAATCCATGCAACATGGAGGATATCCTTGCTGAAATTGAAGACCGAAGGAAAAGATCTTCCAACATAATCATTCATGGCATTGTCGAAAACAATTCTGAAACTGATGCCTTGAAATCGCTTGAAATAATTAAAGCCGTATCACCTGCACTTAATTTGGAAGCAAAAGACATCAAAACGTTTAGAATCGGTAAGCCAAAAAATGATAAACCGAGACCGATCAAAGTTTTAACATCAAGCTCCTCGATTGCTTTTGAAATAATAAAAAGTAAAAAAGATCATAATTCTAGAAAATACCTGAAAACAAATAATGTCAAAATTGTCTCTGATTTAACATTAAAACAGCGTGAACATCTAAACTCACTTAATAATGAGCTCATAAACATTAAAAAAGATGATCCGGAAGCTACGATTAAATATATTAATAGCATTCCCCGCATTATTCGTGGTAAATCAAAAAACTAAACATGAAACTGAGCATATACTATCAAAATACGCGAGGAATACGTACTAAATTACCTGATTTACGTCTGGCTTTGGCAACTAATATTTTTGATATTATAATATTTACGGAAACTTGGCTTAATCAAAATTTTCACTCAGAGGAACTTGGATTTCATAATTTTTCAATTTACCGATGTGATCGAAATAGTAACACGTCTAACAAGCAAAGCGGCGGCGGCGTATTGATTGCTGTTAACAAATCACTGAAATCAACTATACACATTTGTAAACACAATACAGTTGAGCAGCTAATCGTCATGTTACAAACAAAACCATCTCGTACTATCATCAGCACCGTCTATTTGCCACCGGATGCTTCACCAGAACAGTATGAAATGCATATGGATGACTTGTTGCAAATCTCTGAAACTTATCCAACGGCTAATATCATTATTACTGGCGATTTTAATTTAGCTAATGTCGATTGGTCTGCTTCTTCATGGTCTGTTGGAAGCAATAATATGAAAGCTATGGAAGTAATCGATACTTTTTCATTCTTAAATTTATTTCAATTTAATTATATTAAAAATATTGCGAACAATGTTCTAGATTTAGTATTCTCAAATGTAGAAAGCATTTCTGTATCTGAAAACAAAACTCCTTTTTTGCCAATTGATGGTTATCATCCAGCTTTGGATATTAATCTAATTTTACCATTACGTATTGAAAAATCTAAAAAATGTGAATCTTACGAATTTATTAATTTTCAAAATGCAGATTATTCTGAGTTAAATGAAGCCTTAAGCATTGTTGATTGGGCTGTAATTGAAAGCTTGTCACTAAATGAAGCAGTGTCCTTGTTTTATAATACTGTGAACAATTTGATTAATGAACATATACCTCGTAAACGCTCAACTTGTGATAATTTCCCCTCCTGGTTTTCTAGTCAACTAAAGCAGTTAATACACCAAAAGAAAACAGCGCATTTAACGTACAAGTCTTCAGGCAGATTATATGATTATCAAGTTTTTTCCGATTTAAGGGCTAAAAGCAAAAGACTTGCAAAACTAGATTTCCAACGCTTTATTTATAAATTAGAATCCGAAGTTCATTCAAATATTAAACATTTTTGGAAATACATTAACTCTAGAAAAAATTGCAACATTTTACCAGACACTATGTTTCTAAACAGCATTAGGAGTTCTAACTATGCTGATATTTCGAATTTATTCGCAGATAATTTTTCTAAAGTTTACAATAACGAAATGCGGTCTTCCTTTGATTTTCCATCGTTAAATAAATCGTACTAACTTTAGTTTATCCAATATTCCTATTAATACTGAATCGCTTTTCAGAAAACTAAGTACGCTAGACACTTCGAAAAGACCTGGACCAGATGGCATTCCTCCGATCTTGCTGAAGAATTGTGCTGCTAATATATTGCTTCCACTCACTATTCTTTTCAATAAATCCTTATCTTCTGGTCAATTTCCTGATTATTGGAAAGTAAGCTATGTCTTGCCTATCCATAAATCAGGTGATAGAGCAGATATTCGCAATTATAGACCGATTAATATCTTATCGTGCATTCCGAAAATATTTGAAAGTTTGGTTACAGATTATATAACGCCTTTAGTAAAACCTTATATAATACAACAACAGCATGGCTTTTGTGCCGGTAGATCCACTGCAACCAATCTTATAGAATATGAAAATTATATTTTTAATGCTTTTAAGAATAAATCCGAAGTTCATTCGGTTTACACCGATTTTTCCAAGGCGTTCGATAAACTTGATTTCGATATACTAATAAAAAAGTTGGAAAATTTTGGTTTTTTCGGGTCGATAATAAGCTGGATAAACGATTATTTGAGAAATAGATCTTTAATTGTGAGCGTAAATAACAACCTATCAAAGCAATTTATGGCAACATCTGGAGTCCCTCAAGGGTCACATCTAGGTCCGGTGTTATTTTTATTATTTATTAATGATCTGTTATCTTCGAAGAAGTTGAATTTTTATTATTTGCTGATGACTGTAAAATATTTAAGGAAATTAAATGTTATGAAGATACTTGTATTCTACAAAGGAATCTAAACAATTTTTTTATCTATTGTGTACAAAATCGTTTAGAACTTAATTTATCTAAGTGTCAGTTTATTGTATTTAGTAGAAGTCCAGCAAAACATCAATGTGTTTATTATTTAGATACTCATCCACTGGCACAAGTAACCTTAATTAAAGATCTCGGCATACTGATGGATACATTCTTAAATTTTAAGGAGCATATTCAGGACATTTCAGAGCAAGCCCGTCGCATGCTAGGCTTCGTTATTAGAAACTCCTCGGAATTCAATAACATTCATGCCTTAAAGTCGTTGTACTTTTCTCTTGTAAGAAGTAAGCTAGAATATTTATCCGTTGCATGGAACCCATTTTATAATTCATACACTTACACGATTGAAAAAGTTCAGCATAAATTTTTAAGGTATATCGCCTATAAATTGCACATAACCAGTAACGACATAAATTATGCATATATTCAGGAATTATTGAATATTAATACACTTGAGGTTCGAAGAACTTATTTTGATGCTGTCTTCTTGGCAAACTTATTTAATGGGTCTATAGATGCCCCTGATATTGTTTTTAAAATTCCTTTCAAAATTCCTAATCGCGTTACAAGACAGCGTGATATGTTTGAAGTACGATGTTTGAGGACTAATTATCTATGTAACTCACCTTTGGAAAGAATGAAACGAATTGGAAATCTAGCTTTTAGTCATTTGGATTTATTTGGCTCCACGAAGGATGAATTAAAAAAGTATATATTTGAATTATTGGATTAAGTTAATAATAAGTTTACGATTTGAGCGTTTTTTATAATTTTTTTAATATATATTTATTTTTTTTTATTTTTTAAATTAGTTTTTTTTTTTAGTACATTTTTTTTTTTATTTTTGAATTTTTAGTGTAATTTACTACTTAATATAACTTTTAGTTTCTTAAGAATTTTATTGATCGGCTACTCTTTATTTTTAGGCAGCTAGTTTGTAATTTTAATTTGTAAAAAGGACATTCGTCCGTTTATGTTCAATAAATAAATAAATAAACTTAATAACTATACCAAAGACTGAACATGAAATTTTGTGTGAAAACATAGAATGGTAATATTGGTAATAGTAATCTAGAGATGCAGAGATCGAATCTCGACGTTATCAAATATTTCCGTACGTGTGCGCATAGGAAATATATAGTGCTTGCAACATTAGACAGGGTGTCCGGAAACTGCCGCAAAAACGCCCACATTCAACAAAACAATGCACAACAATGGCATTGAACTGTGTACAATGCAAAGTTGAACATCAATCTCGCTACCCCAATCAAACTCATGTTCAATCAAGAGAAGAAAAAGCTTAAGAGCATAAATGTTGGGCAGCATGATGCTAGCCTCCCTTGCTCATTCTAGCTGGTCTAGCTTTAGAGATATTGAGCTTTAAGTTGCGCAAGAATATGATTTTTTCAAAAATCGTCAAATGCCTGTGGCAGCTAAAGAGTTAAGTATAGGGGGTATGTTACGTACAACTTTTTTGCTGGAAATCAATTAAGGAATCATAATCCGGGGCGTTTATGCGGCAGTTTCCGGACACCCTGTCTAATGTTGCAAGCACTATATATTTCCTATGCGCACATGTACGGAAATGTTTTGATAACGTCGAGATTCGATCTCTGGATCTCTAGATTACTATTACCACTATTACCATTCTATGTTTTTACAACAAATTTAATGTTCAGTCTTTGGTATAGTTATTAAGTTATTCGAATTAAAATTTTCTGGCCTCTTCTTATGTAATTTTCTAAAGAGTCTCATTATAATTTTCAAATCTGCAGACCTGGACTACACACGCACAAATAAAAATTTTGATTAAAGTAAAAACTAAAAAGGTCGACTTCGATTTCAAATCTACGGGGCACCCTGTTTTCTTTGCCCTACCAGCTTCTAAGTATTTCGTGCCAAAGACTGTTACCATTATACACATCTCTACCAAATTTCATGACGATCGGTATGCGTATGTGATGAAAATCAAAAGCCAATATACAATTTCATAAATGTCCAACCACGGCAATTGTATTAGCCAACCCCACGAAGCCGATCCTACACATATCCTCAATAACATCAACCACACCTCATAATTTGATGCAAGAAACAACTTAAAACCCCTCTAAATTCATTTTATTTTAATTCGCACACAAGGATTTTTTCTTTTGAGATACGGGTTTTTTCATTTGGGATACGGATTTTTTCATTTGGGATACGGATTTTTTCATTTGGGATAAGGGTTTTTTTCATTTGGGATATGGATTTTTTCATTTGGAATACGGATTTTTTCATTTGGGATACGGATTTTTTCATTTGGGATATGGATTTTTTCATTTGGGATAAGGATTTTTTCATTTGGGATAAGGATATTTTCAATTGGGAAATACTATATTATTATTCTCAAACAAATTCGTGATAAAAGGCCAGTGAATATCGTCTTAACTTCAATAAATTGAACGCATTCAATTTAATTTATTGATTTGTTGTTTATTTTGTAAATTAAAAACTGCAAAAAAATATGATATCTCACAAAAACAACTCTGTTGTAAAAGGTTTCCGCCAAAGAAAAAGTCGTCAGCCGCAAAAAGGATTGATATGAATACAATCCCGCCAAAATACTCGCATCTTGTCTCAAGGATATGCATATTCAAAAGTCATTGAATTAGTTAATAGCTTCCACCAAACCTACGCGGTGCGGTACGCATCAGAATCTATGAAATAATTTTCGCCGTGGTAGACCACGCTGATATTGCCAATTCGGGTGGTGTGTGTTGTGTGTAACGCGTACCGCTTCCAGGCTTGTTTGGCGGAAACTAATTTCTTGCAATAGCAGGATAAAACATATGCATTAGAAAGAATCTCTATTAAACATTCCCGCTATATTATTTATAATGCACACGATAAGCAGCAAACAATATAGCACGCTGTTTGCATGTTGCCGCTGTGTTCCAAGCGTCGTCGCCCAGATTTTTGTTTTGATGAAAAAAAAAGGCGACGGTCACAAAAATGGTTTGCGACAGATATCGACATCGACAGCAATAAATATGCTCCATATTTTTCCTGTCCTCTTTCGGACTCTCATTCTATAGAAAAGAGGAAATATGGAGGCGTAATTCTGGTGCGGCATAAGTATTTTCACAACATTTAACTCTTTTGATTGCACCATTTGTTCGTATGAATTGACGCAAACAAAACATATTCTTATCTTACTAATTTTTGAGTTTCCCCATTTTAAATTTTAAGTAAAAAATATCACCAGTGACTCGAAACATAAGCAAACATCAGAATTTAGAAGATTGGTTTGATCATCAATAGAGGCAAGACTATGGGCGGAATTCATAGTCCCCACTTATACTTAAGGGAACCCTTAAGGGAATCCTTATTAATTTTGCGATTCATAGTCGTCAATACTTAAAAAAATAAATTAAATTTTGATACTTCTAGATAATTTTTTTTGTTTTATTTGTCAGTTACTATAATTGGGCTCCTGAATTAAATTAACTCATTGCCGGACACAACGCCAAAATTTGACACGATTTTTATGGTCAAATGCTCAAAATTGGACGTCTATAGACGTTGTGTCCGGGAAAGTGTTAATTTATTGAATGCGGCAGTACCTTTATAAGTGGCGTTTTGCATTCCCTTATACTTATTCCTTAAGGGAGTCCTTATTCCTTAAGTGACGATTATGAATTCCGCCCTTAGTCCTGGTTTGAATACACTACTATTTAATTTTATTTCATACGGTAAACGGTTTATCTCACAAAAACAACTGTGTTGTAAAAGGTGTCCGCCAAAGAAAAAGTCATCAGCCGCAAAAAGGATTGATATAAATACATTCCCGCCAAAATACTCGCATCTTGTCTCAATGATGGTGGTGGAGCAAATTTTTTTCAACGCTTATTGGCGGGGAGCTGAACGAGGGTACTATTTGCTGCTGTGTTCTTTTCTTGATAATTTTGAAGCTTCCAGTCTTATAGAAAATAAAAATGCATTTTAGAACCTTATTTAGCTTTCCTTCGTATGGAACTCGTTTTTTTTATATACGATAAAAGTTCTTTCATAAATTTCTTAACATTGATTTTATTTTGTTATTAACCTTATTCAAGCTCCCCGCCAAATAGCGTTGAAAAAAATTTGCTCCACCACCATCATTGAGACAAGATGCGAGTATTTTGGCGGGAATGTATTTATATCAATCCTTTTTGCGGCTGATGACTTTTTCTTTGGCGGACACCTTTTACAACACAGTTGTTTTTGTGAGATATCATATCTTTTTGCAGTTTTCGATTTACAAAATTCGTAAATATATTATGAAGACGATATTCATTGCCCTATTGTCACGAATTTGTTTGAGAACAATAATTATAAGAATGATAAGCCCGTTGCTAACCTTCGTCTCCTTGGTCTCCTTGGTAACCTTGCTCGCCTTGGTAATCTTAGTAACCATAGTACACTTGACTACTTTGGTGATCTTGCAAACCCTTAGTAACCTTGGTAACCCCGATGGCCTTGGTAGCCCTAGTAACCTCGCTAACCTTGGTATCTTTATACATAACATTAAACTTAATGATAACTCTAACTTTGACCATAACCCTGGCCTATACCTAAACCTCAAACTCAGACTCAACCTTAACCCAAACCCTATCCTTACATTTAATCCTAATAATAACGTTAACTGCGATGTAACAATAGAGAGTTTTAGCAAGTCGTATGGAATAAGATGACATAATTTGACATTCCATATAAAAATTCGCTTGCTTACCGTGTACGAAACAAAATATTTTAATTTTGCATATCCTAAGTAGGCATAGGTGTAAAAAACGACAAATTATTTCGCCAATTTCGACTGTTTCCAGAGAATCAAATATACGGAAATACACCCATGCCTACTTGGGACATGCAAAATTAAGATATTTCGTTTCGTATACGGTAAGCAAGCGAATTTTTATATGGAATGTCAAATTATGTCGTTTTATTCCATACGACTTGCTAAAACTCTCTAATAACTTTAACCCTATCCGTTACCCTAAACTTGATTTTGACTTTAACACCTTAGCCCTAAATTGAGTCTAAACCTTTACTTCATCTCTATCACATTCATCCTAATCTTAAATCTTAATTTTTAATGTAACCATTAAGCCTCACTGGGTACTCAATATGTGATTCAAATAACATACATATTTCCTAAGTTCCACATTGCGCCTAAGACACAAAGAGAAAGACATGTACATGTGAAAATATCCTTTTATCCCTCATCAAAGGTCCCGAAAACCTGTTGAGTCCTGACGAGCATTGCTTTTACAACACTAAAGTGGTTTCATGACCAAGAATCAGGGATAGCTATGAAATTCACTATATAACTAACAGTACCTTTTTGCCTACCACAATAGGATCAAACCGGGTGGAATTACAAGAATAAATCTACATGCCAAATTTTGTTCAAATTAACTCATCAGAATTCCTTGAAAAATCAATTTTCCATATGCCATCATCACGTAACTCTGGTTTGAACACAACAGAATACACCGTCTTGACAAAACCGATTTGGTGTCCCAGCGCCATATTTAAGCTTCCACCAAACCAGCGCAGAACGGTAGCGGTACGTGTCAGAATGTATGAAATAGTTTCCGCCGCGGTACACCACGGAGTACTTGTCAATTGTTGTGGTGTGCGTGTGTTGTGTGTACCGCGTACCGCTACCGCGCTGATTTGGTGGAAGCTTTAGGATCATCGGGATGAATGAAACAGTGCGTATGCTCATCCAATATTAAACTAATATGTACGTACTCGTATATATGAGACGAACCAAAACAGGAACTTTGACCCGCCCCCTCTCTCGCAGACGATCTAAAACTGAAAATTTTAGATACAAAAGATTGTTCGGTCCTACCAATTATACTATACTATACGATTCTTTTCTAGGCTTTTTTCGGGCCTATCCCCGACTTTTGCAAAATGCTTCCTTTAAAACATATAAAAAGATTTAAGCGAGAAACTCTATGTATTTTTTCACATTTTCCGCTGTATCTTTTTTTCTACTTCACGGATCGGAGCAAATGCACACCTTCACGACAGACTCTATCAATGGGAAAAGAGAGCAAATCCCGAGATGCCCTCTGCAAGGCTGTAGCCCTGTCAATGAACGACAAGAACAACGAGAACAACGAGAACAAGATTTTTGAAAAAATGCGATTTTCAAACTATTATATCTCCGGTGTTTCTTATCGTATCATCTTGAAATTTTCTACACTTCGTAAGACGGCGCGAGCGACAACGCTTACCAAATTTGAAGACTCAGGACCAACCAGGGTCCGAGCTACAGAGGTCCGAAAACCCGTACTTGTTCCGTCGTGTAAACATAGTCTTAGTCGCTTCTCACTTTTTATTTTTGTTCAAATTACTTCGTTTTTCTTTGGCGTGCGGGACGCTCCCGCGTCCCTAGATTATCAAACATAAAAATGTTGTAAAATAAAACAAAGACAAGTCTTAGCGCTGTCTGAAAGAAAGTGAATATCGAGCCCGAGTGATTAGTGAGCAACGATAAAGAACTGTAAGAAAGAAGTGAAATTCCGACGATTCAATGACGGCCAAAAGAAGGTTTGGCCATGGAAACAGTGATTTGAACTTAAGCACGCTAGGCCATTGTAAGCAAAATATCCCTGCATGAGAGATTGAGAGATCCTCCACTGTGGTTTTTATTTTGATAACCGGCTGTGTGAAGTTAGCCAGTCATTTTTTTTTTAATTACGCCCTTTTGCTCGGTGAACCGTTTGTTCGACTGCGGCTACGTTTGTTCGACTGCGGCTACGTTTGTTCTTGATTGTTCGCCAATTAATATCGTTTGTTCTTCTCTAATTATTTAATTATAACAACTTTAAAATTGTGAGTGTGAACTTAGCCAGTCATTTTTAAATATGGGTCGGAAAGGTATAGGTTTGGTATCAATCGAAAGCCAGACGTTTGTTCATTTTGTAGGGCGTTTGTTCATCCTGGAAACGGAAGGATACAGGAATTATTAAGGAAAAAGAGATTAGTTGTGACGTCATCTTCACTCAACCAACGCCATCTACTCAGCTCAGCTGTACGATGATGGTGTGGATCTTGCATAAATTGTTTGCGGGACACGGGTTGCCCGTACAGCTGAGCTGAGTAGATGGCGTTGGTTGAGTGAAGATGACGTCACAACTAATCTCTTTTTCCCTAATAATTCCTGTATCCTTCCGTTTCCAGGATGAACAAACGCCCTACAAAATGAACAAACGTCTGGCTTTCGATTGATACCAAACCTATACCTTTCCGACCCATATTTAAAAATGACTGGCTAAGTTCACACTCACAATTTTAAAGTTGTTATAATTAAATAATTAGAGAAGAACAAACGATATTAATTGGCGAACAATCAAGAACAAACGTAGCCGCTGTAGAACAAACGGTTCACCGAGCAAAAGGACCTAATTTCAAAAAAATGACTGGCTAACTTCACACAGCCTTGATAACCAGGTATCCGTTGTTCTACATAAACCGGACATTTTCTTTAAATATTGATTTTTGTTTGTAAAAATATACAAATGAAAAAACGAACATTTTTTTCGAAAGTTTGCAGTGGCTTAAACTTTTTCCTTAGTAAATGAGGTTTGCTTTTGATGGTTTTTATACCCTATACCCATAAGATGGGTATAGGGTATAAAAACATGTAACACCTCAAAGGAGCCTCCGGAGGTATGGCAAAGTATACAGGGTGTCCCGCAACCGGTGGTACATAGGATAATGGGAGATAGTACAGCTCATTTGAGGACAATAAATGTTCTACACGACCCCTCTATCTTTAACCGTTAGAAAGTTATAGCATTTTTTGATAAAAGTGTCAGAAACCCCGACTTGCCGAGCAAAATCACTATTTGCCACGCTCCCAAATATTGGATCCGAAATTTGACTTCACTTTCTGAAACTGCACAAAATTCTACATAAAATAACGGTTTTGCCAATTAAATTATTTAAAAACCTACCCAGATACAACCACTCAAACTTTAAAGAAATTTGGAAATTGATATTTTCTTGTAAATTCAAATTGCAAAATCGTAACGGTACTTTGAACTGACAAATGTGCAAAGTTTACAAAAGTTGCATCATTATGTCAGCTTTCGAACGACATATAAAAAATAGGGTCTTAAGGACTGAAAAATTGAAAATATTACGTGTTTAACAGAAAAAAACATGGTCTCAAGAGAAATTCAAAGTATACATTTTATTAAGTAAACAATATTTTTTTTATAAAAACTAAAAAGAAAGATTATTGAGAATAGGAACTTTTATATTAGAAATGCTGTTCAAAGTGTCCTCCTCCATATCGGACACAAATTCGGCACCTTCTACCAACAGAAGAGACCGCCTTAAGCATCTCTTCCCTTTTTTCGCGCAAATTATTGCAAGCCATTTTAATTTTTTGCAAAAGATGTTCCCGGGACACTATTGGCTCATCGTAAACTTCATTTTTGAGTCTACCCCATACATGGAAATCAAGCGGCGTTAAGTCGGGACTTCTAGGAGGCCAAGCGACAGGCCCGTATCGTCCAATCCATTTTTCATGGAACTCACTATTCAAAAATTCCGTAACAATTCTTCCGCTGTGAGCCGGACATCCGTCCATTTGCCACCATATTTCTGATAATCTAGCTAATGGAATTTCATCTACGACCTTCGGCACGACTTCTGTTTCGAGAATCTGGTGGAACGCGGATGAATTGAGTCTTTGAGGAAGAATAATTTCAGGTAGTAGTTCATCTCCAAGAACACCGATCCAGATATTTGCACTAAACTCGTGCTGGTATCTCGAAGTACGAGTTTCGCGGGGGTTCTGATGAGACCAGAAATGGGTGTTGCGGGTATTGAATACACCACTCCGAGTAAAAGTAGCCTCATCTGTCCATATTATTTTTCTTTGGAAGTGCCGATCCGCTGCCAATCTTTGTATGAACCAACTGACTGCCCCTTCTCGACAAGCTTATTTGCAAATACTGGCATATTCTTCCTATTTTTCATGCAAGTCCCAACAGCAGCGCATGGCAATTCGTTCAAAAGTTTCACACTGGTAAAGAATCGATCAAATGCCAGTAACATATCCTTACTTTGAATGCTTTCACAGAGTTGTAAAACCACTCGTTCTCCTAGTGTATTTTCGTTGTACTTATTTGCAACCTCTTTCCCTGCGTATATGTTTAGGTCGTAAATATAACCGTTGAAAGAATGGCATCGCTGCCAAATCTTTATTCCCCGCTTTACGGGCTTCAAAGGCATATATTGCTTTAGAGCAGACCTTCCCTTGAACTTCGTCATGGACTCATCAACCGACTGATAATTTCCCTCCTTTATGACCTTCTGGAAAGTGTGTTTGAAACAGTTGACTAATTCTTCTGCGTAGTAAAGCTTACCAGCGTTATCGGGCTTATCTGGATGGTTGAAATATAGTTTGGATATTAGTGTTTGAAAGCGATTTCTAGACATATAGGTACTTTTTTATAAATGAATTCCCAAGGGACTCATTGTTGCACCAATAGTCACTTAGAGTGGGAACATGATTGTATGACATAGCGAACAACAATCCTAATAATACCATTATTTCCCCTTTGTCTGTCATTGGAACGTTTTGATTTTTCTCTCTGTTGTACATTAGTAATCTTTCGTTGGTGCACTGAGCGATTTACATAAACAAGCCATTAGGAAACATCAATTTGAATGACTCAATCTCGCTTTGGTTTGCATTTTGTGCTACTCGGACTTCTAATTTTGAATGCTCCGGAATCGTATATTTCGGATGGAAATTCTCTGAAGGTCTGCTCCAAATAACACATCCAGAAACGTTACCAGACGTACTTTGATTTGCATCATTGGGTTCAACACTACAAGATTCTGCAGTTTGAACTTCGCCTGCATGAATTTCCTCATCTGAACTTTCAGACTCTGATGGCTCCCTAATGGAAGGAACATACTCCGATTCTGTAGTTGAAGAAAAATCTAGTTCGTTGTCTTCATCGTCTGACGATGCTTCTAAGTAGCCCAAAACTTCTTGATCAGTAAGTGTTCTTTTACGGCTCATCTAAAATAATAAAATATTTGTCCAATTGAGCATTTGTTGGTTTCGATACCATTGGGATATATTGACCCATGTTGAAATACCATTGTCAGATAATTCAAAGTAAACCAAAATGCTAATTTACCTCGTTTCTTTACAAATTCCCCACAACTAGCAGATAGAGAACCAAGTGCACAATCGCAAAAACACACAAAATGCGGAAAAATCGGACAAAAACCGCTTATTTGATCGAAATCAAACTCGAAAATATGAACGCGTTATGGTAGCTGTCAACTAGAATCTCCAATAAAACAACAGTATTGTCGACAAACAACTCTAACTGTATTTATGTTATGGAGTATACTTGATAGTACCATTGGGATTATTTCTAACACAGTTTCAAGCGCCCATGTATCCACTAGAATTTTTTATTTTTCGCTGGGACGTATTGTCCCGTTGGGAGTGTAAGGGTTAAACGCCCTAACAAACGTTCGGCTGTCCGGAACCTGTCTTTGGGGGAAGCGACGACCATACTCGCGAACTGCTTCGCGTCCGTTACATCCAGCTATACCATACACCAACACCATATCAGCGTACTCGATATCCGAATATTTTGTCGCCATCTAATAAAACATCACACTAATAACGATTTTAATAAATACTACTAATAATAATACCTGTTTTAATATTAACGTTCTAGCAACAGATCAATTGTGTGATAATCAATGCTAATCAGTTGAATTAAACTGGTGGAATAACGAACTGAAGCAAATGACTTTAAAATAACAAGGATTAACCGTTAATATTACCGTTTTCTCAACAAGTACATTTTCACATTTTTCCAGAATGAATCTATAGGCGGATTTTTAAGATATAATGTACTTTCAAAAAAATCAAACACGGTCCGTTCTCGTCGATGGCTTTTATTAGAAGAACGAATAGATTTGTTACATAGAATATTGAACATTCTTACTGTACATAAACTAGTATTAGTATTAGCTATACTGACCGGTTTTACAAGAACGACAGTGTAGCGAAATAATTATTTGTACACTCTAATGTGTGTATTCTATATGAATATTTTCAGCTGCTACAAAACATCTTCAAGGCAAAGTTCGTTGACACCTTAATTTCACTATTTTTTGAAAACCATTAATAATAATTGAAGTATGTATGTATTTTAATTAGATTTGTTCTGCTTTAGTTTCGCGTTTTTTTTTCTTTTACACGTAATATTTTCAATTTTTCAGTCCTTAAGACCCTATTTTTTATATGTCGTTCGAAAGCTGACATAATGATGCAACTTTTGTAAACTTTGCACATTTGTCAGTTCAAAGTACCGTTACGATTTTGCAATTTGAATTTACAAGAAAATATCAATTTCCAAATTTCTTTAAAGTTTGAGTGGTTGTATCTGGGTAGGTTTTTAAATAATTTAATTGGCAAAACCGTTATTTTATGTAGAATTTTGTGCAGTTTCAGAAAGTGAAGTCAAATTTCGGATCCAATATTTGGGAGCGTGGCAAATAGTGATTTTGCTCGGCAAGTCGGGGTTTCTGACACTTTTATCAAAAAATGCTATAACTTTCTAACGGTTAAAGATAGAGGGGTCGTGTAGAACATTTATTGTCCTCAAATGAGCTGTACTCCCATTATCCTATGTACCACCGGTTGCGGGACACCCTGTATATATAAATGATCAGGGTCGGTCCCTGAATCGAATAAGCCATGTCTGTCTGTCTGTCCGTGTGTCTGTCTGTTAGCACCATAACTCCCGAAATAATGAAGCTAGCGGTTTGCAATTTTGGTGAAAAGTTTCTTTTGCAATCTTGGGCGGTATTGAAAATGGGCCAAATCGGACCACGGGTTCCCCTACCTCCCATACAAACTACCCCTCATTGATATTTTAATTCGGCCATAACTTTCGGTAGAATATCGCTATCGACTAGAAATTTTGATCAATGTCTCATTCTAACATATACTTTGAAAAACTTCAAATTAGTATCAAATGGTAGCCGTTGGATGCCTTGATAAGATAATAAAAATGTGCCAGGTCCGACCCATCTACCCCTCCCCTCCGCCTCCCTCCCCTACAAAAAATATGGAATTGAATATTTTGGATTTTGCGTGCCTTCTAGGTCTGTACATGGGTATAGGGTATACACTCATCGTGCTATTCGCACGATTAGAACTCGGGTCTCGTTTAATCTTTCTTTTATTATCTGCGTATGCATGCAATTTGCCTTTTTTAGTTCTAGGCCCAAGGTGGTCGTTATTATCGGTGCCTCCCATGGCACATTCTTCATACCCATAATACCCTTTGGTTCAATTTCATTGTCCATGGACATTTTCCATAAATATTTGGAAAATTTTTCCGTCTCCAACCTTTAAACCAGGGTTGAAGTTTGCCTCTACGGAGGCTTAAAACAAACTTGGAATTTCTGATTTTTCTCCAATGTTTCAAGTCACTGAACACATTTTCTCATTGTTATTCAAAATATAAGCACAAAACATTATTAAAATTAAGTTTTGTCCATTTTTACTCAGAGAAATTGGTGTACAATCTAAGTTTAAAATATTGTCAAAATTCTTATGCCGCCCAGAGTTACGCACCTATCTGTTCTCTTCTTTATAGCCAGAGAGTGCGAAAACAGACAGGAAAAATATTGAGCATATTTATTGCTGTTGATATATACATACTTTGATTTCCTTATAAGCAATTTACTGGTATTCGCTCTAGTTTAACAAACTCACTGTCTGGGCTCGAGAGTACCAGATGTCAAAATACATGTGCCGACTAGTGTATGCCGCACCAGAATTACGCGCCTATCTGTTCTCTTCTTTATAGCAAGAGAGTGCGAAAACGGACAGGAAAAATATTGAGCATATTTATTGCTTTTCTTTAGATGGCCAATATATTTCGGGCTAAAAGCCCATCATCAGGGTCTTATATCTTATAGTAATGAACAAAGACAATATCAAAAAATCACAGCAAAACTTCTAAAAACATTTGTTTACATAAAGTCAGAATTTCAAGCAAAATATCACAGATGTTATAAATTCTTAAGGTTAGGTACACCCAAAAAGGAATGACTTTCACTTTCGCGGATCTACAGAGGCAACACAACAAAGAATATTGATTGCTGTTGATATGTAATTTGATTTCCTTTTAAGAAATTTACCGTTATTCGTTCTAGTTAAACAAAATCAGTGTCAGGACTCGAATGCACCAGATGTCAAAATACATATGCCGACTAGTGTACTCGTACACATACATACATACATACATACGTGTCGGATTTTGTATGATGTATAGTGTTATAGATTTCTAGATATTACATAAATGAATGGATAACTGTATGTAGGCAATGTAATAGAAATGGATTGGTTTACTAAATAGCCTTGGTGGAAATTTATAGCGCTGTCCAACCCAGTTTGTAGCGTACGCGTACCCCCAAAAAAAGGGCGGTATTCGGATTTAGCAGTTGTTATTGTAAAAATCTATGAATGGGTCAAAGAAATAAAATTTGTGGAAATATGCAGTGCAGCACAAATCGGTTTGTAGCGTACGCTTAAGTATAGGAAAGTTTCGGACAGCGCATATATTTGCATTGAATTAATGAAGGTAGCTTAAGATAGGTCAGTTGTGGGAATATATACGATGACGAGAAAACAGGGGTCCCATTTTTGGGCGCGCAACCCCGAAAATTTTTATACCCTTCACTCGTAGAGTAAAGGGTATATTAACTTTGTCATGAAGTTTGTAACGCATTGAAGGAAGCATCTCCGACCATATAAAATATGTATATATATGATCAGCATGACGAGCTGAGTCGATTGGGCGATGTCCGTCTGTCTGTCTGTCCGTCTGTAGCTACGCGTTTTACTCGGCCAGTTTGAAAGCTATCGAGCTGAAATTTTGCACAAATGTTTCTTTTTATTGCAGGCAGTTTGTATGTTTGAATCGCTAAAATCGGACCGTGGGGTCATGGGGCTGCCATACAAACCTAACCCCCCCAATTTGGTTTTTCTAAGAAAAACTTTTTCATGTGTTTACTAATTTCAACGAAATTTCACACAAATGTTTTTCTATTGATAACACAAAACATATGTAAGAATGGATCAAATCGGACCATGGGGTCATGGGGCTGCCATACAAACCTAACCCCCCAAATTATGTTCTTCTAGGAAAAACTTTTTCATTTGTGCACCAATTTGAGCGAAATTTCACACAAATGTGTTTCTATTGATGCCACAAAATATATGTAAGAATAAATGGAATCAGACTGTGGGGTCATGGGGCTGTCATACAAACCCAGCCCCCAAATTGAGTTTTTCTAAGAAAAACTTTTTTATTTGTCTACCAATTTCAATCAAACCTCATAAAAGTGCATTTCATTTGATGCCACAAAGCATGTGTAAAAATGAATGGAATCGGACGATGCCGTCATGGGGCTATCATACAAAGCCAACCCCCTAAATTGAGTTCTTCTACGAACAACTTTTTTATTTGTGCACCACTTTCAACCAAAACTCGTAAAAGTGCACTTCAATTGATGCCATAAATAATAATCGGACTATGGAGTCATGGGGCTACCATACACGCCCAACCTCCCCATTTTGGATCTTCTAAGAAACATTTTTTCTACACCAATTTAAAAAAAACCTCAATGCGTCTTTATCAAAACAAAAAAAAAGTAAATCAAATGGAATCGTACAATGGGGCCATGCTCCCGCATCCCCCCAATAAAGTTTTCTGAGATATTTTTTTTTTATTTTACCACTTATTCCAACCAAACCTCACACAAATATTGTTTTATCGACGCCACAGAATTTGTCAATATCAAATATTATGCGAAAACAGAAGGAAAAGAATGGGGAAGGATTAAAACAAGTCATAGGTTTGCCCCAAAAAACTTTTAGCCCGAGGAGAGTGAAGGGTATTCAAATTTCGGCCGCGCCCGAAATTAGCCTCGGTCTCGTTTTTTCTTGTTTTTGACCTCAAATTCGGAATCAGCGGCCCATAATTACATTGGTGTTTCTTGCCACGCCGATTGGACGAGTATTTCCCCAAGAAAACAGGGGTACCATTTTGGGGCAGGCAACCCCATTTTTTTTTTATTTTTGACCTCAAATTCGGGATCAGCGGCCCATAATTCTTTTAGTGTTTCTTCCCACGCAGAGTGGACGAATATTTCCCCGAGAAAACAAGGGTACCATTCTAGGCGGCAACCCCAAAAGTTTTTGTCTGTTTATTTTAAATTTGGAATCGGTGCCTCAAATTTACCTTAGTGTTTCTGCCACGCCGATCGGACGCGTATTTCCCCGAGAAGGATGCCATTTTGGGGCCGGCAGCCTCAAAAGGGTGCGCGTACGCTACAAACTGGGTTTCATTGCACTGCATGTTTTCATAAATTACTTTCCTACTTCACCCATTCATATCTTATTCTTCTTCCTTACCTCGTTCTTTATACCGCTCCATGGTTTCGCGTTGCTCGATCTGCGGTGTAGGCACATCGCCCGTTTTGGCGGTAATATCTCAGCATATTTCTACAGGCAGCTCTATCTTGGATCGTGTCATCGCCGAGACTAATGCCTTGTTGTTGCTTTTTCATTTGGCATATCCAGGTGTTCGTCGGTCTGCCTCTGGCCTTGGGTCCATCAAGTGGAACCTCCAAAGATATCGCTTTCTTTGCGGGGTTCTCAGGCGGACGCCGTTGAACATGGCAATACCAATCCATTTGTCGGTCTTCGAGCTTTTCGGTGATTGGTTGGTCTATGGACAAGCTGCCTCGGCTGTAGCTACTCTTGATGTGGTCCCTTTTGGTTACACCAACTGACATGCGTAACATTTTTATTTCAGTCGCTGCCATTTCTTTCGCGAAACCTTCATACATGGTCCAGCATTCTGATACATACAAGAGTGCGGGACGTACAGCCGTTTTGTACAACTTGCCCTTTAGCTTCAGTGGCATTTTCTTATCACAGAAAACTCCTGAGTTTTCTCGCCACGTCATCCACCGAATCTTTGTGCGATGTTTGATGTCATCATCGCATGTAACTCCGCTGTTCACCATCGAGCTAAGGTACTTGAACTTGGTACAAGACTTAACCTGCTCTCCTTTGACGTACATATCTGGTATCGGTGCATCTGGGTCTGAGAATGGGCAGCATAAGAACTCAGTCTTTGTTATTTGTTATACTTACCTCCAGATTGTGAACCATTTTGTAAATGCAGCTTGCAAGGCAACGATGTTTGGGCTACTGAGGACTATAACATCGGCAAAAAGAAGAGATATTTCTAGGCCGTCGGATATACGTGTTAATAAGTAGCACATGATGATGTTGAAGAGCAACGGACTCAATACACTGCCCTAGTGTAATCCGACATTCACCGGAAATTCTTCTGATTCACCGGCTGTGCATCTAACCTTAGTCGTAGCTCCATCATACATGTCTCATATATATGTGAACAACAATTAACACCAAATCCAAATGCCGCCCGAATACTGTTTTGAAATGCGTAAGCTAACGCTGCAAATTTCCAGAAGGGTTAGCTACCTCATTCAGTCATTCATCATTACATTACCTACCCAATTATCTACAACACTACATAGACATACCGACAAGTATGTATGTATACATATACTAGAAAATACCAATGGTACTACATTACATAACCTATGACAATCCATTCAGTAATACCAACAATTATCTAAAACACTACATAATTATACCAACACGTTTGTTAGTACCTATACATATATTCAAAATATCAATGGTAGAACACTCGAAGTGCCATGGCATGAAGTCGATCTGAAATCATACCTATGTATAGGGTGGTCCATCTAACGTTTGCTTTTTGAACTATCGATAATTTTGACTTTGATATTTCGAATGTCATTGTCAATGTGTCAGATACATATTTAGTAGAAGGTTTGCGGTTTACGAAATGGTTAAGTTTAAGCAAAACTGTCGCATTTGGGGTTCAGAAAATCCGGCGTAACCGTTTTTGGTGTCCGCTATCGCGGCATGTTGGAAGACTTCTTCTTTCCCCGAATGGAAGAGGAAGACATAGACGACATATGGTTCCAGCAGAACGGCGCTACGTGCCACACAGCCAACGTCACAATCGATCTTTTGCGCGGTACGTTCGAAAATCGCATAATCAGCTGAAACGGCGATGTCAACTGGCCGCCTCGCAGCTGCGATTTGACCCCGTTGGATTATTTTTTGTGGGGTGCCGTCAAGGATAAGTGTTACGCCAACCACCCAGAGACGATTGACGACCTAAAGCACGAGATTGAAGTCGCCATCAGGGCCATTGAGGGCCATACCATCGAAAATGTGCTTAAAAATTGGGTCGACCGAATGGGCTACTGTAAAGCCAGCCGAGGCAGCCATATGAACGAAGTGGTGTTTCATACATAAACCGCAATGTTAAGGCTATCCAATAAAATTGAAAATATATACTCGTTGTTTTTTTATAGCGATTTTAAAACGCAAATCTTTCGTGGGCCACCCTATATATCAGCAGCAAATCGCACGAGATAGCGCCGGTATAAAATCCCATTGGAAAATTCAGGTTTTCTTGTCGTGGGAACCAATCTCATCGCCCGGCCCGGAAAAGCTAGGCGTCGCACTGTATCTGTACGCGCCCTTAAGATTTTAAACCAGTATAAATGAATAAGAGGGAGTACATTTAAATTTTTAAAAAGTGGAAAACTGTTGTGATATCTATCTTTGTTACTTATTAATTTTACGGCATGTTTCTCAGCAATTAGTAAAGGATTTAATCTAGTTTTACACGTACAACCCCAACACGATAAACCATACTCCGCAGTTTTGAGTTAAAAATACTGGACTATACCATTTTCAAACCATTTAGTGAACGTACTGGACGTAACTGAACAATCCGTCGGCCGATGACAAAAAGTTGTTTAAGCCTGAAATATGATATGACCAGTCCAGATTACAATCCACGATTACACTAAGATATTCGCAGTTCCAAACTACCTCAATATCAAAACATTTATTGGAACAGAACACTTCGGACAAGAAAGTGCGATTACTAGTTAAATTTATTATTGCTTGGCAAGACGTTTGCAGTCATGATTATGAAAACGAAAACAGAAAATATCCAAAGTAAAGTCATTAAGGTTGAAAAGCATAGCTTTTGTCTTAATGACAATGAGGCGAAAAGACAAGCTGATGTC
Source organism: Microchrysa polita (assembly GCA_949715475.1). NCBI lineage: Eukaryota > Metazoa > Arthropoda > Insecta > Diptera > Stratiomyidae > Microchrysa > Microchrysa polita. The sequence continues at coordinate 36,617,341 of OX454419.1, read as the reverse complement.
CAGTTCCTCCGATTAAAAACTAATGCCAACTCCTGTATCTGTCTTGGAACCATGTGTAGATGTGTAGTGAAGATGGAAAAGGACCCGATGGCCTACGTCGTTTCGTTTCTCCAGCTTTCCCTAAGCGGGAGTAAGGTAGAATACTTCCTACCAATCGCCACAGACCAATTTCACGAAGGTGTGAGCTACTGACCGTTGACCGTATGGGCCCAAGTGGCAGCAGTCCCAAAACCATATCTATAGTCCGAATGAAAGTGTTGTTCGAAAAGCTCCTATAATCAGACGATGCACTTTAAAAAGTGAATTATGATAGGCAGTTGGGCTAAGTGCGGTCCACCACACACAAACACCATAAAGCAAAATAGGCCGCACAACAACTGTATATCCATACAATATCTTCTATGGGGTTGGTTTTTAAGGAATTATTGAGCTTATGGAAATAATGGGTATTCAGAGCCCCAAGGGTTCTGAAAATATCCTTCTCAGTGTAATGCATAAGATTACCGACATTTTCCATGCAACTACCTATAAGATTTCAACAAGATAATGGGCCTTTTCACATTATAAGACAAAGCCGTACGGAGAGAGCTTTTATAGTGGCCGGCATGCAAGCATTGTGCATTTGACATTGTAAGAACGCGGCGTAAACCCGAAAAACAATAGCCTGTATGGTTATCCATGCTGTTTGTTGTTGCAAAGTTTGATCGTTCGGTCGTTTTCTTATAGTCTGGAATGGCCGAACGCCCCTGTTTTGTGTTGTGTTTGCTTTGTGAATGCCAGGCTGATAAAAGATTGGTTTCAAGATCAATCCATTAACGTTATGAAATGTTCACCATACTCCCTAGATAAAATATCATCAAAAGTATTTGGAGATGGATGACTAGTAATATCTGCACCGTTAGTGTAACAACACTGAAGAGGGCTGAAAGCGATTAGGAGCGCTTGGGACGAGATTCACTTATATTTCCTTCAAAAACTACACTGAAAAAAAGGTACCCTGAAGCAATGAATTTGTTCATTAAACTAATGAAAATTTGTTCACTGCTTTCCCACCAAAGACGGCTTTCATCAGTCTAATGAATCTGATTTTATCAAAACAACGAACAAAAATTTCATTAAAACTATGAAATAAAATTAACAACTTGTTCATTGATATTATTACTGAGTTCATAAATTAAAAAAAAAAAACTGGCTCAGGCCGGTATCCAGCTTCATAAGTGTTGACGACATTCATTTTACATTTTACCTCTGCTCTGAAAAGCCATTAAAAATTACCTACCTACCTACAGTGGGAATCGATCCCGGGACCCTATGATTTGAAGACAGACGCCCTACCTACTACACCACGCAGACTATACGTGAAGAAGGTTTATAAAATATACATAAAGTGATAGTGAGATCAATATGTACTTCTATGATCGATATCATGTAATTAATGAACAATATCATCAATTATTTTGTTTTAGCTACTATCGCGACTAATGTATGGGTTCATAGCCGGAATGTACAATGCATAAGATTCTACTGGAAGTTCATTGTGTTCATGATCGCTTTACATTAAGTTGAAATTTTGATTTCGTTATACTAACGACCGGTGTTTCGTAAAATAGATGAACTCTGTATTATTTTAGGGAAGAGAAGGTTTACTTACTATGAACTAATTCATCATGGTAATGAAAAAAGTCTATGCTCCTAGTTCATTAATATTATGATGATTTTGTTTTTTCAGTGTATACAATTCTACCCCTGATTGACTCAAATCACTTAAAAGAAGTTCTCGTCATTACTAGCCACATTTTCCAGAATCAAAGTATCTTTTACACCGTTATTTGGTGTTTTATTTCGTCTGGCTCGCAGCACTGACTGACTGTTTTCGTTCTCGTATGCTATACTTCGACAGCTTGTACGTACATTCGAAATTCATCGTAGCCAATCAGAACAATAATATAATAACCAATTGCATTTTCCGAAGTTAAGTAGCATTTTTATATATAGAAGGACTTTGCATATAATCTACAGTTCTGTTTCGTGCCTTATAGCCATGCCACGTAGGCGATCAATTGACTGTAATTTGATTTTCTTCCTGGTATAATAAATAATACTAATATATATAATATGTATATGTATATTATAAATAAATAACAGAACAGTAACATGTATTATATTTTCATTGAAAAGGTTTTATTTTTCTTTCCTTGCCCATAGCGCCGCACAACAAGAAAATCCAGAAAGCTGCAACTACTTTAAGTTCAAACGACGAGTTTCAATTACAATACATATACACACTAAATGGCTTAAATATACATAGTTCACAACTTGTAAGTTAAGACGTAATAGGTGGTAACCAACAACCAGTTTGCGTTTTTTTATTGAATTTTGCATAAAAGACAAATTATAATTAGTCTAGAAAATAATTAAAAGCTGTAACGTTGTCGTTACTGTCAATGTACATTTGGTATGTATGTATATACATAATCAGATATACAGTAGGACCCCGATAATCCGGAAGTTCGATAATTCGGATTCATGTTTGTGCCAAATTTTGTTTAAATTTTCATAAAATTCGACAATTTCATAAGGTTTGCTCAAGCTTACTGCTTACTTAAGATAAGTCTAATTTCGAATACAAAATTATTATTTATCGTTAGAATGGTTATCTTTTTTATGATTTGAGTATAAATACAGTCCCCAAGGTGTAAATTAGTGCATTTCGAAAATTCGGACTATTCGATAATCCGGATAGGGTCTGATCCCAAGCAATCCGGAATATCGGGGCTCTACTGTACATACATATGTATATATGTGTGTATGATACATAACATACATATACATTATAATTTATTATTGTTGAAACAAACAGAAATCTACTTATCTTAAATTTAATGCATGTTATCCGCAAAAGCGTGTTTTCTGCTTGAAAAATAATTGTTAATTGTTTTTTTTTTAATTTTAATTATTTTCTCAACAGATGTTGGCTAATATGCACAGCAGAACTGAAGTGCGTAGTGAGTGGGCAATGTAATTGATACTGGTGTGAAATAATATTAAAGAAAATCCATAACAAAATCGCATTTAAATACACTAGTAGGGGTAAAAACCCCATAATCTCACACGCGTAGTTTGCTGGCTGGGCCGCCTTCTGTGAAATAATTAACCCTTATTGGAAACGGAAATATAAAAAACAAATGGTTCGTTTCCCTACTGAGTTTCCCTACTGGGTGCAGTTCTGAAACGGAACAGTTGCGTATGTTCCGACAACTGTGCCGCATTTTGCAAACTGTTTTCTATTTTGTTCTGTTAAAGTTTCCAATTTCAAACGAAATACAGATACATTTTATTTTGAGTATAAATAGTTTAATAAATAAATGAGGGGGGTTCAACAGCAGATTGTAAATTTGTTTCAATCAATCAAGCCATGCCCCGCAAGGGGGCGCTTAGGAGATCTTGTAGCGACCCAACTTGAAGTTGTCAGTTCAACGAACAGCTGACAAAAGTATTTGAACGTTGTCGCTCCTTTTCTATTCAGCGGCTCAGTGGCATCAACGTAAAATTTTTGAATTTTTGTATTTTCACAACTACGTCATTATTAAAAGTGTCCAGACGTATAAATTTGAACTTCAGAGTTTTATTTTATTTCCTGATAGCTACACATCAGCCCCCGATCACGCGCATCCCTAATTTGGTGACTCCAACAATGGAAAACACGCATTGCAGCCTTCGTAAGGTAAAATTTTGTGTTTTTATTCGGTGCACGAGTTGTCGCGTGGTGTTCGCCATTTTGGTATAGTCGCCCCAAAATGTCGCAGGACGAAAAAAGTCCATTCTTTCAATTTCCGAAACCGCAGACTTAGAACGGCTAGCGAACATGGCCGACAAGATCATGGACGTTCGCGATCCAGTCGGTGAGGTGAATTCGGTGGCACGTGCACAACCGAATCATGTCGACTCAGTAACTCAAGAGTTGGCATATATTCGCTCGCGTCTCGATAAGCTAGATTTACGCGAATCGCGGAATAGAAGTCTGAATCGTCATTCGCGCTCCAGACCCCGTCGCGAATCGAACCACAAGTCAACAGCGTGCTTTTATCATCAAAAATTTGGCGCTCAAGCACGTAAATGTCGCCAACCGTGTAGGTTTACCCAGTCGGAAAACGAGCCGTGTCGCGTCATTAATTCAGACGGTAAATGGCGTGACAACGGAGAGCCGTCTGTACATCTTTGATAAGTCCGAAGGTCACAACTTTTTGATCGACACCGGTGCGGATGTTTCCGTGCTACCCCGCACACGTCATCTTAGAAGAGCCGTTCCGTCCACATACAATTTTTATGCGGCCAACGGTTCTATCATCAAAACCTTTGGAGAAAAAGTCCTCAACGTTTCCTTGGGCTTGCGCCGAAATTTTTCGTGGCGATTCATAATTGCCGACGTCTCGCGTCCAATAGTTGGCGCTGATTTTTTAAATTCTACGGAATTTTAGTCGACATAAAAGGCCGACGTCTCATCGACTCGAAGACAAATGTGTCATCGTCAGGCAAAATCTTGAACTCTCCCCACGGCTCCGTCTACACCGTTGATAACTCATCTCCATACCATGCGCTATTAAAAACGTTTCCTGATCTGACAACTTCAACGCAGAATCGATCTCAAGTCAACCACAGTGTGCAACACCACATCGTCACCACAGGTCCTCCTGTTGCTGATCGTGCACGGAGACTGGCACCCGACAAATTAGCGGCTGCGAAAGCTGAATTTCAGTACCTTATGGACATGGGATACTGTCGTCCATCAAGTAGCTCTTGGGCCAGTCCTTTGCATATGGTGTCCAAAAAGGATAAAACATGGCGTCCTTGCGGTGATTACCGCCCGCTCAATGCCGTCACTAAACCTGATAGATATCCGATTCGGCACATCGAGGATATAATGGGAAACTTGGCTGAAAAAAAAATGTTTTCAAAAGTTGACCTACTCAGGGCCTATCATCAGGTCCCAATGGCCGAAGAGGATATTCCGAAGACCGCAGTCACTACGCCATTCGGTCTGTATGAATTTACAGTAATGACTTTTGGCTTACGAAATGCAGCCCAGTAATTTCAAAGGTTTATCGATGAGGTCATCAGAGGTCTAGATTTTTCTGCAAGTTATTTAGACGACATTCTCGTTTTTCCCAATACGCCGGAAGAGCATACCTCGACCATCTTCGCATCCTGTTTGAGCGGCTTTCTGACTACCGAATAGTAGTTAACACAGCAAAATGCGTTTTTGGTGTTAACGAAATTGAATACTTGGGACACACCATCAACAGCAGTGGTATTCTGCCACCGACGTCTCGGGTTCAAGCCATTCGTGATTACAAACTGCCAACAACAGTGAAAGACCTGCGTAGATTTCTAGGAGTTTTGAGCTTCTACGCTGAACCAAAAGTTGTCGTAAATGCTATGAAAACCATCTTCAAATCAACGAAAAACTTCATTAAAAAACCTCCAATGTTCTTGTTCGTCACTTCAATGAAACTGGTTTCGTTACGTAACGAAAACATTCATTATTTCGTGTAAAGTCTTTCGTTGATATTAAAGCGGAAATTTCGCACAGTTGAGGAACGCGATTCTCCATTTGAAGAAATGATTCTTCAAAGCAAATATTCGGTTTCGTTATTTTTTTTTTAATACAAAAAAAAAATTACGCAGCACAGCCTTGAACGTAGACCTCTACAAGTTTAAGGGACGTTTCATTTGCCTCAATACGCTTTGAAATGATTTAAAGACCTGCACCCTACCTACTACACCAACCAGACTACACGTGCTGAAGGTTTCTAAGATCCACATAAAGTATTTGTCAGAGTTAAGAAAAGCTTTCATTAATGTTATAAACAATTCGTCAATATCGATATCATAAAAAATATACGTATCGTTGAACCAGAAAAACTTCCTGAATGTAACGTAAATATTCTTCAACATGTTCCTTAATTTTAACGAAGTTTTACGTTAAATTTACAACAAGGAAAATAATCATTAATTTTATGAAAGAAGTTTTTATTGACCTAATAAACGAATATTTTCTTCGTGTCAATGCAAATATTCGTGATATTGACGAAAAAAAATATAAACGAATCAGATTTCTTTAATGTGACGAAATGTGGCGTAAACCTTTATGAACGTCTACCTTATCATAACGAATAATTACGTTATGGCAATGAAAATAAGTCAACGAATGCGATTCGTGGATAATAGGAAAGATATTTTTTCAGTGTACAGACGTTTTTTGCCGAATGCTGCTAAGACACAAGCTCCTTTGACCGAGTATCTGAAAAACTCGAAGAAAAATGATAAGTCTGCAATCGAATGGTCTACCGAAGCTCTTAAAGCATTCGACGAATGTAAGGAGAACTTAGCTACTTCGACACTCCTTCGCCATTTTCAATGCAATCAGCCTTTGGCATTGATCACCGACGCATGCGACGTGGCTTTAGAATCAGTTCTCGAGCAGAAGCAGAATGGTGAGTGGGTTCCTCTCGCATTTTACTCACGCAAGCTTTCATCAACTGAAAAGAAATACAGCGTATATGACAGAGAATTGCTCGCAATTTACGCTAGCGTGAAGCATTTTCGCCATCTACTAGAAGGATCCAACTTCGTCATCAAGACGGATCACAAGCCACTGACGTTTGCTTTTCACCAGAAGGCGGAAAAGGCAAATGCTCGTCAAATTCGGCAATTGTCTTACATATCGGAGTATTCAACGGACATTGTTCACGTAAGCGCCAATCAAAATCTAGTTGCGGATGCGTTTTCTCGGATTGACACAATCGATATACCTGGATCAATTGATACAACCGAGATTATCAACCTCCAGCGAAACGACAGCGAACTCCAGTCTCTACTCCAGAGTAATTCAACGTCTCTGCAGCTCAGGCCATTTATCAATGGGCGAACAAGGAGACCTAATATGCGACGCATCGACAGACCAACTACGACGTCCCACCTCCGTTACGGAAGCGTATCTTTGACACATACCACAATTGTTCTCATCCTGGTACGCGACCAACATTACGAGCCGTTTCGTGAAAATTCGTATGGCCTGGATTACGTAAGGACATCGTCACTTGGACTCGATCTTGTATTCCGTGTCAGAGATCGAAAATCAGCCGGCATACCAAAAATGAGTTTCCATTTTCTGTGCCAGATCACCGATTCCACCATGTTCACTTGGACATAGTGAGACCGCTATCGTCATCTAACGGTTTCCGGTATTGTTTAACCATGGTCGACCGTTTCTCACGTTGGCCGGAAGCAGTTGCTATTACCGACCAAACAGCGGACACTGTCGCTCGAGCGTTTTATTCCACCTGGGTTTCCCGTTTTGGTGTCCCTAGAACAGTTTCGACAGACCAAGGAACTCAGTTTGAGCCATCGTTCTTCCACGCATTAGCTAAACTGTTGGGTTCTAAGCGTACACGGACGACACCGTACCATCCAGCGGCCAACGGTCTTGTAGAACGGTGGCATCGAGCACTTAAGGCATCAATAATGTGCCACGAAAACAACACAAGTTGGTCCGACTTGCTACCAACTGTTTTGCTCGGCTTGCGATGCATGTACAAAGAGGACTTAGGTGCCAGCTCTGCCGAGATGCTGTATGGCACAACATTGTCCTTGCCAGGCGAATTCTTCGTTGACGACAACACGACGAGCTATCCTCAGTTATTTGCTCATGAAATTCGAGAGCAGATGCGAGAAATTCGACCGAAGCAGATAGTTCATCGAAACGAGCGTATCATCCGTCTTCAAAAATCTTGGTTCTTGTTCACACGTTTTCCTGCGAGTGGATGCCGTATGAAAACCGCTAAGTCAGCCATACTCAGGTCCACACCGCATCGTTAAGCGCATTTCACCCGTCGTATAGACCATCGAGGTAAACGGAAGGAACGTTAATGTATCAACTGAGAGGTTTGAAACCAGCGTTCTTACCCACGAATTATTGAACTAACTCATCTGCGCCCAATTCATCGTGTGACAACAGTTTCGAATCATCACAGCCAACTCTCGTAACATCATCATCGAGTCCACCAAGGGATCAGCCTTCATCAACTCAACCCGCTTGTGGCTCGATACTTCGTGCAGCATCACAGCCTTCCTCCTCTCAACATAGTCGATCCTCGAACGTTACATCAGGCGATTGTCAATCTTCTGGTAATGGCCGCCGAGTTAAATGGAATCCTGTGGTATCATCGCGGTATATACTCAATCATATGCTGCCATCATCTCGCGACCTCAAACTGTCCTGAGAACGTATCCGCCAGCGAAATCAAAACGGTCAGTCAATCCTGGTTAGTCAACAACTTAGAGGGGAGTACTGTAGCGACCCAACTTGAACGAACAGCTGACAAAAGTAATTGAACGTTGTCGCTTCTTTTCTATTCAGCGGCTCAGTGGCACCAACGTAAAATTTTTGTATTTTCACAACTAGGCCATTATTAAAAGTGTCCAGACGTATAAATTTGAACTTCAGAGTTTTATTTTATTTCCTGATAGCGCACAATATTTCTGCCTACACATCAGCCCCCGATCACGCGCATCCCTAAAATCTGTTTGTAAGGAGAAGTTTCTCATCCGTAACGGTCGGTAGATTGAAAGAGAACGGAACAAGTTGTCGAAGCATACGCAACTATTCCGTTTCAAAACCGCACCCATTATCATCGCTTTTCAAACATAGAAAAATAGAAACAATCTTCCAATTTGGCATGTGCGCCATGCTCTCATGCCTTCATTTGCCACCTTCGTCTATTATTTCAATATTACTTTATCATCGCACAATCAGCAAAAGCAATTTGCCAAGAATTAAATGGCCGTAAAATTTTAAATGAAATAAAAGATAGATCACACTTGGAGAGCAGAATAAAACAAAAAGAGACACAAGACCAGAGTTCTGAAAGACAGTCAACTACAGTGTCATTTAAATTCGCATTCTGAAAACGAAGTCCTTATCGGTATTATTCTCTTATCAGAAGACGTTATCGTGTATATTGTCGTTGTCTCCGGGTCCCAGTGGGACTTTGAATAAGCACTTCCAGAGAGAATGCAATCAGATACAAAACACAGCAATGAAAAACGAGACCGAGGCTAATTTCGGGCGCGGCCGAAATTTGGATACCCTTCGCTCCCCTCGGGCTAAAAGTTTTTTCGGGCGTACATATGACTTGTATTTAATCCCCCCATTATTTTCCTTCTGTCTTCACAAAAGTTCCGTTGCGTCGACAAAATAATATTTGTGGGATTTGGTTGGAATAAGTGGGCAAATAAAAATATTTACTCAGGAAATTTTATTGGGGGAGCAGGAGCATGCCCCATAGTACGATTACATTTGTTTTGACGTTTTTAGTTGCTTCGATAAAGACATTAATTCAAGGTTTTGTGAAATTGGTGTAAAAAATGTTTCTTAGAAGAACCAAAATGGGGGGTTGAGTTTGTATGACAGCCCCATGACCCCATTGTCTGATTTGATCCATTCTAACATATGTTTTGTGTCATCAAGAGAAATACATTTATGTGAAATTTGGTTGAATTTGGTGCTCAAATAAAAAAGTTTTTCTTAGAAGAACTTTATTTGGGGGGTTAGGTTTGTATGGCAGCCCCATGACCCCATGGTCCGATGTGATCCGTTCTTGTATACAGGGTTATTGGTTAAGTCGACCTATTCCCTGCAACACGTTATAATAGGGTCAAAATGCAACAAAATGAGGCCATAAATGTTAGGCCGATTTTCAATGGTCACTGAGATATATGAATTTTTAGGTTTTTTGAAATAACCTAGAATTTTGCCATTTAAAGTAAGAATTAAAAAAAAACTACTAAGGTAATGGGCTGAAACTTATTTTTGGATTTTAGTCAACACTATAGCAGACATTTCTTAATAATTTAAAATTTCAAAAACCCATCACAATTCGAAATTTTTATTTAAAAAAAAAAAATTTTCTTAAATTTTTTTAAATATATTTTTTAATGTAGTATTACTAAAAAAAAAATTATATGACATGGAGTCTGCAGACCACTGGAAAAACATACGCGTATTGTCAGCTTTCCAAAAAGGTGTCATTGTCAATACAAATATTTGAAATAATTAAAACAGCTAGCTGCAACTTGTTCGGGGACCATCAATTGTACAATTTGTTTGAGGACCGATATGTCAAAAAAAAATTTCTTCGATTCATAATTTTTTATCGTATGGAAGATGGCCCGGAATCATTGCCCCCCGGGCCCGGATTTTCTCTCCACGGCCCTGAGTATCGCCCAACATTTCCATAACAATTGCGTCTGTTACTCGGTGCAATGTCCTGTAAACTGTTGATTTATGTACTCCGTGAATAGTTCCAATGCCATGGTACTGGCATCCAGTTCCCAACCAATGAAGAGTGGTTAACAGCTGCTGAATAGGGCTCAAAGTCAAAGCATTGTTCCGTGCTGTCGGAAATGCCAACCGTCTCCGAACTCTTGACAACACGTACTCGATTTCGGTTTTGGTTAGGCGAAAATTTTTGAGACTGCCTAAGTCCAAATTATAGTTAATCCGCGGCGAAACAACACGTTCAGCCGAATTTGCTACAATAAGTCGTTCGAGACGCAACATCTTTTCACTATATACTTGTTTAACGCGCTAGCACTACTAGGTAAACTGTAAGCCAAATTTTTCTTACTAAAAATTTGGCTAAATTATCAAACGCAAACGGTAATTTGATAACTAAAAGTTATTGGTGCAACAACAATTTGCAAACGATTCGATGAAATGATTAACTTTTCGCTTACAGGTTGAAAATAATCATTTACGCATTCTCGCGTTGGTGCAACAGAAATAGTCTCTATGAGTATTTTTTACCTTTTCAAAAATCACTGGAGTGCTTTTCATTTGGCGATTTAGTGCAACATAAATTTAGCAGAAAAATTTATAATTCGATAATTGTTGAGTGAAAAGTGGTTGGTGCAATAGGGCCCAGGACACATCAAAACTTGTTCGTTGCAATTTATAATTCGAAATTAACGCCAAAACTATTAATAAATTCCACATTTCTGTTTTACAAATCAATCTTCGCGCATATAGCTTCCGTTTAATTGCAACACGATTATGCTAAAGGTTTTTACCGGTTTCTGAAAAATTACGAAAAATTTATGGAGCTAGTTTTGCCGCGCACCGCGGTGCACTTCCCTACTATTATTCATCGCGTGAAAATGTTTCTGGTCGAACTTCTCCGTATATTTCATATCATATCCTATATTCATATAATTTAATCGTTTTGTAAGGAGATGGAGCGAGAGCAAGATAGGAGATCGAGCTCTCATAGATACTCTACATATACACTGCGCGACAAATGCTTAGGTTCACTCATATTTCCTTCCATGAAGCGGTAAAATAAAACCTTACCAGTTCAAGAAATGTTATTTTTGGAAGTATTAAATATCACAAACAAAATGAATGGACTGAATCCCCACAGGACATTTTCCTTAAATTACAGTAATTGATTTAATTCAAAGAGTCAATTTCCAGTGCGACAATTGCTTAGGTTCAGGGACGATTTTACCGTTTTACATAATGTTTTCGCTGAAAAATATTTCAGAAAAGTATGAAAGAGGATAAATACGAAAAAACAGGATCATTTTTTTGTAATTTAATAGTGTGTATTTTCGACATTTTTATTTATAATTTCATAAAGCCTTCGAGGCAGGTAATCGTATAAAGAATGCAGCACAGATATCGGTATTTTAGACCAAGCTGTCTTAATTCCATGAATTAACTCTTCTTTAGAGTCGTATTGTTTACCACTACTGGAAACCTCCCGAACAAGCCACCCCCAAATGTTTAATGCCAGGAGAGATGGGCACCCAGTCTAACAAAGCCACATTTTTCTCCTCAATAAGCGATTTAACCACCCTCCCTGTATGAATTGGGGCAAGATCATGTTGCAATATCCAAGGATCGCCTCCGTACATGACATTTATCATAGGGATTTCCTTTTCTAAGAGCTGTTTATAAGATGAACTGGTTTGGTAACCTCGTAGAATGACGATAGTTCCATGATATGATATGGCTCCCCATACAATAACGGAACCTATTCGGAAGTGATGGCGTGACAGGTACATAGGGTCTTCCTATATAATCATGATAGTAGGAGAACCCATCTGGACCGTCCACACAAAGCCGTTTTCCATCCGTAAATATTACCTGCCTGCATTGTGATGTCCAGTTCATGAATCTTGAGGCGAATTCCAGGCGCTTTTGCGGGGTTAAGGCTATTTTTTTCTTTAATCGTAAACGTTTTAAGCAAGATGAAGATCTAAGAACTCGTTGGATGGTCCTTACACTTGCTGATAACACCAATTCGTCAAGCTTACGCGCAGTAAAGGGCGAGTTCGAGGCTTCTCTTAAGAGACTTCGGCTTGATGCACCGGATATCGCTTTTTTTCTGCCTCCTGCGTATCGTCGGCCATAATTTCCACTATCTCGTATAAAATTATTAACAAGGTTCAAGCTCCGCTGAATCCGTATTGCAATTTGTCGGTTTGAATATCCTTCTTGCTTTAGTATGGAAATTGTCGCCTTTTCCTCGGCAGAAAATTGATTTTCTTTTGACATTATCCACTATACGACTCAGAGAGTATAACGCGAAAAAAAATGTTTCCACAAACACTTCTCACCAGGACGAGATAACTCTTTAAAGTAAGTGAACCTATACAATTGTCGCAGTGGAAATTGCGATTTTCATTTTTTTAAATTCCGTTAGCTATGCGAGTTGCTTAATAGAAATGTAATATTTATTAAAATAACCGTTAGTTGAGAGAGCATTATTTAAAAATTATTTCCGATCAGAGTACATAGAAATTTTATAATTTTAAAGGAAAATATCCATGAACGTAAGCATTTGTCGCGCAGTGTATTTATTTACATACTTCATACTAGGGATGAGCATCGAACTTCGATGTTTCGAAAACATCGATGTTTTTGGTCCGATGGTCGATGTTTTTACCATCGATGGTTTTGTGTCGATGTTTTTGACCATCGATGGTTTGCGTTTCGATGGTCGATGGCTTTCACCATCGATGGTTTTCAACTATCGATGTTTTTTTTTCCTCAACATATTTTTTTCATACAACTCAACTTTGTCTTTATAAGTGTATGCGAATACCTTCAAACAGCCCAATCAGAAAAAAATGTGAATCCATACATACAACATGCAATCCATCTATCGTGAACACTGTACACACAAAAAGGAGTCTTTCTTTATACGTCTGGTAAGGCACAATTTCCGAATGTGGTTTAGCCCTGAAATAGTTTCGACCTTTCCTCACTGTTTACGTTGAAATTTAAAGAGGTGCGGTAGGTGTGCTACGATTTCGTCGCGCATCTGTTTTTTCACTGTCCACTCGTCAAGATAAATGTCCACTCGTCAAGATAAATGTAAGACGGACTGCCGAAGTATATCTGATTATCGTTCTTTCTCCTTTAGTGTTCAGAGACTATGGAGAAAGTGGAACAGCGGCCCACTGCAATTCCGTCGCGAACCTTTCCAAGTCGTCGTCACACGGCCAGATTCCCGCGCGGTACAGCTGGTTGCTCTATGCCAGGGGTGTCAAACTCAAGGCCTGGCCTGGGCCAAATACCAGTGCCCTAACGTTTAAGCGGGCCGCAGATTGAAACCTCCCAGAATGTTTAAGATTTTAAGATTTGACTATTAATCTAAGTCAGTAGCTTCCTAGGGATTACGTTCTATAGAAACATCTTTTGAAAATGTTCTTCAAATAAACTGAGAACCTTAGATAAGAAGTTCAAACGCCAACATTATTTTTGAATTAATTTCCGTCAAATTATGGACAGCTGATCCGAACATTGTAGATCCGGTCATAAACTTCCATGCAACCTTGGGAGCGAAAATTCTTAGTCTGAGTTACATCAAGTCCGGTCAGAAAGAAATGCTAAAAACAGTCAAAAATTTGTTCTGTGATGAGGTGTGAAGCAAGTGCAGTAAAGCTTAATAAGACAAAAAGAAAAAAATCTGTACTTGGGCTGAAATTGCCATATTTACAAAATTTCACGTCCTGGTGATTTCCTCACCTAATATACGATTTCGGAGCGTGAGAACTTTGTCCCTCAATTAAATCTCGGCTCTAGATGTTCTTGTCCAATAACCTGATGAATGCGAACGCGAGTTATAGTGCTAGGTGGCAGATAGCTAGTAAGTTCGGCTAATAGTAAGAAAATCTGGACCGAATTTCGGGACAAAACAATTTAACGAGAAGGCTTAATGTTTTCCTCCAAAAAAGGATGCCTCAAGCAACTGTAATTCAAATACCACCGGCGATTTTTTTAAGCGTGCATAAGCCACCGACTTCTTGACGAGTTTTAGTAAATTTTTGAAATGAGTTCAACAGCTCGAATTTGTACTGCCACACATTTTTTTAATTAAGTTCTTCGACCTGGACGCGGGCCGCTAGTTTCACATGTCTGCTCTATGGGTGTGCTCTATGGTGGGTTGTGGGTACAATACGAATGCGTATTATGCAGAAAAAACGCAAGGAGAAGAATGACATTCTGGTGGGTGGAGGAGGCAATGAATGAAAACCATAAACTAAACCATATATTCAATCAGCTTAATTGTTTATATTAAAGCGATAATTTTTTTTGAGTACTCAAAAAACCCAAAACATCGATCGTTTTCATCATCAATGTGGCACGATAGCCCGACGTCGGGCCTTGGCCGCCTGAATCGTTGACCTCCAATTGTCGCGGTTACGTGACCTCGTCCTCCAGTTTCGGAAGCCCAGCAGCTGGTGGGCGTCTTCACCTACGGAGTTCTCCCAGCGAGCTCTCGGTCGTCCACGCAACCTCGCTCCGTCAATTCGTTGTGCGTTCATCACTTTCTTTGGCATGCGATTATCGTCCATCCGTTGTACATGCCCCGCCCATTGCAAACGTTGAAGCTTCACGATTTTCGATACTTCCAGCTCATCGTACAATTGATACAACTCTTTGTTGTACCGGATACGCCATTGGTCTCGCTCGCGAACGGCCCCGAAAATTCGCTGAAGGACCTTTCGTTCGAATCGGTCTAGCAAAATTTCGGAGGCTTGGGTGAGGGTCCATGTTTCCCAGCCATAACATAGCACGCGGAGCTTCGTGTTCCTGTGCGCAAGTTTCGAATTAATTATAGGGAGGACCGAGAAATATGTCTTATTGGCTAGTTGTATCCGTCGCTTAATTTCGTCGGTTTCGTTGGCGTCCTTTGATAAGTTACAACCCAGATAGTTGAAGTTGTCTACATACTCGATATTAAGGTCCCCCACTGTGATGCTTGAATTTGCTGGCGTCCTTGTTTTCGATTGCATCATGGCCTTTGTTTTGCTTTCGTTGATATGTAGTCCAACTTCCTTTGCGGCGTTATTGAGGTTATGCAGAAGGCTTTCTGCATCACCCAACCTTCGAGACATAATGTTGATATCGTCGGCGTACGCTACCAATTGAGTCGACTTGATGAGTAGCGTTCCGCTGCTGTCCATATTCATGGCTCGAATTACATACTCCAAAGCAAGGTTGAAGAGCGTCGGCGCCAGCCCGTCGCCCTGCTTGAGTCCAGTACGAGTTTCAAATAGGTCAGTGAGTCGATTCTGCACTCTGACCTGCGAGACGGTATTAGTCATCGTCATCCTTGTGAGTCGCACTAACTTTGCTGGTATACCAAAATTCAGCATTATGTTGTACAGTACACTTCGATCGATACTGTCGTATGCCTGCTTGAAGTCGACAAAGATTTGGTATACGTCGATGTTATATTCCCAGCACTTTTGGAGTAGTAGCTTCACTGTGAAAGGCTGATCGGTCGTTGATCGACCAGGTCTGAAGCCGCCTTGATACTCGCCAATGATTCGTTCTGCGTACGGATTAATTCTCTTTTCAAGAATTTTAGATAATATCTTATAGGCCGTACATACTAATGATATGCCCCTGTAATTCTCACACTTCAGCTTGTCACCCTTTTTGTGGATTGGGCAGATTATGCTTTTGCGCCAATCTTCGGGGATTTCCTCGTCGTTCCATATTTTCAGCAGTAGCACATGTATAGCGTTGGTCAGGCACGTTCCACCATGCTTTAGCAGTTCTGCTGGGATCTCGTCAGCGCCGGGCGCTTTATTATTTTGAAGCGACTGTATGGCAAGACTCACCTCCTCTACTGTTGGGGGTAGAACGGGAGGGTTCGATGTTTTCTTACCATCGATGGTTTCGTCTCGATGTTTTTTCGATGGTAACCATCGATGTTTTTCTTTCGATGCTCATCTCTACTTCATACAGTCTTAATAGTCCAGCACAATTGGATCAAAATAGCCCCTAACCTAAACATAAAAAAAAAAGAAATTTTTGATGCCAAATTGTTGATTACACTGCCTAATATACGCAGTCAAAAGTTACACTAATTTGCGCCATGGGTTAAGGGGGGAGGGGGTGGCAAAGGGGTGAAAATTCAGTTTCTTGCAAATATCTGGAAAACTATGAGTCTGACCTTTAAATTAGCTGAGGACAAAACAAACTACATAAAATTACCTTTGTCATGATAACACTCTTGACATTTTCTCAGAAAATTATACCCTAGACCCAAAAGTATTATAGTGAATTTACATTTTTTGAGTTTTACATTTCGCACTGTAACTCTTGATAGAATAGACCTACTGTCATAAGATCTTGTCCATATATTGATAACAAAATCTATTTGATTCGTACCAAAAATTGGAGTGCTCCGACCATTCACGCCCCCCTCACTCCTCCTAACATTTTTCAAAAAGGCATGCCTGTAGCTTCTTTTTAAACTGAGCCAGGCAGATCAAATTTGGTGAGGTGCCTAGTCTAAGCTCCATTATGCTCCCCACCAAAAATTATTACCATCCGATCAAAACTAAGGGTACAAATTTCACATTTTTTCACTTCTAAATTCTATCTAAAATGGAAAAATAGAATGTATCTCTTAGAACGTCATTATAACAGTTAATTGTAGTCTTCTGAATGTATGTTCAAAATTTTGCATCAAAGCGTACACTACAAATATCAATAAATTGTGTTTGAAAGTCATTGGTACTAGTTTAAAGGCTAGTTCCGAATATATCGAGTAACGTGTACTAGCAACCTTCAAACCCCATTTTTCGTACTTGTAAGGCACGCTCTGGTACACACTTTTGAATATACATTTAGAAGACTACAATTAACTGTTATAATGACGTTCTAAGAAATAAATTATATTTTTTTTATTTTAGATAGAATTTAGAAGTGAAAAAATGTGGATTCTTTTAGAATTTTTGTTGACTTTGTATGGGGAGTACCCTTAGTTTTGATCGGATGGTAATAATTTTTGGTAAGGGGCATAATGGGGGTTAGACTAGGCACCTCACCAAATTCTATCTGCCTGGCTCAATGTAAATTCACTATAATACTTTTGGGTCTAGGGTATAATTTTCTGAGAAAATGTCAAGAGTGTTACATATCATGACAAAGGTAATTTTATGTAGTTTGTTTTGTCCTCAGCTAATTTAAAGGTCAGACTCATAGTTTTCCAGATATGTATTTGCAAAAAAGTGAATGTTCACCCCTTTGCGACCCCGTCCCCCCTTAACCCATGGCGCAAAATGGTGTAACTTTTTACTGCGTATATTGGGCAGTGTATTCAACAATTTGGCATCAATTTTTCTTTTTATGTTTGGGTTTTGAGCTACCTGTACTAGACTATAACTTCAAAGTAAATATACCCTTTTACAATATGAAGGGTATAAAAATGCGGGACTTTTGTTTTGCTATGTAGGCGTAGGCTTTAAATTCACAACAAATATGCAAATTTTTCTTATGTGGTATTTCGATTTTGCAAATAAATAATAATCATCTTGTGTCATCAAATCCATAAGATCTAAAAACGATCAGTCAGTCAGCATGAGACAAATCAGAGGCAAATTTGAGCGGAATGTACCTCGCGATCGTTTTGTTATACCCATACGGCATACCCAAACCTAGACAACACTCAAAAAAGCGGCTTCTGATGAAATGCCAACGTCTTAAGTATTTTTCGCGTATAGAGTGTCGATCGTGTTGTCGCACATAAAGAGTCACACATATTACGATGAGTATGAGTAGGTATATGGATGGTGCATGTATGGGGGTCGGGTTATGGCAAAAGATTTGGTCGCCGCCGCCGTCGTAAATATGGTACTATACATGTATAAAAACTCGCACCGACAGAAATTGTGCTTGAATGAATCGATGGCGTCGTTAATGTCGACTTAATTAACTAGTCGTCTAGATATGTACACAGGGTGGGCCGAGTGAGACCTGCCAGTGTTAAACATAAACACTCACTTTTGAACCAATAGCATTTGTTTTATTGAATTTGTTTATGTATAAACAGGGTTTTCCACGTAAAAGTATACCATTTGAACATAGTATAAATTTTATGTTTATCGATATTTGTTTTGGAATCTTAGGAAAATAAACTAGAGACTTTGGAGACTTGTTGGCATATGGAACCAAGTAGGTCAGTTTTAGGGAAAGAGTGATTTTTAGCATTAGAAGAAAATGCGTCATTTTGGCGGCCAATGTGGTTCTATCCCCGATAAAAATTAATCCTAACTTTTTTGTTAGATTATATTTTTTCTCAAATTTTGGGAAAATAAGATTAGTTTTGTAGACAATCTGTTGACATCAAACAAGAGGAACGTCATTCTAACGAAAAACCTCGTTTTCATCTATTAAAAAGTAACAATTTTCACACTTTAATTCAATTCAATATTTTATTAACCAAAAATATAATGTATAATAATAACATACAGTAAAACTTATTTAGGTAAGTGATGGAGTTCATACTCTTACGGAAATAGAAATAACAAATAGAAAATAAGTGTAGGGATAAAAAAAAATATTGAAAAACAAAAAAATTATTTCCTGAGACGGGATTAGTTTTATTTTTTGTAAATGATCATTTCGGGCACAAGTTGTGCCCTTCTTCAGTACAGATGCACCTTAGGAAAGACCACTCCTTTTCCTCAGGCGAGGAAAACATCGACACAACTGTATTTTTTTTTTTAAGTTATGCCATGTGCAGTGGCGTGCACAGCCTTTTCATACAGGGTTAGTGAGTTTTGAATCATTTTCAAAACAGGAAAAAAAATCTTGTAGAAATTATTGAGAGAAAATATATATCAAATTTGCTGCTCCGAAACCATACCAACAACCTATGGTCGTTAATCTAATACACGTTAAAAACGAATTACATTAGAGGCCGGTTATTAGAATCACTGGTTAATAGAATCAACCGTTTATTAGAATCAAATTATAAAGGCTGATTGAAATGTATGGGAATCCGATCTACGGTCATTATAGTCAGCAAGTGGTTAGGAACGTTTTTGGTTTCTCATTTTATTTTAATTTGGTTCTTTCAACTAATTTTACTTAAGGTTTAAAACATTTCTCCATTATAAGAGCAGTAAAAAAACGCAAGCGAAACAAAGCCTTAAATGAAAAGACCTTATAATTATTAGTTATATAAAAAAAGGAGAGAATCTATGCAACAAAAAAAAGTTACCGAAAAGGGTACGGATCCCATAACTTATGTGTGTATTTATCATTTATTCATTATAGATACATACATACTTCTGGAGGATGTGCAAACTTATTATATTCGTTTAACAGAGTCGCCCCCGGAATCAAAAATTGGAGAACCGATGTGATTCTGATATCTGGCGACTGCTGTAATTTAATTTTTCTAGACGATTTCTTAGTTGATTAAAACTCGAAATTTCCTATATCCTTTCTCCATGTAATTATACATTCGAAAACTGCACTAAAGAAACATTTTGATCATTTATTACGACATGAGTATAATCTCATCCACGCCATAAAAACTATGTAATTTATTATCTATGTATGTAAATAATCTGAGGTGCTGATTATTATTAGAATTGAAGCATCTGTGCAAATTTTAATGTCACTCACTGCATTATTTCCATCATGCACCAATTTATAATTACGAATATGAGAACAAAGCGGAATAGACAACACACTTTCGCCGCGGTCCAACGAGTCGAGATAAAATCAAGCGAAAAGCATGCCTACTTTTGTGGCTTCATAATTGCTCAGTCTAATTCGCCGCATGCATCACCTACGTGAAGTAGGTGTAATTTCCCATTGAAAAAACGCATACAATGTTGTATCATTGTGTGCGTATCTGAAAGGCAGTCCGAATTATGCCTGTTCTGGTTTTGTCGACGATGACTTGAATGAGAAGAAAATCGCCGTGTTTGATATACAGATAGTGTGTGTTTTTGTTCACCGTACAGTGATAGAAATAATTTTTGAGTTATGTAAGATACATGCAAAATATTAGGAGCTTTAATAATTCATATTTTCACTTTTCGGTTAGGGTAGGCAGTGCTTTTATGCCTCTATGGGATGCACGCCACTGGACATGTGTCATTTACTTTTACGTGAGCCACCTGACTTCGCAAAACAAAATATATCTACGTCAAGAATAGAAAAAAATCTTTATTTTGAACACGTGTACTGCATAGATGCATTATAAATTCGAAGAAAGGAATTATCATCAGCGAAAAGAAAAAAAACTTATAATAGACGAGAATAGTTTCTTCAGGGAGCCTGTCACATTTATGGGCTTTAAATGAAATTACTTGTGTTTCGGTCCGTTCCTAAACATACCCCTTGCAATAATTGGTAATAATTGATCGAGTCAAGACTGTATAAATTGTACAAACTTCATGACAAAGTTAATATACATGGTGTCCGGAAACCGCCCGCTTAAACGCACCGGACTCAGCTCGTCATGCTGATCATATAATGTATACATATTTTATATGGTCGGAGATGCTTCCTTCAATGCGTTACAAACTTCATGACAAAGTTAATATACCCTTTACTCTATGAGTGAAGGGTATAAAGGTATGATCGTTACACTATGCGCCAATTTTTAAAAGAATCGTACAAGCACCTCATCTTGGCAGAAGTTGAGAAAATTGAGACGGAAAAATATATTGTTCTTGGGTCTAATCCCAAAAATTTGAAACTGAAGCTGTGTAAAAACCAACACTCTTATCCGATTTTAGTATGTGATTAATATAATTTTTTAAGTAAATTTGTTGGTTGTAATAATCAACTTATTTCGCTATTCTAGCTGTTCTAGGTTTGGAGATATTGATGAAATGGATGCCTGTGGCAGCTAAAGGGTTAAGAATTGGGGGTATGCTCAGTACAACTTTTTTTTTGCTGGAAATCACATGAGGAATCACAATCCGGTGCGTTTATGCGGCAGTTTCCGGACACCTTGCATACTTTTTATTTACAAAGTGAAGGGTATAAGAAGTTACTCCTATTTTACATTTGTAGGTCTTATTTGGCCCACACTGTAAATCTAGATCTAAACGAACGAACCTCCTCCTATCTACGCTTAGAATGGAAAGAGAAAAGAAGACAAACGGTTATATACAATCCCTTTTTGTCGTAGACCCTTGTCGACATTGTCAAAACATTTTCTCTATAACTGAATTCGGAATGACCCAAGGCGCCTTTCCATCCATTTTTACATGTTTTGTGGCATCAATAGAAACACATTTGTATGAGAATTGGAGAATTGTTTGAAATTGTGCACAAATAAAAAAGTTTTTCTTAGAAGAGCCTAAGTTAGAGGATTGGGTTTGTACGGCAGCTCCATGACCCCATAGTCCGATATCATCGAGTTTTACATATGTTGTGTGCCATAAATTAAAACATATTTGTATGAGGTTGGGTTGGAATTGGTGCACAATTAAACAAGCTTTCTTAAAAGAACCTAATTTGGAAGGTTGGGTTTGTATGGCAGCCAAATGACCCCCTGGTCTGATTCCATTCATTTTTGCCTATGTTTTGAGGCATCAATAAAAATGCATTTTTATGAGAGTTGGTTGAATTTAGTGCACCGATAAAAAAGTTTTTCATACAGGAGCTCAATTTGAGAGCTAATTTTGTATGGCAGCCCCATGACCCAGTGATCCAATGTCGGTGATTCAAACAGCCTGTAACAATAATACCCGCTGAATAAAACGCGTCGCAACACACAGACGGAGATCGCGCTATCGACTCCCCTCGTCATGCTGATCATATACAACATGTCCGGAAACTACCGCATAAACGCACCGGAAAATTATTCCTCACGTGATTTCTCAAACGTCTGTGGCTGGTAAAGGGGGGGAATTGTGATTCCTCATGTGATTTGCATTAAAAAACAAGCAAAGAACATACCCCTAATTCTTAACCGTTTAGCTGCCACAGACATTTGAACATTTTTGAAAAAAATATTTTCTTGCATGACTTAAACCTCAATATCTCCAAAGCTAAACTAGCTAGAATAGCGAAATACATAATTGATTATTACAGCCAACAAATTTACCTAAAAAAAAACTAAACACACTACGATCGGATACGAGGTTTAGTTTTTATAGAGCTTCAAACTCAAATGTTCGTGACCAAAAAACAATATTTTTTCCATCTCAGTTTTCTCCAACTTCTACCAATGTGAGATACGATTCTTTTAAAAATTAGCGCATAGTCTTATGATCATATCTTTCTTACATCATTTTATTCTAGCTCCATTATTTCAGTTTGAACGCCTTAAGTGCAGAAACCTAGGATTAATTTTGGCTTGATTTTGATATCATTTGAATAAATTTTACCAAATTGCAGAACTTTAGGGCCAATTTGAGTTGAACTGAAATCGATAAACATATATATGTATATATCAAATATTCCCTTGAACAAACTTCTGCCAGCGTTGCAGCAAAAGCTTAATGGGCCTTCTTGGAAGTTTTTAATTTTATTGATAAAATTCTGGATCAAGTCATTTTTAATGGCTTCTAAAGATTCAAAAGAATTAACAACAAAATTATTTTTAAGAAACCCGAAACAAGACAAGATTTACTACATCCCAGATTTAGTTAACAGTGCTACCATATTGAACTGCAATTTAAATAATGCAAGTGCATTCTACGATGCATTTTGAATTTAATAACATACGTTTGGACTCAATTAATGGTTTTAGTAAATCCTGCCAGTAGTGTGAATCGCTTTTAATAGAGCAAGAATTGCTAAATAAGGTGGATGTGGTATGGTTTCTAGCCGAAGCTCGAAAGCTTTCTTCTCGCTTAAAAAGTAATTCAGTGAAAAATTTTGATATGAAAAACGCATTGTTTATTGGGCTGTTTCAGATTGTAAGAAAACGACCGTACGAGTAAACTTGCACGACAAGAAGCAAACGTACGTTCATTTCACACTATCCGTTCAAAACACGGACGGGCGAACAATAATCACACAGCAAGTATGTATAAATGTTGCCATGCACGCTCCAAAGTTAGTGTACAATGAAGTGACGAGTCGACAAGATTAAAATGCAAGTAAAACACGCGATAATTGTCGTCGCAGAACGCCTGAACTATCGGTAGATGCAATCGTCTTATCGGTCGTACAATTCTTACGAATCGATCGTACGATTCCTACGAAAGAAAAACAATCGTGTCATGATTTTTTTCTTTCGTAAGACGCGTTCTTACAATCTGAAATGCACAATGTTTGTCTGCTGGCCACTACAAAAGCTCTCGCCGTACGTTTATTAGTCGTCCGGTTTCATCTTGCAATGTGAAACCACCCAATGTGGTCTTACGGCAGCTGCCTCTACGGGGCGGATCACACCCGTTTTGTTCTGCAAAACGGCCAAAAGCGGCCAATATGCCTTCCTGGCAAGAGCCCCGGCAGGAGCCCTGAAGGTTCGATGCAGGAAGGTTGTGTTTGTCTGTGTATATGTGTGGGTACGATATATGTGTTTTTTCGTCATATTGGGAGCATTACATCTCGGCGCGGCTGCTCTCAATTTTACTAATTCGCGCCGGTGTTGAAACAAATCCAGGCCCAGAGGTATGGATTTGTAGTGTCTGCAACCAACGTATCGGTTCGAATGCCAGATCAGTGCAGTGTAATTGCTGCAGGGAATGGGTTCACTTTAGGTGTTCAGGGTTACGAAGACAAGGTCAACACTCCTTAGCATATGTTGCACCAGGTTGTATAAATTCCAGGCAACCCAGGGCTGCTCCTAGCCCACCTTCTCCACCACTGCCCCCTACACCGCCAAACAATATGATAAGGAATGCCAGACCCAGTCTTACACCTGGCCCTCCTCCTCCAGCAGTTTTCACTGCACTATCTATATTACAGTTTAACTGTAATGGCATTCACCGGAAAATCGCTGAGATCACACACTTCTTAAGTTCAAACAGAATTCTCATCGCCGCCATCCAAGAGACGTTGCTTCACGCAAACTCGTCTCTAAGCGTCCATAGCGATTATGTTATACTGCGGAAAGATCGACCGGCCGCCACGGATGATCCTCACCCTGGAGGTGGTCTTGCCTTCCTAATACACAAGTCCGTACATTACTGTGTATTAGATGTAGTTGCTGACGGTACGGCGGAAATTCAAGCCATCTCAGTTCCATCAGGGAGTACTAATATCGAAATTTTTAATATATATGTACGACCTCACTCTAGTTGCCCTTCTGGCTATCGTTTCGATATTGGTCCTCTCCTTTCCGGAGAGCACAGGGTCATCCTTGGCGACTTTAACGCGCACCATGAGCTCTGGCATTCGGACCTCAACAACAATGCCAGGGGTATAGCTATCGCCGAATCACTTGACGCCTCAGAATTCTGTTCACTTAATGAAGACTCGCCGACTAGAGTCGTGGGCACTTGCAGTAGTTCTCCTGACATAACTATTGTCAGTGCCAGCCTAATTGCTGCTTCCCGATGGGAAGTACGTACCACCCTTAAATCAGATCACCTCCCAATCATTATAAAGATTGACAAACCAGCGAACATGACTAAGTCTGAGAAGCGAACGTTTGTCAATCACAAGAAAGCCGATTGGGATGGTTTCAAAGCTTACTCGTCGGCGAAGTTCATCGAGCTAACATCACCTATCACTATTCATGAGGCCGAGAAAAATATTAGGAACGTCATTACCACAGCCGCGGCACGTTTTATTCCGGCAGGACGTATCCCGAAAGTTCGGCCTAACTTCCCCACTAGTGCCGCCAGATTAGCCGATGAACGTGATCAGATCAGACGCGCTCACCCTGATGATCCCAGAATTCAGGAGCTTAACTCCGAAATTGACCGACAAGTTAAAGACTATAGGAGGGCGAAATGGAATCAGCACCTCGATGAATGTAACCTCAATGAAGGTGTCAGCAAATTATGGTCTACCGTCCGCGCCCTTTCCAATCCTCGGAAAGAAAAGGGCAACAACGCTATCGAATTTGGCAACACTAAAACCTGCGATCCTCTTCAGTGTGCTAGCCTGTTCAATAAACAATTTATTGAACATCCCAAGTCTGACGGCCTCAAGCGCAAAATTAGAAGACGGATTCGCAGCCGGATTGTTGACACCATACCATCTTTTACAGCGGACCAGGTTAAAAAAGTCATCGAGAATGCTAAAAACTCCAAGGCCCTCGGACCAGATGGCATTTCGATGACCATGTTGAAACATCTCGACCTTCCAGCCATTGAGTATCTCACGGCCGCCTTTAACTTGTCGATGTCCACGCTTGCCATCCCTGAAATCTGGAAAACAGGTCGAATTGTTCCCTGTCTCAAGCCAGGGAAGAGCGCAAATCTCGGGGAATCCTACCGCCCCATTACGATACTTTCTCCTGTCGCAAAGACGCTGGAGGCCCTTATTCACCCCACTCTTGTTGCACATGCGAAGCTAGAACCTCACCAGCATGGCTTCAGGAAGATGCATAGTACCACCACTGCCCTCGATGCGATCACTACACGCATTCGTGATGGGCTGAATCAACGCAGTCGTTGTCACAGAACTATTCTGGTGGCAATAGACCTATCAAGTGCATTCGATAAGGTCAATCATTCAATGCTCCTGGCAAACCTGTTGAATATGCATCTTCCTGCACAAGAGATCCGTTGGATTGCCAATTATCTAGCTGGTCGGCACTCCTTCACCGAGTTTCGAGGCAAACGTTCTAAGCTTAGGAAAATCAAATTAGGTGTTCCACAGGGAGGGGTACTTTCCCCCACTCTGTTCAACATCTACATGTCCGGCCTTCCCACACCACCTGAAGGTATCGAGGTGATTTCCTATGCTGACGATTGCACCGTACTCGCCACAGGGAATGATAAGGAAGAAATGCGCCTCCGAATTAATCGCTATCTAGGACGATTACAGGCTTTTTTCCAAAGCCGAAACCTCACCATCTCTGCGTCCAAATCCTCTGCGACTTTTCTAACCACTTGGTGGGAGGACATGAGATGGGAGATGGATATACGTATTGGCAACAATTCTGTTCCTACTGTTAAAAATCCTAAAATTCTCGGGCTTCACCTAGAGAACATGATGACGTCTGCGAATCATGCAGCTTCAGTATGTGAAAAAATGCGCAGTAGGAACAACATCCTAAAAGCTCTAGCTGGTAGCACCTGGGGCAAAGATAAAGAAACCATGCTAGCTACCTATAAAGCGGTGGGTCGAGCGGCCGCTGATTATGCAGCCCCAGTTTGGACACATAGTCTATGTGAAACAAACTGGACCAAAGTTCAGGTCTGCCAAAATGCCGCTCTACGCATCGCGACAGGTTGCCTTCTGATGTCTGCCCAGGATCACTTACATCAGGAGACAAAATTGATGCCAATACGTGATCACAATCTCCTACTCTCTAAACAGTATCTTGTTGGTTGCTACCGTGAGGATCATCCCAATAATCATCTCATGGACCGAATTCCTCCACCACGACATGTCAGGCGTGGTTTACGAGACCTTGAGAGAGAGGTTCAGGGATACAAACGGGACCCTTACGATGAAGTTACATACCGAGCCGCCATTGCAGCGATCCACACTGATGAAGTGAATCGGTCTATCGCGAGTTTAGGTGCGAATAGAGTCCTCTCAGAGCGCCCACCACCAATTTCGCCTGAGGAGATTAGGCTCCCGAGAGCCACCAGAGTAACACTAGCCCAACTTCGGTCGGGCTTTTGTTCACGCCTCAATTCGTACCTTTCTCGCATAAACCCGGACATCCAAAACATCTGTCCAAACTGCAATGGTACTCCTCATGATGTGGGCCATTTGTTTCAATGCCCCGCTGCGCCCACTGATCTTACCCCTATATCACTGTGGGAAAACCCTATCGCAGCAGCTATGTTTCTGTCCTTAGACCTCACGGACACAAACATTGACGAACCATAAATCGTGCCCACATAGATGCACAGAGGCTACACACCTTTCTGCACCGCTACAAGAAGAAGAAGAAACCACCCAATCTGAAACGGCCCATTGGTACTTCCGACTTTCAACGACTTAAAGCTTTCGGAATTATGGTGAAACCCGTAAAGTTCTAAAAATGACAATATTTTAATTTTATTATAATTTGTTTGGTTCTGGTGTCTCCTGCGATCGTTTTAAAGAAAACTGTTGCACGACAAAACAGTGAAATAAAAAATCGTCACCCCACTCCCTTTTATCCACAATGTTTGTCTTTATACTTTAAAATTAAATTCGGAAGCTTGGTTTAATTAAGCTCTTAAACTTTTGACTGATTGAAGACCAGATAATGAAAAGTAGATCAAATGAAAGAAAATTCAATACATACTGTACAATATTTAAATTGTTCATGAACTCACAATGAACTCCGTTGTGGGTCCAAACAGGGAACGAACAACTACTTAGCCGGTATGTAATGTACACGGTCGAAAATCTTGGACTATTTTCTAAACCAAACCAAGGAATAGAATCATATTTAATATTAAAAATAAATAAATAACAGGCGCGACAATCCAACATTGGATTAAGGCCGCAGGATGCGTTAGTGACATCCTATTTCCAAGATCTTATCTGCTTTTTGATGAGGTAATGAGGTATCCCCATAAATGGGTACTTGTTTAACATCTGAGTGAGATCATAGTCTGTCACAAGCTCGTGAGTTCGAAAAACACCATGGAACACGGTGAGATTCGAACTCATGACCCTGTGCACCGAAGGTACGCGCACTAACCGCTAGACCAGCCAGACTACTTTATATTAATACTACGTGGTATTAAAAAGTAATACTTGGAATATATTAAATAAATAAATAACAGGCGCGACAATCCAGCATTGAACTAAGGCCGCAGGATGTGTTAGTGACATCCTATTTCCAAGATCTTATCTGTTTTTTTTTTGTTGAGGTAATGAGATCAGCATCACGCTCAGCAGTGTTATTTATCCCCATAAATGGGTACTCGTTTAACATCTGAGTGAGATCATAGTCCGTCACAAGCTCGTGAGTTCGAAAAACACCATGGAACACGGTGAGATTCGAACTCATGAGCCTGTGCACCGAAGGTGCGCGCACTAACCGCTAGACCAGCCAGACTATAGGCTGATTTTTAATACTTCTTGGCATTGTTTCTATTACATTTACAATATAAAAGTGATTGTAGTATAGATAGTGTTAAAATCAATCTTTTCAATGTTAAAAATAATTCTCGCCAGTAATAGATTGTATTCCTAAAGCCAGAATGAAAAATTCATTCCCACCAATGTATTAAAATGCAATCTTCGTTGGTTTAATAAAATTGTATTAAAAATAGAGGGTGTTTTTTTAAGACTGATAGAACTTCAAATTGAAAAAAAAACACACAAAATATGAACTTTTAATCAATTTTCTTTTATTGGAATGATAAATGTCATACATTTAACATTTGAAAACGATTTCAGGCATATGGCCACCGTGGCGGTTCTTGACGAAACGCATTCTTGACGTCCAATTCCGGACCACTTTTTCGAGTACTTCTGGCCGTATGTCACAAATAACGCGATCAATGTTGGCGTCCAAGGCGTCAATTGTTGCTGGTTTATCAGAATAAACCTGTGATTTAACGTAACCCCACAGGAAATAATCGAGAGGTGTTAAATGGCACGACCTTAAAGGCCAATTGACAGGCCCATTTCTTGAAATCAACTTATCACCAAATTTTGATTTTAATGATGGTTAATTTTTTTGATGGTTTCTTCGACGTGTTGGTGTTATTGCATCGTTTTTAGAGTGTACGTGCTACGAAATCTATTCAACATTCGACGGATGACTTGCTCAGATGGACGATTATGTATGTGTATACCATAAAAAGTCGTTTATAAAATGCGCGAATCGACGACTGATTTTCGAAGTAAATTTTGATAATTTGGAAGCGTTCTTGAGGCGTGAGTCTAAACATTATAATTTGTGGGAGTATACTGAAATAAATAATAAAAAAAATTTGATTCAAATGTAATATTTTGTGTGATTTTTTTTTTCAATTTGAAGTTCTATCATCCTTAAAAAAACACCCTATAAAGCTGCTTTGGATTAAACGTAACTACGAAGGCAATCGTCAAGCTGTTTCCTTCGTACACGATGACTAAGAAAAATATTAAAATTAACCCTAGCCTTCTACACTTAACGTATAAAAACTGTTAGAAATAATGGGAGCTAGTATAAAATGATGTATGAAAGATATGATTGTAAGACTATGCGCCAATTTTTAAAAGAATCGTACAAGCACCTCACTTTGGTAGAAGTTGGAGAAAATTGAGATGGAAAAACATATTGTTTTTGGGTCAAATCGCAGAAATTTGACTTTGAATTACTGTAAAAACCAAACCTCTTATCCAATTGGAGTGCCGTTAGTTTTATTTTTTAGGTAAATTTGTTGGCTGTAATAATCATATTTTGCTATTCTAGCTAGTCTAGCTTTTAAGATATTGTAGTTTTAGTCGTACAAGAAAAAGAAATTATTTTTCCAAAAGTCTTCAAATGCCTGTGGCAGCTAAAGGGTTAAACTAAGGGGGTATGTTCCATACTACTTTTTTGCTGGGTAAATCAGCTGAAAATCCGGTGCGTTTATGCGGCAGTTTCCGGACACCTTGTATACATACATATAACATATGTATGTACATATATATTTCCTGCTATCGTGTGCAATCGTCACGAGAGCAGGAAAAGTATATGTACATAATTATTTACTTTCACTCATCCATTTATACTCACTACAATTATTAATATATACCCGGCAATTTATTGTACATTGTATTGAATTTAATGTTTGTTTACTTTCCATAGTTACGCCATCGTAAGAAAATGCGTAATGATTTTATCTAGTTTGTATATTAGTGTAGTTAGTACGTGATAAACCTAGTTTTTTGTTTCTTATATTTTTGGGGTGCTAAGCACGAATCCGGAGCTTCCCACCAAAATTTCGTTGCGAAACAGGGTCAAAATCGTGAAAAAACCATAAATTTTCGCTGTTTTTCCTTGTTTTGTCTCCTAACCCTGAAACTGCAAAAGATATCCCCATAAATTTGCTAGAGATTGAGCGTCCAAAGAGACATAAATATTAAAAATCCGTTAAGCGGTATTACCATAAAGTAAGAATAGAGATGGAACTCCATATAACATTAAAACCTACTGAACAACATTTTACCTTTGAGTGTGTGCTGTATGTAACGTGTACATACCCAGCAAAATTTCCGTAAGGTCTATGAAGAAGTAAGACTTAGAAAAGGCTTACTTAGTACTGAACTGTAAGCATTCAGTAAGCTGAAATAGCTTTGCGTGATTAGATCTTATTCATATCATTATATAAGACTTACTTCTTAGCAAAATGTAAGACAAAATTTCAAAATCAATTTGCACACACTATTTGAAAGCTCCCAGTTGCCCTATAGCTTATACAGTCAAACTTCTCTATAACGAATTAGCAAGGGACCAACTAATTTCTTCGTTATAGAGAAAATTCGCTATAGAGAAAAATTTTATTTTTTTGTTCATTTGTATACAGGGTCTCTCTAGCCCCAAAGATAACCCGGTAGCCGATGATAGCGCATTTAGTGTCTGTTACAGGAAGCAGATTAGCAAAAATCAGTCGAAAAAATAACTTTTGTTTTGAGAGAAATGTGATTCCAAAAACCGAGAGAGCAAATTCATCGTTTTGTCTAAGTTCAAATAACAATGCACCGGCACCTTCCGGCAAGTAATTTTTAATTTTTAATTTGGCGCATAGTCTCTAGTTTACATAACGGTGTAACGTTTGTTTCATTATTCTCGATTGGAGTCAGAATATTTTTTCAAAGACCTTAAAACATGGCATTTTTCACCTAAAAATTGGAACACTCAAAATATCAAAAGACCTCAGGAGGCCTGTAAAGTTCAGAATGAGTCAAATACAGTCCATTCCCATTCAAAATTGCCTTGCTACAACGTAAAATTGTCGGACAATTGACATGCATAGTCGGGGAGTCCCTAAGGTGTCTTTAGTTTTATTCCACTCTGTTCGATTTCTGTATTACAGGGGTATTCCCCTTAGCTACAAAATCATCGGGGGAATTAATTAGGAAAAAAATCGTTTTATAGAAGTTGAAAACACCTGAAAATAGCAAGTTGGAATTGGGAGAACATTCGTTATAGAGAAAAATTCGTTATAAAGAAATTCGTTATATGGAGATTAAATTCTTCAGGAAACTTCGCAAAAATGCAGCGTTTACAAAGTAAATTCGTTATATAGAGAAATTCGTTATACGGAAGTACGTTATAGAGAAGTTTGACTGTATATCAATGAAAGAAAAGGTATTTATAAGGTTTATAATATACTTTACTTAAGGCGTTTATTATATTCTTATAAAAGCCTTATTAGTAAGTATATAAATGTCATTTCGGGCAGGTGGCATAAGGCAGTTGGCAAATATTAATTTATAACATGCTGTGTGGCTTACTTGGTTGAATCGCACTGTACGATGATAGTAATCTTGGGGTCCGGAGATCGAATCTCGGCGTGGTCAAAGTACATGTGCGGATAGGAAATATAAACAAATAT
The DNA here is from genome assembly GCA_949715475.1 of Microchrysa polita. NCBI lineage: Eukaryota > Metazoa > Arthropoda > Insecta > Diptera > Stratiomyidae > Microchrysa > Microchrysa polita. Next base: position 36,585,394 of record OX454419.1, on the reverse strand, counting down.
AAATTAAACAAATGACTGAGCGAATGCACCATCGTCCAGCAAGGAGTTACATAAAGAAAAAAATACTTATTTCAACCTTTTATTAATGGATATATTTTAGTTGCCTTAGATAATGCTTGAGATAATACTTAAATAAGAATTATTATAATCATTAAATAAGGATTATTGTAATCCTTAAATAAGAATTATTGTAATTCTGAAATAAGTCTTATAATCAGGTGTAGATACAAGATTTGGAAGCTTCAAAGCTTTAAGCCTTACCACCAATGACATGCCCCATGTTAAGGTAAGCCTTTTAGTAAGGATTTCCTCTTGTAAAAGACTAAGACTTTTTTGAATAATCTCTTATTGAATAAGTCTTATTCTGTTCGAATATAAGACTTATATAAAACTTTCCGATTTTGCTGGGTACTGGAAGATATCTCCCTGTACCCAGCAAAATCGGAAAGTTTTATATAAGTCTTATATTCGAACGGAATAAGACTTACTCAATAAGAGATTATTCAAAAAAGTCTTAGTCTTTTACAAGAGGAAATCCTTACTAAAAGGCTTACCTTAACATGGGGCATGTCATTGGCGGTAAGGTTTAAAGCTTTGAAGCTTCCAAATCTTGTATATACACCTGATTATAAGACTTATTTCAGAATTACAATAATTCTTATTTAAGGATTACAATAATTCTTATTTAAGTATTATCTCAAGCATTATCTAAGGCAACTAAAATATATCCAGTAATAAAAGGTTGAAATAAGTATTTTTTCTTTCTGTAACTCCTTGCTGGGCGATGGTGCATTCACTCAGTCATTTGTTTAATTTATATTTGTTTATATTTCCTATCCGCACATGTACTTTGACCACGCCGAGATTCGATCTCCGGACCCCAAGATTACTATCATCGTAGAGTGCGACTTAACCAAGTGAGCCACACAGCCATGTTATAAATAAATATTTGCAAACTGCCTTATGCCACCTGCCCGAAATGGCATTTATATACTTACTAATAAGGCTTTTATAAGAATATAATAAATGCCTTAAGTAAAGTATATTATAAACCTTATAAATAACTTTTCTTTCATTGATATATAAGCTATAGGGCAACTGGAAGCTTTCAAATAGTGTGTGCAAATTGAGTTTGAAATTTTGTCTTACATTTTGCTAAGAAGTAAGTCTTATATAATGATATGAATAAGATCTAATCACGCAAAGCTATTTCAGCTTACTGAATGCTTACAGTTCAGTACTAAGTAAGCCTTTTCTAAGTCTTACTTCTTCATAGACCTTACGGAAATTTTGCTGGGTATGTACACGTTACATACAGCACACACTCAAAGGTAAAATGTTGTTCAGTAGGTTTTAATGTTATATGGAGTTCCATCTCTATTCCAATTTCTTACTTTATGGTATTACCATAAAGTAAGAAATTGGAATAGAGTATGGTATTACCACAAAGTAAGAAATTGGAATAGAGATGGAACTCCATATAACATTAAAACCTACTGAACAACATTTTACCTTTGAGTGTGTGCTGTATGTAACGTGTACGTACAAGAAGATATCTGCCTGTATGTACACGTTACATACAGCACACACTCAAAGGTAAAATGTTGTTCAGTAGGTTTTAATGTTATATGGAGTTCCATCTCTATTCCAATTCCTTACTTTATGGTATTACTACAATTGATAATTTAGGTTTACCATTTTAACCTATTTCCATTTTATGAAATAAATTTTGATATTGAACGGTTTTTAATTTTTAGTCGCGAAATTTCGATGCGAAACTGGGTCAAAATCAGAGAAAACGTCAACAAAAATGACTATCAATTGAAGATCATGTTTTCTCTAACATGTACATAATACAAGTTTTCGCAGAAATGTTATTGGCCAAAAAACAGAAAAACTGCGCAAATCGTGGATTTTTTTTGCGGTTCAGGCCCTGTTCTGCAACGAAATTTTAATGGGTAGCTCCGGATTCGAGCTCAGCACCTCAAAAAGCATAAGAAAAAAATGTTTCCACCACATTTTGGAATTTGAAATCACGTAATGACTACACTATACAGGGTGTCCCGCCGCTGGTTAGCCATAGACCTATTGTAGACTCTACAGGATGTTTTGGGAAAAATGTTACCAAAATTATTTCTCTAGCTTTTACCATTACGGAGTAATCGCATTTTTTGTGATTCTTGTCTTGTTACCAATCATAATATGGTGTAACTATGCCAAGTGTAAACAAACATTCAATTCAAAACAATGTGCAAGCTATCGGACATTGGTATGTGCTTCTTGTCTATATGATTAGACTAACCAGCCGACGATTAAGATGTACGAGTTATCGGCACTTAGTAGTTAAATTTGCCCAAACGCTAGTCTCTTTTCTGGTACGGCATTTCCCATTAGTCCCATTAGCATTTATTACAGGGAATTTCGATTCGTTATAACGTTACTATTTCCCGGTTATAGCGCTCTTTTCCCAGTCTCATTTTTTTTAAAACAATTTATATTGACAAATTCATTGAGCACATAGTCTTACATTGTAATAACCACAAACAAAACCATGATGCACAAGTTGTTCCATTAATTCACATCAAAGTCTAATTTCCTGGAAAAGGGAATAGGCCAGTCAATAAACCGAAAAATAAGGCGTTAGGTCGCAAAAAATTGCTCGGCTCTAGGTTTTTGGGATATTGTTAGGATAGATACCAGAAGTGTACCACCAAGTTTGCAACTTCGAAAAACCTGTGCTAACCCCGTGCATCTTAATTGCATCAGCATCCGTCGACGCCGAAGAGAGAAAAAAAAGAGGCGTCAAGCATTCCAAAAACATTTGCAGTCTTAGTTGCAATAAAGAAGATTCGAGCAATTTTTGTCTAGCATGGACATAGAGGAAGAATCTTCCAATAAATTGAAAACTTCAGTATTACTGATAGGCCAGTCAATTAACGATTTAAGGTCGCAAAAAATTGCTCGGCTCTGTTTTTTTGAGATATTGTTAGGATATATACCTTTTTTCCTTCAAGTTAACACATTTACGGACCCAATGGACAAATTTGCGAGCGAAATTGACGATTTTACGAATCAAGTTAACAAATTTGCGAAACAAACGAACTTTTTTTCGAGTCAAATAAATAATTTTGTCGATGAAAAAAATGCTTTATTGGATGATTTTAACAATTTTGCGAATCAATTTAACAAATTTACGGATCAAATGAAAATATTTTCGGAACAATTAAGCACATACTGTTTGCACTCCTTGAGCAATCAAGTCAGTTAAAACATGATCTCGTGTAAGATCACCAAGATCTTGACGTACCAATCCTTTTACTTTTGCGAACACTTTTTCAATAGGTTTGAGCATCGGCGAATACGGCGGGAGATATTGTAGCGTAAGTCCAGCGCGCTGTAGAATTTCCTTGACCTCAGCACCTTTATGTATTTTACCATTGTCCATTATAACAAGCGCACCTTCCCATGATGAGTCCAGATTATCCACCAACTCTCTTAGAAATGTGCAGAATTTTCGTGCATTGCATGTTGAGTGTGCAAGAATATTGCTATGGAGAACTTCTTCATTAGACATTGCAGCAACAAGGCTTACATTTCTTCCGCGAATAGTAGGCAGTATACGACTCGAGCTCGTGTATTTGTTAAATTGTACCGTTTATGGATTATATTTTCATGTTTGGGTATCTTGAATAAATAAATAAATCTCCCGCCGTATTCGCCGATACTCAACCCTATTGAAAAAGTGTTCGCTAAAGTAAAAGGATTTGTACGTCAAGAACTTGGTGATCTTACACGAGATCAGGTTTTAACTGACTTGATTGCTCAAGGAGTGCAAACAGTAACTTCTACGGATTGTACAAACTTTGTACTAGATATAATGATGCAACGGCCAGTTCCCAAGCAGCAATTTAAGTAGCGAATACCAATTTTTTTGATACCGCCACTTTATTAAGTTTCGGTTACGTTTTAGTCACCAAAATGTTAACTTCATTGTAACAAATCCTGCAAATTAGTTTTTGGGACGCTCCAGGATGGTGGTAGTTGGAACTTTGTAGTGAACGAAATGTTGCTACTACATATTCGACAAGTGCGGGGGAATGGTACGGCTTCGGTACCACACTTTGCTACTACATAGTGAGCAACTCTAAAGTAATATTTTTAAGTGACAAAACCGTAGATGTGTAATTTCTTTGTACCTTTGAAGGATTTGCTACTTTATGGTGAAATTTAGAACAATGCGGTGGGTACTGTTACTTGAAAGTCCTATTGGGAACTTTAAAGTACCATTGGAGCTGTCAAATGCTTGTCGCCATATTTTCCAAGGTAATACAAAATCACTTTTTACACATTTCGAAAGTCCAGCTATTTTTTGATGAATCAAATTAGAACTTTTTTGTTTTAAGTAACTATTTTAGTTTGCTGAATATTTAGAGTGGTAGAATTAGAAAGTTGAAGAGAAAACTAACTTTAGTTAGGTTATATTTTGGCAATTTATTTAAGAAATCTTTAGAAAAATGAGAGGGCATCACTTTGTTTCTAGGTAGAATATCCACTTCTACAGTGAAATTGTCCTGGCACAAAGTTTTCTAGTTCAAAAGAGCTGGCAAATGAAAAAATATTGTAATCACGCAATTAACTCCTTTCAGATTATATTCTTTTATTGTCTGAATAGGCTGAAACACAACTTCAGCAAATGTGTAAAAGCATATGTATGTATATGTAAATCCATTCAATTTATGTTTACTAAAATTGTGTCGACTTTTACCTACACATATTCAAAACTATGTATGATTATGTGCGAAAACGGGACCAATAAAGTCCCAATTGGGTGGTTGGACAAAGAATGCCACTTGGTTAGTGCGTTCCAATCACGTTGCCATTTACTGGTGGCAAAGGGGCCCTGGTCATACGAAACTTTACATTCCCCATATTAGGGATTTTTCGGTGACAAAAAGGCCCTTATCACGGAACGATTGGAGGTATTTGCTACTCCCAATGGCAATATTGGAGTGGTATCTACCTTTTCGCTACTAAAAATGCTAGTTGGGTTGCCGCAGCCGGAAGGGAGTTGCATTAATCGAAGTTTACTTGATTGATGAATTAAAAATATGATTAACGATTATACTTACTAGGTTCGAAACATTATTAATTTGATTCGCGAATTTGTCAATTTGGTCTGTAAAGTTGCTAACTACATTCAAAACAATATTTCCTTCATTCGCATATGTGCTTAATTGTTCCGAAAATATTTTCATTTGAACCGTAAATTTGTTAAATTGATTCACAAAATTGTTAAAATCATCCAATAAAGCATTTTTTTCATCGACAAAATTATTTATTTGACTCGAAAAAATGTTCGTTTGTTTCGCAAATTTGTTAACTTGATTCGTAAAATCATCAATTTCACTCGCAAATTTGTCCATTCGGTCCGTAAATGTGTTAACTTGAAGGAAAAAAGGTATATACCAGAAGTGTACCACTAAGTTTGCAACTTCGAAAAACCTGTGCTAACCCCGTGACCCTTAAAAAACCTCAAAATTTTCGGACTTTTTTCATATTTTCGTTTGTAATTTCTTCTAAGTCGTCACTGCACTTTTAAAGAAGAAAAATCTTTAAGAAAATCTTCTTTAATTTGAGTGTAACCCCAGCTTTGTAGATGCAAAGGATCCCAAGATACAGCTCTTTAAAAAATGTGCTTTTTTTGTAAAAAAGTCCGAAATTGTATTTTAGGAGGTTTGTATGACAGCCCTATGACGTAATGTTCCGATTCCATCCATTCCTAGATATGTTTTGAGGCTTTACTAGGAACACATTTGGGTGAGGTGTGGTTAAGATTGGTTCATAAAGAAAAAAGTTTTTCTTAGAAGAACCTGATTATCAGGGGTTGGTTTGTATGACAGCCCTATGACCTAGTGTTCCGATTTCATCCGTTTCTAGATATGTTTTGAAGCTTTACTAAAAAACACATTTGGGGGAAGGGTGGTTAAGATTGGTCTATAAAGAAAAAAGTTTTTCTTAGAGGAACCTAATTTCCAGAGGTTGATTTGTATGACAGCCCTATAACGTAGTGTTCCGATTTCATCCGTTCCTAGATATTTTTTTAGGCTTAACCAGCAACATACTTGGGTGAAGTTTGGTTAATATTGGTACATAAAGAAAAAAGTTTTTCTTAGAAGAACCTAATTTTCCCCATGGAATGACCCCATGGTCTGATTCCATTCGTTCCGACATATATACAGCTAAGGAACTGGTTTATAACTTCATGTCACATGATCTTCTCTGTAAAATGCGCATTTAAGCCGATATTCAGCTCGGAACATGACTGAAATTACAATTTCGAACTTTTTTTCAAAAAACAATGTTTAAAGTGCTGTATCTTGGGATCCTTTGCGCCTACAAAGCTGGGGTTACACTCAAATTAAAGATTTTCTTAGCTTTGACAGTGCAGTGGACAACTTACTTGTAGGGAGCACCTTTTAGAAATTACAAACAAAAATATGAAAAAAGTCCGAAAATTTTGAGGTTTTTTTAGGGTTATGGGGTTAGCACAGGTTTTTCGAAGTTGCAAACTTGGTGGTACACTTCTGGTATCTATCCTAACAATATCCCAAAAAAAAAACAGAGCCGAGCATTTTTTTGCGACCTAACGCCTTATTTTTCGGTTTATTGACTGGCCTATTGCCAGTTTAAAACAAAAACAATTTTTTTTAAACCAGTAATCAATTGATTGCCATTTTCTTACTATTTCATTCCATGTCACCTACAAGGTGTATGCGTCTATGAAGTATATTCCTTGGACTTCCCGGGTATAGCGTTTTCCCGGTTATAGCGCTTTTATGGGTTAGACCCCAGAAGAGCGTTATAACGAAGTTTTACTGTATTAAGAAAAGTTGCCGCGACATTTTGGTGTAGTGCACGAGAAGTGCAGCAAGATAATAATTTATTATCCACAGTAATGTAACTAATTTCGGGTTAAGTGGCATATTTATTTTTTTCGTAAAAAATTATTGATTATTTCATTATATTGTTGATGATCTTATAACTTTTTAAAATTAAACTGCGATGGCTTGCAATTCAGCCATACCGTTAGCAACTACCTCTAATGTACGGACTTGTGTATTAGGAAGGTAAGCCCACCTTCAAGGTGAGAATCATTCGTGGTGCCTTCTTTGTCCTTCTGCAGTACAATATAGTAGGTTTATTCACCATTGACGCTAAGAGACAAATTCGTCTCTTGGATGCCAGCAATCAGAATTCGATGCTTGTTCATGAATTGTTCTATCTCACGGTCTATGTGGAGAAGCTTTGCACCCTAGACGGCTCCTACTTTCGCCGACTATTCTAACCGTGATTGATTATATGAAACGATTGTATAAGGAAACGAGTTACAAGTGAAACTTCAAAATTAAAATGATGAAAAATACTTAAATAAATAACAGGCGCGACAATCCAACATTGGACTAAGGCCGCAGGATGTGTTAGTGACATCCTAAACTCGGCTTCAATGAAACCGGCCACAAGATAAGCAGGCATTGTGCTTGTTGCGTGAGACTACTAGACTGAAAAATACTTACTTCAAATAATAAATCTGTCCTTCTGGAGTGCGGGCTTGCTCCCATCCAACCGGCAAATCGCCAAGTTCCGCTTGTAATTGAATTGCGCTGACCACATCATACGACCGTTGTTTCATATGTTGACTGACAGGATTCGATGGGTTCGAAGGACTGGCATTTGTTCCTGGAGCTCCACCGGTTCCGGGGGATGTATTACTATTTTGTGTGTTGCCGCCACCCAATCCGGCATAGTTCTGCTGCAGGGATGCTGGACTGCTATGAGCACGCGAATGACTAATAGCCAATCCTCGATTGGCCAACGTCGGTACTGAAGAGATGGACGGCTGCACCGAATTCACCCCAGCTCCTCCGCCGCCGGTGGCCGTTTGTGATCCAGTGCTGAAGGCCGAATCGGTACTATTGGCACGTGAATGTGAAACAGATGAAGATTTCGAAGCCGATGCGGGCGGCTGGAAGAATGAATCGGGAAGTTTACGCATTCGTAATGGCACTTGTAAAGGACGATTGGTATCGCCAGGCTTGAGGACAGAATCAAATAGAGCTTGAAGATTATCGTCAGAGTCCTGATTAATTCGAACGACTAGATTTCCTTGCTTCATCGAGTCTGAGTCGATTACTGCGTTGTTGTTCAGGTTGGGGCTGGATGTGTTATTGTTGTTGTTGGTGGCCATGGTGGATGATCCCCTGCTTGATACGCGTAGGCAAAATTGCGTAAGGCGAGAGTTTACTATAAAAGGCACTTTAAAGATCAGCAATTAAGGCACTAGGGCGATTCATTCACATGAGCATTTTAGGCAGTATCACGACACATCAAAATTTCGGAGCACTATAATATTGAATCGGGTGATCTTTGAATAATTATACACACGCGCATGGGAAATTCATCATTCAATCAATTGATTAAAACAGGAACAAACATATTACGAAAATGTTCCATTTATTTAGATTGTTTCCAGCTTCTATGGCCTCTGCGAAACGTGTTGCGGCGCATATGTTGTACGGGTAGCCAAGAAGCTGCTGGGTGACGAATGCGAATGCGCACTCTCTTAGAATTTCGAATACACTTGATGGAGCAGAGTACAGAGTGATGGTGGCTGTTTGCTTGCACATGCGCAGCGCTGTCGCGAACCGAACCAGAAATCGCAGCAGCTCAAGACGAAACGTGATTGCAAAACCTGAAGAAAGCCCCGCGACCCACCGTGTGATCACACAAGCACAGAGCACAAACAACACACGATCAGCAAAGTACAGCAAGACAGTTCGGTATTATCGTAGTCGGAGCCCCAAAGCACGGTGGAGCAGCTCCTGGCAATATATTGGTGGGTGGCGCGTCTAGTACGGAACCCGTGCAAGAACGAGTCTCGCTGCCAGCGTATAGGTTAAAAACAAGTTTTTTTACCAGAGCAACACCGAGCACGGAGCATTGTGCCAGCGGGGGACAGGGGGCAACACGTAAAAAAACTGCGACGTCGATCTGCTACGCTGGCGCTATGTACAGTTTGGCTAATACCTTTACAAAGGATTCTGGACTTTGAAGCTACCCGTCAGACGTCCCTTCCTCCAAACCGTCACTGTCCCTGGGGATCGCGAGAGCGAGTACTTGGCGAATTTATAAATAAAATCTACTCGACGAAGCAACGCAATTTCGTTCTCCGACGAATCGAACGACTGGGGACAACGCCTGTTCTTCTCGCTTTCGGGTTTCTTCCACAGGGAAGCGAACGCGCAACAAGTTCTTGGGTTATCCGAAAAGAGAACACAACAAAAACAAACAAAAACTTGCACTAGCTCGCTCCGTTCATTCAGATGACACGACACTTCCGTTGCACTTCCGACTTTTTTCTAGTTCACTTCACGTTTTGGGAACTATCCGCTTCCGCAGCATTCACAGAAGTACGACTGGATTTTAAAATGCAACCAACGAGGGAGCATTCAAGAGGGGGCTTAGACGTCGCAACCTCCTGACACACTACCGGATGTGGTGGATAGTACACTCAAAACACACAACTTGTACACGATCAGTATTTTCTGATATTGCTGTGGTGGTTATTCGTTTTGCTAAGAAAATTGACCTTTTACCGATAGACGCGGAACATTGAACACTATTTTCACTAAATTAGAATTTTCGGGAGGTGACTCCTTTAATTTGACATTTGCAGCTTTTTCCACTTTTCTGGGAGGATTACGAACAGACAGACAACGACCCAACTCTTAACCCGACAACAATGGTTTCTCAACTGATCGGCGAACTTTTACCGAACTGAAAGCGAACCATAATGACGTGCCAACACCACTAACACGAGCCAACAATTGTGACCGCGGTAATGTGTATTGTGTATGTGTTGGTATGTGTCGTGTCGAATTCCACTAGTGTGTGTGCCATTTCCATTTTTCCAGTCCCATAAAAACAAATTTCCATAGAACATTGGAACAAGAACAAGATAAATGGAACGGCTTACTTCATACCACTGATCCCATTGAATAAAAAACTAAAGGAAAGGCCCGTAGAAACGACTAATGGGTCAATTTTTCATATCAGACTGGATCTGACAGGTAGGGAACATTCGTCTTTTTTACTTTTGTGTCGCACTGAAACTGCGATATGACTATCACATTTTATAGATACACTTCCTGACTTCCTCCAGCAACAATCTTTCCCCCACTTACTTCGTAAAAACTTCACAATAACACATGACAGATAGGGAACACCGCTTTTTAAAATCGGACCATGCAGTTTGTATGGGATGACAGCTGATTTACCTTTCCGTTTAGCTGTCTATTCCATGACTGATCCTAAGAACTAAGAGGATTGCCCCGTAGAAACGATAAATGATCGAATTTTTCATATCAGACTGGATCTGACAGGTGGGGACAATTCGTCTTTTTTACATTTGTGTCGCACTGAAACTGCGATATGACTATTACATTTTATAGATACACTTCCTGACTTCCTTCAGGAACAATCTTTCCCCCCACTTACTTCGTAAAAACTTCACAATAACACTTGACAGATGGAGACAACCGCTTTTTAAAATCGTGCCATGCAGTTTGTATGGGTGACAGCTGATTTAGCATTCCTTTTTATCTCTCTATTCCATGCTTTATACAAACGTTTGTTCATATCTGGCATTGAATAAAAAACTAAAGGAAACGCCCGCTGAGTCATGGAATAGACCATTGAATAAAAAACTAAAGGAAAAGCCCGTAGAAACGACTAATGGGTCAATTTTTCATATCAGACTGGATCTGACAGGTAGGGAACATTCGTCTTTTTTACTTTTGTGTCGCACTGAAACTGCGATATGACTATTACATTTTATAGATACACTTCCTGACTTCCTCCAGCAACAATCTTTCCCCCCACTTCGTACAAACTTCACAATAACACATGACAGATAGGGAACACCGCTTTTTAAAATCGGACCATGCAGTTTGTATTGGATGACAGCTGATTTACCTTTCCGTTTAGCTGTCTATTCAGTGCGACACAAAAGTAAAAAAGACGACCTGTCAGATCCAGTCTGATATGAAAAATTGACCCATTAGTCGTTTCTACGGGCCTTTCCTTTAGTTTTTTATTCAATGCGCTGAGTAGACTAAAGGTCAAAGCAAAACCATCTACATATACAGCCAGGCTGTACAACGAAAACTTAGGGCGCTATTACACAGTCATATATTCGTAATATATATTATAATAGATATTATCATATCCTTAAGCCTACTTGATTTCGTTTAGTGTACGTGTAAAAAATTAACTGAATGAATCGAGTAGGCTTAATTATATGACTAGAAATATGACTATAAATATGACTGTGTCATGGAGCCCTAATCCACATACGGGGCACGAAAGGCCAGAGTCAATCGAAAATTTACACGGGATTGTATGGACGGAATACGGTCGGTTGTCCTTTTTTACGCGAAAAATACGGGATAATATGCGATTTCAACAGTAAAATTCGAATATGTTGTGGACTAATATGTTTTCAAAGTTATTTAATAAAAATGTTATCCATGTCGTTAGTTTTCGCCGAATAATTTAATTTTTTAGATGATGGATACCCGCTTTGTTTACATCCATCTGCTCGTGAGAAAAATTGAGAGTGCGTGAATGTCGCCGTATCGCATTGTGTAATATTTATTGTTCGGGTATTAAAATTGTAGTGGTCAAGTGAAAGATAATATTTTGGAGTGTGCTTTCCAATGTTGATGATCTGTAAAACACAAAATGTTAATAAAATGTAGAATGAAAATGTTTTCTAACAAACGTACCAAACGTAACTTCACCGCCAATTCGAAAGTTAAAATGACAAAAGCAGTCAGATTCTCTCACATGCTCACAATTCTGTTAGTTATGCGGCTGCGCTCTCCCATGGTGGAATTGTCAAACGTGCATGAAAGTCAAAACTACGTACCGAGAGTCCACGCACACAATCACACAACCCTGGTTCCTGGCTGTATATGTAGATGGTTTTGGGTCAAAGCCACCTATATCAGAAAGCCGGGAAGCAGCAATACATGCACACAAAGCGAGCCTATGAATATGTCGTATATACCCAGCAAACAATTTCTATCGTCCGCGATACGAATTCAATTCGCCTGATAGAAAACATTTCTCGAATTTCATATCGTTTTCGAATTAAAGGCGTCACTCCCTTCGTGAAGGAATAGTGACCGATATTAATTCGCCAGGATGATAATTTGGCAATAATAGACTAATACATAGAAAAAGTGAAAAAAATTTAACTTTTTTTATTTTTCCCTTTTTTCTAATTTTTTTCTTCTATTTTATCCTTAACTTTTTTCTTACCTTATTTTAACTTTACCTTTTTACACTTCGCTTCTGCTGGGAATCGAACCGGGCACCTATCGTTTCGTAGTCCTACGTCCTACACCTAAGCTATCTAAGATTACATGGGAATAAATTAGTCGTTTTACTTTTTGACAATTTCATCATTCTCTCGTTGTGAGGGATTACTATTTTATCATCCTTGCAATAATAAAACGATATTCTTCCATGCATTATTAAAATCCAGTGTGCAACAAGAAACAGTCGTATTTTAGAACAATCACCACGTTCCTACAAGAAACTCCGCTGGAACAGTGATTTAACAAGCGCTTACAAAGTGCAACTTGAATGGGTCCCGGAAAATATATCGTGGATAGATCTCTCGAACGAAATCCATAAGGCTGCAGACGCTCTGAACATGTCGAAAACCATTGTTGTGAACAGCAATTATCGACCGAAAAACACCTGGTTCACTAAAGAATGTAGCGACATGAAAATCAAGGTGAGAAAAACATACAGACAATTACAAAATTGTTACAATTCTGAAAACCTTAAAGCTTATCAAATCAGCAGAAACAAATATAATGAAATAATTAGGACAGCCAAAGTTAGTAATGATCAGCGAATTACACAAAATTTAAACAACACCAAATCAAGTGCTGCTTTTTGGACTGAAATCAAAAAATTAAAAGGAAATTTCCATAGAGAGACAAACATCAAAGCCGAAACATGGACACATTACCTTAAATCAATATATGTACCCAATAATACAGAAATTGTAATATTACCCAACGTTATTATTGAAGACTTGGATAAAGATTTTACAACTGAAGAGGTAATCAAAGCTATAAATCGATTAGGAAATAGAAAAGCTCCTGGCCCGGATGGAGTCCCAAATGAATTTCTGAAAAACCTCCCTGAAAACGTAATTAATGCCATAACCAATTTTATGAATGGAACTAAGAACACCAATGACACCAACATTCCTGCGCATGCATACTTGAATATGGTACACAAAAAAGGAGATATTACGGATCCAAGTAATTATCGACCCACAGCGCTAGAAAATGGTCTGCTGAAAGTGATGACAAGTGTGTTGAGTGAATTGAAAACATCGCCGAGCATGAACATCTTTTACCTGAGAATCAAAGTGGATTCAGAAAATCTCGTTGCTGCATGGATAACATTTTCGTAATGCGAACGTTAATCGACAAACAAAATGGCATTAACAAAATCCCCCTATATGCATTGTTTATTGATTTCAAGGGTGCTTTCGATGGGATCGAACACAATCTATTATGGCAGCATTTATTGTCCAATGGAATCAGTACCTTGATCATCGAACTTATCCGAAAAATTTATTCCGCTGCTTCAGTTGCTGTTAAAATGGGACATGATGAATACTCATCCATCATCAAAGTGTCGAAAGGAGTACTACAAGGCGATCCTCTAAGGGCGCTACTTTTTAATATATATATAAATGACATGGAGACATATTTACGAAGGCTTGGTTTCAGAGGTGTCAACATCTTAAAAGGCACAGACATAATGATGCTAGCATATGCCGATGATGTCGTAGTATTCGCGAACTCTGCTACTGACCTACAAGATAAAATCAATGCACTGGAGACATACTGCGATGACAAGAAGCTGGTACTGAACGTAAGTAAAACGAAAATTCTTATCTTTGAAAAGCGGATAAATACTAGAAGACATAAACAATTCTCTTACAAAGAACAACCAATAGAGATAGTTTCTGAATTTAAATACCTTGGCAGTACATTATACAGAACAGGAACATGGACCAAAGACATCATGCAAAGAATCAAATCAACGTCAGGCGCCTTAGTCAATCTCAACAATGTGTACACCAACAACAAGCTAGGATGGGATGCGCAAATTAAGTTGTTTGAATCTAGCATTGAAACAATCGCGTTATACGGGGCTGAAATCTGGGGATTGACTGGAGCCCAGAAGCTTGAGAAGATCCAGCAAAATTTCTTTAAGCGTTTACTGTACTTGCCAATAAACACAGCAGCGCATGTCGTGCGAAAGGAATGTGGGCGAGAACATATCAGAGTACAAGTCGTGACCAAAACATTGAAATGGCTGAACAAAGTTTCGAATATGTCAATGGAACGATATCCAAGAATATGTCTGCAGTATCAGAAACTTCAAATAGACCATGGTATACATTCAAATTGGCTTGGTGGCATCAAAAATGAATTAGCGAAGGAGCTAACCGACTTCCCGCAGCTGATCAGTTCGTGTGACGAAGTAAGTAGCATCAGGAATATCCGAACAATCTACGCAGTGAAATCGACAAGCAGTGATGCAATCAGAACCAGCTCTAGTAGGTCATCATGTTGGTATCAATATATAACCGAATCGAGAATGGAGCCCGCTTGGTATCTTCGGCAACCTATACCTGCATATCAACGCCGCTGCATGGCACAACTTCGAACGTGCAATAAATACAGCCAACGACTCTACGTTTCTGGGGACAGTCACAAATTTCACATTAAGGACAACTGTATGATGTGTAACATCCAAGAACGTGATACGATTGAACACTTCCTGTTGAGATGTCCAATTAACAAATCACTGCGGCGACACTATCTGGGAGACATCAACTCACTCCATCAATTAATTGAAATGCTGAATTCAAGAGACCGTCAAATAATTAAAAAAATGTACCTTTTCCTTGTAGAATCTCTTAAATTGAGAAGTTTTTGTTTAAATGAACATTGTCTAAAACTTAATATAATTACTGAATTTTTCCGTTTTCATTTTCTTATCGTTTAACATTACATTTGAATAACTTTGCTTTACTTAAGAATGAACATATATGTATAACCAGAACTCCTGTAATAAGGCAATATGCCTTCCACAGTATATGAAATAAATAATAATAATAAATAAAACGATATTTCGTTAATGGGAGTCGCATTCTTGACATATTGATGACAATAAAATGATTTTTCATCGGGGAGACAAGTGTATGATAAATTTTTCATTTGAATAATATCGCTTTCGAATCATTTTTGTGATTTTTCGAAAAAATCGATAAAATTGTTTGCTGGGTATACGTTGCACAATGCACTAACACAAGCACAGCGCATGTAGAAAACCCGTGTCTGCTCTGATAAAAACCGCGAAAGCACGTGGAAAACTCACTTTTTATCGGGATTTTTTTTCTTTCACTGCATTATAGATACTTCAATTCACGACACATTGCACTTTTCGCGACGAAAATCGACCGGGAACCAATACTTTTCGTGTAATGTTTGCCGCGACCCAACCCGATTTGCCTTTACCGCAATGTAAATTTTCCAACTGATCGAGCCTATGACCTGCCGCAAAAGTATATGAGCGGGTTCTGGTTCCGGGCTTTGAAATTTTTCAATTCAATTCAATTCAATTTGATATTCAATATGGCAACTCAACCAACCGCTTTGACAACCGCTTGTCAAATTCAAAGTGACAATTCTCCAACTTTTGTTCGTTCTTTTGTGTGAAAATGAATAATTCTTGAATGGCCGTGTAATAATACAAACGCGCAGAGTCCGATTTTGATAATTGAATTTAAAAAAATCACCAAAATGAAATGGATGTGTGGATGCTAAGTAGCAGCCAAATGGCTGCACGCGATGCCAGTTTTCGCAGCCATTTGGCGCCTAATCTAGACGGACCTTAATGGTTCAATATTTCATATGAGACTGGATCTGACAGGTAGGGACCATTCGTTTTTTTAGTATTGTGTCGCACTAAAACCGCGTTATGACTATTACATTTTATATCATCATCATCAGCAGAAAAATTTCAATTTAGAACACACGCATTTGCCTTTGATGACCCACAATGACAGCAGCGGCAGAAGCATTTTTCTGCTTCAACCATGACTTCCTCCAGCAACAATCTCCCCCCCTTACTTCGTAAAAACTTCGCAATAACACTTGACAGAGAGGGACCACCGCTTTTTAAAATCAGACCATGCAGTTTTATGAAAAAGTTTAAGGCAAAATTAAATTATTTTTGGACGGCATATACGGGCTGCACAAACTAATAAAAACTAAATTTAGTCCCAATGGGCCTGTCTACACGGAACAAAAACGCGAGAAAAAAACCGGTTTTTATATGAAAATTGAATTTTTCCTTACCTTGCTTCTCGCGAATCTCTTCTAAAAAACCGGTTTTTCATCTTGTTCTTGTGCGTTTAGACAGGCGCAATCGCAACAGATGGCGGGGTGCTTACCAACCCATTATGCCTAGACAAGCGACTGTCTCTAAAATTTATCTAGGAAAAGCGAAGTCGTCTTCTAATTGGGGGGATATTGTTTTCGATTTTCGTTTGGCTATAAAGTTTATATTAAATTTCTAGTTAGAAAAAACGCGAGATAAACAAATTTCAATTATAATATTGTCCAAATAATCAAAATGTCAGATAAACCATTTGTAAACATCTGCAAATTCTACAACCAATTCGAATAAAAAGAAGAAGTTAATACCAACGCCATCTAGATATGTCAAGGCCACAACTTAGCTGTAGGATGACGGCATGGATCCTGCTTAAATTGTTCGTCGGACACGGGCAAACAGCAACAATGTTATGAGAAGCAACCACAATGCAATGCAATTTAATCGGCGGATTTCACGTTTAAAAGTCTACATTGCGGCCTTAATATACAGGATGTCCGGAAACTGCCGCATAAACGCACCAGATTATGATTCCTCAGTTGATTTCCAGCAAAAAAGTTGCACCGAACATACCCCTTCAGTTTAACCCTTTAGCTGCCACAGGCATTTAAAGATTTTTGAAAAAATCATTAGCCCTATTCGACTCACTGGATCATTTCCAGATTTATTGGAAATCCCATACAAAATTATGATCCTGAAAATTGATCCAGGGTATGACTTGGATCATCTGCCAAACTAGTCCCCTAGATGTCTCCGCGAACAATTTCCCTAAAATTTCCCGTATGTCATTTTGTTATTCAGTATTTTTGGTTTGTAAACTTTATTCAGAGTTAATCATTATAATATTTTTTGCTAATTATCCTTTTAATTGTATCTCGCACGGTGCAAATTTACAAATGCAATTTTTAATTTAGAATATCGCGTTGGGGCCAGATGACACGATAGTCAGCTGTTACCGATTTGGGATATTTTGATCCGATTTCATTCGACTTGGACAGGATCAATGATCCAGTCAGTCGAATAGGGCTATTATCATATCCTTAAGCCTACTCGATTTCGTTTAGTGCACGTCTAAAAATTTATACTGAATGAATCGAGTAGGCTTAGGCATATGACATACATATTATAATATAAATATGACTATGGAGGCCTAAGTCATACCCTGTATCAAATGATTTTGAGATTAGATGAGGGAGCTTATAGTCTAAGAGCCCAAGTGGAAATTATTTACAACTATTTCCTATGCATTCTGTTACACATTATCGGAAATTTCACGATTCAAAATACCCCAAAACGGTAGTCTGCCTCCTGGACAGTGGGGCTAAAGGGGTGGCAGACAACTTCAAAGTCGTTAATAGTTGCAAAAATTTGCAACTATTTCCTCACTCTTCGTGCTTTGCACGATCATAGTACTTGGTCCACTGATAACGAAAATGAAGATGGCAGACACTTTCAGTGGGGCTAAAGTGGTGGCAGACGAGCCCGAAGTCGTTAATAGTTGCAAATATTTGCAACTATTTCCTCGCATTTGATTCATATACCATTTCATAGAGGACGAGTCCCCGCATATATATTCCAAAAGGCAGACAAAAATAGGGGGGCTAACATGGTGGCAGACGCGCTCCAAAATTTGAAATTTGTATGAAAAATGGGAAGTGCTTCTACAAAAATAACGCTAACTCCATCATGCTACATCATATAGGTACAGTAAGAGCTTAATTATTTTCCAGACACTTCCCTGAGTATTTAAGCCAAATTTCATTTCAAAATACCAGTTACAACCCGGTTAATTTATCAATCGAAATTTGACTATTTTTAAGTAAATTTACAGGCAATATAGTACAGAAAACGAATATACAAAGTAACATTTTCCCCTAATATCACACGGATGGCAATCAGCAGCGATTCTTTCTGAACGGCACCTCATTCAGGACACCATGCTAACTATATGTTTCCAAAGGCAGACATAAACCTTCACAAGGACGACCAGCACACGAGCCTAAAGTGGAGCAAAAAGTGCGATTTTGTGAGAAATAACAAGGATCTCTCGTGCCAGCATTGTACCTAATATCACCCGAATGGCCCCCAGCAGCGAATCTTTTTGAACAGGACATGATTCACATCACCATGCTAAGTATATGTTTCCAAAGGCAGACATAAAGCATTAAAAGGACGATCAGCAGACGCGCCCTTAAATGGGGCAAAAACTGGAATTTTGCAAGAAACAACAATTATCGCTCGTGGCAGCATTTCCCCCTAATATCACACGAATGGCCCCCATCAGCGAATCTTTTTTAACGGCACATTATTCAGGACACCATGCTTAGTAAATATTTCCAAAGGCAGACATAAACCTTTAAAAGGACAATCAGCAGACGAGCCTAAAGTGGAGCAAAAAGTGTCAAAAACATAAATTTGGCTATGAACAACTACCATTTTTCGCATTATAATTATACGCTTATAGCGCAAATGCGGCCCTTAGCAGCGATTCCTTCTGAACGGGATATCATCCGAAACACCGTGCTGAATTTATATTTCCAAAGGCAGACATAAACCTTTAACAGGACAATCAGCAGACGCGCCCTTAAATTGGGCAAAAACTGGAATATTGCAAGAAACAACAATTATCGCTCGTGGCAGCATTTCCCCCTAATTTCACACGGATGGCCCTCAGCAGCGTTTCTTTTTGAACAGTCTATCATTCAGGACACCATGCAAAGTATATATTTCCAAAGGCAGACATAAACCTTTAAAAGGACAATCAGCAGACGAGCCTAAAGTTGAGCAAAAAGTGGGATTTTGTGAGAAATAACAAGGATCTCTTGTGGCAGCATTTTTGCATAATATCACACGAATCGCCCCCAGCAGCGTTTCTTTTTTAACGGCACATTATTCAGGACACCATGCTAAGTATATATTTCCAAAGGCAGACATAAAGCATTAAAAGGACGATCAGTAGACGCGCCCTTAAATGGGGCAAAAAGTGGAATTTTGCAAAAAACAACAAATATCTCTCGTGGCAGCATTTCCTCCTAATATCACAGGGATGGCCCTCAGCAGCGATTCTTTTTGAACGGCACATCATTCAGGACACCATGCTAAGTATATGTTTTCAAAGGCAGACATAAAGCATTAAAAGGACAATCAGCAGACGCGCCCTTAAATGGGGCAAAAACCGGAATTTTGCAAGAAACAACAATTATCGCTCGTGGCAGCATTTCCCCCTAATTTCACACGGATGGCCCTCAGCAGCGTTTCTTTTTGAACAGTGTATAATTCAGGACACCATGCAAAGTATATATTTCCAAAGGCAGACATAAACCTTTAAAACGACAATCAGCAGACGAGCCTAAAGTTGAGCCAAAAGTGGGATTTTGTGAGAAATAACAAGGATCTCTTGTGGCAGCATTTTTGCCTAATATCACACGAATCGCCCCCAGCAGCGTTTCTTTTTTAACGGCACATTATTCAGGACACCATGCTAAGTATATATTTCCAAAGGCAGACATAAAGCATTAAAATGACGATCAGCAGACGCGCCCTTAAATGGGGCAAAAAGTGGAATTTTGCAAAAAACAACAAATATCTCTCGTGGCAGCATTTTCTCCTAATATCACACGGATGGCCCTCAGCAGCGATTCTTTTTGAACGGCACATCATTCAGGACACCATGCTAAGTATATGTTTCCAAAGGCAGACATAAACCTTCACAAGGACGACCAGCACACGAGCCTAAAGTGGAGCAAAAAGTGCGATTTTGTGAGAAATAACAAGGATCTCTCGTGGCAGCATTGTACCTAATATCACCCGAATGGCCCTCAGCAGCGAATCTTTTTGAACAGGACATCATTCACATCACCATGCTAAGTATATGTTTCCAAAGGCAGACATAAAGCATTAAAAGGACGATCAGCAGACGCGCCCTTAAATGGGGAAAAAGTGGAATTTTGCAAAAAACAACAAATATCTCTCGCGGAAGCATTTCCCGCTAATATCACACGGATGGCCCGCAGCAGCGTTTCTTTTTGGCCGGTATATCATTTAGCACACCATGCTAAGTATATATTTTCAAAGGCAGACATACAGCATTAAAAGGACGATCAGCAGACGAGCCCTTAAATGGGGCAAAAAGTGGAATTTTGCGAGAAACAACAATTATCTCTCGTTGCAGGATTTTACTCTAATATCACACGGATCGCCCCCAGCAGCGATTCTTTTTGGACCGCATATCTCTTAGGACACAATGTTAAGTAAATATTTTCCAAAGGCAGACATACAGTATTAAAAGGACGATCAGCAGACGAGCCATTAAATGGGGCAAAAATTGGAATATTGCGAGAAACAACTATTATCTCTCGCGGAAGCATTTCCCCCTAATATCACACGGATGGCCCGCAGCAGCGTTTCTTTTTGACCGGTATATCATTTAGCACACCATGCTAAGTATATATTTTCAAAGGCAGACATACTGCACTAAAAGGACGATCAGCAGACGAGCCCTTAAATGTGGCAAAAGGTGGAATCTTGCGAGAAACAATAATTATCTCTCGTGGCAGTATTTCACCCTAATATCACACGGATGGCCCTCAACAGCGTTTCTTTTTGAAGGGTATAGCATTCAGGACACTATGCTAAGTAAATATTTTCAAAAGCATAGGCATAAACCTTTAAAAGCACGATCAGCAGAGGAGCCCCTAAATAAGGCAAAATGTTTGATTTTGCGAAAAACAACAATGATCTCTCGTGACAGCATTTGCCCCTCATATCACACGGATGGCACCCAGCAGCGATTCTTTTTGGACGGCATATCTCTGAGGCCACCATATTAAGTCAATGTTTCGAAAGGCAGACATAAAGCATTCAAAGGAGGATCAGCAGACGCGCCCTTAAGTCGGCCAAAAAGTGTGATTTTGCGGAAAACAACAATTACCACTTTTTGACCTTTTTTGCACCACTTTAGGAACGTCTACTGATCGTCCTTTTTAAAAATTTTTGTCTGCGTTGGGAAATATACACTTAGCATCGTGTTCTGAATGATATGATATCGTGTGATATAAGGGAAAAATGCTGCAACGAGAGATAATTGTTGCTTCTTGCAAAATTCCACTTTTTGCTCGGCTTAATGGCTCGTCTGCTGATCGTCCTTTTAGTGCTTTATGTCTGCCTTTGGAAATATATACTTAGCATGGTGTCTTGAATGATATACCGGTCAAAAAGAAACGCTGCTCCGGGCCATCCGTGTGATATTAGGGAGAAATGGTGCCGCGAGAGATAATAGTTGTTTCTCGCAATATTCCACTTTTTGCCCCATTTAAGTGCTCGTCTGCTGATCGTCCTTTTAATGCTGTATGTCAGCCTTTAGAAATATTTACTTAACATTGTGTCCTAAGTGGTATGCGTTCCAAAAAGAATCGCTGCTGGGGGCGATCCGTGTGATATTAAGGTAAAATGCTGCAACGAGAGATAATTGTTGTTTCTCGCGAAATTCCACTTTTTGCCCCATTTAAGGGCTCGTCTGCTGATCGTCCTTTTAATACTGTATGTCTGCCTTTGAAAAATATTTACTTAACATTGTGTCCTAAGTGATATGCGGTCCAAAAAGAAACGCTGCTGCTGGCCATCCGTGTGATATTAGGGGGAAATGCTTCCGCGAGAGATAATTGTTGTTTCTCGCAATATTCCAATTTTTGCCCCATTTAAGGGCTCGTCTGCTGATCGTCCTTTTAATACTGTATGTCTGCCTTTGGAAAATATTTTCTTAACATTGTGTCCTAAGTGATATGCGGTCCAAAAAGAATCGCTGCTGGGGGCGATCCGTGTGATATTAAGTTAAAATCCTGCAACGAGAGATAATTGTTGCTTCTCGCAAAATTCCACTTTTTGCCCCATTTAAGGGCTCGTCTGCTGATCGTCCTTTTAATGTTTTATGTCTGCCTTTGGAAATATATACTTAGCATTTTGTCCTGAATGAAAAACCGGTAAAAAAAAAAGGCTGCTGCGGCCCATCCGTGTGATATTAGAGGAAAATGCTTCCGCGAGATATAATTGTTGTTTCTTGCAGAATTTCACTTTTTGCCCCATTTAAGGGCTCGCCTGCTGATCGTCCTTTTAATACTGTATGTCTGCCTTTGGAAATATTTACTTAACATTGTGTCCTAAGTGATATGCGGTCCAAAAAGAATCGCTGCTGGATGCCATCCGTGTGATATTAGGGGAAAATTAGATCCTTGTTATTTCTCACAAAATCCCACTTTTTTACTTCACTTTCGGCTCCTCTGCTCGTCGTCCTTTTAAAGGTTTTTGTCTGCCTTTGGAAACATATACTTAGCATTGTGTCTTGAATGATGTGCCGTTCAAAAAGAATCGCTGCTGAGGGCCATCCGTGTGCTATTAGGGGAAAATGTCACTTTGTATATTCGTTTTCTGTGTATGTACTATATTGCCTGTAACTTTACTTGAAAATAGTCAAATTTCGATTGATAAATTAACCGGGTTGTAACTGGAATTTTGAAATGAAATTTGGCTTAAGTACTCAGGGAAGTGTCTGGAAAATAATTAAGCTCTTTCTGTACCTATATGATTTAGCATGATGGAGTTAGCATTATTTTTGTAGAAGCACTTGCCATTTTTCATTCAAATTTCAAATTTTGGAGCGCGTCTGCCACCATGTTAGCCCCCCAATTTTTGTCTGCCTTTTGGAATTTATATGCGGGGACTTGTCCTCTATGAAATGGTATATGAATCAAACGCGAGGAAATAGTTGCAAATATTTGCAACTATTAACGACTTTGGGCTCGTCTGCCACCACTTTAGCCCCACTGAAAGTGTCTGCCATCTGCATTTTCGTTAAATAATATACTTTGCAAAATATATACTTTGCATGGTGTCCTGAATGATACACTGTTCAAAAAGAAACGCTGCTGAGGGCCATCCGTGTGAAATTAGGGGGAAATGCTGCCACGAGCGATAATTGTTGTTTCTTGCAAAATTCCGGTTTTTGCCCCATTTAAGAGCGCGTCTGCTGATTGTCCTTTTAATGCTTTATGTCTGCCTTTGGAAACATATACTTAGCATGGTGTCCTGAATGATGTGCCGTTCAAAAAGAATCGCTGCTGAGGGCCATCCCTGTGATATTAGGAGGAAATGCTGCCACGAGAGATATTTGTTGTTTTTTGCAAAATTCCACTTTTTGCCCCATTTAAGGGCGCGTCTGCTGATCGTCCTTTTAATGCTTTATGTCTGCCTTTGGAAATATATACTTAGCATGGTGTCCTGAATAATGTGCCGTTAAAAAAGAAACGCTGCTGGGGGCGATTCGTGTGATATTAGGCAAAAATGCTGCCACAAGAGATCCTTGTTATTTCTCACAAAATCCCACTTTTGGCTCAACTTTAGGCTCGTCTGCTGATTGTCGTTTTAAAGGTTTATGTCTGCCTTTGGAAATATATACTTTGCATGGTGTCCTGAATTATACACTGTTCAAAAAGAAACGCTGCTGAGGGCCATCCGTGTGAAATTAGGGGGAAATGCTGCCACGAGCGATAATTGTTGTTTCTTGCAAAATTCCGGTTTTTGCCCCATTTAAGGGCGCGTCTGCTGATTGTCCTTTTAATGCTTTATGTCTGCCTTTGAAAACATATACTTAGCATGGTGTCCTGAATGATGTGCCGTTCAAAAAGAATCGCTGCTGAGGGCCATCCCTGTGATATTAGGAGGAAATGCTGCCACGAGAGATATTTGTTGTTTTTTGCAAAATTCCACTTTTTGCCCCATTTAAGGGCGCGTCTACTGATCGTCCTTTTAATGCTTTATGTCTGCCTTTGGAAATATATACTTAGCATGGTGTCCTGAATAATGTGCCGTTAAAAAAGAAACGCTGCTGGGGGCGATTCGTGTGATATTATGCAAAAATGCTGCCACAAGAGATCCTTGTTATTTCTCACAAAATCCCACTTTTTGCTCAACTTTAGGCTCGTCTGCTGATTGTCCTTTTAAAGGTTTATGTCTGCCTTTGGAAATATATACTTTGCATGGTGTCCTGAATGATAGACTGTTCAAAAAGAAACGCTGCTGAGGGCCATCCGTGTGAAATTAGGGGGAAATGCTGCCACGAGCGATAATTGTTGTTTCTTGCAATATTCCAGTTTTTGCCCAATTTAAGGGCGCGTCTGCTGATTGTCCTGTTAAAGGTTTATGTCTGCCTTTGGAAATATAAATTCAGCACGGTATTTCGGATGATATCCCGTTCAGAAGGAATCGCTGCTAAGGGCCGCATTTGCGCTATAAGCGTATAATTATAATGCGAAAAATGGTAGTTGTTCATAGCCAAATTTATGTTTTTGACACTTTTTGCTCCACTTTAGGCTCGTCTGCTGATTGTCCTTTTAAAGGTTTGTGTCTGCCTTTGGAAATATTTACTAAGCATGGTGTCCTGAATAATGTGCCGTTAAAAAAGATTCGCTGATGGGGGCCATTCGTGTGATATTAGGGGGAAATGCTGCCACGAGCGATAATTGTTGTTTCTTGCAAAATTCCAGTTTTTGCCCCATTTAAGGGCGCGTCTGCTGATCGTCCTTTTAATGCTTTATGTCTGCCTTTGGAAACATATACTTAGCATGGTGATGTGAATGATGTCCTGTTCAAAAAGATTCGCTGCTGGGGGCCATTCGGGTGATATTAGGTACAATGCTGGCACGAGAGATCCTTGTTATTTCTCACAAAATCGCACTTTTTGCTCCACTTTAGGCTCGTGTGCTGGTCGTCCTTGTGAAGGTTTATGTCTGCCTTTGGAAACATATAGTTAGCATGGTGTCCTGAATGAGGTGCCGTTCAGAAAGAATCGCTGCTGATTGCCATCCGTGTGATATTAGGGGAAAATGTTACTTTGTATATTCGTTTTCTGTACTATATTGCCTGTAAATTTACTTAAAAATAGTCAAATTTCGATTGATAAATTAACCGGGTTGTAACTGGTATTTTGAAATGAAATTTGGCTTAAATACTCAGGGAAGTGTCTGGAAAATAATTAAGCTCTTACTGTACCTATATGATGTAGCATGATGGAGTTAGCGTTATTTTTGTAGAAGCACTTCCCATTTTTCATACAAATTTCAAATTTTGGAGCGCGTCTGCCACCATGTTAGCCCCCCTATTTTTGTCTGCCTTTTGGAATATATATGCGGGGACTCGTCCTCTATGAAATGGTATATGAATCAAATGCGAGGAAATAGTTGCAAATATTTGCAACTATTAACGACTTCGGGCTCGTCTGCCACCACTTTAGCCCCACTGAAAGTGTCTGCCATCTTCATTTTCGTTATCAGTGGACCAAGTAATATGATCGTGCAAAGCACGAAGAGTGAGGAAATAGTTGCAAATTTTTGCAACTATTAACGACTTTGAAGTTGTCTGCCACCCCTTTAGCCCCACTGGCCAGGAGGCAGACTACCGTTTTGGGGCATCTCCAATCGTGAACTTTCCGATAATGTGTAACAGAATGTATAGGAAATAGTTGCATTTGAAGTGTCGCTGGCTCTAGGTCTATTATAGAAGGATAGGAGATGTTTCCTATGGGATGGGACGAGTAATGAGCGACACAGAGATTCATGAGAGAGAAAAATAACGGAACAGCTAGTGACAGCTACGATATGGGCGTCGGTAATAATAATTATTTTATGGGGCAATGCTTTGACGGGATTTTTGATGAATTTATGGAATTAAATTTTGTTGGTGGAAATTCTTGTTAATAGTGAATTACATTGGAACAGCATCATAGGTAACGGAAAAAATAAAACGCAAATTCTATAGTTTGGGCAAACAAACTTTATTTATTCCAGCTGTAAATTGGGTCTTATCCGAAAATGGACTAAGGCGTTTTTATTTTTACATCAAAAACATGAAATACCATCCGTAACTGCCCAAGTAACAATTTCATCCCTATAATACTTCGTAAAATATTGTCTTCTAACATTAATAGGGCCACTTTCGCAAATAACAATTTCATCCCTATAATTCTTCGTAGAATATTTTCTTCAAACGATAAAAGGGGCACTTTACAGGGTATAAACACTGAATAGTAGTCGAATAATGACATTTGGCGCCGTTTTTTGATCCAATTGAACCTTATTGTTGCACTGAATTACACTTTGAAAAAGACATACATCATAATTTTCAGTCATTTTCTCGTGTTTGCAAAAAAAAGAAAAAAAATTCCCGCAGCCAGCGTCGAACCAGCAACTGTCGTACGCAAGTCCGACGCCTTAACCACTCGGCCAACCTCACACATCGATGAAGATGGTAAAAAATACTTATCGATGTAGTAAAAAAATATCTGCACTATTCAACATTTTCAAAAAATGTCTGCTGTTGGCGCAGCAGATGCCTTTTTTACCACTCCAAGTGCTGCCGGAGAAGCCATGATCGGGACAGTTTGCAGTCAGGAGGCGCATACAAATAGATGACAGCGAGTGGCCTCTCGTAACTGACGGAGGCTGCGTACCAGCACGCACATTTCACTTGTGAGTGCTACTGTGGCTGCGTGGATACCATATTTCCTGCTTCACTCCATGGCTTCTGAGCCGCAGTACACAATTTCAACCGTTAGGTCCCTTTGGGAAGTTAGTGGAATTCAATTCATTTTCATCTGAAAAGTTGACAAATGGTATACAGCTTCAAATGGCCTAAAATTCTTCCTCATTTTAGGAAGATTGCATTTCGAACTCATAAAAATCAGCTCCAAGGCACTCAATGTCAAAATTAGACTTCGTACATAGAATTAGAATTAATCAAGGGAGCTCGGGGAGAAGATATTGTAAATTTTACTGTAAATAATTCTACGATCCACTGTAAAAACCGCAATAGGTGAAGTGAAAGAAAACCCGTGTTGGGACCCCAAAATGAATCGCTGTGCCTATTGTATATACATGAGCTTCTCATTCATTAAACCCAATTTCCTAGTACGTTTAGAACACTGATCCTAAGAACTAAGAGGATTGCCCCGTAGAAACGATAAATGATTGACTTTTTCATATCAGACTGGATCTGACAGGTGGGGACAATTCGTCTTTTTTACCTTTGTGTCGCACTGAAACTGCGATATGACTATTACATTTTATAGATACACTTCCTGACTTCCTCCAGCAACAATCTTTCCCCCCACTTACTTCGTAAAAACTTCACAATAACACTTGACAGATGGGGACAACCGCTTTTTAAAATCGGGCCATGCAGTTTGTATGGGTGACAGCTGATTTAGCATTCCTTTTTATCTCTCTATTCCATGGTTTAGAATATGTATGTGTTTTATGATTCACATTTTTATACCCTTCGCTTATTAAGCGAAAAGGGTATATTAACTTTGTCATGAAGTTTGTAACGCATTTAAGGAAGCATCTATGACCATATAAAAAGTATACATATATGATCAGCATGACTTGGGGAGTCGATTGGGCCATGTCAGTCTGTCCGTCTGTTGCGACGCGTTTTGGTCGGCCAGTTTTAAAGCTATGGAGCTGAAATTTTGCACACATGCTTCTTTTTGTTGCAGGCAGTTTGTATGTTTGAATCGCTAAAATCCGACAAGGGGGTCGTGGGGCTGCCATACAAACCTAACCCCCAAAACTAGGTTCTTTTTTAAAAAAAAAAATTGTATGTATGCACCAATTTCAATCAAATTTCACACAAATGTGTTTTAATTGGTAACACATAACATATGTAAAAATCGACCAAATCGGACAATGGGGTCGTGGGGCTGCCATACAAACCTTGTCCCCCAAATTAGGTTCTTCTAAGATTTTTTTTTATTTTCTCATTGATTTCAATCAAATTTCGCACAAATATGTTTCTAGTGATACCACAAAACATATGTAAAAATGGACCAAATCGGACCTTGGGGTCATGGGGCTGCCATACAAACTTAGCTCCTCAAATTAAGTTCTTCTAAGATTTTTTTTATTTATACATTAATTTCTACCAAACTTCACACAAATGTGTTTCTATTGATGACACAGAACATATGTATGAATAGATGGAGTCGGACCATGTGGTCATGGGGCTACCATATAAACCTAGCCCCCCAAATCAAATTTGTCTAAGAAAAACGTTTTTATTGATTTATTGGTGTGCAACCAATTTCAATCAAACCTCAGAGAATTATATTTCTATTGGTGCTACATAACAAACGTGAAAATAAATGAAATCGGACTATGGGGTCGTGGGGCTGCCATACAAACTTAACCCCCAAAATTAGGTTTTTCTAAAAATTACTTTTTTGTTTGGACACAAATTTCAACCAAACCTCATGGAAATGTATTTTTATTGATGTTACAAAACATATGCAAAAATGAATTAAATCAGACCATGGGGTCATTGGGCTGGCATATAAACCCAACCCCCAAATTAGTTTCTTCGAAGAAAAACTTTTTTATTTGTCCACCAAATTAAAAGTGTTTTAATTGATGCCTTAAAAATATGTCTTCTTCTTCCTTGCCACGTTCTTTATACCGCTCCATGGTTCCGCGGTGCTCGACCTGCGGTGTAGGCACATGTTGTTGTTGTATTAGCGGCACAGACAGGAAACGTTTAATTTGTTGCATCATATTTATTCGAAGATGGTGGGCATTCCATCCTCGAGGTCGAGGTTTAGAAAAAAAGCTGCTTCGATTGGTTGTAACCATAACGCAAGTGGTGTAAGTTGCGTGGGAGCAGCTGGACAATCGAAAATGTGGTCTACATCGTGTGGACTGGTTCCGCAGGCTGGGCAGGTGTTAGCAATTTCATTATTTATACGCGATAAATAAGAATTTAGTCGCGGGCACCAACCGGATCGGAGCTGGGCTAAGGTGGTACGGGTAGCTCTCGGTAATTGTTCTTCGTCAGGAGATATGGCTGGAGGTTTGGTGCCAAGTACACGATTATTTGTGAGGCTTTGAGTAGCTTTACGAACGTCTTGTGTGTGTATGTCTGCAATCGCCGCCTTGTAGTCGGAGTTATCGAAGGGAACCTTTTTGTATCGCTGGACTTCGCGCTCTTTGTCCCTGATAGAGCGTTTTGTCCATGAGTTCATTGTTCGGGTGATTTGTACGATAGCATCCGACTAGATACTGTTTGGTAAGAAGTTCGTTGTGGTTTCTCAAAGTCATCATCTTAGTCTCCTGGTGTAGATGATCCACTGAGGACATCTTAACACAGCCGGTGATGGTGCGAAGTGCCGTGTTCTGGCAGATTTGTATGTGGCTCCAATTTGTGTTGCAGAGACCATTTGACCACGTCGGTGCTGCATAATTGACTAGAGGGCGACCGATGGCTTTATAGGTAGTCAGAAGTGTTTCTTTATCGGTGCCCCAAGTACTACCGGCAAGAGCTTTAAGAATTTTGTTTCTGCTCCTGAGTTTAGAGCAGATGTTATCAGCGTGTGTGTTAAATTTTCCGGAGTTGTCTATCGTGACACCTAGGATCTTGGGAGTCCGAATAGTAGGGATGACGTTTGTGTCGATAGATATCGGGAGTTGCATAGTGTACTCCTAGTTGAAGCTGGTGAATAAGGTGGCGGAGGACTTTGGTGCTGAGAGCTTCAAGCCTTTACTCACAAAGAAGTCGTTGAGTGTCAGCAGGTATTCATTGATGTGGTCGCACATTTCGGGAATGTCGTTGCCAGTCGCCATGATGGTACAGTCGTCAGCATAAGAGATGATTTCGAGTCCCGTGGGTGGTGTGGGCAGTCCTGACATGTAAAGGTTGAAGAGGGTGGGAGATAAGACTCCGCCCTGTGGAACGCCTTGTTTAATTTTCCTGAGTTTGGACTTCCCATTCCTAAACTCGGTGCAGGATTGACGACCGGCAAGATAATTCGCGATCCATTTGTGGATATACGGAGGAGTAGTGTTGCGTAGGTCTGTCAAAAGTACTGTGTGGTTAACAGTGTCAAATGCTTTTGACAAATCGAGAGCTACGAGGATAGTGCGCTTGCAGGGTTTCGGCTGATTGAGTCCATTGAAAATGTTGGAGGTGATCCTGTCTATAGCGGTTGTAGTGCTATGCATTTTCCGGAAACCGTGTTGGTGTTTGGCGAGCTGGACGTGCTCCAGGAGTTTAGGCAACACTAGTGCCTCAAGTATTTTGGCCACGGGGGACAGTAGCGTTATTGGACGGTATGATTCTGCTAGAGTATGATCTTTGCCTGGCTTCGGTATGGGGGTGGTACGGCCTTTTTTCCATAGCTCGGGTATGATGAAGGTTTTCAGCGACAGGTTCATCGTAGCAGTGATATACTCAATGGCCGGGGAGTCGATGTGTTTGAGCATAGTCATGGCAATACCGTCTAGTCCGTACGCTTTAGAGTTTTTCGCATTTTTGATTGCAAGCTTGACTTCGTTTGAGGTAACCTGGAGGTGTTGGTCAGTGGTGCTGTTTCGGATAGCTCTGGTAATTTTGCGCTTGAGCTTATCTTTTTCGGGATGTTCGACGAATTGTTGGTTAAATTTGTGAGCGCATTTGTCGTCGTTGTTGTATGTGTTATCACCGAATTTTATAGCTACCTTACCTTTGGGTTTTGTGGGGTTTGATAGTGCACGTACCGTTCTCCAAAGGTTGCTTACGCCGGATTTTACGTGGCATGTTTTTAAATGCGAATTCCATAACTGTTTCCTATGGTCGTTGACTTGCTGGGTTATAATATTGTTGAGATCGCCGATGCGAGGATCATTTGGGTCTGCTGTTCGGAGTTCATCTCTCGTTTTTGCCAGTTCTGCAGCAGATGATGGGAAATGCGGTCTCATGATTGGGGTGCGGCCCGCTGGAATATATCTTTTGGCCGCATTCTGGATAATCCGTCTCAGGTTTTTTTCAGCAGTACGTACGTCAGTAGGGGTTGGAAGGGCAGAAAACGCTTCATTTGTGTAAGTTTGGAAGCCAATCCAGTCGGCTTTGCTGAAATTCGAGTATGTCTTCTTCTCAGTGTACGTAAACTGAGACGGTTTATCAATCGTGAGGACGATAGGCAAATGGTCTGACGAGAAAGTTATGAACGGTTCCCAAGTAATGCTGTTTATGAGCCCAGGGCTGGCGATGGATATGTCAGGCGAGCTTCTGCATGATCCTGCAATGCGGGTTGGTGAGTCGTCATTCAATGGACAGAAATCGGAATCATCTAGTTGGTTTGCGATGTGGTTGCCTCTGGTGTCGTTGTTGAGGTTTGAGTGCCATAAATCATGGTGAGCATTGAAATCGCCCAGTAATAGGCGATATCGCCCGGTGAGTAGGGGGGAAATGTTGGCCTGGAAACCAGTGGGACAACTTGATGCTGGTGGCATATAGATATTGAGAATATCTATATCAACATTTCCCGACCTGATTGATATCGCTTGTAATTCTGTTGTGGTATCGGCGGCAGCGATATCGATTAATGAATATGGCAGTGAGTTATGTATCAGGAAAGCCAAACCTCCTCCTGAGCCAGTGGGTCGATCGCGTCGGATGATGTTGAAGCCTCCGTAAGAATTTAGCGATGAATCGGCATTTAGTTTGGTTTCCTGGATTGCAGCAACTAGTATGTGATGTCTGTCCATAAAGTCAGTGATCTCAACAATTTTATGTTGTAGACCATTACAATTTAGTTGAACTATCTTTGTGGTGGAGTAGTTTGCAACTTGCAGTGGTGGTGCTGGTGTAAGAGTGTGTCGTGGTGCTGTGTGGTGTGCAGAGACTGTGGGGGTGACAGGTGATGATTGTTGGCCCTGATTAGTGGGTTGTTGTGAGGTCGATGAAGACTGTTGGCCACAGATTTTGCAATTTGGTGCTATGAAGGTGCTGATCGTTGTTGTTGATCGTAAATCCGTCTTGTTGAGCCCAGAACAATTTTTGAAATGGCACCATTCCATACAGCATCACTGCACTGAGGATTGTACGTTAGAATAAATCCTCTTACCACAGACGCAGCACATCCATGGACCAGGATTTATTTCGATGCCGGCGCGTATAAGTAGAATTTGGAGCAACTGGGCCGGCATGGGTTGCTCCGATAGTGTAAAAAAGATGTTGATGATGTGATGCAACTTTTGTTTCCTGTATGTGTCGAGGGGGGTGTGCGGCTCTTGGCCATGCATAAAATGCATGGGTGGTTCCGGGGCGAAGACCCGGCCGCGATAGGAACCGTAATAAAAAGCAAAAACAAAACAGTGCAACATTGGCGAACATAACCTAAAATTATAAGCTGATTTTGACGTCTAAGATTCTACATTGCGGCCTTAATATCTAGACGGCGTTGGTTGCATTTATGCGTGTGAACCATTGAATAAAAAACTAAAGGAAAGGCCCGTAGAAACGACTAATGGGTCAATTTTTCATATCAGACTGGATCTGACAGGTAGGGAACATTCGTCTTCTTTACTTTTGTGTCGCACTGAAACTGCGATATGACTATCACATTTTATAGATACACTTCCTGACTTCCTCCAGCAACAATCTTTCCCCCACTTACTTCGTAAAAACTTCACAATAACACATGACAGATAGGGAACACCGCTTTTTAAAATCGGACCATGCAGTTTGTATGGGATGACAGCTGATTTACCTTTCCGTTTAGCTGTCTATTCCATGGTGTGAACACTGCCATCTAGACAGGCCCATTGATTAAAGAACTAAAGGATAGGCCCGAATCAAACTCAAATGGTCCAGTTTTTGAAATGACACTAATGACCATGTATTTGACATAAAGAGAACATTGAAATGTAGGCGCGAAATTCACTTCACAAACTCACACTCAGTAACTGGATTTCACTTAAAAAACACTGAAATGATATAAGAATTACGTTATCACAAAAAACAAACGCGCGACGCCACAAATATGTTCTTGAGAATTTGCAGAACGTGTAACAGCTGACAAGTGTTGACAGAAAGGGAACGCATTTAAGTGGAATGTTTTTTTTTGTTGTGTTTCAAACCCGACCATGCAGTTTGTATGGGATGACAGCGGATTTTCCTTTCCGTTTAGCTATCTATTCCATGGACAGGCCAAACTGCAGAGATTTGTTCGTCCACGAGTGGACAAAGTGCGTTCGTGACCAGTGACAGTTGACATTTCTAAAGCTCACAAACTCCAGTGCTTCGGAACCCAAAAGTTTAAATGTGCCGAGCGTTTATTACGAAACAAAGGTTATGGTTTGCTTTAGTGTGTTTTTGATGTGCAAGTGGTAAAATAGTATACATCAACATCGTACTTACCATATTTATCTCAAAAATCAACGCACTGGCATGTGTATATCATAGCAAGTCACACGAAATGACAGGCTGACAGCCACTGATATTTGGATTGTGGACAATTTGTGGATTGTACTGAGCGGTACTTTGGCAGTACTAAGCGCGGACCATGACTCACCATGGCAGTACTTGTGTTGCATGACGACTGACAGATCAGCTGATAATCCGGCCTGTCTATCTAGATGGCAGTGGTGTGAATCAATCCTAAGGCAACAGCTGTTTTGACAGTTCGGCCATAACGAAGTGGCATTGCCATATGATAAATTTTGCCACTTCAGTTGGCGGCCATGGGTGAAATAGGGATTGGTGTCGGCGGTCGGGAGAAAACTGTCACCGTGATGACAGTTAGTTTTTGGCGGGAAGGAAGGTACGACGAGCGGGAAGTGAGTCAGCGGAACGTGAAGTGGAGGAGTTCGAGTTTTTGCGGAATTGAGAGAAAAAAAAAGAAGTTTGTTTTGTGACGGAATTTTGTAATCAGTTAGCGTCCCCTGGAAATAAAAAAAAGGAAAGCAATAAAAATCAAGATAAGTTTTTTTTTCTCTGTTTTGTGGTTGCAGTTTTATGTGGTCTTGGTGCTTGTGGTTTGTGTTTTAAATTGGGTAACAACAATGAAAGAAGGAGGACTGATTCAATTTATTTCGGGCTTCGCTATAAAAGAAAACACAGCAGGAAATCGATACGCCGCTCCAGGATCAAATGAGGTTATAAACGATGAGGGTTTAAATCAAATATAGTGTTCCCAGATCCCATTCCGGGGTGTGTGATGGATGGACGGAGGCGCGTGCACCGTCCATAACCTAAAAAAAAATAGAAAGTGGCGCTGCCAAATGCATGTGAATGGAGCCGGTAGTGAATTTGTAGGCCGGGACTAGGTCCGTAAGAGCCTATTTGTTAAGACGGCATCTGAATGGCCGCATTTATGTGAAAATTCAAGGAAAAGCATGGAAGCGGGGAGGACTGAGCACAAGTCATAGGTACGCCCGAAAAAACTTTTAGCCCGAGGGGAGCGAAGGGTATCCAAATTTCGGCCGCGCCCGAAATTAGCCTCGGTCTCGTTTAATTATACAACGTTAAGTTTTTATTTATCTCATTTTTAAATTTAGTTTTTTATATTTCGGGCCAAATAACATTGAATTAAGAAAATTTAATTCGTAAATCAATTTCCTTACAAAATTACTCAAAGTCGATGTTTTTCCATTCTAAATAAACTAACGATTGAAAATCTGTCAAATTTTATAAATATTTTGAGAGACGGTTGTATGAGGCGTCAAAGTTGAGCGTCGTCGAATCGACGAAGCAACCTTTCCGTACTAAAAATAAGCATCACCTTCCAGGGTTAAGGACCTTGTAAAGAACGGGTCTCATATTTCAGTGTCTTTCAAGTTCTTCTTTTTCTTCTGAGTACCGTATAGCCCCTTGTGGGGCCATGGTGCGTTAACTTAGCCGTTTATAGGCAACGGGTCAACGTTACATTGCATATCATTTCGAAGTGTGTATAATGTTGAAATATGTTGACTACATATATATTTCCATTCACATGTACGGAAATTTTGGACCATGCCGAGATTCGATCTACGGATTACTAGCATCGTAGAGTGCGACTCAACGAAGTGAGCCACAGAGCGGGTCTTTCAAGTTATTAAATGAAAATATATTTTCTAGCTGAATCATACCAGCAATAAAATTTAGCCACTGTTAATACTTTGATAAATTTAGAGAAAATCTTATTAAAACCGTTAACCATATTTCAATCAATAAAGGATTTATAAATATTCTGACGATGCTACTTTGCTATGATGAAAGCCACAGACGAAACAAACTGATGTCGCAAGTGGAATATGCAGTCCGAGATACAAAAAATGCACTGAAAATAGACAAACTACGCTCTAAAAGGCAGATATTGGAGGCCAGTTGAATGTAATCAGAATGCAGAAGAAGATCATTCTCATCTCCATTTTTAAAATTTGACTCTAAAATTAGAAAAAAAAGAAATGACATGCGTAGCAGTCCACCAGTAAACTAGGGCCGCAGATGTGTGAGTGACATCCAAATTCCAAGATTTAAACTGCTGTTTTGTTGAGGTGTTGAGATCAACAGCACGCCCAGCAATGTTATTTATCCCCATAAATGGATACTTGTTTACAATCTGAGCGACATCATAGTCCGTCACGTAGGTCGAGTTCGAAAAACACCATAAAATGAATTCGTCCACGGTGAGTCTGGAATGCATGACCCTGTGCACCAATCCAACCACAAGCCAGGCTACTCTTAAATTTGCTAACAATATTTCTGCGACCGGAAATTTCAACTCCTAAGAAAATCAAGATGTTGAAAGAATTTTGGGCGTCCCCCCCCCCCTGACCGAAATCCTGGCTACGCCCATGAATCATATAATAACACAAAATCAGTTTATCGTGTGACATCGCTTATATAAGTATTTTGATCCGATAAAAACTCCTTAAAACAATTTTCGGAAAGGTTATAAAGTTCTTATATAATCAATTCACGACTACATCCAATAAGACTTCGATAACACTTCTCTAAACCTTAACCTAAAAAGATGCTCCATTAAATACTTCTTTGTAGTCTTTATTGAATGACATAAACAGAGATGACTGAAATCAACACACACACATGCAAATAATCTTCTATAGCACTGTCGATTTAATTTTTATAGTGTGACGTGTGACCATCAAATAAATTGTTCAGCGTAGTTTTATAGAAGGATGGACTTTGTGATTTTTTAAAGAATTGACACTCAAGAAGTGCTCTGGAATACCACGTTTCTTGAATTGAATTCATTTGTATGTATGTATGTCTTTTTCAAAGCATAGTTCAGTACTACAATAAGGTAGAATTGGATCAAAAAACGGCGCCAAATGCCATTATTGGACTATTATTCTTATTATTATTATCAACAAAGCCAGTTGATTCTCGTAGAGATAGCACGTATTTTGATATCGCTAGCGTTTAATATTTTCCAGTTAAAGTTTTTTCGACATTTCTCAGCGTATACCATTTAAGATACACCGCTGAAAATCGAAAAAGTCGTATTCGAAAACTACTTATTCATTCGTCCGTAGCTATCATAACCTCACCATGAGCCAGCCTAGTACATCACGCGAGCAACAACCATCAGCAGATGATGATACCGACATTGAAATTCTGATGACTCCGATTGTTCTTCGCCCAATATCCAAGCCAACACCAAAACTTGTCTCAAATATGAAAAGACAATCAAAAATTTAGTCTTTGCTACGTGTGACAGCTGTAGTAGACCTTGCCATTTTACGTGCGAAAATATTGGAACAACAGAGCAGAAGTGTCTTCAACAAAAGGGTTTACGGCGATTGAAATTCTTTTGTTCGGATTGTGAATCGGGGTTTAGAAATTTACCCAAAATTTTAAAAACAGTGTCGACTTTAAAAACGCGAGTAAAGAAGCTAGAAACCGAGGTCAATTGTGTTTTAGAAAGCAATTCTCAAACTACTAAGCTTGTTGATACTGAGAATACAATTAAAGAACAAAATGATCCAATAAACCGAGCAAAAAATATCATCTTGTTCAATGTTGAGGAATCGAAAAGTAAAATAATTTCAGAGAGAATTAAACATGATAATGATATCGCGATAAATATAATTTCGACTATTAATAAAAGTGTTCCTGAAATTGTGAAAATTACGCGCATTGGTAAACCATCATCAACCAAACCCCGCCCAATATGCATAACATTCCAAAACGGACAGATAGTGGCTAACCTGCTTCGCAACAAAAACAACTATTCTGGGTCTATACATATTGCTTCAGATAAAACTCATCAGCAACGCCAGTATTTTGAACATTTACGGGAGACATTACGTAATGATAACAGCAATACGAAATCGATTAAATAGATACGTGGTGTGCCTACAATTGTTGAAAACAATAATAATCGATAAAAAAAAAACAAACAAGCAACCCAACCTGTGGAAAAACCGTAAGTTTGAAACTATAGGTGTGATTTTTTGGTTATCCCGTGTAGGTTTGGGTAACGAAACTTCATATAAAAAAATGACAGGTGGATCAGCTGGCATTTTTTTATATGGAGTTTCGTTACCCAAACCTACACGGGATAACCAAAAAAACACACCTAATATTATCAAAACGTAAGAGGCCTGCGAACAAAATTACACTTTCTTCGTAACATCATCCTACAACCTGAAGAATTAGATATTATAATTTTTACCGAAACGTGGTTTCGTACTGCGATTGAAAAGTATAGAGCAGCACGAAAGGACTTGCACTTTGTGTTCATCGATTTGGAAAAGGCATTCGATAGAGTACCTCGTGATCTGATATGGTTGGCCTTGAGAGCACTTAATGTCCCTGAGGCATACGTCAGGGTGATACGAGAC
Source organism: Microchrysa polita (assembly GCA_949715475.1). Lineage (NCBI taxonomy): Eukaryota > Metazoa > Arthropoda > Insecta > Diptera > Stratiomyidae > Microchrysa > Microchrysa polita. The sequence goes on along the minus strand of OX454419.1, from coordinate 36,547,190 downwards.
ATGTATGATGGAGCTACGACTAAGGTTAGATGCACAGCCGGTGAATCAGAAGAATTTCCGGTGAATGTCGGATTACACCAGGGCAGTGTATTGAGTCCGTTGCTCTTCAACATCATCATGTGCTACTTAGTAACACGTATTTCTGACGGCCTAGAAATATCTCTTCTTTTTGCCGATGATATAGTCCTCAGTAGCCCAAACATCGTTGCCTTGCAAGCTGCACTTACAAAATGGTGTGACATTCTGGAGGAGCATCGACTGAGGGTAAGTATAACAAAGCCTGAGTTCTTATGCTGCCCATTCTCAGACCCAGATGCACCGATACCAGATATGTACGTCAAAGGAGAGCAGCTTAAGTCTTGTACCAAGTTCAAGTACCTTGGCTCGATGGTGAACAGCGGAGCTACATCCCTGTAGGAAAAATGGCAACTGGTCTAGAAAATAAGTAGTTTTAAAACTATTTCCAATGTAACTACTTCCGCGACTAGTTAAAAAGTAATGCAGATCGGAACAGTTTAGTATCTTTTTGGACTAGCCATCAACTTGTTATTAGGAATCGTCGTGAGTCGTTCATATTCGTTTCATTTTGACATATGGTGTCAACTTACAGTGAAAAATTCTTTTTACAAAATAGTGCGAGTTTTATTTTAAGAAATGTGAAAAAAAGGCATTGCGATGAAAAAGAGCGACAACGGAAGAATGCAAGTAATGTTTGTAATTATGTAGGTATGTATGTTAATTGATCTCACGGTCCTAATTTTTTATATTTGTTTTTTTTGACTATGGGTTGATTTTTTTCCAAAATCCAATAAGTACTATTCCAACTATTTTATGTCTATTATTATGCAAGTTTTGTTGGAGTTGGAGAAACTGTGTCTTAGACGTTAGGGCGAAACGTGGTGCTGATATTGGCAGTGACCACCATCTTGTCATCGCAAAAATGCGCTTACGAACGGCAGCAATCCAGCGTCCTAACCGTGCAAATATTTGCCCTAGATATAATGTGCAGAAGCTCAAACTTCCATCAACCAAGCGTGCGTTCTCCACCGCTTTGCGCGAAAAAGCTAATGCACCACCACTAAATGAGAATCCGACAATTGACGATAGATGGAAAGTCGCTAAGGACTCATTTATTTCGTGTGGCGAAGAAATTTTAGGACGATTGGATCGCGGTAGGAGACCATTTATTAGCGACTCCACTTGGTCTCTTATCTCAGCACGCAAGAGAGTTAAAGAGCAGATCAACTCAGCTGCTGACGATTCAGCTAAGGAAAGATACAGAGCTGAATACCGTTCGCTCCAAAAAGGCGTTCAAAGGAGTGTTAGGCGTGATAAGCGCAATAATATCAACGCGCTTGCGAAGGAGGCAGAGGATGCGGCTATCCGCGGTGACAGTGGAACACTCTTCAAGCTTATCAAGCCATTAACTGGCAGATCTTTACGAACGGAACATCCTGTGAAAGATAAGGAAGGTGTTCTGCTCGTTACCGAAGAACAACAGCTGCAAAGATGGAGAGAACACTTTTTAGAGGTCCTTAATAACACCTTCGGGCCTGCAAGTGCATCTTCATTGCCAGCAGAAGACGTCCCTCGAATAGACGGCATTAGTTCTGGTCCACCATCCAAAAAGGAACTAATAGACGCTATTAAATCAATGGACGCCGGTAAAGCCCCTGGGATTGATGGAATTCCGTCTGAATTCTTGAAAGCGGATATTATCGCTTCAGCGGATATTCTCCTTCCCTTAATCCAAGAGTGTTGGGAAACCGAAACTCTTCCCAGTGAGTGGAAAAAGGGCGTAATTATTAAGATTCCAAAGAAAGGTGACCTGAAGAATTGCAATAATTGGCGTGGGATCTGCCTACTTCCTGCTGTTTCCAAGCTGATGGCTAAGATTGTTTTAGGACGAATCAAGGACAAAATCGATGACACATTGAATGATGAACAAGCTGGCTTTCGCGAAGGGTTTTCCTGTAGCGACCACATTAACACCCTCCGTATTATTATCGAGCAATCCGCGGAATGGAGATCCCCATTACATCTCATGTTCATCGATTTTGAGAAAGCCTTCGACAGCGTTGATCGTCTCTACATCTGGAATGCCTTACGGAGACGAAATATTCCAGATAAGATAATCTCCATCATCAAGGAATCCTACAATGGAGCCCAATGTCACGTCCTGCATAAGGGCAAGCTTTCAGATCCTTTTGAGGTGCACAGTGGAGTGAGGCAAGGCTGCATTTTGTCACCTATTCTCTTCCTTGTTGCCATTAGTGATGTACTCGGCTCCGCACTCCAATTACATCGTAACAAAGGTATCAGATGGAAATTGTTCGATCACCTTCAACATCTTGACTACGCTGACGACATTTGCCTTCTATCAACAAACACGGATGATGTCGCTCAAATGACAGAAGCTCTAAATTGCGCGAGTCGTAATGCGGGGCTGAAAATCAATGCTGCCAAGACTAAGTTCTTGAGCACATATCCAGGTGGGCAAAGCGAAATTTGTATTTCAGGACAGGCAGTCGAAAAAGTTGATGAATTTTGCTATCTCGGAAGTGTAGTTACAGCAGATGGTGGAGCGGATGCTGATGTAAAATCACGGGTAAACAAGGCTAGGGCGGCTTTCTTCAATTTGACTCCTTTCCGGCTAAACAACAATATTTCCAGACGCACCAAAATACGTGTCTTCAATTCTAATGTGAAATCCATTCTGCTATATGGCTGTTCAACCTGGAAGGTGACTAAAGAGATCACTGATAAGTTGCAAACTTTTGTTAATCAGTGTCTACGGCGCATCCTAAATATTCGTTGGCCGGAGATCATTTCGAACGAGGATCTCCTTACTATAACTGGCCAGGAAAGGATAGGCACTTCGATCAAAAGACTTAAGTGGCAATGGATAGGTCACACTTTCCGAAGAGGGCCCAAAAACGTCGCAAAAAAGGCTCTAAACTGGAATCCACAGGACTCCGGAGCAAGACGCCGTGTTGGGCGGCCAAGGAACACATGGAGAAGATCGGTAACTAGCGAAGCGAAAACGCTAAATCTTACATGGTCGCAGCTAGCGCCGTTGGCGCAAAACAGAACGAGGTGGAGAGTAGGCGTGGTTAATGCCCTATGCCCCACAAGGGGTTGACAGGAACTAGAGAGAGAGAGAGATTATGCAAGTTTTAGCATTTAGAGCATCTTAATGTATAATTTTCTTATTTCTTCTGTCTATACGATTTCTTTGGAATGAAAACAAAAGTCTAATAGAATTTCTAAATAAATAGAAGTAAGAAACGAAACTGAGGCTAATTTCGGGCGAGGCCCTTCACTCTCCTCGGGCTAAAAGTTTTTTTTCGGGTGTACCTATGACTTGTGGTTAAAGCCCTCTTCTTTTCCTTCCGTTTCCACGTAAGTTCCATGGCGGCGAAAAAATAAAATTTGTGAGGTTTGGTTGGAATAAGTAGGCAAATAAAAACCCTTGTCTTAGAAAACTTTATTGGGGAAGCAGGAAGGGAGCATTGCATTTATGATTTTGTTGTTTCGATTCAGACATATAAATACCAGGTTTTGCGAAATTGGTGTAAAAAACATTTTCTCAGAAGAACCAAAAAGGGGGGTTGGGTTTGTAGGGCAGCCTCATGACCCCCTGGCCCCTTTGCTTCCATTCTTACATATGTTTTGTGGCATCAATATAAATACATTTTTATGAAGTTTGGTTGAAATTGGTGCAGAAATAAAAAGTTTTTCTCAGAAGAATCTAATTTGGAGAATTGGGCTTGTATGGAAGCCCCATGACCCCCCGTCCGATTCCATACATTCTTACATATCTTTTGTGGCTTCAATAGAATCACATTTCCACATTTGTGTAGAGTTTGGCTGAAATTGGTGCGGATATAAAAAAGTTTTCCTAGAAAACCCAAATTAGGGGGATTGGGTTTGTATGTCAGCTTAGCAATTCAAACTTACAAACTGCTTGCAATGAAAAGAAGTATGTGTGCAAAATTTCAGCCCGATAGCTTTTAAACTGGCCAAGTAAAACGTGTCACAACAGACGGACATCGTCCAATCGGGTCAGCTCGTCATACTGATGATAATATACCCTTTCACTCTACGAGCGAAGGGTATCAGCTCTCTAAAGAATTTCTTTTTTTTTTTATCAACACTAGCGACAATTACCTTACTATCTACCATATAACGGACAATGTCTAAAACACAAAAGTTCGAGTTATGAGAACAGATAGCAGAAGAAGCCGCTGGAATATTGATGGATTTTTATAAATTTGTTATTCTTTAAGTTTTTTAAAAAAAAAACAAAATAACGCTGACAATTATAAATAAAGTGTAGCTTCGGTAGCTCAGTGGGTAGATATTACACTCTTTCTTTGAATTGCTGGAAGCTGTAGGCTGGGTTTTAAAACCGAACAGTTGCCATTTTAGATAACATGTTTCATCTTTGTTTGTTCTTTCGACTGTTTGTGATGGAATACAAACAGTCGAAAGAACAAATCGGGCAAATATACACTTACGGTCAAAAGTATCGACTCAACCTAAAAGCGCGTGTATTTGTACGTGTTTTTCGAAAAGTATAGCAGTTATCCATAAAAATCGTATGTCATTGAAAAGCTTAAGGCCTCAGCTTTACGTTGGTACCATTTTAACCAATATTTGGTGAGCACTTTTAAAATTGATGCTCTTTGAACGAAAACGTAGCGAAAATGAGCAAATATGAAAATGGATTTTGGTTAGGTTTTTTGCAAATAAAACAAAAACTGTTGGAAAATAAGTTAAGTATTTATTATTTTAGTATTTGGTATTTCCTCCTCTTGCTCTAATGACAGCTTCCAGTCGATTCTGCATTGATTTGATCAAGTTGCTGATGGTATCTTGAGGAATACCGTTCCACTCCTCTAATAGGGCTGCCTTCAATTCTTCAGTGGACGAAGGGACTGGATTTCTGGCTCGGACTCTTCTCTTGAGTTCATCCCATAAGTGTTCAATGGGATTGATGTCGGGACTGCGCGCAGGCCAGTTAAGTGACGACATATTGGCTTCATTCAAGAACTGCCGAGTGAGGCGCGACGCATGACACCGGGCATTGTCGTGAATCAAAGTAAAGTTCTCGCCAATAAATGCTGCATAGGGCACAACGTGGACACGGAGAACATCGGTAACGTATCGCTCAGCTGTCAGCCCTCCTCCTCGGCCTCCTGCGGGCACGAATACGAGATCCGTTTTTCCCTCCAATGAAATGCCAGCCCACATCATACAGGAACCGCCGCCGTATGCAACCGTTTCAGTGAAACAGCACTGCGCAAATCGCTCAGTTGGACGCCTGTACACTCGACATCTTCTGTCACTGCCATGCAGACACATTCTCGACTCGTCAGTGAACAATACTGAGCTCCATTCCGTATCGCTCCAAGTAAGATGATTACGAGCAAATAAGAGGCGCTTGTCGGTGTCGTGCAGTCAATTTGGGGCCCCTGGCAGGCCGTCTTGGAGTGATATTCGCTTCCCTTAATCGTCTCCTTACCGTGCGGTCACTGACAGCTACTCCGCGAACACGCCTCAGGTTCCGCTGCGCAGCAACACCCGTGAGGAAACGATTTCGTAACGTACTTGTTACAATGAAACGGTCGTCTCTCTCTGAAGTGGATCGAGGGCGGCCCGTTCTTGGTCTCGAATTAAAGCTACCAGTCTCTCGAAATCTCCTGCTAACTCTCGAGACAGCAGACTGACTCATTCCAAGACGGCGAGCGACGGTTCGCTGACTATGATTTTCCGACAATAGGGCTACAACTTGTGCCGCCTGTTCTGGCGTCGTATCCATTGATTACCAAACAGTGACTGAAATTACTTCAGATGTAAGTTACCTAACTTTCCTGATGCAACTGATAATGAGAAACCGATTACGGGCGCTTTTATAGGGGTAGTTTACCTGACCTGACCTTTACCTGAAACTTAAATTTTTCTGGGTTTTTTGTTACAAGTGGCAATAATTTAAAAAATGCAAAGCAAATGTTGATGAAAAGGGTACCAACAGGCAGCTAAGGCTTCGAACTTTTAAACGACATACGACTTTTATGAATAACTATCATACTTTCCAAAAAACACGTACAAATACACGCGCTATTAGGTTGAGTCGATACTTTTGACCGTAAGTGTAGAAGTCGATATGTTGCAGGAAGGTTTTCTGGAACTACTCTTTTATAACGACGAATTTCTTTTTATAAAAGGGCGCCGTTTATAACCAGTTAAAACAAACAGCACACGATGAGCATTAATAAAGGGTCCCTAATCTTTGTATTTGGGGTAGCTGGGAAAGGAAATTAATTGATTTTTCGGTCCCATATCGAACCTTAGGAACAAAATATGTATTTCTGGATAGAATTCAGATTTACAGTGTAGAACAAAACATTCTGTCTGATGAAAATAAGTCGACGTAGATCCAGCGAATTGTCGCCTTGACCGATGCGGTATAAGTGCTAGAGTGGGTGTTGTAAATACAGACACAATCTTTCGAATGTAATATTCAGTCAGTCAATGGAGGCATTGATAGCAATGCTACTAATTCTTTAAAAGTGTTTTTGAAACCATTTCAGTACCAGTTACAATGTAATGCGAAACGAACCAATCCTCTTACTGATAACAGTCTTACTAGTTCTTGAACTAGTATTTTGGAACTACTTCCACTACTAGTTGATTAGTAATGCAGGAGGAGTCAACACTGACTCCATCCTATGACAAAGCTTAATTAATGTAGCTAGTTGTTTGCATATAAATGGAATCGAAGTCGGAACTAGTTGTACATCTTTGAGAAGTGGTTCCGAATTAGTTAAAGAACTAGTCCATTTCCCGACTGGGATGCGATGATGACATTAAACACACACAAAGGTTGGGTGGATGAGGTAGCGAGAAAACTCTGGAGTTTTCTGCGATAAGAAAATGCCACTGAAGCTAAAGGGCAAGTTGTACAAAACGGTTGTCCGTCCCGCCCTCATGTATGGATCAGAATGCTGGACCATGTATGAAGGTTACGCGAAAGAAATGACAGCGACTGAAATGAAAATGTTACGCATGTCAGTTGGTGTAACCAAAAAGGACCACATCAAGAGTAGCTACATCCGAGGCAGCTTGTCCATAGACCAACCAATCACCGAAAAGCTCGAAGACCGACAAATGGATTGGTATTGCCATGTTCAAAGGCGTCCGCCTGAGAACCCCGCAAAGAAAGCGATATCAATGGAAGTTCCACTTGATGGACCCAAGGCCAGAGGCAGACCGAAGAACACCTGGATATGTCAAATGAAAAAGCAACAACAACGCATTGGTCTCGGCGATGACACGATCCAAGATAGAGCTGCCTGTAGAAATATGCTGAGAAATTATCGCCAAAACGGGCGATGTGCCTACACCGCAGGTCGAGCAACGCGAAACCGTGGAGCGGTATAAAGAACGAGGCAAGGAAGAAGAAGACCGAAACGTGGTTATCGGACTCGGATTAATGAGATCTTTCTAATTCGTCCATGTTATCGGATCAATTTTATGATAGTGAAATTGAGTGGCCAAATTTCCATTTGTATAGACGTGATCGGGATCATTCATCTAGTATATTCGAACGAGGTGGAGGAGTATTTGTAGCAATCAATGCACAATTTAATAGTATTAAGTTAAATGTCATTCATCAAGAATTAGAGCAACTTTTTATTTTTGTAAAAATTCATGGTATTGAGTATATTTTAGCAACAATCTATATTCCACCAAATAGTTCTTTCAGTACATATGATAAGTTCTGTGAAGATGTTGAATTTCTTGTTGAAAAGTACACGAAAGCTTTATTTTTTATCGCAGGAGATTTTAATTTACCTGGAATAACTTGGGTCAATGAAACTGATTTCATGATTTCAATTACTTCAAATGAAAATTTTGTTCGAAAAACATCTGAAATTGCATCAAATTTATTAGACACAATGAACTTTCTAGATTTCAGACAATTCAATACAATTAAAAATCATAATGATGTTACGCTTGATCTTATATTTTCTAATTGTGGTGTAATAAACGTTTCAATTGCCTTAGATCCTTTAGTTCCCCCAGATCCACATCACACACCTTTATTATGTGAAGTAGAGTACATGAATAAAGACGATAATGATAATCTTCAGTTTAATTTACATACCTTCGACTTTCGTAAAGCTAACTATACTTTAATTAATGAGAAATTAAGTGAAATATCTGGGGATATTTTGAATGAAGTAGACCTTTCAGAACCCAAGCGACAATTCGTTTGCTTTAAAGAAGCACTCCATACTGTAGCAATCATATAGTACTTACCACGAAATTCATTTATCGTGTGACATCGCTTAAAGTAATATTTTGATCCGATAAAACATCCTTAAAGTATTTTCCGGAAAGCTTATTTCATCATTATGGAATAAATTTAAAGATGGTGGTATAAAACTTCGATAAAACTGTCTCTAAACGTTAACCTAAAAACGTACTCCTTAAAATACTCCACTCTTGTGTTTATTGGATGATACAGCACACACATGCAATTGTCTCTCTAAGTTAACTCACACACATGCATTATATTCTTCTATAGCACAGTCGGTGTCATTTTTATAGTGTGACATTCGTATGCGGTCATCCAATAAATTGTTCACCGTAGTTTTATAGAAGGATGGACTTTGTGATTTAATGAATTGACACTTATAAAGTGCTCTGGAATTCCACGTTTCTTGAATTGAATTCATTGAAATATTGCTTGAAACCAACATTTCCTCACTCCTTGTTAGCTTATGAATCAATTAAGATAATCTCAGGGCAGAAAAAGTCTGTATTTTATTGAAGAATGTGTGAATTTAATTAGCTTCAACTGATTGACATATAAAGAAGAAGGTGCAGAGGAGAAGGGTCGATAAAGAAGTGTCGAGCACTTGTAGTGTTTAAGAGCTATGTTATCTTTATGTGAGATTGGCCGAGTGGTTAGGGCGTCGGACTGGCGTACGACAGTCGCTGGTTCGACGCTGGCTGCGGGAATTATTTTTTTTTCCTTTTTTTTTGCAATGCGAAAATGACAGAAAATGATGACATAACACATGATGTATGTCTTTCTCGAAGCGTAATTCAGTGCTACAATGAGGTTCTATTGGATCAAAAAACGGCGCCAGATGCCATTATTGGACTATTATTCAGTGTTTATACCCTGTAAAGTGCCCCTATTGTCGTTAGAAGAGAATATTTTACGAAGTATTATAGGGATGAAATTGTTACTTGGGAAGCACATATCTATGATAAATTGAATTCTATCATCTCAGATGCTGTTCCGAGAATAAAAATTTGTTTGAATCAACACCCTCTATGGTACAATAGAGAGCTTAAGGAAACTCTTTCAAATAAAATTAAAGCATACAGAAAGTACAAAATCACAGGAACTAATGATGATTATTCTCATTTTTCAGATTTACGCAAAAAATGTAAATATCTACAAAGATCTAGTTACAAAGCCTATGTCAACCAAACTGAAAACAATATTAAGAGTAATGTTAAATCATTTTGGAATTTCGTAAATTCAAAAAAAATCCGATCATAGACTTCCCAATACTATGCACTATAATGGTGCTGTAGCCAATAATGGTAATGATGTAGTAAATTTACTTGCTAAATTTTTTGAATCTACTTATATAAAATCGAACAATTCACATAGTATCATTGATCAGTCTATCATCTTGCAAAATGATTCGAATTTTAACGTTCACATATCGGTAGAAAGTGTACTTGCTAAACTAAACAATCTTGATTTAAATAAAGGAAATGGTCCTGATAAAAAACCTAATTATTTTTAATTTGGCAACTCCATTAACCACTATATTTAATAAATCTTTAATATCATGGTAATGGAAATTAAGTTTTGTCACACCCATATTCAAATGTGGTGATAAAAATGAAGCTAGAAATTATAGACCTATATCGACCCTTAGTTTCATCCCAAAAATATTTTAATCAGTGATAACAGACTATCTAAAAAAATATTTCAATTCGAAAATTAATGAAAACCAACATGGATTTGTGAATGGTAGATCGCTCAATTCCAATTTAATTCTATACAGGGTGTCCCATTCATGGTGGAGAATATTTTAATGACAGGTAGTGTGGCTCATTTGGAGAAAATTAATGTACAACGGGACTCCTCTATTTTTAACCGATACAATGTTATAGCATTTTTTGTCAAAATGCACGACTTGCTGAACTAAATCAAAATTTGCCACACCACCAATCATTTCATCCAAGATATGACTTCACTTTCTGAAACTACATAAAATTTCCAATAAAACGACACCTCGCCCGTTACGAAGTTGCTCGTATCTTCCGAGATACACCCGTCCAAACTTTAAAGAAATTTTAAAATTGCATTGCACTAAATTATGCTTCAAAAAGGCGTACGTCATTTACTTTGTATCATCATTTTTGTGTCATTAAACGAATTTGGAAAAAAAAATTGAAAAATAAAATTCCCGCAGCTAGCATCGAACCCGTGTCTGTTGATTGGCCATCCTACACGCTACCACTCTGGGCGTGCTGTTGATCTCAACACCTTAACAAAACAGCAGTTTAGATCTTGGAAATTGGATGTCATTCACACATTTGCGGCCCTAGTTTACTGGTGGACTGCCACGCATGTTATTTCATTTTTTTTTTTATTTTAGAGTCAAATTTTCAAAATGGAGCTGAGAATGATTTTCTTCTGCATTCTGACTACATTCAACTGGCCTCTAATATCTGCCTTTAGAGCGTACTTTGTGTATTTTTAGTGCATTTTTTGCATCTCGGACTGCATATTCCACTTGCGAAATCAGTTTGTTTCGTCTGTCCCTTTCATCTTAGCAAAGTAGCAACGTCAGAATATTTATAAATCCTTTATTGAATGAAATATGGTTAACAGTTTTAATAAGATTTCCTCTAAATTTATCAAAGTATTAACAGTGGCTAAATTTTATTGCTGGTATGATTCAGCTAGAAAATATATTTTGATTTAATAACTTGAAAGACCCGCTCTGTGGCTCACTTGGTTGAGTCGCACTCTACGATGCTAGTAATCCGTAGATCGAATCTCGGCATGGTCCAAAATTTCCGTACATGTGAATGGAAATATATATGTAGTCAACATATTTCAACATTATACACACTTCGAAATGATATGCAATGTAACGTTGACCCGTTGCCTATAAACGGCTAAGTTAACGCACCATGACCCCACAAGGGGCTATACGGTACTGAAAAGAAAAAGAAGAACTTGAAAAACACTGAAATGTGAGACCCGTTCTTTACAAGGTTCTTAACCCTGGAAGGTCATGCTTCTATTTAGTACGGAAAGGTCATGCTTCGTCGACTCGACGACACTCTACTTTGACGCCTCATACAAATCACCCTTTCTCAAAATATTTATAAATTTGACAGATTTTCAATCGTTAGTTTATTTAGAATGGAAAAACATCGATTTTGGAGCCGATTTTTATGAGTTCGAAATGCAATCTTCCTAAAATGAGGAAGAATTTTGAGCCATTTTCCTATTTTTGTCCTAGTAAATATTTTTGTCCATAATTTTTGAAAAAATGGGTCCCACATTTCCAAAATAAACATATTTATTACGAGCTAGTTATATAGACACAGGCTTATCGTCGAATCGACAACTAGCCATAAGAAATACTGGAGTTCTAAAAGTTACACAAAGTTCATAATTCGTCGTTTCGACGACGCCTATTTCCAAAAATCCAACTTACCCTGCTTACTTCGTCTAGCCGCAATGTACCCGGCAAGTACTCGTACATCGGCACGGTAAGTGCTGTACGAAAACTCAGTTTCAAATAATGAGAATTGTCACGAAAAATGGGATAAATTTGATGATGCGTAGTCGATCCGACAAAGCATGACCTTCCAGGGCTAACAAAGCAAAGCTGTATACCATTTGTCACCCTGTCAGATGAAAATAAGTTGAATTCCACTAACTTCCCGAAGGGAACTAACGGTTGAAATTGTGTACTCCTGCTCAGAAGCCATGAAATGAAACAGGAAATATGGGATGCACGCAGCCACAGTAGCACACTCAAAAATGAAATGTGTGCTGGTACGCAGCCTCCGTCAGTTACGAGAGGCCACTCGCTGTCATCTATTTGTATGCGCCTCCTGACTGCATCCCAATCATGGCTTCTCCGGCAGCACGTGGAGTGGTGAAAAAGGCATTTACTGCGCCAGCAGCAGAAAATTTTTGAAAATGTTATATAGTGCAGCGATTTGTTTACTACATCAATAAGGATTTTTTACCATCTTCATTGACCAGGGGGGGGGGCGACCGCCCCTCCCTGCCCCCTGGCTACGCCCATGGTTTAGAGACAGTTTTATCGAAGTTTTATTCCACCATCTTTAAATTTATTCCATAATGATGACAGTTTTATACCACAATCTTTGAATTTATTCCATAATGATGGCAGAAGCTTTCCGGAAAATTCATTAAGGATGTTTTATCGGATCAAAATATTACTTTAAGCGATGGTACACGATTAATGAATTCCGTGGTACTATATCGTTGCTACAGTGTGAAGTGCTTCTTTAAAACAAACGAATTGTTGCTTGGGTATAACAATATTCTTCAAAGCATTTTTTAACTATTAATATTAACATATTTATTTTTTGTAATCACACTTTATTTTAGAAAATCGTTGGTCATTTCTTCTAATACATCAAGCAATTTTTTGTAACCTTCTGTATACATATTGTAGCTGGGTCGGAAGCGGTCTTCTTGATCCCTGAAAATTTTAATAATAATATTTCTTAATTCCGAAGGTTGAAACGAAATTCATTAAATCTTCATCGTTTAATTTTGTAACTCCCACAACAGCTCCTGCATTCGGATTCTCTACATACATACATACATATATCCTTATAAGTACCCAAGCAACAATTCGTTTGCTTTAAAGAAGCACTTCACACTGTAGCAACCATATAGTACCACGGAATTCCTTTATCGTGTGACATCGCTTAAAGTAATATTTTGATCCGATAAACCATTCTTAAAGTATTTTCCGGAAAGCTTCTGCCATCATTATGGAATAAATTCAAAGATTGTGGTATAAAACTTCGATAAAACTGTCTCTAAACGTCAACCTAAAAAAGACACTCCTTTAAATACTCCACTCTTGTGTTTATTGGATGATACAGCACACACATGCAATAGTCGCTCTAGTTAACTCATACACATGCATATATTCTTCTATAGCACAGTCGGTGTCATTTTTATCGCGTGACATTCGTATGGTCATCCAATAAATTGTTCAGCCTAGTTTTATAGAAGGATGGACTTGTGATTTATTGAATTGACACTTATGAAGTGCTCTGGAACACCACGTTTCTTGAATTGAATTCATTAAAATATTGCATGAAACTAACATTTCCTCACTCCTTGTTAACTTTTGAATCAATTAAGATAATCTCAGCGCAGAAAATGTCTGCATTTTATTGATGAATGTGTGGATTTATTCAACTTCAATTGACTGACATATAAAGAAGAAGGTGCAATGGAGAAGAGTCGATAAAGAAGTGTTGAGCACTTGTAGTGTTTACGAGCAATGTTAACTATATGTGAGGTTGGCCGAGTGGTTAGGGCGTCGGACTGGCGTACGACAGTCGCTGGTTCGACGCTGGCTGGGGGAATTTTTTTTTCTTTTTTTTTCACGAGAAAATGACAGAAAATGATAACATAACACATTGATGTATGTCTTTTTCAAAGCTTAGTTCAGTGCTACAATAAGGTGCAATTGGATCAAAAAACGGCGCCAAACGCCATTATTGGACTATTATTCAGAGTTTATACCCTGTAAAGTGCCCCTATTGTCGTTAGAAGATAATATTTTACGAAGTATTATAGGGATGAAATTGTTACTTGGGTATCTACAATTTCTTCATCCTCAACGTCATGCCTTGCACCGCGATGGTTGATTCGATGTTTGCCTATCGTCGACAATATTCTCATTTTTTTTTCAATTTCTTTCATTCATGTCGACATCGACATCAATATTTCATTCATTCTGTAATGCCAAATCTTGTTAAGAATTTCCAATTACGTTTTCACTTCACACTTGGGCTAGCCTAGCTTACCATTCGCCGACATTCAGGAATCTAAAAACTTTTAAAATGAAAAGAAAACTAAAAAAAATATATGTATGTACATATGTATGTATGTAAATAACATATGCTTGCGTGCAATTGAAATTAAATGATAATTGACAAATCCATAAAAAATAATATAATCTGTCAAAGTCAAAATGACTAGATCAAGTAAAAATGTAGTGTGAACACCAAATTCACCACAGCTTGATTTGTCTGATTAGGTTCAGCAGATTACGTAATCTGGCGTAAGTGTGGAAACCTCCTTAGTTCTAACATAAAAAGATTAAATACAAGCAAACAGACCATTTGAGATGTACCTAGTTTCAACTCCAACAAAGTAAGTTGGAAGGAAACCACACCTTTCACTTTAAATGTTCTATTTTTTAAATGTAAATTTTGTCATATGATGATTCGGTTATCATCGTTTCATCCACGTTCTCCCAAATTCTCTCTTTAGAATTTACACTGCACGATCGTACCCGAATCATCATCTGTCAAATTTTACTGTTAAAAAAATAGAAGATTCATAGTAAAAAGTGCGGTTTCAATCGAACTTACTGTCTCGCAAATGCAATTAAGTGAAACCAAAACCATTTTTATGTTCACATTCACACTTTTTATGTTACAAATTACGTAGTCAAATTCAGTGACCACTTCGTCATCGAAAATTATTTGCTCAATTTGCGTTCAACGTGTTCAGTGTTCAACTAACACAACACACATGTATCCGATATCTCGCTGCAAAGTTTCGTTTAAAAAAGTATAACATTTATGAACAAAAGTGCTTGTTTTTTGTAAATTATTGTGCTCGCTAGTGTTTCTACGTTTGTTTGTATTTTAAAGTAAGCGTGAATTTGAACATTTTGTGCTATAAAAAACAACGTGAAATTCAGCGGCGGCTACATGGTCGGTCGAGTTCTATTCAATCCGCATTCAACTGCCGCGAGTGGTCCCATACCGCCACATGTAAAATTTTTTGCAAAGAATCTGAAGGTCAACTTCGTAATCGCTCGGTCAAGTTCTACTATCAAGTTAAAATCGACGTTGAATTTATTTCGAGTTTCGATCGTAGGTGCAAATAAGCGCATTTCAAACGTTTACTTATAAGTGTTGTGTATATGTACTTTTTATGTCATAAATTTATTACTAGTTGAGATGAAATTGTCTGTCGCCGAAAAAATAAAACACTGATTAAGGTTTTTATTCATTATTTTAGCATTCCCAGTATTTATCGCTTAAAATAATTAGGCCTGATTTCTTAAAACTCTTATCGAATGTTTAGTCTTGTCGTATTGGTAAGATACACACAAGTTTCAGAAAGTTTTTACTTTGTATCAAATTGCTTTTTTTTGCATAGCTATGTTATCTTCTCCTTACTTACACCGTTGTATGCAACCGTGCAATGATTTTTTTCAATCAATGATGATGGCATAACCATGCAAAATATGGTAACTATACAAAATAAACAAAAATGCGATTCGGCATAGTGAAAAAACTTTCTGAAAAATGTGTCTTCTCTATGCGATAAGACTAACCAGTCGATGGGTCATTTCAGACGGTACGAAAACGACTGTATAATTAAGCATGCATAAAAGTACATACCTACTACGCGTCATATGACCGAAAAACAATTTGTACGTACACTTATTGTTTTTGTAAAACCTGGATCGTACGGTCGTTTTCGTAAAGTCTGAAATGGTTCAAAAAGATTATAATTAAACTTTATTGCACTTATTTAAAATGCAATCGTTTTCTTTTTATCTCACACTTCCTATGCTTACAAAGCCTATCTAATCGATTATTGAATCTTTTTGACTTTCAGGTGGATTGGATGCTGTAGTAGTATGTAAACACAACCATTTTTTTTAAATGTAGAAGATATTTATATGCAATTCCCATATGATTAACATATCTCCCATGTCTGCAGTACATTACTACAAAATTTAAAAAAGTTGTGGTTCAAATTGTCCAGTTGTACATAGAGGCCACCTTGTATTCATGTATGTAAGTGCCATTGTCCCAGCACCATTTGGGGTACAAAACAACAAACCGACCTGAATTTTCAGTTATAATAGTGTACTGTTTGCTTTTCAATGAGTACTTACACCAATGGATCCTGCGGAAACTTAAAAAGTCACCGTCTTTCAGCTGAACCACAAATAACACAAGACATCTTTGCAAACATTTTTATTTGTTTCAAAACGATCGTTAGATTGGTTGAAATTTGAATTTCGCGCTAAACGAAGCTTTTAACGAAACAACATTTTATCGTTAAGAAGAGTTGCCGGATAATTATTAAAATTAATTTATGAGCAATGCTGGCAGCCCCCAAGGAGAGAATAAAATTCACACATACATAGCAAAAAGAGAGATAATATGAACGCATACATGAAAAAAATTCGAAGAAGCGCACAAATACAAAGAAACCCGTTGGCAGGCGAAGATTTTCTGTCCCTGTTGTGCAAATGCGATTTGCTACTTACAAAACAGTCGTCACTTTCTTGCAGTTTTTTTGTTCTGAAAAATAGTTTGTATGGAGTTCCATTTCTAGGTATAATTATTCTTTGGTTCCACCACCGTCTCTATATTAAGGCCGCAATGTAGAAATCTTTCGCCTACTGTTTGCACTGTTTTGTTGTTACTTTTAATGACGTCATATGCTTGTTGTTGTTGTTTGTTCCTGTAAATCTAAAACTTAATAGGCAAACTATGACGGCATGGAACGGCTGAGTTACGGCCTTGATGTATCTAGATGGCGTTGGTAGTACGCCACATCTGGTTCTACCAAAGCCATCTATATTTCAAAGCCCGGAACCAGAACCCGCTCATATACTTTTGCGACAGATCATAGGCTCGATTAGTTGGAAAATTTACATTGCGGTAAAGGCAAATCGGGTTGGGTCGCGGCAAACTTTACACGAAAAGTATTGGTTCCCGGTCGATTTTTGTCGCGAAAAGTGCAATGTGTCGTGAATTGAAGTGTCTATAATGCAGTGAAAGAAAAAAATCCCGATAAAAAGTGAGTTTCCACGTGTTTTCGCGGTTTTTATCAGAGGAGACACGATTTTTTTACATGCGCTGTGCTTGGGTTAGTGCATCGTGCAACGTATATACGACATATTCATAGGCTCGCTTTGTGTGCATGTTTTGCTGCTTCCCGGCTTTCTGATATAGGTATGGCCTTGGGTTCTACCACTACCATCTAGATAGGCAGGCCGGATTATCAGCTGATCTGTCAGTCGTCATGCAACACAAGTACTGCCATGGTAAGTCATGGTCCGCGCTCAGTACTGCCAAAGTACCGCTCAGTACAATCCACAAATTGTCCACAATCCAAATACCAGTGGCTGTCAGCCTGTCATTTCGTGTCACTTGCTATTATACAGGGTGTCCCATTAATGGCGGAGAATATTTTAATGGTAGGTAGTATGGTTCATTTGGGGAAAATTAATGTACAACGGGACCCCCCTATTTTTAACCGTTACAATGTAATAGCATTTTTTGTCAAAATGCCCGACTTTCTGAACTAAATCGAAATTTGCCGCACCACCAAACGTTTCATCCAAGATATGACTTCATTTTCTGAAACTACATAAAATTTCCAATAAAACGACACCTCGTCCGTTGTGAAGTTGCTTGTATCATCCGAGATATACCTGAAGTGCGTTCCGGAATTAACTATAGTCGTAGCTGTAGTCATCGCATGACTATTGTCGTAGTTATGAGCGTTGTGAGAGAGCTCTCAGGAGAACATAAAATGAAAATGTCACAACAGCCGTTGAATTCAAAAATATGTTTATAAAAAACAATTTATAACTCGATGGCATTCATAATTAGTGCTTACATTCATGGAAAATTATCTGTACGCTTTGTTTATTAACTTTAGTGTCGATTAGAAAGCAAACATTGCCTAAATAGTAATTAATAATCGCAACATTTGATAATAACATCAACAACCGACCCGACATAACCTCACATACTTGAACTGGCCAACGGACATTTTCCATAGCTACCGACTGGGATTAGGTAGAACTTTTGGATAGGCCCTTAAGGAAAAATTTTGTCTAGGTTTTTATAACACACATCCTATCAACTACACCATAGGCGCCGTAAGTTTTTCATACGATGGGGGCATACATTTGGCGCAAAAATTTGAATTGCCAAATAGATTTTTATGAACTGCATGCAAACAATTTCGGTACTCAGGGCTCTAGTACACAATCATATTTGGTAATATTTATATTATATGTAATATGCTTAAGCCTACTTGATTTCGCTTATTGCACGTCTAAAAATGTTTACTGAATGAATCGAGTAGGCTTAGGCATATGACATACATATTATAATATAAATATGACTGTGTAATGGAGCCCTAAGCAGAAAGATAAAGACTAAATACATAAATCGAAATTCTTGTTTTCCGCAAATTACGTTTAAGTTTTCTTATGATTTTCATATCGGTGTAATAGGAATATGAGTAACGAATCAATAAGGCTTCAGGTGTGTTTTATTGGGTCGAGTACAACTTTTGTCAAATTTGTATGGAAGTTTTTCACCATTATACTAATTTCCTCCAGGGGAATAATACTAACGAATGTCACATTTTGATTGGGTAGAAAATAAATTATATTTCGTTAATCGCCTCCCTCTTCCTTTTATAACCGGGCTTGGGACCGGCTTTGGCGGAATTAAGGCGATTAAGACTGCATTCATTACACGCCCACTCCATGCTTAGGCGTTTATGCAGCGGAATCAACTTGTCCCTCAGATGGTTCACAACAACCAGCGGCTCGTCTGGACTATTAGCTGCCTTTCGCATTAAATGATTGATGATCTCGTCGTTCAAATAGGCCACAGCATCGCGTTTAGATTGCTTGTACCGAACAATCAGTTTGTATGTAAAAGTAACTCCTCCGGAGACTATAACCGCTAGCCCGATGAGTCCAACATAAAATAAGCTGTAGCTTATTGTACACGGAACACGTGAACGGAAGGCGGGGATTCAAAATTGCAAAACTGTAGGATTGAGCATCGCGCAACGCCAATACTTGATCAAAAGACAATGCAGTGCCGTCTTCATCGACTGCACTTATTTTCCACTGCGGATTTTGGTGAATCAAATATTCGACATTGTGCAGATCGCGAACCATTCGACGAACGTTCAGATGCAGATGAGTGGCCTGAACCAATCGAAATTTCCTTGGTACCCAAACTAAACTGTGCTGTAATATCTTTACATTTGTGGTCCTCAATAACTCCAAAGCTCCTTTCAAACCCTCCTCATCGATGCACGTCATCTGTGTGAATCGTCGCATATCTGATAGAAAGTATTTCGATCGTTGATGGTGTTGGCCAAATCGAGACTGATCGTTACATACATGAAGGTTGCCACGCCGAGGAAAATGATCAATGCACTAAGCAGCACGCAAGGAGTCAACGTTTGCTTCACACCATACTGTTCGTCCAGTCGATTGATGAGATTATCGATACAGCGCGTTCGCCTCATCAATTAGAAATATGCAAGAAACGGTTTACATTATGAAAGAATTAACATATTATTTTACCAAAGCAGTTTAATTATCAAATTGACTCGAAACTTTGCACGAAAATTGCAAAAAAAAAAATTGCAAAACTCTAACAATGTGATGAGCCCCCGAAACAGAAATAAATTGATACGTTCATGAACACATCGACGAGACGAATTTCCATCGTAACCATTCGTGCCCGCTTCGTACAAAACATGCACGAAGAAGGTACGAACCTGGGACGAACTCAAACGAACGGAAACTCGTCTATTGTATTGGCTGTCAACCACACAATCGCGCACTTGTTTTCAAGAAAACATGTATGAAAAATGCGATAAACTATAATTTTGACACAAAAATTCACATATCACCACTAAAATGAAGGCTCACACGCGATTACCTGTGAAAACATACACTCATAGTGTTTCTCTGTTGGTCGTTGGAACACCCGACAACAATGCACTTCATGTTCTGAAATAACCTTTTTTTTAAATTAAAACGAATTCGCAGCCTTACGGCCTACACTGTTTAAGTCAATTTCTTACAATTCACTTGGAAAAACTCGATTTTGTCCACTCACACTCACTGCGTTCACTTGGCGCGAATTGGATGACAACCACACTGTTGACAGTCTGTTCATCGGCCGACCATCTTGTGGGTTGCCCGAGGGGTGTGCGAGAGAGGGGGCTGAGGAAGAGTAGAAAAAATTTCTAGACACACACGTACGCTCATCTCATAGATATACATACTGGATAAGAAGAAAGCATATCGTTCTATTGCAACCCGTGAAGCCACACACATACTTTGATTTTCCCGTATTCGTTTTCGTACACGGCAATTTTTTTCTCCCCTCTCACGTCACTGTCCAAAATTGCGATTATAACACTGGCTCTCAACCTTTTTTCTCAACTGATTTTTTTCGGAAGAAATCATTGAACATTTAAAGTTGATTCCGCATTTTTTTCATTTTTGTACATTCTTCCTGGATTATTAAAGCTAGCACTTATTTGGAATTATACTGTAACTTATTTTTAGTACAACAAAATCGCATTATCAAAATCTGATTACAAAACTCTTTTCCGCAAAATGCTGAGAAACACTGGAAAATTGCGGGGAATTCGCTCATTCCGTTCCGTTCCAACTTCTGACATGAGTGACAAGTCCCCGTCTGTTTTCACATCGTTAAGAATTGTATTCAGGGATAACTTTAAAATTTAAAGTTTTTAGTGAGTTTCATTAATTCAAATCCCTTAACAACATTTTAAACTTAAATAATGAAGTGCGCTGTAAAGAATTGTGCAAGTGATTTACCGAAAACTTTGAGCCTGAATTTCATTTTTCGTGTAAGCTTCGTGTTCTGGTGATACAAATTGAAGATTTTTTAATAGCTAACCACGTCGGCTGGTAAACTGATAACTTGTAAGGTGTAAACAACATATTACTGAATATCGGATGTACCTTCTTATAGATGGTACTATCAGTGCCATAAATATTTTCGGTAAAAATATGATTTCGGTGAGCTTTCCCATGCGTGGCACGGATTTCTATGTATTTTTCATGATGCTAACCAGTGAATCTCGTAAAAGGCTCTATTAATCCGAAAAACTGAATTAGTGGCGGTGAAAATGAAATATGTGAGAATGTTTTTAGTTGCATATTTCACAGATAAAAAGTGATTTTTTCTCGGAAAATTCGGGTGAATTCACAGTAGCGCCGTGTAGTATGTATTTTCTCGTTCTTTTGTTCCAATCGTTCCAATTTCACCTTCACCTCAAACCTTTTTTGGTGATTGTTTATGATAAAAATATGGCGCGAAAGATTCGAATTGTGAACTAATTAGAATATTTCGGATGTTCGCTAAAAAGGTAAACTAAACTAAATTTAACCGAAATTACGTTTTAGAATGTTCATAGAAATTGCTGTTAGCTACTTTGAATGTTGATACATATTACCGTTGTGTCGTTGTTTTTGTCTTATCATAATGATAATGTGTATCATTTAGAGAGTGGTTTCGACGTATCTATTTAATTACCCTGATTCCGATTTTGAGCTACTAGCCGCTGAAACCATATGGCGCAGTGTTGCCAATTTAGCCGTTTTCCGGCCAAATTTAGCCGGAAACTGTGCTGTTTAGCCGGAAGAAATTTATAATTCCGGCCGGCCGGATTTTTAGCCGGAATTGATTTTCTTCGGCCGTTTTTCCGACTAAAATTATTTTGATTTTTTTACTTTTAAACTAGAATCAATTTTTCAATATTCACAAACAAAATAATTAATTGCCGTGAAATTATTTCTACATACACTTATTATCGTGTATTAGGGTAAGTACCTACTACATATGTCCACCTAAAGGAAAACTTGCATTTACGTCTCCTGGGAAAAATTTGCGCAGAGACTTGCCTTTTTTCAATAAATTTAGGGTAATGGGTTTCACGTAAACTGACGTTATTAATACCTAGTCTATGTCTAAGCATGTAATTTACTAACCACCAATATGCTGAATAATTTGCAAAATGGAAGAGAGTATCTTAGACAAAATTATCTGCTGAGCAATTCTTGGAGCATGGGGGTACCTGAACGTTTTTCCATTTTTCAAAGTGTCAATTCTTTACTATAGAGAACGTAATCATGCCAGATTTAGTACAAGGGTGAAAACCTTTTAGCGCGATTCATAGATATTGATAATATCGCCGGAACTTTGTAGTGCTCAACACTAACGTTGTGCAAGTAGCTTGCCCAGTAGACTACAAAAATAAAATTTAAGTGTGTAAACATTTCGGGGGCAGTCAGTAGTCTACTGGGCAAGCTACTTGTACAACGTCAGAGTTTGACATTACATCTTGTTTCTGGGTTTGTAGCTACAAATTTATCAAAAATCTATACCGCCAAGCTCAAATTTTGGAACCTCAATTTTCTATCTTTGGAGCATAGAATTCGTAATTGCGGAACATCAACAATAGAACATCAATTTCGTAACTATGGAAAATAAAATACAATTTGGAGGGCTCAAATTCGAAAATGAATAACAAGCTGGACACACATATTTTCGAATGACGCAAATTTATCATTATTAGCACGAGTTCCAAATTACGCATTTGTAAAGGTTCATCTAGACGTGTCGCCAAATGGCGACACGTGCAGCCAAATGGCTGTTGTCATTCCATCCAAACGTGTCGCCATTTGGCTATGCGTCCAGTTTTGATATTCAATATGGCAACTCAACCAACCGCTTTGACAACCGCTTGTCAAATTCAAAGTGACAATTTTGCAACTTTTCTTCGTCCTTTAATGTGAAATTGAATAATTCTTGAATGGCCGTGTAATAATTCAAACGCGCAGAGTCCGATTTTGATAATTAAATTTAAAAAAAATCACCAAAACGAAATTGGTTGTGTCATTTTTTGGCTGCTCGTGTGGATGCTAAGTAGCAGCCAAATGGCTGTACGCGATGCCAGTTTTTGGACGCGCAGCCATTTGGCGACACGTCTAGAGGGACCTTAAAAGTTAAGAACAAGAATGTTTACAAAAATGTTAAATTTGTTATCAATCTTTCTATTCAAATTCTTTAAGAAAAGTGTGTCCTCAAATTATTGAATTGAATATATATTCATCAAAATATCACATTTCTGAGGGACATTTTCACCATTTACACAAACGTCAAAAGTAAATGACGAATTCTAATGACGAAAGCATATGTGTCACTCCAATTTCGAACTTTCATTATCATGATGGATTATCGTCATGATGATTTGGATATTGGCCTTAAATGGTTAACTTTTAATCAAAATATAAGATTGTTAGGTGCGATGATGGTAAGATATATCCATACATAAATGCGGTTGCCCTTGCCCATAGTTACGCATTGGACGTTCCTTTTACGAATTTTATGTTCCACAATTTCGAACGTAATGTGGTTATAGACTTGACCGAGAAATTGTACCTGTATACAACAATTTTGACAAGTTGAGCTATCTAACTCCGAACAAAGTAAATTTTGACTGTAATACCAGCAGATTGGAGCATATGTGTAATAAAACTAAGAAATCTGCCTAAGGCATAGTTTATGGGTAGTACTTCAGAAAAGAAATAAAATTATTAAAATCAGTTTCTTACTATATTTTTTCGTAATGTGACTGTTTTGTATGATTTAGCCGGTTTTTTGGCCGTTTTTCACGCTGAAATTTATTTAGCCGAATTTTTAGCCGTTTTTGAAAAAAATATAGCCGGTTTTCCGGCTAAATTTAGCCGTTTTCTAAATTTCCAGTTGGCAACACTGCATATGGGGCAATACAATCCAGGTAAAATGCTGATAAAAACTAATGTTGTTTTTGCCATCAATCACAGTCATTGTAAAAAATTGTGAGGTTACGAAACAAAACAGTTGTGTTGTGCCGTTCTGATTCCCTAACTACAATTTTGCGAATCAGAAATAATCTCCGGTTCTTTTCGTTAGTCTGTCTAATATAAAAGCAGGTGGAGACTTAGAGTAGGTACTAACATCTTCATTTCACGTGAAATCCATGCAAATACTGTCAAAATTTTGATGATCGTGAAAACGAATTCGCTTGGTTGTAGTTACTTTACACGAAAGTCTCCACAACGTATTTTGACATTTCGCCTGCGATAACAATGCCGTTGCACTTTATTTCACAGGGAAAAGGGATGACAATCCACAATCAATTAGCCCGCGAGTTCTCATTTATCTTAGAGAATAAAAGGCATGTCTCCACGGCACATTTTCCATGGTAGACATAAATGCAAGTTTTTCGCTCGGTGAGCATAGTACTTGCCTTTACCGTGAACAAATTCAGTTTATACATGGTGTTTTTCGATAATCCCACTCAGATGTTAAACGAGTTCCCATTTATGAGGATAAATAATACTGAACCGAAATTCTGTAAGGCGACAGTTGACTGGCGACAGTCATTTTCGTCATTTTGGGATCATCTAAGGCGACAGTCGCCCAATGTATTTTATATGGCTGTCACTTTCAAGGCGACAGTCACTTTCATGAAAAATTCACGAAAAGTTTAATACGAACTCTTGTTGAAACATCAATACTGTTGCAATACAGCAATAGGACACTGTGGAACCAATAATTAACACCAAAACCTTTCCTAAAAATGTAAATTTCCTTCAAATAAGCAAAGCGACAGTGCAATGAAAGTGATAGGTATCACCCTTTGGAATCATGTAAAGATATCACTTTGTCTGGCGACAGAAAACAAATCGGCATTGTGTAGCCCACTGTAATGGCGATACGATAAACGTCATTTCTCAGCTGACACTCTTTTCGCTAATGTCATTTCGCCGGTCTTTTGTTTATTTTGTGTTTTATCAAATTGGAAATCTTCGCGTAGAATAGCGTACATACGTGTGTGACTAGGAATGTTTGCCCTCATCTTCAGCACCACCTTTCAAGCAATCCACAAGATGGTCGGCCGATGGCTGGGCTGTCGTCTGTCGACCGTGTAGTTGTCAACCAATTTGCGGGAAGTGAATGTGGGTGCACGAAATTGTTTGCGCGTGTGAATTATCGTGTTTCACATAGTGTTTTGTTAGAAATTCATTAAATCAGTGTGAACCGTACTCCGGCGAAATGGTTTTAATTAAAAAAAGGTGCTAAATAAGTTTTCTTTTCCAGAATGTGAGATGTATTGTTGTCGGGTGCTCCAGCGGTGAACGTAAATACAATAAGTGTATCTTTTCATTGGTAATCGCGTGTGTACCTATAGTTTAGTAGTGATATTTAAATTTCGGTTTCAAAAATATAGTTTATCCTGGTTTTAATTCATGTTTTCTGTAAAACAAGTGCGCGAGTGTTGTGGCTGACAGCTTATGGCGACTAGGCGTGTTTCGTTCGTAAGCATTCGCACCTCTTTCGTTAACGTTCTGTGTTAAGCCGTATTGCTACAATTTATAGTATTTGTTGTGTTTTGAAAAGGCACATCGTCTTAATTCCGCCGAAGCCGGTCCCAAGCCCGGTTATAAAAGGAAGAGGGAGGCGATTGATATAAATAATAATATAATAAAATACATGCATAAGTATATTTCCCTTGTAGGAAATTTATGTAATGGTGAACAACTTCCATACAAATTTCACAGGAGATGTTCTATATATACAAGCAAGAATTTCGATTTATTAATTAAATTATAGTATGTGTTTTTGTGATTGTGTTATAAAAACCTAGACAAAATTCCCGTTCAGTGTCACACAAAGACTTTATCTTCAACCACTCGAAGATGTTACCATGTACGGTCACAAATGCTGTCAGGATTTTGCTTTGACATAAGTACTCTATTTTAGTCCCGAACAACGGCGCAACGGCGGTCAGCAGAATATGGTATAGTAATACTATGTCAGCATGACATGGTTTGCCGGTTGGTAGTGGTAGTTCCCTGGAGGAACCTATAATGCTTGAAACACTAGAGGAGGAAATATTTGAGCCGCGACCATCTGCAGGCAGCAATATTACAATTAACACGGAGGGTGGTCCCCGGCCGGCGGTGTTCAACACAAAAACAGTCAAAAGATGCACTATTGTTGCGGCAAACAAAATCGATGGAGGAATTTCAAGAGAAATTATTGCTAGTGTTAAAAGAAAAAAATTAACTATTAATGGAGCAAATTAGTCTCTTAAAAGATAGTATTGAATTAAAAAAAATGCAACTAGACATTTTAAAAGCGTCGCACTCAAACCGCATTTGAGCTCTCGATTAGCATTTTATGCTTTCATGCTCGAAGCACAATGACAGCGAAGATAATGCAGCACAATATATTATAAATGTGTGACGTCATTTTGGCATATCCTATTACCCAGTGTTCAACAAATCGTCAATTATTTAAAGATTATTGTGCTGCTTTAATCCTCTCTGTTATGCTGCTGGTTTGAAGTATAAGGCTTGATATGGAGCACCGGCAGCAACAGCAGCAGCATTGCATGGCTGAATATGGTGAACAGCAAAATGCTCAGCATTTTTGTCAGTACAGTATTGACTCGATAATCCGGATCAATAATTACAAGGGGTAATCCGGATCATCGGAACATCCGGATTAGCGCAATCACATTTTTCTGATGAAAAACAATCCAAACAAATAAAACGACGGAACAAAAGTCGATAAATGTTTTATTTCTTGGAAATTAGCCAGCATCATGGCATTTGCTAAACAGTCCCGTAAAAAAGTACGTGACCAAAGCTACCATTTCACCCTGAAAATCGCAAATATCCGGATTATAGAGTCAAAATTGCTGCCGAAATCCGGACTATAGAATACATGGTGGAAAGATTTAGTGGTCCGGATTAGCGTGATATCCGGATTAAAGGAGATCCGGATTACCGAGTCAAGACTGTAATATCAAATGCATTGTGCTTGACATTTCGCGCTGCTGCTGTTGCTGCCAGTATTCTATTTCAAGCCTAAGACTATTTTGTGATATAACAATTAATTTTTTTCTTTTAATGCAGCAATAATTTTTCTTTCATTCTATTTTTTCTGTGTAAGAGCTCCATTATACAGTCATATTTCTATAAGTCCATCTAGACTGATCGCTAAATGATTGCAGGTACAACCAACTGGCAGTTGTCATTGCATCCAAACAGATTGCCATTAGGGTGTGCGTCCAGTTTTGATATTCAACATGACAGCTCAACCAACCGCTTGTCAAATTCAAAGTGACAATTTTGCTACTTTTGTTCATTTTTTGTGTGAAATTGAATAATTCTTGAATAACCGTGTAATAATTCAAAAGCGCAGAGTCCGATTTTGATAATTAAATTGAAAAAAATCACCAAAATGAAATTTTGGTTATGTCATTTTCTGTCTCCATTTGGTTGCTAGTGTAGATGCTAAGTAGGAACCGTAGCAACTGCTGGTGATGCTTAATTGATTTGGTTTGAACCGAATGAATTGAGTAGGCTTAAGGATATGACATGATATGCACATGATAATAGAAATATGACTGTGTAATGGAACCCTAAAAAAAACACAATTTACTTTTCACTGACTGCTGCCTAGAATCCTCATGTCACACTCTTATGTATGTATATGTTTGATATTTATAATAGTTTATGCATTTTTTTATGTTTGTTGTTGTTAAAAAAAAATATATATTTTATTTAATACAAAGTGGCCCGAAACTACCGAACTGTCTCAGGCATTTGAAAATTTAAAAAATCTTTTTCTACCACGACTTAAACCACAATATTTCCAAACTTGGACAAACTAAAAGTATATACATATTACCTATACATGTACCAACATATTAAGTTCTTCTACCATCCCGAATTTTCACTATTATTTCAATGTCACCATTTTGATGATTCATACACAATACCAATATTTAAATTGAGAATATTTGACTATTTATAAGTCCATTTCTGATATTTTGTCGGAATTTCCTATGAAAGCGACAGTAACGATGCTGTCGCCAGAAACTCATCGCTATTGGCGACAGTCATGGGCGATTATCGCCTTAGATAATCCCTAAGAAATTGCGAATGTCGCCTGTCGATCACCAGTCGCAAGCTGTCTCTTTCATACACACATAACATATCATTACTACAGTGGGTTACATTATCGCCAATCACCTTACATGATTCCAAATGGCGAAACGATCACTTTCGATTATCGCCATTGGCGATGGCGATAATCCCCTTACAGAATTCACACTCTGGTGAGCGTGCTGTTGATTTCAACCCGTCAACAAAAAAACAGCAAAATCTTGGAAATTGGATGTCACACATCTGCGGCGTTCGTACAGATTCGGACAGTCATGCCCAGGCGCGCACAGAGGGTGGGGCAAAAGGGGCAATTTGCCCCGGGCCCCGCGTTGGAGAGGGCCCCGCAGGGACAGTGGTCTCGTAGTGCGTATACGTCTGCAAAATTATTACACGAATTGATGTCAGATAAATTTTATTTAAATCTCTATTTATCTTGTTTTGCGTTATTCAAAGCATTTCTAGGACCTTATAGGATTTCCCTTCACCTACTTTTTTCAATTCAAATTGCTAAATATAAAATTGACACTGATCTTGATATAGGTGTTGAGATCAACAGCACACTCTGCCGAAATTTATCTAATTAATCGGTATTAATCTAAATCTGAGTGTCCTCGAACTTTGTGTGTTTTATAGAGAAAGTGTTAACTAAGAAACTGAAAACGATGGATCCTCTTTAAATTACTATTTCTTATTTAGTTTCCATAACCTTATATTTATTCAAGTCTCTCTCTGATTGTTGTTAACTCATTGTAGTCTTATCTGTAACTATGCTCTCGAACTAGCAAAATTTCTCAACGTTTTCTACTGGTTTGGTTATAGACTTTTGTTCTCCTATGGATCAATGCACACTCGGTCTTAGTCACGTTTATGAAGAGACAAGAATTTCGATTTTTGCAATGCCATCAGCAGTGACGGAACAACTTCACTCTGCGCCCTCCCGCCAACTTCTTGAGTGGGCCCCCTACACTGAGAAAAAAAAATAAAAATAAAATAAATAACAGGCGCGACAATCCAGCATTGGACTAAGGCCGCAGGATGTGTTAGTGACATCCTATTTCCAAGATCTTATCTGCTTTTTGTTGAGGTAATGAGATCAGCATCACGCTCAGCAGTGTTATTTATCCCCATAAATGGGTACTCGTTTAACATCTGAGTAAGATCATAGTCCGTCACAAGCTCGTGAGTTCGAAAAACACCATGATCCACGGTCAGATTCGAACTCATGACCCTGTGCACCGAAGGTGCGCGCACTAACCGCTACACCAGCCAGACTACTACACTGAGAAAAAAAGTAAATTGAAATCAATCGTGAACACTCTTGAAGGTCGATCCACACTTTTCAGTCATCAGTCACAGTCACTTTCCATACAAGTTAATTGATTGACTGACAATCTGTCAATTTGTATGAGAAATTACTCTGATTGCGACTGATGACTAAAAAGTGTGGATCGATCTTAAACCAAGTATTTTGAAGTTTTTCTACTAAAATTAAGAACATCGTACTTAAAATAACTTTGCTAAGAGCTACTTTGACTCTTTGCATTCTTACATTGAGAATAGCGTTATTGTTGTAACGTTTATTAAATTAATGATTTCATCAATTGTTTTTTTTTTTTTGATAAAAATGCTCACGCAGCGCATCATTGACCTCTATAGGTGTTAGTGATGTTTAAGCATAGAAAAGTACCTGCACCTACAATGAGATTCGATCCCGCGAACCTATGATTCGAAGACGAGCGCCCCATCTATCTACCATAATGCCGCTCTCTCAGGTACCAGCATCCTAGCATCCTGTAGTAGGAACAACATTTATAGTTTCCAGAGTTATTTTTCTCAAAGGGGCCATTTTTATTTATATGCCCCGGGCCCCGTAAATCCTCTGTGCGCGCCTGGTCATGCCTGTTATTTATTTATAATAAATTTAAGAAACAGGCTCATTTTATTGCTATACATCCCGTGTAGTTTTGGGCAGCGTTGTTAAACACGATCGTGAGTTTTGAGTCAGAGTAAACCTCGATACCAAAAAACGTAACTATTGCTGGCGTCAAATGTCTAAATATTGCTTAAATAAAAACAGCAACTATCGATTTTGGACCTTTCAAAATCATAATGCAACATCATCTAATATTATAATTTTCCATTTCAAACAGCCAGCCAGTAGTCTGGCTGGTCTAGCGGTTAGTGCGTTAGTGTCTAGCGGTTAGTGGTGAGTACCCATTTATGGGTTCCATAAATGGAATCTTATAACACAATCAGCCGATTGGTATAGACATTATAATGTGATTGTGATTAATAACCGAAATGTGTGAATATGCATCTTAAGAATAACATAAGTGCAGATTTGCAATTCCTAACCGCAATTTATTGCGTCGCAAAGAAGTGGCATCTGATGAGATGCGACGTGAAATGCGCTGTTCGCCAAAACAGGCCAGGGATCATGATTGCATTGATTCGTTTCCCTGCCGAGTTTAGATGATTGTTAAAGGCACATAATCGGAACCAAGATATATTACCTCCGGTCATGCCACTCCCGGCAGTGCATGGCGCCGCAAAGCACTGGCACTTACTGATATGCGGTGTCATATGCTGTTGGTCGAAACCGGGGAGGATTTGTGTGTTTTCGCAGACACTTTTTTACTATAAAAAAACTAAGTGTATAACTTGTAGTTCATGTATTTTATTTGTTAAAAATTAGAATGAGGTGTAGTGAATTTTTGTAAATTTAAGGGATCGTGTTATAATATTTTTGAAATATTTTAGGATTCTATTAGAAGTGCGGCAAAGGAGACAATGGCTAACTATTTTAAAAGGCCGAATGAAAACAAATATAACTGCGAAACAAAACAGAATATGTCACAAACACTTTAACACTTTAACCTCGAAAGTGAATTCATCAATTTTTTTGAATACAGTAATAAATAAACCCAATAAATTATTTGATTTTTCGCTGAGTAACCGTTTCAGGCTTAGTATTTATTGCTGGTTTGATCGTGTGTGACATATATCTGAAACACTTCTTGCAATTGTCGCCGAATTTTCACAGCACATTTTTTTGACCTAGGTTGTAACTTAATTTTACTTTTTTGAAATAACCACCATTTCAGGTGATTTTGGAAATAAAGAAATCAATGGTTCCATTTATATAAAATATAATCTAAATAAACTACATATTTATTGAATTGAATTGAAATAAAGGAATTTATTAGACCTTCTGAACCCTTCTTTGATTACATATTTGGGTTTATTTCAAAGATGTTTGTAATTTTTTTTAAGTACGTTAACAAATAATCCGAAAACACCTATTCATCATTTTAACTACATAATTATAGTTCCATTATCATACACGCACATACACATACCGACATTGTAAAAACTATACAGCAACTAAAACGAGATGCTATAATTCATAAGTATAATACACCCATTTACACATATCTAAATAATAATTCTATGTATCTTTAATGCTAAAGCATTTGTATGAGTTAATTTATTCCAAGATGAAATACTCAAACTTTGCAAAATAATTTCCTCTAAATTCTAGTTAGGGTTTGAATCAACAATAATTGATAGTGCTGCTCAAACTTTTCATTTTATACTTTTTTTGCGGCGCCTATGACCATGTCACACATACATAGGCGCGGATCGCACAAAAATGCTTCAACGTTTTAAGCATATGTCCGGTCCAGTATGTAGGTCTATGGCTCATCTACATGATGATTTCCAATCCAGTTCATATCATAGGCTACCGATAGATCATCTCGAGAGTGCGAGTGGAAATAGCTATCAACGACAGTGGACCATTTGAAATGTAAAACGTCAAAAGTTGACTCGGAGAGATAGCTATTTGTGACTATTGGAGTTTTGGAACAACGGAAAGTGAATATTAGTAACTATTTTCACTCAAATCGTATAAATTGAACGTGCTCCTGTTCAAACTTTGTAGTTTCAGAAAATGAAGTCATATCTTGGATGAAACGTTTGGTGGTGCGGCAAATTTCGATTTAGTTCAGATAGTCGGGCATTTTGACAAAAAATGCTATTACATTGTCCGGTTAAAAATAGAGGGGTCCCGTTGTACATTAATTTTCCCCAAATGAACCATACTACCTACCATTAAAATATTCTCCACCATGAATGGGACACCCTGTATACACATGCCAGTGCGTTGATTTTTGTGATAATTATGGTAAGTACGATGTTGATGTATACTATTTTACCACATCAAAAACACACCTTTGTTTCGTAATAAGCGCTCGGCACATTTAAACTTTAGGGTTCCGAAGCACTGGAGTTTGTGAGCTTTAGAAATGTCAACTGTCACTGGTCACGAACGCACTTTGTCCACTCGTGGACGAACAAATTTCTGCAGTTCGGCCTGTCTATCTAGATGGCAGTGGTTCTACCATGGAAGTATAAGATAATAATGGAATGGTCGTCTTCCGAATATTGTATGGGATCGAGCGCAACCGAGCAATACAAAAACCGTACTGCGCAGTCGCCGCAACACACACACACTACTCACCATAAAGTTGTTTGACCAGGCGTCGCTGTCACATTGCGTTGACAAATTATCAACAAACGTGTCATTTGTTGTGGTTGGTTCGGAAAAATTTCTATTAAAAAAGCGCAATCGGAGTTTTCGCGATTATTTGTTGAGTCCAGTTGAGCATAAAACGACATAATATTGTTCGAGTGACGGTGTTTATTGTGTAGACTGAGTATTTATCTTTCTGTGCGCGGCAAACTGTTCGAAAATGAAGTGTGTAGTGTATGGTTGCGAAAACGACTAGAGGGAAAGAAGACTGGAGTATCTTTTCACCTGTGAGTAACAATAAAGTGTTCACTTATGTCTACTGTCGGTGATAGGGTAGAGACTTTTATTAAAATCCACGCGTTAATTGGAAAATTTTAAATTGTTCTTTGCAAATACCAAAACGCGACCATTGTGTTGTTATTTTTGTGTATCTTGATTTGACAGCGAAACCTGTCGAGTCGCGGACCGGTTTTGTAACACATAGGCGTATTTCACTAGAGATTACTATGGGGTTTCAGAATTATAAAATAACAACACAATTGTCGCATTTTGTTATTTGCAAACAACAATTTAAAATTTTCCAATTAACGAGTGGATTTTAATAAAAGTCTCTATCCTATCACCGACAGTAGACATAAGTGAACACTTTATAGTTACTCACAGGTGAAAAGATACTCCGGTCTTCTTTCCCTCTAGTCGTTTTCGCAACCATACACTACACATTTTATTTTCTGACAGTCTGCCGCGCACAGAAAGATAATAGTCTATACACAATAAGCACCGTCACTCGAACAATATTATGTTGTTTTAGGCCCAACTGGGCTTAACAAATAATTGCGAAAACTCCGGTTGCGGTTTTTTTAAAAGAAATTATTCGGAACCAACCACAACAAATGACACGGGATTTCAGTATCTGTGGCGCAAAATTTTGATGATGCCATTTTATTAATATTGGCCTCATACGACCGAATCTACAATCCCTTTTCGCGAAATCGCAACGGTTGCCCATATATTCAATGTCATATTTTGACTTTCCTATGAAGCCAGTTACGTAATTTGATAAGAAAAAGGGGATATTTCTGCTTTACATATTGGGGAAAGTGTTCGATGCCGTCAAATTGGCGTTTTAATTTTACTCAGCTCCACTAGAATAGTAAGTTTTACCAATTTGGCAAAGATGTTTAGAATATGAAATGTCGAAATATACTTGCGAGCAAGAATTGTAAAATTTGCTAGACAGGGGGGCCAATGAAATTGAAAATGTTAGCTTCGGTGCAATCTTATTGATTCGCATCAATATGTAATAAAAATACCCCCAATTTATTGTTTGGATGTTTTTTTCAACTAAAGCGCAGTATAGACCTCGGGCGGAATGAAAATGAAATTTTTGTCCGCTGCGATTTTTTCAATGAAAATGCATGCTTACTGTCGTGGAACATGTCGGAAATGATGGGGAATTCCATAAGCTACAATCCGAATACGGTTCCAAAATTTTTCTCGGCCATTTTATGTATTATTTTTCGATTCCCCGGTCATTTCACCGTGGAAAATATCTAATGACGAGGGAATCGAGGGAAAGTATCGGAAACATCGAAAATTTCTCTTGGGGACCTGAAAGCGTAATGTACCAAACAACTAATTTCAAAAAATCTCCCGCCAAATCCAAGCCCCCAAATTTCTCAATTACCTACGCCCATGCCCACTGTGAATGTATGTGTGCAAAATGTTCATGGATAGAAAATGGTTTCACGCTTTTCGCCAAATGCATGGAAGTATAAGATAATATGGAATGGCCGTCTTCCAAAAACTCCATGCAATCTAGTGTAATGTGGTGTTACCATATTGGGATCTCCACAGTCCCCGCCAACAGCCCGGTGTCACCTATCACTTGTCGCTGTCACTTACTGTGACCTTGATTTTACCATGTATCATCCGACGCGATAAATGTTTTGTTTCAACTCCGGGAAAATTCGATTGAAATAAAGTGTAGTTAATATATTTTCGGGCGAATTTTATTGTTTTTTGTTTGTTTTTTGATTCACAGTGCATTTACTATTGTTTTTTGTTTGGGTTTTACGCGCGTGTGCGATAATTTGTGAAAATGAAATGTATCGTGCCTGGTTGCCCTAATGACGGCAGGGAAAAGAAGAATGACGTATCCTTTCATTTGTAAGTATCTTAAAATGATTCTTCAATGGCTACTGTATGTGTTGGACCAAAAATTTCCAACAAATATCAACAAATTAATCGTAAACTTATATCTTTTTCTACCAAACTACCAAAACGCGCACAATTTTTGCGGCATTTGTTTTGCAACTTTGACAGCCAAATGTGGACCAGTTTTACTGTCCATTGGCGTTGTCAATTCAAGTTTAAATCATGGGGGCTTCATTTTCTTTACAATTTTTTTTAGAAAATTTTAATTATTATGTTTTTTTTAATTTCATTAGGTTTCCACGCGATAAAAAAAGAAAGTAGGTCGGCTGGTGAATCTGAATATGTAAAGTGCAGACCGATGCGTTGATGCGGATGCTGTTGCTGATGGAAGACAACTCATATATCAGTCAAAAGTATTTATTTCTTATCGTTGCATGGTAATATATTTTAATTATTTTTTTAGGAATACGTAAATTATGGTCATTTGGCTCAAAGTACTAGCAAAGACAATTTTCATATTTCGAAGGTAATATTCTTGATGTTATATATATCTTTTTATAATTATTTTTATTACAATCTGCAATACAATACCTGCGTTTTTGTCTACTGAACTAAAGCCTTAACTCCGCCAAAGCCGGTCCCAAGCCCGGAAAAAGGAGGAGGGGGGCATATTGAAACAAAAACATAACGCACCGTGTTGTTGCTGTTCATCAGATCAATGACGTCACAATTTAAAATGCATTGTGCTGCTTTCGATCGCTGTTAGGCTACTCTTGTTATTTTCCAAGCATTATTTTTTAATGGGGTTTTAAGGGTTCCCTATATTTTAAAGAAACCTTCTTCTTTAAACGAACCCGCTTATTTCATAAGTGGGGACTATGAGTTCCGCCCTTACAATAATTACCTATACATTAAATATTACACCAGAATAACTGCGTTTCACTGATATGTAGAGCACGACAGAAGTAAGCATCTCCGAACGTATAAAGTATGTATATATATGATCAGCATGACGAGATGAGTCGATTGGGCGATGTCCGTCTGTTGCGATGCGTTTTACTCGGCCAATTTAAAAGCAATGAATTTTTGCTTCTTTTTGCTGCAGGCAGTTTGTATGTTTGAACGGGTTAAATCGGACCATGGGGCATGGGGCTGCCATACAGACCCCACCCCATATTAGGTTCTTCTAAGAAAAACTTTTCTATTTGAGCACCAATTTCAACAAAACTCCACACAAATGTGTTTTTATTGACGACACAAAACATATAAAAGAATGGATCAAATCAGGCCATGGGTTCATCATTTGGGTTCTTCTAAGAAACATTTTTTTACACCATTTTCACAGAACCTTGAATTAATGTGTTTTTATTAAAACAACAAAATTACTAGCCCCGGTCTCGTTTTTTATCTAGCTGTATCGAAAGATCGCAACGAAATATCAAACGAACATCCTTATGTTTTTAAGGCGGATACACTTGCTTTACTATTATATTTTTTTATTAAACACAGTATTAAACAAATATTTTTATATACATATTATAAAAAATTATTAATTCATGTACGCAAAAACAGTACTTATTAGTCCAATCAAAAATGTAAATATTTATATATGTTTAAAATTTATCCCGCCAAATGCAAGCCCCCAATCTCTCAAACTGCCTACGCCTCTGTCTCCTGTGAGTGTATGCGTGAACAAGTCGATTTTGATCTCAAGATTTTTGCCAAATGGCCACCCCGTGGCCAAATGCCCGCCCCGTGGGTTCTACGAAATAATTATGACATTGTCAGCGACCTGCTGAATTGCCATGTTGACAATTATCTGACAGATGGTAGTTGTCATACCATTTTGATCCATGTTTTGGCGGAGCAGCCGTTGATACTCAGAAAAAAGAGAATAAGGAAGCAATATTGTGCGAGAGAATTGAAGCAATTTTGCCGAAGAGTTTGGTTAGTGTTAGTGCAGGGGAAATTATGCATAGGCGCCGTATAAATCTGAGTTCTTTATGAGGGGGGCTTGGCGGGAAATTTAAAATGTGTGATTAATTTGCATTAGGTGGTCAAAGCCCGACGTCGGGCCATCGACACTAATGATAATATATCTGACGCTGAAAGAAATTAAATAAGGAAATATGAATGTATGCATGTCTGTAAAGTTACCTACGACATTCTTTGAAATTGAAATGATGTGGAGTAAACCTGAATATCTGCTCCTAGCGTGGTCCATCCAGATAGATGCACTCGTCAGGTCTTGCATATTCGCGTCTATCTGAACGTTGTGATCTTGTCTATGTTTGTTCCCACATTGAACACTAAAGAGATGGATATAAACAGAGGTTATGATCACAATGATATTATCCGTATGCCGCCCAATAGCTGATCAATTACTTCAAAGCTGCCTACTAAAGTGTGAACAAACAACAAAAACAGTCATATGACGTCATTAAAAGCAAGAACAATGCAGTGAAAAAATTGCGAACATTACCAGCATATGTGTAAGCTATGAAATGTTGCCGCTGCTGCTGCTATTCAAAGCAGTAACAGCTCGCGAGTCAGTTAGTAATTAAAACGAGGCTAATTTTGGGGGCGGCCAATATCCCCCTTTAGTGCGAATATATTTGTTTCTACATATTTTTTGTAGTTTCGATAAAGACACACTAATATAAGGTTTGATTGGAATTTAGCTAAACAAATTTTAGGGGTACCTAATTTTAGGGGTTATGGGTGGTTGGCGCATAATGATCCAATGGTCCGATTCTATCGACTTTGACATATATTTCGTAGCTTCCAAAAAACACATTTCAGTGAGTTTTGGTTTGAATTAGCGCACAAATAAAAAAAAAAACAATTCTTAGAAGAGCTTGATTTGGTGGTTTGGGTTTGTGTGGCAGCCTCATGACCTCATTTTTTTGTGTTATCTATAGGAACACATTTGTGCCAAATTTGGTCAAAATTGGTGGACAAATAAAAAGTTTTTTTTTAGAAGGGCTTAATTTTGGGCTTTGGGTTTGTATGGAAGCTTCCAAAAAACACATTTCAGTGAGTTTTGGTTTGAATTAGCGCACAAATAAAAAAAAAACAATTCTTAGAAGAGCTTGATTTGGTGGTTTGGGTTTGTGTGGCAGCCTCATGACCTCATTTTTTTGTGTTATCTATAGGAACACATTTGTGCCAAATTTGGTCAAAATTGGTGGACAAATAAAAAGTTTTTTTTTAGAAGGGCTTAATTTTGGGCTTTGGGTTTGTATGGAAGCTCCACGACCCCATCATCCGATTTTATCGATTCAAACATACAAACTGGCTGCAGCAATAAGAAGCATGTGTGCAAAATTTCAGCTTCATAGCTTTTAAGACGGCCCAGTAAAGCGCGTCGCAACAGACGGACAGACTGACATTGCCCAATCGACTCAGCTCGTCATGCTGATCATATATTTATATTGTCGCAGATGTCTCCTTCAATGTGTTACAAACATCATGTCAAAATTAATATACCCTTCGGTTGACTCTACGAGCGAATGGTATAAAAAAACATTAAACTGGTTGTATGTATTACATAAGGTGTGTTTTTTTGGTTATCCCGTGGGTGCCAGCTGATCCACCTGTCATTTTTTTTATATGAAGTTTCGTTACCCAAACCTACACGGGATGTAGTAAAAAACGAACCTATAATTTCGGGTTTTCAATTCGCGAATTGCACTGCAACAAAACAAC
The DNA here is from genome assembly GCA_949715475.1 of Microchrysa polita. NCBI lineage: Eukaryota > Metazoa > Arthropoda > Insecta > Diptera > Stratiomyidae > Microchrysa > Microchrysa polita. The sequence continues at coordinate 36,508,607 of OX454419.1, read as the reverse complement.
ATTCATTGAAGGAAAAACATTGGTTTCAAACAACAGTCTTGATTCTAATCACTGCAAATCACGTTGTACAAGTCGATATTGTTCGATATACATACATCCAGTTTAATGTTTTTTTTTTACTATGAACTGTCATGTACCCTATGAACAAAAAAAAAAACAAAAGAAACTATGTCCCCCGTTTCATCGGCGCTAATGCATATACAACTTATTTTGGACATTAATTTGATGTGCTGGTGCAAAAATCCCCGGTCATATGTTCGAGGGGAAATTTCAGATTGACAAACTGTATTTTTCTCTGACCTTCCGTTTTGCAGAAAATTTCTCGAGAGATATTGAGTGCATTCAGCGAGCACATATTGGAAAGAGCTACTGGAAAGTGTTCTCTCCCCGCGTCCCACTCACCCGCTAATCGGTCCACATGCGATGTATCGAAAATTTCCCCTATTTAGCGTTGAATTGGAATGCTACATTTAGATGTGTAGCTGCTACTTGGACTGCTCGATCAACTGTCACGCACAGCTGCTCGACCATAAATACTGGAAATTGTTTATTCACAGTTCAGCAGAAAAATGTCATTTCTGAGCACCGAGAAGAAGGAAGGAGATGTCATACGAAAAATGAGACGGGACAAGTTTGCTTGTTTAATGGGAGAGGAAAACAACGGTACATTAATTGATAAGTGAATCAAAACAAACCGTCGATAACACAGTACGTTTGCCTTTTATGACACAAAACAGGGCCTAACCATCACAAATTACCCGAGCAACGTAATATTATAGTGAATAACGTAACTATTTCGCGCAATCGAATTAAATCAAACGAGATTCGCGGCGAGGATCGTTTACCGCGTTTACCGACTTTGACAATAGAGAATGCGCGCGTGCTACAGAACTAGCAGAACCGAATTTTTGATTGCCGCAATGTCTGCGGATGTATCAGCTGGTTAGAGAGAACTGACGTTTCATGTAGCAAGTCCATTCAGCGAACACAAACTTAGCAGTTTTCCAATTTCTTGTTGTGGGGATATGTAGCACATCACAATATGTGCTCGCCTATGATATGAACTGGATTGGAAATCATCATGTAGATGAGCGTACGTGTGTGTCTAGAAATTTTTTCTACTCTTCCTCAGCCCTCCCTCTCGCACACCCCTCGGGCAACCCACAAGATGGTCGGCCGATGAACAGACTGTCAACAGTGTGGTTGTCATCCAATTCGCGCCAAGTGAACGCAGTGAGTGTGAGTGGACAAAATCGAGTTTTTCCAAGTGAATTGTAAGAAATTGACTTAAACAGTGTAGGCCGTAAGGCTGCGAATTCGTTCTAATTAAAAAAAAAGTTTATTTCAGAACATGAAGTGCATTGTTGTCGGGTTTTCCAGCGACCAACAGAGAAACACTATGAGTGTATCTTTTCACAGGTAATCGCGTGTGAGCCTTCATTTTAGTGGTGATATGTGAATTTTTGTGTCAAAATTATAGTTTATCGCATTTTTCATAAATGTTTTCTTGAAAACAAGTGCGCGGTTGTGTGATTGACAGCCAATACAATAGACGAGTTTCCGTTCGTTTGAGTTCGTCCCAGGTTCGTACCTTGTTCGTGCATGTTTTGTACGAAGCGGACACGAAAGGTTACGATGGAAATTCGTCTCGTCGATGTGTTCATGAACGTATCAATTTCTTTCTGTTTCGGGGGCTCATCACATTGTTAGAGTTTTGCAATTTTTTTTTTGCAATTTTCATGCAAAGTTTCGAGTCAATTTGATAATTAAACTGCTTTGGTAAAATAATATGTTAATTCTTTCATAATGTAAACCGTTTCTTGCATATTTCTAATTGATGAGGCGAACGCGCTGTATCGATAATCTCATCAATGGACTGGACGAACAGTATGGTGTGAAGCAAACGTTGACTTCTTGCGTGCTGCTTAGTGCATTGATCATTTTCCTCGGCGTGGCAACCTTCATGTATGTAACGATCAGTCTCGATTTGGCCAACACCATCAACGATCGAAATACTTTCTATCAGATATGCGACGATTCACACAGATGACGTGCATCGATGAGGAGGGTTTGAAAGGAGCTTTGGAGTTATTGAGGACCACAAATGTAAAGATATTACAGCACAGTTTAGTTTGGGTACCAAGGAAATTGTTCAATTTGTTCAGGCCACTCATCTGCATCTGAACGTTCGTCGAATGGTTCGCGATCTGCACAATGTCGAATATTTGATTCACCAAAATCCGCAGTTGAAAATAAGTGCAGTCGATGAAGACGGCACTGCATTGTCTTTTGATCAAGTATTGGCGTTGCGCGATGCTCAAGCCTACAGTTTTGCAATTTTGAATCCCCGCCTTCCGTTCACGTGTTCCGTGTACAATAAGCTACAGAAGTTCTTCTTTTATGTTGGACTCATCGGGCTAGCGGTTATAGTCTCCGGAGGAGTTAATTTTGCATACAAACTGATTGTTCGGTACAAGCAATCTAAACGCGATGCTGTGGCCTATTTGAACGACGAGATCATCAATCATTTAATGCGAAAGGCAGCTAATAGTCCAGACGAGCCGCTGGTTGTTGTGAACCATCTGAGGGACAAGTTGATTCCGCTGCATAAACGCCTAAGCATGGAGTGGGCGTGTAATGAATGCAGTCTTAATCGCCTTAATTCCGCCAAAGCCGGTCCCAAGCCCGGTTATAAAAGGAAGAGGGAGGCGATTAACGAAATATAATTTATTTTCTACCCAATCAAAATGTGACATTCGTAAGTATTATTACCCTGGAGGAAATTAGTATAATGGTGAAAAACTTCCATACAAATTTGACAAAAGTTGTACTCGACCCAATAAAACACACCTGAAGCCTTATTGATTCGTTACTCATATTCCCATTACACCGATATGAAAATCATAAGAAAACTTAAACGTAATTTGCGGAAAACAAGAATTTCGATTTATGTATTTAGTCTTTATCTTTTTTGCTTAGGGCTCCATTACACAGTCATATTTATATTATAATATGTATGTCATATGCCTAAGCCTACTCGATTCATTCAGTATAAATTTTTAGACGTGCAATAAGCGAAATCAAGTAGGCTTAAGCATATTATAATATAAATATTACCAAATATGATTGTGTACTAGAGCCCTGAGTACCGAAATTGTTTGCATGCAGTTCATAAAAATCTATTTGGCAATTCAAATTTTTGCGCCAAATGTATGCCCCCATCGTATGAAAAACTTACGGCGCCTATGGTGTAGTTGATAGTATGTGTGTTTTTTGTGATTGGGTTATAAAAACCTAGACAAAATTTTTCCTTAAAGGCCTATCCAAAAGTTCTACCTAATCCCAGGTACTCGCTGAATGCACTTATTGCTTCATCTCGTTCTGCAGTGGTGCTCAGTATCGGGTGGCGGAGCAGTGATACGATAACGTTGTCGCCCGATCCGGTCGGGTTTCACCATTATTTTTTATCTTCGCTCCAGGTGCTACCAGGTAATGCTTTATGGATTTGGTTACTGCTCATCTTTTCACAAACCGTATCCTTGAAGGCATCCTCGTGCACCGAAAAATTATTTGTTTTCAATGCAGGCCTGCCGGTGGCCGAAACTCCCAGTAAATTGAAGAATCGCGACTATCGCAAATTATTGGGCACTGAAAAGAGAAGGTGATCTTGCAGCCACAAAATCAAGCTTATAACAATTTAGGACAGGATTGCGTGCAGACGGGATGTTCGGTGGATCCGTTTGTTTTCAATAATTCGTACGTGGACATTGCGACTGTTGGACAAGTGTGTCGCTTTACTGAAGTGAAGTTTTCAAATATACATACATGTTTCCAGGTCTGAGTTCCAGGTATGAGTGAATGTGAAAATGTAGGTCAAGATAGTTGTGTTTACGGCTCATTTCATTCCAGGCTGATATTGATGGCAAACGACTTACCCAGCCAGCATTTAACACATTTGTAATCATTATTTCATGCAACACGCGTAAGCAAATATCGCTTATTCATTCATCACGTTTTCATACAAGCAGTATATGACGATGTCCCCCTATTTCATGTATATACGCATTTGCGCCTTATTACGGATAATCATTATAAAATCGTTATTCGTAAACATTATGTAATAGTTAAGTATCATATATATTCAATGCATCAATGAATAATTAAAAAAAAATACGGGCGACGGAGAGTCTTGAACTCATAATCCTATGCACCGAAGGTGCGCGCCCTAACCACTGCTCCAGCCAGACTATATGAATGATCATGATTCATTCGTGATTCTAATCACCCCAGCAACAAAAATCACACTTGAGGAGAAAACCATTATATTTCCTATATGCATGATCCGTCGACATTCCTTCAGCTGACCATCATGTATCTAACTTTCAATGCGTCCTATCGATACATAATGCCGATTCGTGATTCATGAAGTAAAGCTTATTTGTCGCTATGTTCACGGTACATGAGGCCGATGCTGGCTGGGTACCAACGATCTAATCGCTAACCATTCCCAACAAATTGCTGTCGATGCGATGATGTGAGTGCTAACGTCAGGGAGAATAAAGGAAGGAGATGGCATACGTAAAATGAGACGGGACAAGTTTGCTTGTTTAATGGGAGAGGAAAACAACGGTACATTAATTGATGAGTGAATCATAAACAACCCGTCGATAACACACTACGTTTGCATTTTATGACATAAAACAGCTCCTAACAACCACAAATTACCCGAGCAACGTTATGTTGTAGTCAATAACGTAACTATTTCGCGCAATCGAATTAAATCAAACGAGATTCGCGGCGAGGATCGTTTTCCGCGTTTACCGAATTTGACAACAACTAACAACGCATTGGTCTCGGCGTGACACGATCCAAGATAGAGCTGCCTGTAGAAATATGCTGAGAAATTATCGCCAAAACGGGCGATGTGCCTACACCGCAGGTCGAGCAACGCGGAACCATGGAGCGGTATAAAGAACGAGGCAAGGAAGAAGAAGACCGAATTTGACAATAGAGAATGCGCGCGTGCTACAGAACTAGCAGAACCGGATGACTTTGTCGGTGTGTGTATTGATGTGAGTGGCTGAACTAGTCGATTTTGTCGCTGTGTGCGGCAAAACTGGTCGCATTTGACGTGAGGGTACCGTGAACCGCTGAACGAGAGAGCCCATGGACAAGATTTTTCGTCCCATGTAGTGTTGTTGTTTTTACATGCAGTTTCATCATTATGTCTACTCCATATCTACTCCCTGGCTAACGTCGACTGGAGTCACCGAGGGACAAGATATGGAGAGGCCCTTCTGCCAAATTGTTGGGCCAATTCTTGCCATACTTGCTGGCTTGTGTGCGTATTGCCATAGTAGTTGTAAATACGCAGTGCAGCCGGTATGCATGGTCGCGAAGGGGCACGAAGAAGGCGCCAAAAATTTGAATATTGTTATTTTTTGTGGTTAATTTTCCTGACGATAGGCGCTTGGTTGTTGTTTCGTATGGAATTGTTGTTCCAATACATTTTGAATATGAATAATCTGTCGGCGGTTTGGTTAAAATGAGGCTTATGTTGAATTTTAGATATACAATTTTTCTTTCAAAGATCCATATATTTCACACACGAGAACACTTTTAATCTTAATGATAGTGGCGTTGAAAAGGGGGATCCGCGTTTGATTATGATAAATTAAATCATGTGAAATATTTGGAAATTGGTCAGGAAACCTTTTATTTGTTTCCATTAATGTAGGAAAGAAGAAATGGACTTCACACCTCCCTCTTCCTTTCAAGAACTGTATATTTTCATCGAAGTTGTTTCGAATATTACAGCACCTCTACAAACGGGCTTGGGACCGTCTTTGGCGGAATTAAGGTGTTTACTTCTTATCTTTGTTTTTAGGCCGTTATTTATGTAGGTATGGATATGTTGACACGCTCTGTGGCTGACTTGGTTGGATCGCACTCTACGATGCTAGTAATCTAGATCAGGACCTCTATCGAATGTTACTCGAAACTGGAAAATTTTAACTGATATGAGATGTACTCGTTTAGATTATTGATTTAAATACCAATACGTCAATCTCCGATAAAAACTAAAAAAGTCGGCTTTTTTCAAACGTTCGGGACACCCTGTTATCTTCTTCCTACCAACTTCTAAAGTATTTGTGCCAAAGACTGTAACCATTCTGCACATTGCTACCTAATTTCATGACAATCGGTTGAGCCGTTCGCGAGTTATTTTGTGAACAGACGGACGGACAAAATCGATTTCATAAGGGTTTTTCGAAAAAAATTTTTTTAAAAAACCCTAAAAAAAAACAAAATTCAAGACTTAAACATTTTAACTGGCCCCCGTTACAAAAACTAAAAGTTGCCACGCCTATGCTCGAATAACAGAACATTATTCAGCCTGTCAAATAGATTGTTTGTTTACATCGACGCAAGGTAGACAAAACTCGTGTGTGCTTGTTTAAAGCTAAAGAATTTATTTTAACGCGCGTGTAAAAGAACGGTATTTATTCCGACGGGGACTTTTTACCATCTAGTTATAGAAATAAAAGTGATCACCTGTGAAAAGATACTTCATGGCGATTGAATCTCTTCAGATTCCAGCATCCACTCACTGTACACTTCATTTCGCAACGGAAAGTGTATCGCGCACGAGAAACAGCACTTGCACTATGATTGTTTACAAAGCACCACAGGAACACATTATCCAGGATACGTTATCGATAAAAAATTTCACGGTATAGTTAAAGGACACTTCAAAAATCCAATCCGCGTTAAAAAAAACGTAAGCCGACTGCAAAGACAATTGACGTTTGGGTGACAATAGTCTTCAGTGGGCGGAGCAAATTGACACGCTGGGTTAGACTACAGGGAGGTGTAGGTATGGTAAGGGGAATCAGTCCGGGGACCATACACGTACGCTCACGTACAATATATCGGCCGTTCCATGTCTGTATTTCGGTGACTGGAGTTGACCGACAGAGTTTTATGGACACTTCTTCATGTGGAACATAACTGACATGGAGATTGAAAAATACATATTCGTAAGTCCCGATTTGAGATTAGCCACGAAGAGAGTAAACATTAGATTCTTCTGATATTGTCAGAAAGTGATAAGTCAATTGCAATTGAAATTAAACACGACGACAAGCTTCCACCGGAAAAGAATGTCTAAGTGCAGGTCGCATTGTTATACACCTCGTGCAGTGGCCAGCGTCGATTGCGTATTTTCAATCAAGTACTCAAGACATCAACACAAATGGCAGACGAATTCAACAGCTCCTAGACGCTACCGTGCTCATCTTCGCCAAACAGTCAATGTTCAAGTTGCGCAAGCTGACGCCCAAGGCCGTCGAGAATAATCTAATTCATCGTTCGCCGTAATTGTTGGCATGCTATCGCGAGAATTACACATTGCCCACTTTGGCTGGACAACTGTTTCCACCCGAATCGATGAAATTACTACCGCTCTACGTTTCATGTCTGATGAAAAACGATGCACTGTCCGCGGCTTGGAAATGATGTGCGACGATCGTTTCTATTCTATGTCATTCGTTCTGTCCATGACATGAATATTCCCGTTTCATATTTCTATCCGACATTAATACCAATGTGGATGTAGGTGCATCGGAACTGCTGTATCAAATTCGATGCTCATACGAAAAAATGAGCGAAACGGGCGCATATAATCTCGAGAATACACTGCACATGTTTGTGTGGTTGGCTTGAGTTTACGAACATATTTCGTGCAACTGATCTTGGTGCTCAGTGTACAACAAAGACAACTTTGACTGCGAATATCCTGTGAACAAGGACACGGATCGCAAAACGGACGTCAGCGTGAGTACTCTGGGCCAGCCCCTGAGTTTTCGGCATCATTCAAAACAGGATCCTTGCAAAATAAAAAAATATTAGGATCACAATCTCGATACTACGCTAAGAGCGACAACTTGATGACGCGCCCGTTGTCCGACCAAGTCTAGTCTGCTCCTTAACTTTTCAAATCACCCATGCCTAGTTGATTTTGGTCAATCGTTTACAAAAGTGCTCTCAGTTTGTCATCACTAAATCTTCCTTATCGATACGCAGTAAGACCATTAAAATATTGCGTATCCGTCAGGCAATAAAATTATTGCGTACCAATGCATTTTTATTAGAACCTAAACAAAACACATTGGTACTGGCCAAGCACTTAAACAGTATCAGCCACCTGTGTAAACAATTATTCAATGCTATCTAGGCATGTCGGACCACGCCACCAAGAAGACTTAGTCTTAGCGTATAGTGCAAAGGTGCTACAATGTGATACTTTTCGACCCCTGATTTCGGTCATATAACATTCGGCCAACCTACGATTTCACTGTCCTCAGTGAATAACACAGACTACACTAAATCCCATATACAGTAGCGAGACTCATCTCCTTCCTGTATATCAACTTAATTCAGTTAGCAGCCTGAAATCAATTAAAATCATACAATTCCTAGCACACAATTTCTTTATCGAGTTATGTGCAACATTTGCACTTGAACATCAAACATCAATCATCAATTCACAGCGCAACCATCGCTTGATCCAGTTACAAACTATTCCCTTCGGAGAACGAATCGTTCAGTATCGTAACTAAACTCTCCTGGATACAACTAATCAAAAATTCTGAGCGTTTCGTTCCGAGCCTAACCTGCTCCTGGATCCAACAACATGTCCAGTTCCGAGCCACACCTGCTCCTGGTCTAAATAGTCAACAATTCCAAGCATAACACTCAACACGTCCAGTTCCGAGTCTCTCCAACTCCTGGACCACTATGCAACAATTCCGAGCATAACGCTCAACACGTCCAGCTCCGAGTCTCGCCAACTCCTGGACCACAATACATTCCGAGCGTAACGCTCAACACGTCCAGTTCCGAGCCTCTCCTGCTCCTGGAATACAATAATCCAACAATTCCGAGCATAACGCCCAACACATCCAGTTCCGAGCCTCACCTGCTCCTGGACCATCCAGTCAACACTTTCGAGCATAACGCCCAACACGTCCAGTTCCGAGCCTCACCTGCTCCTGGACCATCCAGTCAACACTTTCGAGCATAGCGCTCAACACGTCCAGTTCCGAGTCTAGTCAACTCCTGGACCACTATGCAACAATTCCGAGCATAACGCTCAACACGTCCAGCTCTGAGTCTCGCCAACTCCTGGACCACAATCCATTCCGAGCGTAACGCTCAACACGTCCAGTTCCGAGCCTCTCCTGCTCCTGGACTACAATCCAACAATTCCGAGCATGACGCCCAACACATCCAGTTCCGAGCCTCACCTGCTCCTGGACCATCCAGTCAACACTTTCGAGCACCAGCTCCTGGACCATTCAGTCAACACTTTAAAGCATAGCGCTCTACACGTCCAGTTCCGAGCCTCACCTGCTCCTGGACCATCCCGTCAACACTTTCGAGCATAGCGCTCAACACGTGCAGTTCCGAGCCTCACCTGCTCCTGGACTATCTCTTTACACTCCAATCGTGCTCCCGGACCATCGCATTACAATCCAATCACGAGCCTGCCGCTCCCCTCGTCCAGTTACGAGCCAATCGTGCTCGCGGACCATCGCATTACACTCCAATCATGAGCCTGCCGCTCACATCGTCCAGTTACGAGCCAATCGTGCTCCCGGATTATCACATTACACTTCAATCACGAGCCTGCCGCTCACCTCGTCCAGTTACGAGCCAATCGTGCTCCCGGACCATCGCATTACACTCCAATCACGAGCCTGCCGCTCACCTCGTCCAGTTACGAGCCAATCCTGCTCCCGGACCATTACACTTCAATCACTAGCCTGCTGCTCACCTCGTCCAGTTCCGAGCCAATCCTGCTCCCGGACCATCTCATTACAATGAGTTGCAAGCCAACTCTTCTCCTCAACTATTTAAATACATTTCAATTCCAAGTTCTCCAATCAGATAGACAACAAGCAGTTAACTCCAACTGCGATTTAAAAACTAAGCAATGAATCTTTTCCACTTTTGCGTATGGCATTGAATACCAAAACTCACAATTTTTATTGAGTCAACACGAATGGACAACGCGAAATTCCAAACAAAGCAGCTTTCAATACTCACTATATATTACCAATTTAATGTTAGGAAATACATTGTTAACTCCAAAACAAAACCTCCAACAGCAGCAACAAAAGCTATGCTGACCACAGCAGCAACAATTATGCCAACAATCCCAAATTACACAGTAAAAGAAAAATGCAACTTAAAACCAGTACCACAACATAAGCACTTTCAACTAAATCCTTTTCGATACTTCAAAATAAACTCCGTCGTCAAACTTCACAATCAGATCCCACAATAATACGTATATATCTACAACACATACAGCATGAATTTGCTCGATGTTCGGGCCTGCAGTGAACAGCTCTTCTTCTCTTTGTAGCGGTGCAGAAAGGTGTGTAACCTCTGTGCATCTATGTGGGTACGATTTATGGTTCGTCAATGTTTGTGTCCGTGAGGTCTAATAGTCCGAGCCGTGATGGTAAAAAACCGGGGTTTTCGAACTGTCGGAAATTAACCATCTTAAAAGTTGCGTTTAGTTACGGTGATATCGAAACGGTTGGTCAGCCGAAGCAAAACTTGACCAGTATAGCGTAATTAGACGTAATTAGACGCAAAAATTAGAGGTGTTCGGGGGTATGGGTAACTGTCGGATCGAACCTATTTTAATTATTATTTTTATTTTAATTTTTTAGGTGCGATGGGGGTTTCGGAACTGTCGGATCAAACCTATTCTATTCGATAAAGGACCGCCCCCTGATGCAAAAAATACTGGTCAGCCGAGCGGCAACCTGACCGAAGGGTTCGGCCAACCAGTTCGAAATTACCAATTTTGACGGGTCGATGGGGTTTCAGAACTGTCGGATCAAACCTATTCTATTCGATAGAGGGTCACTCCCTGATGCTAAAAACATTGGTCAGCCGAACCGCAACCTGACCGAAGGGGTCGGCCAACCAGTTCGAAATTACCAATTTTGACGGGTCGATGGGGTTTCAGAACTGTCGGATCAAACCTATTCTATTCGATAGAGGGTCACTCCCTGATGATAAAAACACTGGTCAGCCGAACCGCAACCTGACCGAAGGGTTCGGCCAACCAGTTTGAAAATAACAATTTTGACGGGTCGATGGGGTTTCAGAACTGTCGAATCAAACCTATTCTATTCGATAGAGGGTCACTCCCTGATACTAAAAACACTGGTCAGCCGAACCGCAACCTGACCGAAGGTTTCGGCCAACCAGTTTGAAAGTACCAATTTTGACGGGTCGATGGGGTTTCGGAACTGTCGGATCGAACCTATTCTATTCGATAGAGGGTCACTCCCTGATGCTAAAAACACTGGTCAGCCGAACGGCAACCTGACCCAAAGGTTCGGCCAACCAGCTTGAAAGTACCAATTTTTACGGGTCGATGGGGTTTCGGAACTGTCGGATCGAACCTATTCTATTCGATAGAGGGTCACTCCCTGATGCTAAAAACACTGGTCAGCCGACCCGCAACCTGACCGAAGGGCTCGGCCAACCAGTTTAAAGGTGCTAATTAATTAAGTGCGTTCGGGGTTTCAGAACTGTCGGTTCAAACCTATTCTATTCGATAGAGGGTCACTCCCTGGTGCTAAAAACACTGGTCAGCCGAACCGCAACCTGACCGAAGGTTTCGGCCAACCAGTTTGAAAGTACCAATTTTGACGGGTCGATGGGGTATCAGAACTGTCGGATCGAACCTAATCTATTCAATAAAGGACCGCCCCCTGATGCTTAAAACACTGGTCAGCCGAGCCTCAACTTGACCGAAGGGCTCGGTCAAACAGTTTGAAAGTACCAATTTTGACGGGTCGATGGGGTTTCAGAACTGTCGGATCAAACCTATTCTATTCGATAGAGGGTCACTCCCTGATGCTAAAAACACTGGTCAGCCGAACCGCAACCTGACCGAAGGGCTTGGCCAACCAGTTTTAAGGTGCTCATTTTCAAGTCCAATACATATTTTTATATAGCTTATAGCGTAGTTACTACGTGATTTCAGATTGCAAAGTGTGGTGGAGAACATTTTTTTTTATTTCTTATATTTTTTAGGGTGCTGAGCTCGAAACAGGAGCTCCCCACCAAAATTTCATTGCGGGTCAACAGGGTCAAAACCGCGAAAAAACCCGAGATACATAATATACTAGAAAAATTCAACTTTTGCGACCAAAAATGACGCGCAATTATGTGCTCTCTAATATATTAATGGAAAGTTTTCCATAGAAATAAATAGTTTCAGAGTTAGGAGCCAAATAACGGAAAACAGCAAACATTTTAGGGTTTTTCGTGATTTTGAACCTGTTCCGCAACGAAGATTTGGTGGCAAGCTCCGGATTCGCGCTCAGCACCCTAAAAAACATAAGAAACAAACACCACATTTTGCAATCTGATGTCACTCATTTAAAATGCATTGTGCCGTTTTCCTCGGCAACATTCATAGCGTCCCGTCTGTTTCAACCAAATATGTATTTCATTACTTTTACCAAACCGGATTCTACTCCCTCTCGTACGTACCACATTGCTACAACCTACAAGCTCATTCATAAATTGCCACAGCACACACACACAGTCATAATCCTTGCAAACATGCGCACAAGCAATCAAAAACGAGAAATATCATCAAAACGAAAAACAAATGTATTTTCAGCAATCGCACGGTTCATCAATTGAGTCGTTTATGACTCTTTATGACTGTCGCTAAAAGAGGTCAGTTACTCAAAAATATTTATCCTTAATCTAAGCTTAAAGGGCGGCCAAATCCTGACGTGGGCTATCCTGTCACATTGATGATGATGAAGCTTAAATCATTCTTGAAGCGTGGTTGTTCACACTAGCTGTAGAATGCTTTAAGATAAAAAAAGATAAAATGTATGAGCTATGTACGATGAATCGGCCGCGCCGGTATGCATAAACATTTTTTGTCAAATTTTCACTCTCCTCTCACCCCATAATGCCCGCAACTCTGCGCGTACATCATCGGGGTCATCGCGTCGCCGAGACTGAAAATATATTGCATCGCAAAAGGAAAAGGTGTGAGTAGTAGTGAGTCGTATTGATGTATATACTATATGTAAAATTGTAGAATGAGGAAAATGAAATGCGTTTCTTTTTGTCTAAGACCTCAGGTGCAAATTATTTGCGCCTTTCCTCGCAATTCTGATACACATTATCGAAAATTATTTGATTGCAAATGCCCCAAAACGATAGTCGGCCTCCTGAAAAGTGGGGCTAAAGGGGTGACAGAGTTGTTGATAGTTGCAACATGTTGAAATTTTTCGAAGTTTTTATGGAAAACTTGTAGTGCGTCTACAAAATTAACGCAAGTTAATTGCTAAATCATAATAGGCGATTCCTTCTGAACGGGATGTCATTCAGAGCACCATATTTCAAAAGGAAGACAAAAACCTTGAAAAGGACAAGCCTGAAGTGATGCAAAAAGTGGGATTTTGCGAAAAACAACAATGATCTCTCGTGGCAGCATTTTCCACTAATATAAGAATGGCAATGAGCAGCATCTCTTTTTGAACGCTATTCCATTAAGTATTAAATTTTTTTTAATTCTATATTCTCCCAGTTGGGTTGTCTCATATCATTCGAAAGTTAAAAAGTATGCTATATTCATCAGAATGAAGACAGATATTGTGGAAATTGGGGAGGGAGTGACGGTTTTTTTATTTCACGGGTCTATAAGAGGTGGTTCCGAGGAAAACCTACTAAAAGCTCGTGGTTGTGGAGTGTGAGCTAACGTGGAAAGGGTGGCCAAAAGATTTACTTTTGAGGGGGTTCGGTTTAATTTCGGAAATATCTAGGAAACGGTGAGTCCTACTGAAAGTATTTGTATGCCATTATTACAGCCCATCAAGTTTCCAAAATGTTATTATAACATACAAATGCCGAATTCCTAACGGTTTCTACGATGCAGTTTACTGAAATCGGAAAATTATTAAAAATCGTTTTTTTTTTCATTTGTTTGGCTCTGGTGTCACCCGCGATTGTTTTGCAAAAAAACTGTTTGGCAACAAATTTGTACGATGTTTAATGTGCGCTAATTTGATATACTTCCCGTAGTCTTGCCTTAAATCGGTAAAAAGTTCAAGAGCTTAAACCAAGTTGCCGAATATTATTTCCCACATAAGTATAAAGGCAAATATTGTGAAAAATTGGGAGGGGGTGGCGGTTTTTTATTTCGCGAATTTATAAGGATTGGTTCGGAGGAAAACACACTAAAAGCACGCTGTCGAGGGCTGTGAGCTAACGTAGCGAGAGCAGGTTAAATTGTTGCATTTTTGTGCTTATCAGCTCCATTTCCGCTATATTTTCGAAACCGCGAACTGTACAAAAAAATTGTCTGAGCAAAAGTGAAAGCTTACAAAATTTCCTATGAAACTCATCTTACAAGCATATGTCGAATTCTTAACTTGTATCAATATATTGCTAATTTAAAAATCAAGAGTTTCATATTGAGAAAATCAACACAGCATAGTCGGCATATCTATAGATTGGCTTTATGCATGTACAGGGTGTCTCACGACTCATGGTACATACAATACCTACTGGATGATAGTACAGCTCATTTAGGTAGAATGACCTAATATTGACCTCTATTTTTAACCGTTATAAAATTTTAGCATTTTTTTGTAAATACATAGTGTCAAAAAGCTCGACTTGCCGAGAAAAATAACTTTTTGCCACACTCTCAAATATTTAATCCGAGATTTGACTTCAATTTCTGAAAGTGCACAAAATTCAACATAAAATAACTCAATAACTCTCAAATAAATAATTTAAATAGCTTCCCAGATACTATATCGTTCAAACTTTAAGGAAATTCGAAAATCGATTTTTCGTTGAAAACTCTAATTGTAAAATCGTAACGGTGCTTTGAACTCACAAATGTGCAAAGTTGACAAAAGTTGCCTCATTATATTAGCTTTCGAACGACATATTAAAATTAAGGTCTTAGGATTTGGAAAATTGCAAATATTACGTGTTAAGGAGAGAAAACGTGATCCTAAGAGAAAACCAAGGTAAAAGTTTCCTCAAGATTTTTTTTTATTAAAAAAAAAAGAAAAAAGAAAGAACAAGTAAAATTATCAATAATACGAGCTTATACTTCAAGTCCTCGTCATAGTGTCCTCCTCCATATCGGCATTTTCCTTTTTTCTCGCAAATTGTTGCAAGCCGTTTCAATTGTTTGTAGTTGGTGTTCCCGGGACACTATAGGTTCATCGTAAACTTCATTTTTTAGTCTACACTACCCTATACATGGAAATCAAGCAGCGTTAAATTTGGACTTCTAGCAGGCCATGCGAAACAGCTTGCAACAATTTGCAAGAAAAAAAGAGAAAAGGTGCTTCAGGCAGTCTCTTCTGTAGGTAAAATGTGTCGATATGGAGGGGGACACTTCGACCAGTACTTGTATTTTAAGTTCTTATTGTTAATAATTTTACTGTTTCGTTCTTTTTTCGTTTTTTATAAATAAAAAATGTTGTTTACTAAATAAATCGTATAAAAATTGAGGAAATGTTTACTTTGGTTTTCTCTTAGGGCGATGTTTTTTTATACCCTTCGCTCGTAGAGTCAAGGAAGGGTATACTAACTTTATCATGAAGTTTGTAACACATTGAAGGAAGCATCTCCGACCATATAATAAGCATAAATAAATATGATCAGCATAACATGGGGAGTCGATTGGGCGATGTCCGTCTGTCCGTCTGTTGCTACGCGTTTTACTCGGCCAATTTAAAAGCTATGAAGCTGAAATTTTGCACAAATGCTTCTTTTTGCTGCAGGCAGTTTGTATGTTTGAATCGGTAAAATCGGACCATGGGGTCATGGGGCTGCCATACAAACCTAACCCCCCAAATTAGGTTCTTCTAAGAAAAACTTTTTTATTTTTGCACCAATTTCAACAAAATTACACACAAACGTGTTTCTCTTGATGACACAAAACATATCTAAGAGTTGATCAAATCTGACCATGGGGTCATGGGGTGGCCATACAAACCCAACCCCCATTTTGGTTGTTCTAAGAAACATTTGTTGCACCAATTTCACAAAACCTTGAATTAATGTGTCTTTACCAAAGCAACAAAAAAGTTAAAAACGAATGGAATCGTACTGTGGAGTCATGCTCCCGCAACCTCAATAAAATTTTTCGGGTAAATATTTTTGTTTGCCCACGTATTTCAACCAAGCCCAAAACTTTTGTCAAGACGGAAGAAAAAGAATGAGGAGGGGGATTAAATACATGTCATAGGTACGCCCGAAAAAACTTTTAACCCAAGGAGAGCGAAGGGTATCCAAATTTCAGCCACGCCCGAAATTAGCCTCGGCCCCCGGGGGTTGGCGAGCGTAACGAGCAGGGGGCGAAGCCTCCTAGTATTTCTTTTTAACACGTAATATTTGCAATTTTCCAAATCCTAAGACCTTAATTTTAATATGTCGTTCGAAAGCTAATATAATGAGGCAACTTTTGTCAACTTTGCACATTTGTGAGTTCAAAGCACCGTTACGATTTTACAATTAGAGTTTTCAACGAAAAATCGATTTTCGAATTTCCTTAAAGTTTGAACGATATAGTATCTGGGAAGCTATTTAAATTATTTATTTGAGAGTTATTGAGTTATTTTATGTTGAATTTTGTGCACTTTCAGAAATTGAAGTCAAATCTCGGATTAAATATTTGAGAGTGTGGCAAAAAGTTATTTTTCTCGGCAAGTCGAGCTTTTTGACACTATGTATTTACAAAAAAATGCTAAAATTTTATAACGGTTAAAAATAGAGGTCAATATTAGGTCATTCTACCTAAATGAGCTGTACTATCATCCAGTAGGTATTGTATGTACCATGAGTCGTGAGACACCCTGTACATGCATAAAGCCAATCTATAGATATGCCGCCGACTATGCTGTGTTGATTTTCTCAATATGAAACTCTTGATTTTTAAATTAGCAATATATTGATACAAGTTAAGAATTCGACATATGCTTGTAAGATGAGTTTCATAGGAAATTTTGTAAGCTTTCACTTTTGCTCAGACAATTTTTTTGTTCAGTTCGCGGTTTCGAAAATATAGCGGAAATGGAGCTGATAAGCACAAAAATGCTACAATTTAACCTGCTCTCGCTACGTTAGCTCACAGCCCTCGACAGCGTGCTTTTAGTGTGTTTTCCTCCGAACCAATCCTTATAAATTCGCGAAATAAAAAACCGCCACCCCCTCCCAATTTTTCACAATATTTGCCTTTATACTTATGTGGGAAATAATATTCGGCAACTTGGTTTAAGCTCTTGAACTTTTTACCGATTTAAGGCAAGACTACGGGAAGTATATCAAATTAGCGCACATTAAACATCGTACAAATTTGTTGCCAAACAGTTTTTTTGCAAAACAATCGCGGGTGACACCAGAGCCAAACAAATGAAAAAAAACGATTTTTAATAATTTTCCGATTTCAGTAAACTGCATCGTAGAAACCGTTAGGAATTCGGCATTTGTATGTTATAATAACATTTTGGAAACTTGATGGGCTGTAATAATGGCATACAAATACTTTCAGTAGGACTCACCGTTTCCTAGATATTTCCGAAATTAAACCGAACCCCCTCAAAAGTAAATCTTTTGGCCACCCTTTCCACGTTAGCTCACACTCCACAACCACGAGCTTTTAGTAGGTTTTCCTCGGAACCACCTCTTATAGACCCGTGAAATAAAAAAACCGTCACTCCCTCCCCAATTTCCACAATATCTGTCTTCATTCTGATGAATATAGCATACTTTTTAACTTTCGAATGATATGAGACAACCCAACTGGGAGAATATAGAATTAAAAAAAATTTAATACTTAATGGAATAGCGTTCAAAAAGAGATGCTGCTCATTGCCATTCTTATATTAGTGGAAAATGCTGCCACGAGAGATCATTGTTGTTTTTCGCAAAATCCCACTTTTTGCATCACTTCAGGCTCGTCCTTTTCAAGGGTTTTGTCTTCCTTTTGAAATATGGTGCTCTGAATGACATCCCGTTCAGAAGGAATCGCCTATTATGATTTAGCAATTAACTTGCGTTAATTTTGTAGACGCACTACAAGTTTTCCATAAAAACTTCGAAAAATTTCAACATGTTGCAACTATCAACAACTCTGTCACCCCTTTAGCCCCACTTTTCAGGAGGCCGACTATCGTTTTGGGGCATTTGCAATCAAATAATTTTCGATAATGTGTATCAGAATTGCGAGGAAAGGCGCAAATAATTTGCACCTGAGGTCTTAGACAAAAAGAAACGCATTTCATTTTCCTCATTCTACAATTTTACATATAGTATATACAGTGAACCCCCGACATTCGCGAGGGATGCGTTCCAAGAAATCATCGCGAATGTTGAATTCGCGAATGTCGGGGTTCAGTGTCCTTGGATAGTGGGAAATATGTTCCAAATATTCATAAAATATGAAAAATGTTACATGTATAGGGTGGGGAACATCACAGTTTTTAAATCGTGGAAAATGCTTGCCACAAAAGCACTGAAAGCAATTGAGGATTTAAAAAAACTCTCCTGTAAAAAACTGCGATTGAACAAGTGCTGTTCGATTCTATCACTAAAATTTGGAGTAATTTTTGATTCCTTGCGCTTTTTAAAGCAGCTTAACTTCTATTCGCTATCTTCGCGAATTTCTTCCTTCAGTTCAATTTGCACCATGGAAATCCGACCTCTTGCTTCGACTATCATTTTCGGTTAGGTTTTCGAAGCTTTCGCGGCTAATGCTCCTTCCAAGTTTTATCAACAAATCTATGTACATTTTTAATCACTCGTTTTCCATGATTCTGGATGAGCGGGTTCCCAGGTGAGGGGCCTATCATGTCATTATATGAACATGTGGGAAATATCGGGTACTGTTCAGGACGATCTTATGGGCCGAAAAGCCTATGTTTCATTTGTGGGGAATCAGAGGAGGTGATCCACACAAAATTTTTATTAATTAACATTGAGCCCCAGTGCACTTTTTTGTTCCGGTAAAGGGCCGTTTCAATCATTTCATGGAATATTGTTGAAAAACCCACGCTTGCTACTCCCCGAAGAATTAAAATATTATGACAGTTTTAGCGTTAATTTAATCTAAATTTATTAGGATAGAAAAATATGCTTGCTGCAGCGGCGAATTAATTTTATTGCCTTCAAAGAAACCGCAATGGCTAAAACAAACACAAAAATTTAGTTTTATTTTTTTCAAATTTTCGCATTCGAACTAGAACGAAATCGCGGATAAGCATAGTGAATGTTGAAGAAGTGTCGCAAAATATGAATCGCGAATAAGAGAATTCGCGAATGTTGGGACCGCGAATAACGGGGGTTCACTGTACATCAATACGACTCACTACTACTCACACCTTTTCCTTTTGCGATGCAATATATTTTCAGTCTCGGCGACGCGATGACCCCGATGATGTACGCGCAGAGTTGCGGGCATTATGGGGTGAGAGGAGAGTGAAAATTTGACAAAAAATGTTTATGCATACCGGCGCGGCCGATTCATCGTACATAGCTCATACATTTTATCTTTTTTTATCGTACTTTCAAACTGTTTGGCCGAGCCCTTCGGTCAAGTTGAGGCTCCGCTGACCAGTGTTTTTAGCATCAGGGGGCGGTCCTTTATCGAATAGATTAGGTTCGATCCGACAGTTCTGATACCCCATCGACCCGTCAAAATTGGTACTTTCAAACTGGTTGGCCGAAACCTTCGGTCAGGTTGCGGTTCGGCTGACCAGTGTTTTTAGCACCAGGGAGTGACCCTCTATCGAATAGAATAGGTTTGAACCGACAGTTCTGAAACCCCGAACGCACTTAATTAGCACCTTTAAACTGGTTGGCCGAGCCCTTCGGTCAGGTTGCGGGTCGGCTGACCAGTGTTTTTAGCATCAGGGAGTGACCCTCTATCGAATAGAATAGGTTCGATCCGACAGTTCCGAAACCCCATCGACCCGTAAAAATTGGTACTTTCAAGCTGGTTGGCCGAACCTTTGGGTCAGGTTGCCGTTCGGCTGACCAGTGTTTTTAGCATCAGGGAGTGACCCTCTATCGAATAGAATAGGTTCGATCCGACAGTTCCGAAACCCCATCGACCCGTCAAAATTGGTACTTTCAAACTGGTTGGCCGAAACCTTCGGTCAGGTTGCGGTTCGGCTGACCAGTGTTTTTAGTATCAGGGAGTGACCCTCTATCGAATAGAATAGGTTTGATTCGACAGTTCTGAAACCCCATCGACCCGTCAAAATTGTTATTTTCAAACTGGTTGGCCGAACCCTTCGGTCAGGTTGCGGTTCGGCTGACCAGTGTTTTTATCATCAGGGAGTGACCCTCTATCGAATAGAATAGGTTTGATCCGACAGTTCTGAAACCCCATCGACCCGTCAAAATTGGTAATTTCGAACTGGTTGGCCGACCCCTTCGGTCAGGTTGCGGTTCGGCTGACCAATGTTTTTAGCATCAGGGAGTGACCCTCTATCGAATAGAATAGGTTTGATCCGACAGTTCTGAAACCCCATCGACCCGTCAAAATTGGTAATTTCGAACTGGTCGGCCGAACCCTTCGGTCAGGTTGCCGCTCGGCTGACTAGTATTTTTTGCATCAGGGGGCGGTCCTTTATCGAATAGAATAAGTTTGATCCGACAGTTCCGAAACCCCCATCGCACCTAAAAAATTTGCACCTTTAAACTGGTTGGCCGAACCCTTCGGTCAGGTTGCGGCTCGGCTGACCAATGTTTTTAGACTCACGGAGAGGTCCTCTATCGAATAAAATAGGTTCGATCCGACAGTTACCCATACCCCCGAACACCTCTAATTTTTGCGTCTAATTACGTCTAATTACGCTATACTGGTCAAGTTTTGCTTCGGCTGACCAACCGTTTCGATATCACCGTAACTAAACGCAACTTTTAAGATGGTTAATTTCCGACAGTTCGAAAACCCCGGTTTTTTACCATCACGGCTCGGACTATAAGGACAAAAACATAGCTGCTGCGATAGGGTTTTCCCACAGTGATATAGGGGTAAGATCAGTGGCCGCAGCGGGGCATTGAAACAAATGGCCCACATCATGAGGAGTACCATTGCAGTTTGGACAGATGTTTTGGATGTCCGGGTTTATGCGAGAAAGGTACGAATTAAGGCGTGAACAAAAGCCCGACCGAAGTTGAGCTAGTGTTACTCTGGTGGCTCTCGGGAGCCTAATTTCCTCAGGCGAAATTGGTGGTGGGCGCTCTGAGAGGACTCTATTCGCACCTAAACTCGCGATAGACCGATTCACTTCTTCAGTGTGGATCGCTGCAATGGCGGCTCGGTATGTAACTTCATCGTAAGGGTCCCGTTTGTATCCCTGAACCTCTCTCTCAAGGTCTCGTAAACCACGCCTGACATGTCGTGGTGGAGGAATTCGGTCCATGAGATGATTATTGGGATGATCCTCACGGTAGCAACCAACAATATACTGTTTAGAGAGTAGGAGATTGTGATCACGTATTGGCATCAATTTTGTCTCCTGATGTAAGTGATCCTGGGCAGACATCAGAAGGCAACCTGTCGCGATGCGTAGAGCGGCATTTTGGCAGACCTGAACTTTGGACCAGTTTGTGTTACATAGACTATGTGTCCAAACTGGGGCTGCATAATCAGCGGCCGCTCGACCCACCGCTTTATAAGTAGCTAGCATGGTTTCTTTATCTTTGCCCCAGGTGCTACCAGCTAGAGCTTTTAGGATGTTGTTCCTACTCAGCGTTGCCACTCGTGTTACAATTGTAACATTTTGTTACAATTTTCGATTTCCTGTTACAATGTTACACACCGACCAATTTTGTTACAATCGGCAAGAGTGGAGGGATCAACTACATTTGAATATTTTTCTACTATAAGTGACATAAAATAAATAACAGGCGCAACAATCCAACATTGGATTAAGGCCGCAGGATGTGTTAGTGACATCCTATTTCCAAGATCTTATCTGCTTTTTGATGAGGTAATGAGATCAGCATCACGCTCAGCAGTGTTATTTATTCCCATAAATGGGTACTCGTTTAACATCTGAGTGAGATCATAGTCCGTCACAAGCTCGTGAGTTCGAAAAACACCATGGAACACGGTGAGATTCGAACTCATGAACCTGTGCACCGAAGGTGCGCGCACTAACCGCTAGACCAGCCAGACCTGAAGACTATAAGTGACATGAACAATTATTTTTCCAAACAAATTTTATATTTTTGTGATGAGCATGATCAGCCACTAATGAGCATGATCAGCCATCTATTCAGCTAGGAATGTCCAACTTATGGTCCGCGGGCCACAGGCGGCCCAGTTTTGTGAGGCCCGCGGCCATATCGGAGAAACACAGTATGTAGCAGCACATTGCGTAAAAAATGGAAATGTTTTTAAAAAATAATATGAGTTGAACTAAAGTCTATGAAATTTCTTGAAACTCGTCAATTTAATTAATTAATTATGTATTTATTTAGGAAGCTGACGGTTGTCTAGTGTACTTTTGTTCGAGACTTATTACTGTCCGCCGAATAATTTTGACTCTCAATGATATTTCTGGAGTGTTTAATTCTTAGTAAATTAATTTGCAAAATGTGGTTGTTGATCGATCCACAAAACTTCAGGGTTTTAATTTCTTGTCAAAAGTTTCTAAATTTGTTTGAAGTGCATTTTATGAATATTCTATTTCTAGAGGATATAATCATGAGGTCGTTAGTGACTCAGATTGAAATTTCGAAAAAAAGTCTATAGGAATTTTTACAAATTTTATCCTGCGCCCGTCAATCCTGAAGACATTTGGCCCAGGTCAGGTTTTGATTTTGAAACCCATGGATTAAGCGCCCGTTTTTGTTGGTCCCTTCTTGATTCAGAATCAATGTTCAACATTCAATTATAGCAGCAAACTGCACCAAGCCTTAGAGTAAGTTCAATAAAAGAATTGAATTCTACCGTGACACAAATTTGAACAACAAATTTACGGTAGCCAAAATGTTCGGCAAAGTTTGGAATGTAAGGGCACGAAATTTCACTTTAAATTAAAGTAGCATTTAAAAGGGAACGTGATAGTTTAATTCAAATTTATTAAATTTAATTTTTTTACTGGAAACACTAGCGAGTGCATTTTTTTGCTAGCTGCCGGATTTTTTTGCTGACTCCATTTTAGAGCACATCATAAGTTGGTGCGAGTTGCGCGTGCTGGTGTATTTGGATTCAATCCCACTGACCCGCGTATTTGCTACCAAATTTATGTTTTTGCAGTAGGTTAGAGTACAACACGCAATATCGAAGATGTTTTCTGAACGGAATAAGTATAGCTCAAGGACAGATAATAATGTTACTGCATGTATTTCTGTTCATTATATCTACAAGGTGGGCCAAAAGTAATCATCCGATGTTCTTTTGCTGTATTAATAAAAAAAACTTTGGTTTTGCTAATGAAATACGATTATTTAATCCCTTAGAATTTATTGAATCAAGCCGCAAAAATTATATCGGCCAAGTGGCCGCCGCCACAGTTGATTACCATACGGGCCCGTTTTATGGCATTTTCCATCACTCTTCCCAGAATATCGGGCGACAGGTTTTCGCATTCCTGTCGAATATTCTCCTTAAGGGCTTCAAGAGTCTGAGGCTTGTTGACGTAAACCCGCGACTTCAGAAAACCCCATAAAAAGAAGTCTGGAACAGTTAAATCGGGTGATCATGCCGGCCAGTGTAAATCACCAAAAAGAAAGATTAACCGACCTGGAAATGTTTCCTTCAGAATATGGCCGCGTTCCTTAGGAATAAACCGATTCATGGCCTGACAGTTCGTATTCTACGTTTGTTTACTTCAGAAATGAGGAAAAAATGAAAAAAAAAGAAGGAAAAAAAAGTTACAGCAATTTCTAATAGAGTGATTGATTACTTTTGGCCAACCTAGTATATATATTAATTAAGTTCGATTATATCGTATTAAGCATTGTCTGATGTACTGAAGGGATCATCTCGTTTTGTGCCCAACATTATGAAATTATCTGCTCCTTCAGTCATTCGGAAACTAAGCTTCTGCGCTGAGTAGTGTCATTATTAATTGATTGAGATTTGTAACCAATAATTTTTGGATTAAATCTGTTATGAAATAGTAGGTTCGAGCTTAAACAAATTGTGGAAATTTTGACATACCGTTTCTCTTATAAACCAACTTCGTCAAAAATGTTTATGGAACAGAGCAGATCAAATCTTCGGAAAGTCAGACATTTTCAAAATCCTTTATTTTAATATATAACTCTCTGCTATTTGTGAAGCAATCATTCAATTTGGACTTGCGCACATTTAATGCTAAAATTGTTAATTAACAACAATATCTTCAAATTTGTTACAATCAACCTAAAAATGTTACAATTTTATCAGATAAATGTTACACTTAGAAATCTGAAAACGGCAACCCTGATCTGCGATTGCCCTTTGGAATTGCATCCGCGCCTGAGGTGTTCACCGAAATTATGAATCGAAAATTGGAAGGAATCAGTGGATGCGAGATTGCAATGGACGATATCCTAATACACGCGCCGACAGAAAGCAAACTCAAACAAATAACAAAGCAGGTCATGGAACGGCTAACGGAAGCCGGTTTTACGCTTAACAAGCAGAAGTGTAAATTCAACAAGCGGCGAGTCAAGTTCCTAGGGCGCATTTTCTCGGAGAAAGGTTGCGAACCAAACGACGAAACAGTAGACGCTATCGATAAAATTAAAACACCGACAGATGAGAAAGCACTCAGAAGATTTCTTGGAATGGTAAACTATGTTGGAAAATTTGTGAAGAATCTTTCGGAATTAACAGCACCATTGCGACAACTACTTCACAATAGCGTCGAATGGAATTGGGAGCAGGAGCACCATGACGCCTTCACCAAAATCAAAACAATCATCAAATCGGCACCAGTGCTTGCTTTTTATGACGTAAATAAACCAGTTAAGCTCTCAGTGGATGCAAGTCAACACGCCATGGGATGCTGCCTCATGCAGAGCGATCGTCCCGTAGCTTATGCCACCAAAGCGTTTACAGCAATCCAACAAACATACCCGCAGATCGTTAAAGAAGCAATGGCAATTCGCTTTGGCTGCCAGAAGTTTCACGAATACATATACGGAAAAGAACTTCTAATCGAAACTGACCATCAACCGCTTGAAACCATTTTCAAGAAACCGCTTTCAAAGGCACCTATGCGATTACAGAAGATTCTTTGGGATGTATTACATTATTCACCGACAGTTAAGTACGTCCGCGGTACGCAAATTCCAATAGCTGACGCATTGAGCCGAGATTGCGTACCCACCGAAACGGAGAAAGATGAAACATTTGAAATAAATGCAATACTAAGCGTGTTTTTTTGTAAAATGGTGCAGGTTAGGGTATATAAGCACAAAAAAACCATTTGGGTTAAAAGCTGTTTAGATCTATTGCACCAACCATGAACTTTGTAAAAAGCTGAAGGTTCAAAGTTGTGATAAATAAATAACCAGTAAATTAGCATGTCTTACAAAAACAACAATGAAGATTTAACCAATGGTTTTGGTATTAGCTCATGCTTTTTCGTGTTAGAGCGCCTCTGGCTGTCACATCTGTAACAATTCTTCCGGGTTAACTTTGGTCAGAGTACGTACCCTCGATACATTACTGGGTTTATCTGGGTTATGTTGTTATTGTAACCCCATGTAGTTACCCTAAACTAACCTACATCCGAGCACAAAAAAACACGCCTACTATCAATCTCGGATGAAGCGATGGAACGAAATACGAGGGCGACTAAAGATGACGTCGAATTACAACAGCTGAGGACCGTACTAGAAGGCGGATGGCCGAATGATCCCCTGAAAGTGCCGGAGTCAGTGAAGAAATACTTGACATTTCGCGACGAGCTGACGTTTGAAGGAGGTTTACTTTTCAAGGGAAATCGACTAATCATTCCCAAAGCTGAAATCACACGATTCTTGAAGCATTTACACATTGGTCATCCCGGTATTACGAACATGACATCACGAGCCCGACAGTGTTCATTTTGGATTGGCCAAACAAAGGACATCAAGGATTATGTCGAGCGCTGCAGTATCTGTCAACAAACTCAACGCGCGAACACTAAAGAGCCAGCATTGATGAAGTTAGTACCTGATTACCCGTTCCAATTGGTTTCATCGGACATTTTCAAATTTCGCGGAGAGGATTTTCTATTGATTGCAGACCATTACTCCGGTTTCATGGACTTCCGAAAATTAACTCATTGCCGGACACAACGCCAAAATTTGACACGATTTGTATGGTCAAATGCTCAAAATTGGACGTCTATAGACGTTGTGTCCGGGAAAGTGTTAAGATCGTCAACATCATCAGAAGTCATCTTATTGCTTCGTCAGTGGTTTGCAGTACACGGAATACCAGAAATTTTCGAGTCAGATGGTGGACCCCAATATACGGCGCATCAGTTCAAGGATTTTGCAAGAAATTGGAATTTCCTGCACCGAATCTCTTCGCCACATTATCCCCGATCGAACGGCTTCGCAGAGCGGAACGTCCAAACAGCTAAAAGCTTGCTGAAAAAGTGTTACTTGGATAAAACTGATATCTATCTAGCGTTATTGATGTTGCGAAATACAGACCGCAATGAAGTGCTCAAGTCGCCAGCTCAACGTTTATTCAGTCGGTCAACCAGATCAACTATACCAATTCCTAAGAAGAAGTTGCACCCGAAAATAGTCGAAAATGTGACGGATGAGCTGACTCATTTGCGTAAAATCCAAAAACATTATTTCGATAAAGTTTCAAAGCAGCTGGAGCCTCTAAGAAGCGGAGAACGAGTTCGAATGCAAACCGACCACAGAAACTGGATCACTGGGACCGTAGTCGACCAAACGCCGAATCCAAGGTCAGTTATAGTTCAAACCGACGGAGGGAAAGCATTTCGTAGGAATAGCAGCCATTTGCATCGTACGAAGGCTACAATCTGTCATCCAGCTAATATTTGGCCAAGCCATAGCAATGAAATTATAACGAATGCCCAAACAGTTGATAAATCGGATGCCTCTAGTGGAACTAAGCCTAGAAAATCTATAGTCGAACCAGCAACCATCCCTAGTGAAAGTGATAAATCGCCGCCGCGAGTCGAGAAACCAACAATCCCAGTAGAAGTCGTACCATACATCAATCAACGAGCTACCAGAAGCGGACGCATCATTAAAACACCTGATCGATATGTACCACAATAATATTTTTTATCACTAAAATTTTGATAACGGTTGAATTATTTTATATCAATTTATTGCTACTTTTTTTTAATTACATTTACATAATTTTTTTTTGCTTCTTTTTGGATTATGTTTATTTTATTTTTTTTGCTTCTTTTTGGAATTACTCTATTACTTTACTTTGAATTACTTTATTTACTTAAACAAAATTAAAAAAAAAAACATAAAATACTTAAAAAAAAAAAACAAAAAGAGATGTCACATGTAAGCACTAGCTGATACAATACTTTTGCATTTTGCTACACAATACATTTATAGTTATACTGCCGCTATCCTGTATTGTATGATATGAACCAGTTCAATAAACCAGTTCAATAAAGATCACATCACAATGCCGATGCCTCTGCCGATGCTGATGCTGACGCGGGATATCTATTTCAACCATTCCGGTGCTATTAGATCTAATGGTGAATGTATGGCGGGAACTCAGTTTGAAATTCAAATTTATGTACATCCCAATGGGCCTGTCTACACGCGAAACAAGGACAATATAAAAAACGGCTTTTATTTATGAAAGATGCAGTTTTCCTTTCCTTGCTTCCTCGTGAATCTTTTCTAAAAAAACAGGTTTTTGTTCTTGTTCTTGTAGGACGTGTAGACAGGTCCAGTAAAAAACGTGCATCTTTCTCAGCAGACCCATGCGCCATGAAATGTTAGACCGCGTAGCTTATGCATGCTACCATGCGGCAGGCCGGCTGCGAAAACTGCATATAGAAAAAAACGTGGATGATGACGCAGACAGCCGCTGAGCGTGCTGTGTGGCTTATGCGAATACAATGAAGTGTTCGTAGGTGGTATCAGCGCCTAAAAAACAGCATATAGGAAACAGAGAAAATGATTCATGTAGCCGCTAAAACCGCGCGCATGAGATGAAAATGCGTTTGAGATCTTATGAAATAGACCAATCGCTTTTTTTATTGGACGTGTGGAAAATATAGGAGCCATGCAATACATTTTTCATGCAATCTGTCATATGATTGATGATATTATGATCTCGAAAGTAGCAATGGATGTCCGTCCATCATCCATCGCCACAAAATGTATAATTTTCGATATGTTGTGTTGTGTCGGTGGACCGCGAGGCTGTCATTTTAGATTGTACGATAACTTGAATAATGTATATCCCGTGCGGCTGATCGATTGCGTGCAATCGCCTGTACAATAAATTGGAATTTGTATGGCAAACCTAATAAATAATCGCTCTTTTTCATTGGACAATATTTTCATAAAAATTTTGTACAATGATAACCAATAGTTTGTTCATTCTTCATGTTGTGGCTGTAGCGGTGGGGGTCGCCGAAAGTTTTTGAGGTCGAGTTTTATGGACACTATTTTGGCAAAAAGTTGGCCAAATTCGTGCGTGCTTGGATTTCGCTTGTTGCAATTCCTTCCACGAATTTGAGAAAAAAAGTTTTCGAGAGGGTCTTGATTTAATTTTGAAGTATTTAAATAAAAAAGATCATCAAACTCCGCAAATAATTCCTCGGTCAAGGCGAGTATTGAGCAGATTGATAATAATTGAAGTCCGTTAAGGAAAAAGACACTTGAACGTTTTTTACTACATTGTGTAAAATATTTCGACATTTCTTTAAGAAATGTCAGCATGTCAGTTCCATACAACCTCTTCTAAGAGATTGTCTGCCATTGAATACATCAAATAATTTGTTCATTTTTTCCAAAAAAGTCGCAGTAGATACAGCCTTATCAGAATTCGAAGATGAAAATTTTTTAATGGATGCTAATGAGAAAATTGCAGAAGTGACTGTATGACTTAGTATTTGAACGGCAAGTTTAACGCTAATTTTTTTGGAAATTAGTTGGGTGGATGTGTTTTTCTGATAATTTTGGACATAGTCTTCTAGCGTTTTGGCTGTTTATTGAAAAGAGCTCCCTGACAACGTTAAAACTAGTTCCTCCATCAGGTGTTATCAGATGATTTGACATTAGATTGTTTCTGATTGATTTAAACAAGTGAGGAACATCAAATATACCATAAATATTTTGCCCATCACAATCAAAGTATGGTTGTTCTGAATTTAAACCAACACTTTTAAAAAGTGCTCGATATTGTGGGCCCTTGGTCACAAATAATAGCCCTCACATTTAAGCCAATATCTCCACAGATTTTAATACTCTCCAATAAATGAGTACGTAATACATATTGCGGTACAGAACTTGCGCCAACGAGATAAGAAATTATTTGTTTGAATTTCCCACAAATGCTACGCACCATGAAAACACAAATATGTTTAGCCTTTGCATTAATTCTGGAACCATTTCCAAAGTCAACGAAACCAATTCGTCAATTCGATCGGTTGCAGCGTTGTACGTGATGTTTTCTTGAATAGATATTTTGTCAAAAATAAGGACAACTTGCTTGGATTTCGAATCCAGAAAATCAACGGCTTTGTTTATTTTTTTTAGCAATTTGAAATTGAAACCTGTAGATAGTTGCTTTAACCCTAGAGAGATAATCTACGTCGAATCGACGTACAGAAATTTTTCTTTTTATTATATCTTATAAGTTAAGCTTTATAATTTGTTGGTTCCAAGATTTAACTCAATTCATGTCTGTATGCGTAATTACGTGGCAAAATTATTGGCTTGGGTGCCACACAGCCTAAGATATTGGGGGGTCATAAGTCAAGATTTAACTCAATTCATGTCTGTATGCGTAATTACGTGGCAAAATTATTGGCTTGGGTGCCACACAGCCTAAGATATTGGGGGGTCATAAGTCAAATATACGTCGAATCGACGTATGATTATCTTTAATGTCAGTAAAAACTGTAGAACAAATTTATACTGAAAAATATTTTAATTGCCCCGAATTGACATTTTTATAAGTCTTCATAATGTGGATGCGTATTTACTTGGGTATAACCACTAAAAGCCTGTTTCGATAAAGATATCCTTTATTTTAATCTATTGAAAGGACAGCCCACTTTCTCCTAGAACCACTTTTTTAAAATTAATATTATATACACAAAAAAATGATAATTTTGGAAAACCATGAGTTTAACAGATTAATATTAAATACAAATGATTGTATATCTACCTTTTAAAAACATGTTAGTCTTAACAAAGAAGTTATGAGGATGTTAACTAGCAACACGTCGAATCGACGTATGATTATCTTTTCAAGGGTAAAAAATATGATTATCTCTCTAGGGTTAAGGGGGCCCATCTTTGTATAGACGATGGATGAGGCATTCTAAAATGCAAAACGTCCCGCATGGAATTATACAGTGATGTATTTCTATAAAACAAGCACTGGGAAATCCATTTTTGATCTTTTGTATATTTGATAAGAGTTATTTTTGTAATCATTTTACTGAATGTTTCAGCATGTATCATTTGCTACTGACAATTGGTGTTGTCATGAAGTTTGTAACGCATTGAAGGAAGCATCTCCGACCATATAAAATATGTATATATATGATCAGCATGACGAGCTGAGTCGATTGGGCGATGTCCGTCTGTCTGCTGTCCGTCTGTCCGTCTGTTGCTACGCGTTTTACTCGGCCAGTTAAAAAGCTATCGAGCTGAAATTTTGCACACATGCTTCTTTTTATTGCAGGCAGTTTGTATGTTCGAATCGCTAAAATCGGACCGTGGGGTCATGGGGCTGCCATACAAAGCTAACCCCCCCAATTTGGTTTTTCTAAGAAAAACTTTTTCATGCGTGCCCCAATTTCAACCAAATTTCACACAAATGAGTTTCTATTGATAACACAAAACATATGTAAGAACAGATCAAATCGCACTAAGGGGTCATGGGGCTGCCATACAAACCTAACCCCCCAAATCAGGTTCTTCTAAGAAAAACTTTTTCATTTGTGCATCAATTTCAACCAAATTTCACACAAATGTGTTTCTATTGATGCCACAAAACATATGTAAGAATGGATGAAATCGGACTATGGGGTCATGGGGCTGTCATACAAACCCAGCCCCCAAATTGAGTTTTTCAAAGAAAAACTTTTTTATTTGTGCACCAATTTCAATCAAACCTCTTAAGAGTGCATTTCAATTGATACCACAAAACATATGTAAAAATTAATGGAATCGGACAATGGGTTATGGGGCTGTCATATAAACCCAACCCCCCAAATTGAGTTCTTCTACGAAAAACTTTTTTCACTTTCAACCAAAACTCGTAAAAGTGCATTTCTATTGATGCCATAAGACATAAGACATTATATGAAAATGAATGCAATCGGACTATGGGGTCATGGGGCTACCATACAAACCCAACCCCCCTATTTTGGATCTCTAAGAAACATTTTTTCTACACCAATTTCAAGAAAAAACTTAATGCGTCTTTGTCAAAACAAAAAATAAATAATAACGAATGGAATCGTACTATAGGGCCATTCTCCCGCATCCCCCCAATAAAGTTTTCTGAGTAAATATTTTTATTTTATCACTTATTCCAACCAAACCTCACACAAATATTGTTTTGTCGACGCGACAGAATTTATCGATATCAAATATTATGCGAAAACAGAAGGACAAGAATGGGGAAGGATTGAACACAAATCATAGGTCCGCCCCAAGAAACTATTAGCCCGAGGAGAGTGAAGGGTATTCAAATTTCGGCCGCACCCGAAATTAGCCTCGGTCTCGTTTTTTGTCTGTTTTAAAAACCGAAATTGTGACAAGGATCAGAATAATGTGGGGGAGAAGAATAAGTTGAGCGAAACTGCCCTCCATAAGTTCTCTTCACTTGCGAGAAATGCAAATGAGGCGACAGGGAACGAGATCTTGCAACATAATCTAAAAAAAGACTAGGTATGGCTTCAATTTTTAATTTGTTTGTCCCTAAAAATTTATCTTCGAAATGAATGTTGCAAATGAAGAGAGATTTTTATACCCTTCGCTTATTTTCCTTGAATCTCTTTCTCAGAAGTATGGCAAGCTTCAAGCCAAGAATACCATTTAGCTGATTTTTGGGAAATCTGAAAAATCTTCTATAGGAGTAGCCTGACAACACAAAACCATGCATTTAATCGACCTTACCAATTTTTCCATTGTTTTTTTTTGCTGCGAACACTACACTACCACAACACAACACTATAAATAAATATTGAACAAAACAAAATAAATTAAAATGAAAATTAATAATAATAATAAAATTAATAAAACCACTTTAGTAAGTATTATTCGAGTTAATTTTCAATTAATAGATAATTAAATAGAACCAACGTTTTTCATTTATTTCTCAACGTGATGATTTTTTTGCTTATTTGCTGTCTTGAAAACCTTTTTTAAAATGGTTAATTTGCAAAATATTGAGTTGCGGCATTCCTACTCCCTTTCATTCTTGCTTTCCATTGACACCAAATTTATTTACATACGACGCCCACAACACTTTTGCGCAGCAAACTGTTTGAAATCTGTGTTGGAAAATCCTAGTTTATGGCTCTTTTATTGCCATCAAGTGTCCCTTGAATAAAAAC
Organism: Microchrysa polita; assembly: GCA_949715475.1. NCBI lineage: Eukaryota > Metazoa > Arthropoda > Insecta > Diptera > Stratiomyidae > Microchrysa > Microchrysa polita. The sequence goes on along the minus strand of OX454419.1, from coordinate 36,475,761 downwards.
TATGAATTGTAACTCTTGCATGGGAAAACTGTCGCATTTTTGCATACATATGCGGTAATTTAGATTTTAGATTTCATTCATAATCCCAGGTACTCGAAGTTGTTGTTTGGGACTTATTTTCTATTGCAACTATACCAGCTAATTTCGGGCGCGGAACAAATTTAGATACGCTTAACTTCCTTTTTGTCAAGGTTTGAAATCGAGAATGTTTGAGTACCATCAAATGTATATGTATGTTTTGTTGTTCAGATTTTGTTTTTTTCTGATCGCCGATAAGTTCAATTTATTAAAAAGAAAACAAATTCTGATGGAATAATGTAATAAAATAATAAGTAATATTCATAGGGAAATCGCGGTCCATATCTGATCAGATGTTGATTATTTTTGTGTTGGCAGATTGAAAAATACGAGACGTAATAATATTTCCGCGTAACGCCAAAAATGACTTCACAGAAAACCTCATTTGAGGGGGTTTGTATGGCAGCCCCATAACTCTAAAATAGGATTTTGTTTATTTTGCATAAATACACATGAGGAATCTGAATCCGGTGCGTTTATGCGGCAGTTTCCATTTTTAAACTTGTTTCGAGATTTATCTAGAAATCATACGTGGAAACATTCGTTGAAATTTGTGTACAAATAAAAAAGTTGTTGTTATAAGAAAGGTTGTTCCATGACAAAGTTAATATACCCCTTCACTTAGAAAGTGAAACTTTTCACGCTTACAAACGGAACAAGGCTTAAGCAAAATCAAAAGACGGATTAAAGTCGATTGTCATTATAATTATTTGCTCAAACTCCGCCGCGCTTGCCGTGGTTGAGCGCATCACAAAAAACACACATACTATCAACCACACCATAGGCGCCGTTAGTTTCATACGATGAGGGCACACATTTGGCGGAAAATTTTGAATTGCCAATTTAAAGAAAAAAATGTTTACATTGTTTTAAAGCATCTTTAATGTAAACAATTTTGGCACTAAGCAAAAAAGAGAAAAATTAAATAAAAAAATCGAAATTTTTGTTTTCTGCAAATTACGATGAAGTTTTTCTATGATTCTCATATCGGTGTAATGGGAATATGAGTAGGTATGTTTGATTGGGTCGAGTACAGGACAGAAAAGCGCAACTTCCAGGGTATAGAACAAATCCTGTCAAATTTGTATGGAAGATATTCTGTTCTGACCCAACAGAACGGACCTACTAATTTGCTCCAAGGGAAATATACTTACGCATGTATTTTATTATTTATCACAGTTTGAGTGGAGAAAAAATTATACTTCGTTAATCACCTCTCTCTTCCTTTTTTAACTAAGATTGGGACCGGCTTCGACAAAATTCATGCGATGTTTTTGCTTTTATTTTTATTATGTTATGAAATTTCGTTGTGAAACAAGATCAAAATAGCAAAAAAAAACCAAGAAAATTCTATCAATTGTAGCGATACCGCTTAACGCATTTTGAAGAATTATGTCGCGTTGGTCCCTCAATAATGTTTTCTCTATCATGTTCATGGGTTTCATATCGCATAAATGCACAGTTTCAGTGTTATAAGCCAACAAAATTGAAAAATTTCGAAAATGCTTGTTTTTGGCGATGTTGGCCATGTTCCGCAACGAAATGTTGGTGGGAAGCTCCAGATTCGTGCTCAGCTTGGCTGTGGGTATTTATATTGTGTGTCATAATGGATATTAACGTGCAATCCAATCCAACCCTGTGCTGTCCTGAGGAAATAAGTACAAACAACAACTACACCGCATTTTCAGTATATAAGGTCGATCCACATTTATTAGTCACTATAATTTTCCATACAAGTTAACAGAAGATATTCAATGGTACGTTCGTGTCCGTTGAGACTGGAGCTAGGAACCTGTATAATGGAAGGAAAAATATGCTTAGACTGTACAGTAAATTGGATTATCATAAATACGTTTGCCTGCGGACGGAGCAACTCCAAGGCCCGCTTGTGCTGCCCTTTTGTTTGAGACGGAATTATCAATTCGCCAAACTTGAAATATTTTTGAGCGTTTTCTCCAGTTCTTCCAAATGTTCTTCCAAAAGGCGTTGGTTGAGACGAATCAAAGGCGCAAAACTTGAGAATCATTATGAATATAAAATTGAAGTTTTAATTCATTTTATGTAGTTAGAAAGGGTCGGATACGATATCCCCAGTCACAAAATCCCCATAGTCAAAATCCCCGAAATCAAAATCCCCGAAATCAAAATCCCCGAAATCAAAATTCCCGAAATCAAAATTCCCGAAATCAAAATACCCAAAACCAAAATCCCCAAACGAAATTCCCCATTCCCCATTCCCCATTTGAGGTGTGATCTAAGAACGCGCGCGCGTTCTAAGATCACACCCCAAATTGGGAATGGAGACTTTCTTTAGGCTATTGTAAATGGATGGTAAATGATAGATGTTAAATAGCAGATGATAAATGGTAGACGGTAAATGGTAGGTTAATGGTAGACGGATGGTAGCTTGTAAATGGTTGATGACAGATGGTAAATGGTAGATTGTAAATTGCAAATGGTGGGTGGTAAATAGCAAATAGTAGATGGTAAATGGTAGGGGTTTTAGACTATTGTAATTGAATAGTCCTACTATGCAATAAAAAAATCACCGTCGTGGACTGATATACATATATGCTAATCAACGGCAAACTCTTTGGAGTAACACAGAACAACAGCAGATAATGTGCAGGGGATTAAATATGCAATCGGTTCCAACAATAAGCCATCCAAGTTTTCCGCGAATATTCGTTGGGATGAGGACTTGTCTCGACGATGTTAAAGAAAACCTATTATGTTTAGAACGATATATGCAATGGACTCGAATATTTTGTTTGTGCTAATCAAAAAATAAGTTAGAATCGATTTACGTCCCTCGTAGTGCCATTTACCATCTACCATTTAACACCTTCCATCTACCATCAACCATCAACAATTTACAGTCTTTCATCCATCAACCATTTACCATCTACCAGCCATCTACCATTTTTTACTACCATCCATCTACCATTTACCATCATATTTCGGGTGTTTGGGGATTTTATGATTGGGGATTTTGTATATGGGTATTACGATTATGGGGATTTTGTATATGGGTATTATGATTATGGGGATTTTGATTTTGGGGATTTTTCTACGTCTGGGGATTTTGTGATTGGGGATTTCGTATGGTTCCCGTTAGAAATTGTAAGTCACTTACCTACAAATAACATTTTAACAGTGTCGTGTCAATGATATGTAACAATGGCTTATTCTTGCTATACGTCTTCGTATCGGACGGTTTCATCAATTCATTTTGAACATTATATCGAACCTCTGCCAGATAATCGATTAACGCCAACAGAGCTATTCTTCAGATCCTTGTCGTTGAGCAGGAGAGTCCGCGTACATTGTTAATATTTGCTTTGCCATATTCAGCGAATCTTGCGATAGAAGATCGAGAAATAGTCGTATGACTTCACACGGATCAGCTTTTAATTTGGCAAATACTTTCATAGCACCAGCGAATTACTTGTTTTTTAAAAATTCCAATGCATACAACGTTTTGATTTGACGAATTTCTTTTCCTCTTCAGCATTGGAAATATTCTGAAAATAAAGTTGGGTTTCGATCACATTTTAGAGGAAAGGTAAAGTGAAATTTACTGTATTTCCAATGCCAGCTGAAAGTTTTTCTGAAGCCGTTGTCGTTGCTTGGGAAAATCAACAGATTGAATGCACCGCAGTTCTGAAATACCATAGGCTTCGAACTTCCATTCCGGTCGGCACGATTCTGATAATGTAGGGGTCGTCCCAGACTGTGGATAAAAGTGTAAATAGATTATTTGGTACTCGCAAATTGAACGAGATTTGTGTATGTACTTACCCAAAATACTGACCGGCTGACTCCATGTAGTCTTCAAACATTTCTCTCCACTAGCATTGTAACGTCATCAGTCGCCGATCCACTTTTAAAACCGACAAAAACGATAAGAAACCAAAAAATGCTCGCCCGCGCATAATGACTGTGCTAGCAACAATAAAAACTGTGTAGCCCCCGAAACAGAGAGAAATTTGAAACGCCTGTGTACACATTAACGAGACGAATTTCCGTCGTAAACGTTCGTGCTTGCTTCGTACAAAACGTGTACGAACGAGGTACGAACGCTTACGAACGAATCGCTTGTCTGTCAACCACAAAATCGCGCACATGTTTCAAACACCGAAATACAGACATGGAACGGCCGATATATTGTACGTGAGCGTACGTGTATGGTCCCCGGACTGATTCCCCTTACCATACCTACACCTCCCTGTAGTCTACCCCAGCGTGTCAATTTGCTCCGCCCACTGAAGACTATTGTCACCCAAACGTCAATTGTCTTTGCAGTCGGCTTACGTTTTTTTAACGCGGATTGGATTTTTGAAGTGTCCTTTAACTATACCGTGAAATTTTTTATCGATAACGTATCCTGCATAATGTGTTCCTGTGGTGCTTTGTAAACAATCATAGTGCAAGTGCTGTTTCTCGTGCGCGATACACTTTCCGTTGCGAAATGAAGTGTACAGTGAGTGGATGCTGGAATCTGAAGAGATTCAATCGCCATGGAGTATCTTTTCACAGGTAATCACTTTTATTTCTATAACTAGATGGTAAAAAGTCCCCGTCGGAATAAATACAGTTCTTTTACACGCGCGTTAAAATAAATTCTTTAGCTTTAAACAAGCACACACGAGTTTTGTTTACGTTGCGTCGATGTAAACAAACAATCTATTTGACAGGCTGAATAATGTTCTGTTATTCGAGCATAGGCGTGGCAACTTTTAGTTTTTGTAACGGGGGCCAGTTAAAATGTTTAAGTCTTGAATTTTGTTTTTGTTTTTTTTTTTAGGATTTTTAAAAAAATTTTTTTCGAAAAACCCTTATGAAATCGATTTTGTCCGTCCGTCTGTTCACAAAATAACTCGCGAACGGCTCAACCGATTGTCATGAAATTAGGTAGGAATGTGCAGAATGGTTACAGTCTTTGGCACTTTGAAGTTGGTAGGAAGAAGATAACAGGGTGTCCCGAACGTTTGAAAAAAGCCGCCTTTTTTAGTTTTTATCGGAGATTGACATATGGGTATTTAAATCAATGATCTAAACGAGTACATCTCATATCAGTTAAAATTTTCCAGTTTCGAGTAACATTCGATCTCAGGACCTCTAGATTACTAGCATCGTAGAGTGCGATCCAACCAAGTTAGCCACAGAGCGTGTCAACATATCCATACCTACATAAATAACGGCCTAAAAACAAAGATATGAAGTAAACACCTTAATTCCGCCAAAGACGGTCCCAAGCCCGTTTGTAGAGGTGCTGTAATATTCGAAATAACTTCGATGAAAAATATACAGTTCTTGAAAGGAAGAGGGAGGTGTGAAGTCCATTTCTTCTTTCCTACATTAATGGAAACAAATAAAAGGTTTCCTTACCAATTTCCAAATATTTCACATGATTTAATTTATCATAATAAAACGCGGTTCCCCCTTTTCAACGCCACTATCATTAAGATTAAAAGTGTTCTCGTGTGTGAAATATATGGATCTTTGCAAGAAAAATTGTATATCTAAATTTCAACATAAGCCTCATTCCAACCAATCCGCCGACAGATTATTCATATTCAAAATGTATTGGAACAACAATTCCATACGAAACAACAGCCAAGCGCCTATCGTCAGGAAAATTAAACCACAAAAAATAACAATATTCAAATTTTTGGCGCCTTCTTCGTGCCCCTTCGCGACCATGCATACCGGCTGCACTGCGTATTTACCACTACTATGGCAATACGCACACAAGACAGCAAGTATGGCAAGAATTGGCCCAACAATTTGGCAGAAGGGCCTCTCCATATCTTGTCCCTCGGTGGTTTCAAATGAAAACATCAAATAAAAATGTTGATGTAACTCAATTAATTAAAATTGGGTTATTTTTGTGTTGCCGGGACCAGTTAGTTACTTGGACAGTTTTGTATTGGACCTAGGAGGCAATACAAAACTGTCCAAGTATCAAATAAAAACGCGTTAAACTATCATTTTCAGACCGACATTGACATAGCACTACTAAAATCTAGGTACACACGCGATTACCTTTGAGAAAATACACCGATTATGTATTTGGACCACCCGACAACAAAGCACTTCAAATTCGGAAAAACATCATGTGTCGTTTTTTTTTTAAATTAAAACACTTTTGCGAGATTACGGCCTACACTGTTTTGGTGAATTTATCACAATCCACATCGAAAAACTCGATATTTCACTCGCGCAAACTATTTCGTGCACTCACATTCACTTGCCGCCATTTGCCGCCAATTGGATTCCAACTGGAATGTTGTCAAAGGTTGACAGCGACGCAACCGAGCCGGCAATCTTGTGGGTTGCTCGAGAAGTGTAGGAGAGGTAGCGCTGACGATGAGGGGAAAACTGTTCTAGTCACACACGTACGTCTAAATATCTCAGGGTACATGCGACAAAACACAAATTTCAGAAAGAGGTTAGCTCGTAAAGGCTCTATGTCGTCCATCTGTTGGCTGCTTTTGGTGTGGATAGTATGGTTTGTAGACAGGAACCATTGCTTTAAACGAGCTTTTGGACTTAAATTGAATTCTTCCAACTTAGATGGCACTGCTGAAGAATTTTAAGCTCCAAAATACCGATAAGACATCTGGTAGATTTGTAGATAATATGGTTGGGAGTATCCACAGCGTGAATACTTCCATCTACTGTCACTGTCCGCGACAAATATCCGAAGAGAAACTCTGCTGCTTGTCCAAGAAAATACACGACAACTTAACTCCGCTTGTAACAATTTATTTTATCTGCACAGATTGCAAGTTCGAACAGGAATGAAAATAACAGTAATTTACAGTGACTAACAAAAATATGAATTTTGACAATTGATTTTATTCTACAACAAATGCTGCGCAGCAGGTGGCAAGAAGATGAACTAAATAGTGCCGCCATACTAATCCGTGTTGCCACAGATTGTCTGTGGTAGAGCTGAATTTGTAGAATGAGCCAAATTCATTCCTTTTGATGATTTGAAGAAATGTATATTCGAAAGGAAAGCGTAAACTATGCATTGTAGTGACAATGACAATTTTGTTATTAGCCGAAACAAATTAAGCCAAAACATGGCCATCGAACGGCAAAAATTATTATGGGAAAAAAGTCCCGACCGATTAAAGGTTCGCAGCCTTAACAAAGGGGGAATAGGGGGTATTTGGTTTTTTTGCGATTATTTAAAAAACTGCACAGATACAGAAAAATTATCTGAGGACACAAAAAGAAAAACCACGTAAAGCTGCACTTTGTATGGGAGGTACACTTGGTTTTATCCGATTGAGCTGATGTTTGGTGGGACACAAAAAGAAAAACCACGTAAAGCTGCACTTTGTATGGGAGGTACACTTGGTTTTATCCGATTGAGCTGATGTTTGGTGGGTGCTATAGTTGTGCTTCCAGTGGCAAATGGAAGATGTTTTTTCATGTTTGACTTATTTTTCTTCAGCTTATACCAGCACTCAGTCGCTTTGTGACCGAATTTGTTGCATATAGTACATTTCGATGAAAACTTATCTTGATTCTAAATCTTCATTTCATCCCTATTCTCTTTCCGACTTAAGTATATGAGTAATATCTATATTTATACTTTCTATACTAATTATATAAAATAGCTTATATGGTATATAGGTAATAATATACCACTTGGTTGCTAAAAACATCCTAAACGAACGATTGTGAAAGGATACCAAATTTCGTCAATTTCCAATATTTGATATCTTCACTATAAATATAAATTTTGGACTTCCTTACTAATTATGATTGGAAGAGTCCTTTTTCCGTATCCACACCTGAAGAAGGTGTGAAATTGCGTGATAAAACAAAATTCGAAACGACTTAAGCGAATTACTCAAATTTTAAGCATAATATAAAATACGCATTTCCACATCCAAAGTGGAAAAAAATAAGTATCCTATTCTCGTTTCCGTCACAGATGCAGGGATTGGGAAAAATAACTTTAAGAGAGGTCCAGTAGTTTTTAGGCCGAACCGTTACAAACAAACATTCCCAAATAAGCTATTTTATACAGGGTGTCCGGAAACTGCCGCATAAACGCACCGGATTATGATTCCTCAGTTGATTTCCAGCAAAAAAGTTGTACGAAACATACCCCCTCAGCTTAACCCTTTAGCTGCCACAGGCATTTAACGATTTTTGAAAAAATCAGTTTCTTGCACAACTTAAAGCCTAATATCTCCAAAGCTAGACCAGCTAGAATAGTGAAATAAAATGATTATTACAGCCAACAAATTTACCTGTGAAATAAAACTAACCACACTAAAATCGGATAAAAGGTTTGGTTTTTACAGAGCTTCAAAGTCAAATTTGCGTGATTTGACCCAAAAACAATCTTTCTTTCCATCTCAATTTTCTCCAACTTCTGCCAAGGTGAGGTGCTTGTTCGCATAGTCTTACGATCATATCTTTCTTACATCATTTTATTCTAGCTCCATTATTTCTAACAGTTTTAGTACCTTAAGTGCAGAAAACTAGGGTTAATTTTGGCTCGATTTCGACATACTTTGAATAGATTTTACCAATTGCAGATCCTTAGGGGCAGTGTAAATTGAATTGTATTGAATTCGAGCTAAAATTAACCCTAGTTTTCTACACTTAACGTATAAAAACTGTTAGAAATAATGGAGCTAGAATAAAATGATGTAAGAAAGATATGATCGCAAGACTATGCGCCAATTTTTAAAAGAATCGTACAAGCACCTCACCCTGGCAGAAGTTGGAGAAAATTGAGATGGAAAAAAAGATTGTTTTTGGGTCAAATCACGCAAATTTGACTTTGAAGCTCTGTAGAAACCAAACCTCTTATCCGATTTTAGTGTGGTTAGTTTTATTTTACAGGTAAATTTGTTGGCTGTAATAATCATTTTATTTCACTATTCTAGCTGGTCTAGCTTTGGAGATATTAGGCTTTAAGTTGTGCAAGAAAATGATTTTTTCAAAAATCTTTAAATGCCTGTGGCAGCTAAAGGGTTAAGCTGAGGGGGTATGTTCCGTACAACTTTTTTGCTGGAAATCAACTGAGGAATCATAATCCAGTGCGTTTATGCGGCAGTTTCCGGACACCCTGTATAATCATTATAGAAAGTACAGATATTCTCATATACATGCTTAAGTTAAATAAAATAAATTATACAGTTGAAAAAAAATACGATATTGGGTCGGCAAAAAACCCTACATCACTGGATTGTTGCTGGAAAAAAAAATACGGTCTCAATGGTATATAAGACATTAGAATTTTATTGAAAAATGCGGCGCTAGACTAAAAAATAAGTTAGAATATTTTCATTTTAAACCTTTTTTAAAAAAATGTAGGTTCAGTAATTCAATTTAGTGTGCGTATTCGCATTACGTCGAAGATGATTTTTGCTGAAAATTGAGTTGCTTCGGTCAAAAACTTTTAGAGTTTATTATTTAAACTATAGTATTCATTGAAGTCATAATATGCAAAATCTAACATATAAAATTCTCCTCAAAAAGTTTGTTCCCAAACTCTACCGAAATGGCTGGACCGATTTTTATTAAATTTGGTATATATCCTTGCTAGGTATGGGAATCGGTCGTAAACTATATTTCATGCCCCGAAGCGCCCTCCTCTTCTTTTTATCGTTAATTTAGTATTTTGTACAGTAAGTGATAAAGCCTACTCGATTCAATCGCTTTAAATTTTTATAGTGCACTAAATGAAATCGAACCAGCTTAAGGATATGATAGAAATATGATGATGTGATGTAGTGTAATGGATCCATAATTATATATTAAAATTAAATACATACGTTTATTGTCATAGGTCTTATTGATTTCAGGGCGATTATCTATGTACGGTGCCGCCTGTCATAACTATAGCCAATGATGATGCTATCTCTTGCTACAAATGCTATTATATTGCTGTATTGGAACGTTTAAGGTCAGGATTTTCCAGAGAAGTTCTAACAGTATTACAGGTGGTTACTTCAACTGTTAAATACATAAACAACACTGCTTAACCCTATTAAGCAACACTGTCCAAAATTTGTAGTAGGGTAGGCTACCATGGAACACTCGATGACGTTAGTTCCAGTATAGGAAAAACTCTTAGGATTGTCCTCAGGATAAATTGCTTCGTTTTATACGGAAGATATGACACATAACGGATTTTGTTTTGTTATTTTTAATCCGCCTTACGCTGAAGAAGGCCCCGACCGAGAAAATTTTGAAAATCTCAAAGGAAGGGACGGTAAATAAAATACAGATAAATTGTATTGTACGTTTTTGCGTACATATATCCTAAATGTTGGTCACAGCAATTTCACAATTAGCTTCGTTCTACTTCGGAAATCCGTCGATATCTCCGCAATCCTTCGGCGGAGCGACACGATTGAGGTGTCGCCGGACTCGCCACAAAATTGCCTCAAGGGTAATTAGAACTTCTACCCCAATCAGTGCACAGAGTGGTCAGAGACAACTGTCAACCTGAATGTATTATGGTTTCTGGGTTAGTATGAACAGTGTAGGTGCGCACATTTTAGTGCACTTGGCGAAAACTGAGTAAATGAGTGTGCTGATGCTGACATATATGTATAGGTATAATAAAAATTTATTAATTAATGATTTTCGAGATAACTCACGCTAATATAGTTGAAGGGCATGTGCAGTCTCATCAATCAGTCAGGGGGTTGAGTATGTTGTTGTTGTATTGCCTTGACCGCTTAACGCCCGAGGGAAATCTATCGCGTTGTTCCATATACACTTTGGTTTCACCATCGATAGGTCGATCCCAATAAATTATAGTTAACAGGTTGATTGGCTCGTATGGAGGTTTTTGTAAGGACAATTACGATACATGGCAAATGCAGAGGAAGCTTTATTTAAAAAAAAAAAACCGATGCTTGGGGATACGTTAACGGATCCATAGGAAAGCCTACAGCTGAAAACGGAAATACATTCTCGATTGCTGAAAAATCATGCATTGAAAAAGATCGGATGGCAAAATCCGATATCATATTATTAATCAATCACTTCAATTAAAGGATGTGAAGTGAACCGTCAAGATATTTGCCCTGTGGCATGGTTCAAGAATAATGCCATCGTCTTTACCGACGTGTCGTAAAATGCGACTAAAAGGGACAGGAGAGATGTTTTGGCACTAGTGTGGGAAAACAAATAAATTAACGGACTTTCCTTTTACATCCACCGACAGTCTCCAGACACAGCAACCCTTGGGCTTCATTCAAACGGCGCGAAAACGGCTCGCAAGCTCCAGCCATACAAATGCATTGGCTTATATGGGAAGCTCACGACGAGCGAGAGCTGTGCCGCTGTCAAAACTCAACTAGCGAAACGTGTTTCCACATATCGTGCACCAAAACCCGCAAATTCACGGCTAGCGAGCCGTGTTTTGACAGTGGCACGGCTCTCGCTTGCTCTCGCTCGTCGTTAGCAAAATTTTAGTCTAGCGCCGAATTTTTCAATTAAATTCTAATGTCTTATATACCATTGCGACCGTATTTTTTTTTCCAGCAACAATCCAGTGATGTAGGGTTTTTTCCGACCCAATATCGTATTTTCTTTTTCAACTGTATAATTTATTTCATTTAACTTAAGCATGTATATGAGAATATCTATACTTTCTATAATGATTATATAAAATAGCTTATTTGGGAATGTTGGTCCAGTCCAGTCCAGTAGTTTTTAGGCTGGAACTACTGGACCTCTCTTAAAGTTATTTTTCCCAACCCCTGCATCTGTGACGGAAACGAGAATAGGATACTTATTTTTTTCCACTTTGGATGTGGAAATGCGTATTTTCTATTATGCTTAAAATTTGAGTAATTCGCTTAAGTCGTTTCGAATTTTGTTTCATCACGCATTTCACACCTTCTTCAGGTGTGGATACGGAAAAAGGACTCTTCCAATCATAAGGAGTAAGGAAGTCCAAAATTTATATTTATAGTGAAGATATCAAATATTGGAAATTGACGAAATTTGGTATCCTTTCACAATCGTTCGTTTAGGATGTTTTTAGCAACCAAGTGGTATATTATTACCTATATACCATATAAGCTATTTTATATAATTAGTATAGAAAGTATAAATATAGATATTACTCATATACTTAAGTCGGAAAGAGAATAGGGATGAAATGAAGATTTAGAATCAAGATCAGTTTTCATCGAAATGTACTATATGCAACAAATTCGGTCACTAAGCGACTGAGTGCTGGTATAAGCTGAAGAAAAATAAGTCAAACATGAAAAAACATCTTCCATTTGCCAGTGGAAGCAAAAGTATAGCACCCACCAAACATCAGCTCAATCGGATAAAACCAAGTGTACCTCCCATACAAAGTGCAACTTTACGTAGTTTTTCTTTTTGTGTCCTCAGATAATTTTTCTGTATCTCTTGCAGTTTTTGAAATAATCGCAAAAAAAACAAATACCCCCTATTCCCCCTTTGTTAAGGCTGCGAACCTTTAATCGGTCGGGACTTTTTGCCCATAATAATTTTTGCCGTTCGATGGCCATATTTTGGCTTAATTTGTTTCGGCTAATAACAAAAGCGTAAACTATGCATTGTCACTACAATGCATAGTTTACGCTTTCATTTCGAATATACATTTCTTCAAATCATCAAAAGGAATGAATTTGGCTCATTCTACAAATTCAGCTCTACACAAGATCTCGTATCTACACTCGGCCGCAAAACTATCGACTCAACCTAAAAGCGCGTGTATTTGTACGTTTTTTTCGAAAAGTATAGAAGTTATCCATAAAAATCGTATGTCATTGAAAAGCTTAAGGCCTCAGCTTTATGTTGGTACCATTTTAACCAATATTTGGTGAGCACTTTTAAAATTGATGCTCTTTGAGCGAAATCGTAGCGAAAATAAGCAAATATGAAAATGGTTTTTGGTGAGGTTTTTTGCAAATAAAACAAAAACTGTTGGAAAATAAGTTAAGTATTTATTATTTTAGTATTTGGTATTGCCTCCTCTTGCTCTAATGACAGCTTCCAGTCGATTCTGCATTGATCTGATCAAGTTGCTGATGGTATCTTGAGGAATACCGTTCCACTCCCCTAATAGGGCTGCCTTCAATTCTTCAGTGGACGAAGGGACTGGATTTCTGGCTCGGCCTCTTCTCTTGAGTTCGTCCTATAAGTGTTCAATGGGATTGATGTCGGGACTGCGTGCAGGCCAGTTAAGTGATGACAGATTGGCTTCATTCAAGAACTGTCGAGTGAGGCGCGATGCATGACACCGGGCATTGTCGTGCATCAAAGTGAAGTTCTCGCCAATAAATGCTGCACAGGGCACAACGTGGACACGAAGAATATCGGTAACGTATCCCTTAGCGGTCAGTCCTCCTCCTTGGCCTCCTGTGGGCACGAATACGAGATCCATTTTTCCCTCCAAGGAAATGCCAGCCCACAACATACAGGAACCGCCGCCGTATGCAACCGTTTCAGTGAAACAGCACTGCGCAAATCGCTCAGTTGGACGCCTGTAGACTCGACATCTTCTGTCACTGCCATGTAGACACATTCTCGACTCGTTCGTGAACAATACTGAGCTCCATTCCGTATCGCTCCAAGTAAAATGATCTCGAGCAAATAAGAGGCGCGTTTGTCAGTGTCGTGCAGTCAATTTGGGGCCCCTGGTAGGCCGTCTTCGATTGATATTCGCTTCCTTTAATCGTCTCCTTACTGTGCAGACACTAACAGCTAAACCGCGAACACGCCTCAGGTTCCGCGGCGGAGCAACACCCGTCAGGAACCGATTTCGTAACGTACTTGTAACAATGAAACGGTCGTCTCTCTCTGAAGTGGATCGAAGGTGGCCCGTTCTTGGTCTCGAATCAAAGCTACCAGTCTCTCGAAATGTTCTGCTAAATCTCGAGTCAGCAGACTGACTCAGTCCAAGACGGTGAGCGACGGTTCGCTGACTATGATTTTCCGACAATAGGGCTACAACTTGTGCCGCCTGATCTGGCGTCGTATCCATTCATGACAAAACAGTGATTGAAATTACTTCAGATGTAAGTTACCTAACTTTCCTGATGCAACTGATAATGAGAAACCGATTACGGGCGCTTTTATAGGGGTAGTTTACCTCACCTGACCTTTACCTAAAATTTAAATTTTTCTGGGTTTTTTGTTACAAGTGGCAATAATTTAAAAAGTGCGAAGCAAATATTGATAAAAAGGGTACAAACAGGCAGCTAAGGTTTCAATCTTTTAAACGACATACGACTTTTATGAATAACTATCATACTTTCCAAAAAACACGTACAAATACACGCGCTTTCAGGATGAGTCGATAGTTTTGCGGCCGAGTGTATGTATATGTATGTATGTACATAAATACGATTCATACCTTTTGCGATGCCATAAATTTTCCCGTCTCATCGACATGATGACCCCGGGAATATGCGTCGTCATGAAGTCGAGCTTAAGGTCGTTCGCACGATCCAATTTTTTTCCAACTTTTGATATTCAAACGAATTTGAATAGTCTAAGAAAAATGGCATATTTGGTCGGCAAAAATCCTACATCGGAAATTTTTTTTATTATGGTTGGGAATGGTCCCCAGATTGTGGCATTAAAAGTCCCAACCGATCGGGGGTCCGCAACCTTAAAAAAGGGGGGAAAGGGCGGCATTTTTTTCGGTTTTTTGCGATTATTTCAAAAACGGTAAGAGATACAGAAAAATGCTCTGAGGACGAAAAAAACTACATAAAATTATCTTTATTTATTTATAACATATATACACCGAAAATATTCCAATAATTGTATTATGTACGTTTCAAAAAAAAAAAAAAATAATTCAATTGATAGTATAAAGGTAAATGTATGTAAAAATTTATAAAATAAAAGGTAAAATTAAGAAATATTTACAAAATTATGAAAAATTTACGTTATCGTAAGATATAAGTCGTTGCAAAATGGCTCTACGAAACGAATTGAAAGTGAGAGTAAGAGGACCAAACTGGTTGTAAGGAGACCAGACTACACTTGCGTACTCAAGAACGCTCCGAACCAGAGAGCAAAATAGACGGACAGCAGATTGCTTGGATGCCCGATTCACGATGTTCTCGTAGTGGCCACTAAAATTCAATCTGATGTCGAATGTCACCCCTAAATCGTTAAAGGAATCTACCCTCTTGATAGGCACATTATTAATAGTGTAGAGGAAAGACAAGGGAAAAGGCTTAACCCATTAATGCCTGATGTTACATATATGTAACAGTAAGACATCCTTCGTTTCAAACGGCTGCTAAAGGAATAGGATATCAATTCGGCACTAAAAAGTGTTTTATCCTGTACTGGACACTATTAGCAATGCGTAGAAATCAATTTAGCTGAATTTGATTCACTATTGTGGAAGTTATAGAGGTTTCTTTCTGATTGTTTTTTCGATGTTGACGAAAATCGTCACGATGGCAAAAGTAGTAGAGGAATTTTATTTTTATATTTAATTGTATGAAAAAAATTGGGAAAAAATTAATCGTATGCCATTACATGGTCTTTTTGAAACAATACAAAAAATAAATGAAATAAATATTGTCCGTAGTTTACGTTTTATAAGTACTTTTATAACACTGTTACATATATGTAACATCCGTCCTGATATGGGGAAAGTGCACTCTTCGTATACGAGGTGTATGAGTATGTACTTTTTTAGTGTTTTTTTTATTTTATGGAATTTTTACACTATTGACGCGATAGTCCGGATAAATTATAAAAAAAAAGTAGTCCGGATTCTCAAAAAATCCGGATTAATAAAAATTCCGGATTTTAACAAGACATTTTTATCTAGGAAAATAGCATAAATAGTCTTCATAAATGTTAAAATTTAAAAGAAAAAATGCTATTATTTAGGTTTTTCCTTAAAATTAATCATGTCACATGATTTTCTAGACCCTTGTGTCTTCTCGACTGGCAAATTGAGCGGCCATATTTGGCATAACATACCAAAAATATTGAGAGTCGGAATTAGAATTGCTCTAGAAATCCGGAATATGGATACAATAGTTGTCCTATGTGGATTAAAATGATAGCAGGAGTCAAGTATCCGAAGCAAGGAGTCAAGGCTTTATTTTGATGAGGCCAAGGATTAGTTATTCTATTTAATTCTGCTAATATAATATTTAAAAGGATATATTTTGAGCTACGAAAGAAGAAATGGTTTCTAATGTAGACCAATTTATAGACAAGGAGGAATTACAGGCTCTTTATTTAGTCCTTTCTAGACAAATTGGGCGGATGGACAAATTGACAAAAAAAATGAAACAATAATTTTATAATTTACTGGCAAATCTTCCATAATAATCAAAATCTGTATTGTTAACTACTGTAGTTCTATAAACTTTTTTCCTATTCACGAACTGTCAAATCCATTAGTTCTGTGGGTGTTCAAGAAACTTCTCAATAAAACAACAACAACTCCACATGCAAAAACACATATATAATAAAATAAAATAATACAATATTTGACTTAATATTTTTGTAAGGCTGCTCAATTTTCGCACACATTTCGTATTATTTCTACGTTATTGTTGCATTATCTACATTCCAAATTTCATGTAAAATATCAGCTTTCATATATTTTTCGCTTTATTAAAAAAAATTTACTGAAATGTTTTCTTTTTGAAAAAAATCAAAAATATACTTTGAATACACTTTCCCCGTATCATGCCTGATGTTACATATATGTAACACCCTCAAGTACTTCGAGTGCCTGATGTTACATATATGTAACAGTGCCGGGAGCCTGAACCCGGCATCCGGGGAAAAAAAATTTTCTACAAAATGTGTTTTTAGCCATTTTAAGCCGACGTGGAAAATTTCAGCTCAATCGGTGAGATTTTAGGGTCTCGTCGTTAATGGGTTAAGCGAAAATATCATAAAAAATTTTGCAATGATATGTAACACATTAGAGTTTAAATTAATATTTCGACGTTAGAATAGAACATAAATTAGAATATTTTAATTTTTGAGCTTTTTTAAAAGCTCCATAACTTTTCAAAGAATGTTAGTTCAGCCGTAAAATTTTGTATAAGTATTCACAACAAGGCATATCCATAACTCCCCCCAAAATTGGAGCAGAGTGCTAAATTTTGGTTTGCTGCGATTGGAGGTCATAGTCACCCCACCCACCAAAAATCAGCTCATTCGGATAAAAACTAAGGGTACCTCCCAAACAAAGTGTCCCATCAGGAGTTTGTTCTACGTCAGACGTGTCAAACTCGCGGCCCGCGGGCCGCATGCGGCCCTCCTCGCAGTTCTGTGTTGCCCGCGGCCATGTCGAAGCAGCACAATCTGTATCAGCACAAAAATGGTGAAATTGGTAAGGTGAACAAATTCAGAAGTTGAACTCAAGTCTACAAAAATGACTAAAACTTGTCAGTGGCTTATGCAAGATTATTTTAGGTTTTTTTTCTCCAAATACTATCTACAATTTGAGGCTGGTTATTTGATTTTAAAAGACAGCTCATATTTTGTAAGGGACAATACTAAGTCTCTTCATGAAACTGTACTGTCCCAAAATGCAGTTAATACAAAGGCTTTACCGAAAATGAATTGAGATTTAGTTAGAAAAATACCGGCGTACAGAGGGCTGCGCCCGCAATACGAGGGTTTTTTAGATTTTGGATACATACATAGTGAATAATTTTGCAAATATATTTTATAGGTAATAAATAAGAATTATGCACAATGTTAATGAAATGCTTCTCGTAAATCTATTTTTGGATTGGTCTAAATAAACGCGATTTATTTAATATGTATCATGGCTCCACATATTAACTGGATTTATTAGCTGTAACGCCGTTACCATGACTCCAAACTGGAAAAAAGCGACTGATATGAAATGTACCCATCGAGTTCTTTGATTTGATAAAAACTAAAAAAAAAAAAAAATCTCCGGGACACCCTGTTTGCTTTGTCCTACCAACGTCTAAGTATTTCGTGCTGAAGACTGTTACGATTCTACACATTCCTACCAAATTTCATAACGATCGGTTAGTGAAAAAATTTGTAAATGTCCGGGACACTCTTTTATCTTGGCCATACCAATTTTTAAGTATTTCATGCCAAAGACTGTTACCATTCTACACATTCCTACAAAATATGACGATCGGTTAAGCCGTTCGCGAGTTATTTAGTGAACAAATTTTCAAATGTCCGGGACACCCTGTTACTTTCGTCCTACCAACTTTTAAGTATTTCGTGCCAAAGACTGTTACCATTCTACACATTCCTACCAAATTTCATGACGATCCGTTAAGCCGTTCGCGAGTTATTTAGTGAACAAATTTTCAAATGTCCGGGACACCCTGTTATTTTCGTCCTACCAACTTTTAAGTATTTCGTGCCAAAGACTGTTACCATTCTATACATTCCTACCAAATTTCATGACGATCGGTTAAGCCGTTCGCGAGTTATTTAGTGAACAGACGGACGGACAGACGGACAGACGGACAGACGGACAGACGGACGGACAAAATCGATTTCATAAGGGTTTTTTGTAAAATCTAAAAAACCCTAAAAAAACTAAGCTTTAAAAACTACGGAAATCTTGGAATTGGTGACTAAATGACCTGAATGTGAAATTCAAACATAATAATTAGAGCCCAAGTGCCTGATTTTTAGACCTATACTTATCAAGCAGTATTGGTGCATGAGTTTAATTTATTCTGACTATTTTGCCTCCCAATGTTATTTTGGGCGACCTCGGATAACTGGGGCTAAACATTTTTTATAATCTGTCCAAGATTTGGAGCAAATCATGTAATTGTGGTTACGTGCAGATCAATCATATTTTCACATTTTCGCTTCTTGTCTTATTTTTTTGATGTTTTTAAAGTACCTACATTTTCGAAAGGAGGAAGTTCTCACGGATAATCCCCTCTATAGTGATCTAGACTCTCCGCTATATTTTAAAAGTAATATTCTGTAATCAACTTTCGTAACACGATTACATAAAAGTTTATGAAATTTTCCCCCTGCGGCCCACCTCAACCTGAAGAGAGTCTTATTTGGCCCGCGCCAAGTATTGAGTTTGACACCCCTGTCTACGTACTACTCAATTTATAAACTGTAGAATAAAAGTTGTCATGGGTCACTTTGTATGGAAGGTACCCTTAGTTTTTATCCGAATGAGCTGATTTTTGGTGGGTGGGGTGACTATGACCTCCATGACGAATGATCTCTGAAATTATAAATGAAGGCTACGTGTACTCATACACTCCTAGTGGGAGGGAAATCCGGTTTCGGACAAGTACCTAATAGACTTTTCACATATGGCCGCAAGATCTAGGTAGATTATGTAATGCTGTATGCTGTTGACACTATGGTCGTAATCTTGTTCCACGACTTGACAGTACAGTACAATCCGTGAAAATTGAATATTCCCACAATGCACGAAACTGTATTTATATTACTTTGTTAAAACAAGAAGCAGAATCTATCTTATAGGAATCAATGGTTTATGTTCGTCAAACTTTTGTGCACAAAACCATGTGCGAAGCGGAAAATGGATTAGATGACCTCTACTGTAGTACTATCAAATGCGAAGCTCACCACACTTCACCATGATTTTGTAAAGATTTTCTCCGAGATTTTGGTTATAATCTCCGTACAAAATCTATGAAAATGTAAGGAAAATCTAGAAGATTTTTGCCTAGAATTTGTAAAATCTCAAGATTATTGCAAAATCTTCTATAGTCTGTAAAGAGCTTAATGCTTGAAAGAGATTAGACGCGTTGAATCTGGCGAGGACAGCAGATTTCTAGGTAAAAAGATATGAAAGCGTTATAAACATATATGTATTACACCTAGAAAATGAGCACCTTCAAACTGGTTGGCCGAACCCTTCGGTCAGGTTGCGGTTCGGCTGACCAGTGTTTTTAGCACCAAGGGGTGGCCCTCCATCGAATAGAATAGGTTCGATCCGACAGTTCGGGTACCCCGAACGCACGTAATTAATTAGCACCTTTAAACTGGTTGACCGAATCCTTCGGTCAGGTTGCGGCTCGGCTGACCAGTGTTTTTAGCATCAGGGGGCGATCCTTTATCGAATAGAATAGGTTCGATCCGACAGTTCGGGTACCCCATCGACCCGTCAAAATTGGTACTTTTGAACTGGTTGGCCGAACCCTTCGGTTAGGTTGCGGTTCGGCTGACCAGTGTTTTTAGCACTAGGGGGTGGCCCTCTATCGAATGGAATAGGTTTGATCCGACAGTTCTGAAACCCCGAACGCACCTAATTAATTAGCACTTTTAAACTGGTTGACCAGTGTTTTTAGCATCAGGGGGCGGTCCTTTATCGAATAGAATAGGTTCGGTCCGACAGTTCCGATACCCCATCGACCCGTCGAAAATTGGTACTTTCAAACTGGTTGGCCGAATCTTTGGGTCAGGTTGCCGTTCGGCTGACCAGTGTTTTTAGCACCAGGGAGTGACCCTCTATCGAATAGAACAGGGTTGATCCGACAGTTCTGAAACCCCGAACGCACTTAATTAATTAGCACCTTTAAACTGGTTGGCCGAGCCCTTTGGTCAGGTTGCGGTTCGGCTGACCAGTGTTTTTAGCACCAGGGGGTGGCCATCTATCGAATAGAATAGGTTTGATCCGACAGTTCTGAAACCCCGAACGCACTTAAGTAATTAGCACCTTTAAACTGGTTGGCCGAGCCCTTCGGTCAGGTTGCGGGTCGGCTGACCAGTGTTTTTAGCACCAGGGACTGACCCTTTATTGAATAGAATAGGTTTGATCCGACAGTTCTGATACCCCATCGACCCGTCAAAATTGGTATTTTCAAACTGGTTGGCCGAACCCTTCGGTCAGGTTCCGGTTCGGCTGACCAGTGTTTTTATCATCAGGGAGTGACCCTCTATCGAATAGAATAGGTTTGATCCGACAGTTCTGAATCCCCATCGACCCGTCAAAATTGGTAATTTCGAACTGGTTGGCCGAACCCTTCAGTCAGGTTGCGGTTCGGCTGACCAATGTTTTTAGCATCAGGGAGTGACCCTCTATCGAATAGAATAGGTTTGATCCGACAGTTCTGAAACCCCATCGACCCGTCAAAATTGGTAATTTCGAACTGGGTGGCCGAACCCTACGGTCAGGATGCCGCTCGGCTGACCAGTATTTTTTGCATCAGGGGGCGGTCCTTTATCGAATAGAATAGGTTTGATCCGACAGTTGCGAAAACCCCATCGCACCTAAAAAATATGCACCTTTAAACTGGTTGGCCGAACCCTTAGGTCAGGTTGCGGCTCGGCTGACCAATGTTTTTAGACTCACGGAGAGGTACTCTATCGAATAAAATAGGTTCGATCCGACAGTTATCCATACCCCCGAACACCTCTAATTTTTGCGTCTAATTACGTCTAATTACGCTATACTGGTCAAGTTTTGCTTCGGCTGACCAACCGTTTCGATATCACCGTAACTAAACGCAAATTTTAAGATGGTTAATTTCCGACAGTTCCAAAACCCCGGTTTTTTACCATCACGGCTCGGACTAATACAAGCAGAGGAAATTTTAAAAAATATTGTTCTACGAGTAATAGCAAAACGAAGAGTGTTCGACAATTGTTAAAGGGCTGAAATTTTAAAACGAAATTTTCCATAGGAGATAAGTACGAGTAATAGAATTGCAGACTGAAAAAAACAGGAAAACAGAAAAAATTGTATGAATTTTGAAAGAATTTTTTTCCGGTTTTAACCGGATGGACCAACAACCGTTCGGGTTAAAACCGGGAGAAAGAAAAAACCGGTTAACCGTTCTGAAAGTACCGGTTTTCGGACTAACCGTTCGGTTTTTGACATCCCTACTCGTTTTCGGGTCGATAAGGTTTTTATTTCGCAGGTCCACTATCAAATTATAGTGAGGCAAAAAATCTGCACAAAGGATGAGTTCCGTGACGTTGGCTATTGTGAACTTCCACGGAAACTGTCTGCGAAGCCCCAAGACCAGTGTCATCCGTTTTGTTCCGAAGGTGTAATATTTCACATTGTACATCGCATTACATTTTATTAATTTTGCTACTGTGTCGTTGCCGACGGCAAAATTGCAAGTGACACAAATTCAAAACACGTAGATTTGCATGCAAGCCGCTGCACAAGATTTCTGCACAGTCTCTTGCCATATTCTCTTATCTAGTATTCAGATCCGATCAGCTGAGTAGTTATCAATACTACACGGTATATTTGATCTTATCACTCCAACGGATCTATACAATCATATGATCTGCTGCTAGAAGAGAGAATATGGCATGAGAAGTGCAGAAAAGGGTGTGTCGCTGCTGTACTGCTGTACTATCGTACTGCATGTACTGCAAGTAATATATGCACGTAATGTAATGCGTGTACGCAAATCTGAAATTTGTGGTGGGTGTGGGAAATTGATGGGCAGTGTGGGAATATGAAATATGGGTGGTAATATTTTTTTTATATGGTTTTTTTGGTTTTGATGATGGTTGATGATGGCAATGAACTTTAATTTTTTTGTACATAAAGGATACGGTTTTTGGGATCATACGATTTTGCGGGTTTTTGGCCTTGAATTTTGGAAGCGGGACTTTTTCCTTTTTTTTCTTCGGGGTATTGAAAATTTTGTTAGGGGAGTGGAATTTTGGTTGGCACCGTGTACGGACGTAGGAATAAGTCTCTTTTAAGAGTTTATTTAAAATTTAAGAATCGGAAACTTAACTTACTTATAAGTGAAATTAGTTGAACAAAAAAATGTTCTTTTAGTGGTTATAAAAAAAAAAAAAACTAAATAAGTTTGTCGTATAATTTGGTTCAGTGAATTGTCGGAAACGTGAACCCCTCTAAACCACAATTTTCGTGCCATCATTTGGAGCTGTTAGCATCCTAATATCCGGCGAAGTGCTATATCCATATTATTTGGAGCCGACGGCATCCTAATAACCCCGGTGTGATGCTGTTTCGATATATCTGAAGCGCTGGCGTTCTAATAATCCTGGAGTGATTGTGTCCTCAACATCATTTGGAGCTGTTAGCATCCTAATATCCGGCGTAGTATCCATATTATTTGGAGCCGACGGCATCTTAATAACCCCGGTGTGATTCTGCGCTCGACATCATTTAAAGCGACCGGCATCTTAATAACCCCGCCGGTGTGGTTCTATTTCCATATTATTTGGAGTCATTGGCGTTGTTTCTGGAATTAATCACGCAATCTTTAAGTGATATTTTTGTTCCTGCAAGTTTTATGCCTTTTGCCAGATTGGGAGCATCCGGGGATTGATGTGTTGTAATCAATTGCCCTGCAACCGTGCACAGATCGACATAAAACTTGTGCTACATGTTGTTTCCGTGAAATCGGCCAGCAATCCATTGCGCCGGATGATCAAATGATTGCACTAGCGGAGCCATTCCTGTGGTTGTATATGTGCTGATTAATGGGAGATATCGACGACGTTCTAATCGATTTAGTTTTTTTTGTCCATCGTAAAAATAGTTAAAACTATCTATCAAACGTTTTGTTCGCTTACAACACTAAATTTGCTTATTTCGCGCGATAATTTTCGTTGTATAGCTTAGTGTTAATCCTATACGCGTTTCGTTGATTAATTATTGGTGTGCACCCATACAGTTCATAATTTATGAAAACTTGTAAAACCAAACCTTTTATATAGCCTCGTCGCACCAAAACGATCGTTTCAGCTGCACGTGGGGTAAGTCCATTTTATTTCAATTTTGTTATTTTTGTATAAATTTATTGTCATGATAAAAATTCTAAAAAGGGGCACAGCGTGTAGGTTAAAACTAAGATTTGTTTTGATCCGTATTTTTCTTTGCTGTTAAATTTTCGCTTTGAATAAAAAAAAATGTGTTAAGTTCCTTTTAAGTGAATCTTTTCCTCCAAGAAGTTCTAACCTTTTCAGAATAGTGATGTAGGCGCACCCGGATCGGACATCGTTTTTTTTTTCAGGGAGGTCTCCGAACATTGGCCCCGGAGATCCAACGGTTTGTGGTGGGACTTGGCCAGAATCCGACCAGCTGGATTCCGTGCATGATGTCATCGATGGTGTTCTTCTTCGTTGTTTTCTCCTTTTGTTCATTTTTCAAATTTCAGTTCCGCATGTTTGTCCGTTTCCAGGCATACGAAAAAAAAAGTGTGATGGAATGGAGGCAATGAACGGCAACAACCCACCCCGTTACCCGAACTGAGCTGCCAGCAAGCGTATGCCGCCGCCGATTCCATTGTCGTCCTCCGCCAGCTACTCAACACCAGCTGCCTTCATTACAAAGGTGTCAATGGTAGTTCCGTTGGCAGCATAACGTTTCGTGTCAAGCGTGGGACACGGTTTATAACCCTTTTTCGGTAACACGGATATGTCCGCTCCCGTGTCGACAAGGAATTTATAGCCGCTCTTGCTGTCGTGAATTTGGAGACGACTATTAGAATTAAGAAGAGCATCGCTGGTTTGAGTGCGGCAGATTGTTGGGGGGCCTACACGTGACTGCCGGACCACATGTAGCATTATCTAGTTTTTAGGGTTTTTTAGATTTTACAAAAAAACCCTTATGAAATCGATTTTGTCCGTCCGTCTGTTCACTAAATAACTCGCGAAAGGCTTAACCGATCGTCATGAAATTTGGTAGGAATGTGTAGAATGGTAACAGTCTTTGGCACGAAATACTTAAAAGTTGGTAGGACAAAAATAACAGGGTGTCCCGGACATTTGGAAATTTGTTCACTAAATAACTCGCGAACGGCTTAACGGATCGTCATGAAATTTGGTAGGAATGTGTAGAATGGTAACAGTCTTTGGCATGAAATACTTAAAAATTGGTATGGCCAAGATAAAAGGGTGTCCCGGACATTTACAAATTTGTTCACTAACCGATCGTTATGAAATTTGGTAGGAATGTGTAGAATCGTAACAGCCTTTAGCACGAAATACTTAGACGTTGGTAGGACAAAGCAAACAGGGTGTCCCGGAGATTTGAAAAAGTCGACTTTTTTAGTTTTTATCAAATCAAAGAACTCGATGGGTACATTTCATATCAGTCGCTTTTTTCCAGTTTGGGGTCATGGTAACGGCGTTACAGCTAATAAATCCAGTTAATATGTGGAGCCATGATACATAGTAAATCTATTTTTGGATTGGTCTAACTAAAAAGTGTTACGCCTAACGCCTTTCATTCTGGAACGCGTTTATTTAGACCAATCCAAAAATATATTTACGAGAAGCATTTCATTAACATTGTGCATAATTCTTATTTATTACCTATAAAATATATGTACAAAATTATTCACTATGTATGTATCCAAAATCTAAAAAACCCTCGGGCGCAGCCCTCTGTACGCCGGTATTTTTTTGAAAAGATGACTTCGCGCACGGATCGCGGCATTTTCTGGCTTTGTCGCCAAATGTCCAATGGTAATAACACAAACCATTCTTCCTACCACTGCTTCTTCTTCTTCTTGTAGCGGTGCAGAAAGGTTGAAACCTCTGTGCATCTATGTGGGTACGATTTATGGTTCGTCAATGTTTGTGTCCGTGAGGTCTAAGCACAAAAACATAGCTTCTGCGATAGGGTTTTCCCACAGCGATATAGGGGTAAGATCAGTGGGCGCAGCGGGGCATTGAAACAAGTGACCCACATCATGAGGAGTACCATTGCAGTTTGGACAGATGTTTTGGATGTCCGGGTTTATGCGGGAAAGGTACGAATTAAGGCGTGAACAAAAGCCCGACCGAAGTTGAGCTAGTGTTACTCTAGTGGCTCTCGGGAGCCTAATCTCCTCAGGCGAAATTGGTGGTGGGCGCTCTGAGAGGATTCTATTCGCACCTAAACTCGCGATAGACCGATTCACTTCTTCAGTGTGGATCGCTGCAATGGCGGCTCGGTATGTAACTTCATCGTAAGGTCCCGTTTCTATCCCTGAACCTCTCTCTCAAGGTCTCGTAGACCACGCCTGACATGTCGTGGTGGAGGAATTCGGTCCATGAGATGATTATTGGGATGATCCTCACGGTAGTAACCAACAAGATACTGTTTTGAGAGTAGGAGATTGTGAT
Source organism: Microchrysa polita (assembly GCA_949715475.1). NCBI lineage: Eukaryota > Metazoa > Arthropoda > Insecta > Diptera > Stratiomyidae > Microchrysa > Microchrysa polita. Next base: position 36,449,598 of record OX454419.1, on the reverse strand, counting down.
CACGTATTGGCATCAATTTTGTCTCCTGATGTAAGTGATCCGGGGCAGACATCAGAAGGCAACCTGTCGCGATGCGTAGAGCGGCATTTTGGCAGACCTGAACTTTGGACCAGTTTGTGTCACATAGACTATGTGTCCAAACTGGGGCTGCATAATCAGCGGCCGCTCGACCCACCCCTTTATAAGTAGCTAGCATGGTTTCTTTATCTTTGCCCCAGGTGCTACCAGCTAGAGCTTTTAGGATGTTGTTCCTACTGCGCATTTTTTCACAGACTGAAGCTGCATGATTCGCAGACGTCATCATGTTCTCTAGGTGAAGCCCGAGAATTTTGGGGTTTTTAACATTAGGAACAGAATTGTTGCCAATACGTATTTCCATCTCCCATCTGATGTCCTCCCACCAAGTGGTTAGAAAAGTCGCAGAGGATTTGGACGCAGAGATGGTGAGGTTTCGGCTTTGGAAAAATGCCTGTAATCGTCCTAGATAGCGATTAATTCGGAGGCGCATTTCTTCCTTATCATTCCCTGTAGCGAGTACGGTGCAATCGTCAGCATAGGAAATCACCTCGATTCCTTCAGGTGGTGTGGGAAGGCCGGACATGTAGATGTTGAACAGAGTGGGGGAGAGTCCCCCTCCCTGTGGAACACCTAATTTGATTTTCCTAAGCTTGGAACGTTTGCCTCGAAACTCGGTGAAGGAGTGCCGACCAGCTAGATAGTTGGCAATCCAACGGATCTCTTGTGCAGGAAGATGCACAACAAGTTTGCTAAGAGCATTGAATGATTGACCTTATCAAATGCACTTGCCACCAGAATATTAGATTAGATGACCTCTACTGTAGTACTATCAAATGCGAAGCTCAACACACTTCACCATGATTTTGTAAAGATTTTCTCCGAGATTTTGGTTATAATCTCCTGTGGTGTAAGTGTGGAGTTCAAGTTCGCCAGAAAGAAATAAAGAGAAAGGAAGAAAACTTAGACGGTGATTTGACTGAGCGGCCGTCTACCGCTCATAGCTAGGCATTTACTGCCGAAATATAGAGTTCCGTGAAATTTATGCCACAAAACGGCAAGCAGTTCACACTGCCGAACTTACCATTATTTATGCCGCTAAAAGGCAAGCAGTTGGTTTCTGCCGATCAGAAATCTAAAATGACAGAAACACAGGCAAGAGGTCTTGCCGCAGTCGGTTTCTAGTTTAGACTTAATTTTATTGTGCAACACTTAACCTATTTATACAGTTCTAATTCTAACTTAGATTCTATGGGTAATGCGCTATGATTTGCTGACCAAGCAGTATGCATCTTTTTCTCACCGTGCTTTACACCTGGTCGCATACATCAATGAGAAAAGATATTCGCGTACTGTCTGGCTGCATATCATGTTACAATGTGTGGATGCACTTCGGGTGCAATTATTATTGTTATGACTTATGACTATCATGCACTATGTTTGATAACAAGATATGATTATACATTTATTGTTGTTTTCGTCTTGTTTACTGTTTGGCATGTTTGTTTGGTATTTACATACAATACACTACACTCCGTACAAAATCTATGAAAATGTATGGAAAATCTAGAAGATTTTTGCCTAGATTTTGTAAAATCTCAAGATTATTGCAAAATCTTCTATAGTCTGTAAAGAGCTTAATGCTTGAAAGAGATTAGACGCGTTGAATCTGGCGAGGACAGCAGATTTCTAGGTAAAAAGATATGAAAGCGTTATAAACATATACCTATGTATTACACCTAGAAAATGAGCACCTTCAAACTGGTTGGCCGAACCCTTCGGTCAGGTTGCGGTTCGGCTGACCAGTGTTTTTAGCACCAAGGGGTGGCCCTCCATCGAATAGAATAGGTTCGATCCGACGGTTCGGATACCCCGAACGCACGTAATTAATTAGCACCTTTAAACTGGTTGGCCGAATCCTTCGGTCAGGTTGCGGCTCGGCTGACCAGTGTTTTTAGCATCAGGGGGCGATCCTTTATCGAATAGAATAGGTTCGATCCGACAGTTCGGGTACCCCATCGACCCGTCAAAATTGGTACTTTTGAACTGGTTGGCCGAACCCTTCGGTCAGGTTGCGGTTCGGCTGACCAGTGTTTTTAGCACTAGGGGGTGGCCCTCTATCGAATGGAATAGGTTTGATCCGACAGTTCTGAAACCCCGAACGCACCTAATTAATTAGCACCTTTAAACTGGTTGACCAGTGTTTTTAGCATCAGGGGGCGGTCCTTTATCGAATAGAATAGGTTCGGTCCGACAGTTCCGATATCCCATCGACCCGTCAAAATTGGTACTTTCAAACTGGTTGGCCGAATCTTTGGGTCAGGTTGCCGTTCGGCTGACCAGTGTTTTTAGCACCAGGGAGTGACCCTCTATCGAATAGAACAGGGTTGATCCGACAGTTCTGAAACCCCGAACGCACTTATGTAATTAATTAGCACCTTTAAACTGGTTGGCCGAGCCCTTAAGTCAGGTTGCGGTTCGGCTGACCAGTGTTTTTAGCATCAGGGGGTGGCCATCTATCGAATGGAATAGGTTTGATCCGACAGTTCTGAAACCCCGAACGCACTTAATTAATTAGCACCTTTAAACTGGGTGGCCGAGCCCTTCGGTCAGGTTGCGGGTCGGCTGACCAGTGTTTTTAGCACCAGGGACTGACCCTTTATTGAATAGAATAGGTTTGATCCGACAGTTCTGATACCCCATCGACCCGTCAAAATTGGTACTTTCAAACTGGTTGGCCGAACCCTTCGGTCAGGTTCCGGTTCGGCTGACCAGTGTTTTTATCATCAGGGACCCTCTATCGAATAGAATAGGTTTGATCCGACAGTTCTGAAACCCCATCGACCCGTCAAAATTGGTAATTTCGAACTGGTTGGCCGAACCCTTCAGTCAGGTTGCGGTTCGGCTGACCAATGTTTTTAGCATCAGGGAGTGACCCTCTATCGAATAGAATAGGTTTGATCCGACAGTTCTGAAACCCCATCGACCCGTCAAAATTGGTAATTTCGAACTGGTTGGCCGAACCCTTCGGTCAGGATGCCGCTCGGCTGACCAGTATTTTTTGCATCAGGGGGCGGTCCTTTATCGAATAGAATAGGTTTGATCCGACAGTTGCGAAAACCCCATCGCACCTAAAAAATATGCACCTTTAAACTGGTTGGCCGAACCCTTCGGTCAGGTTGCGGCTCGGCTGACCAATGTTTTTAGACTCACGGAGAGGTACTCTATCGAATAAAATAGGTTCGATCCGACAGTTATCCATACCCCCGAACACCTCTAATTTTTGCGTCTAATTACGTCTAATTACGCTATACTGGTCAAGTTTTGCTTCGGCTGACCAACCGTTTCGATATCACCGTAACTAAACGCAAATTTTAAGATGGTTAATTTCCGTAGTCTGGCTGGTCTAGCGGTTAGTGCGCGCACCTTCGGTGCACAGGCTCATGAGTTCGAATCTCACCGTGTTCCAAGGTGTTTTTCGAACTCACGAGCTTGTGACGGACTATGATCTCACTCAGATGTTAAACGAGTACCCATTTATGGGGATAAATAACACTGCTGAGCGTGATGCTGATCTCATTACCTCAACAAAAAGCAGATAAGATCTTGGAAATAGGATGTCACTCACACATCCTGCGGCCTTAGTCCAATGCTGGATTGTCGCGCCTGTTATTTTTATTTTAATTTCCGACAGTTCGAAAACCCCGGTTTTTTACCATCACGGCTCGGACTAATACAAGCAGAGGAAATTTGAAAAAACGATTGTTCTACGAGTAATAGCAAAACGAAGAGTGTTCGACAATTGTTAAAGGGCTGAAATTTTAAAACGAAATTTTCCATAGGAGATAAGTACGAGTAATAGAATTGCAGACTGAAAAAAAAACAAGAAAACATAAAAAATTGTATGAATTTTGAAAGAATTTTGTTCCGGTTTTAACCGGATGGACCAACAACCGTTCGGGTTAAAACCGGGAGGAAGAAAAAACCGGTTAACCGTTCTGAAAGTACCGGTTTTCGGACTAACCGTTCGGTTTTTGACATCCCTACTCGTTTTCGGGTCGATCAGGTTTTTATTTCGCAGGTCCACTATCAAATTATAGTGAGGCAAAAAATCTGCACAAAGGATGAGTTCCGTGACGTTGGCTATTGTGAACTTCCACGGAAACTGTCTGCGAAGCCCCAAGACCAGTGTCATCCGTTTTGTTCCGAAGGTGTCAATGGTAGTTCCGTTGGCAGCATAACGTTTCGTGTCAAGCGTGGGACACGGTTTATAACCCTTTTTCGGTAACACGGATATGTCCGCTCCCGTGTCGACAAGGAATTTATAGCCGCTCTTGCTGTCGTGAATTTGGAGACGACTATTAGAATTAAGAAGAGCATCGCTGGTTTGAGTGCGGCAGTTTGTTGGGGGGCCTACACGTGACTCCCGGACCACATGTAGCATTATCTAGTTTTTAGGGTTTTTTAGATTTTACAAAAAAACCCTTATGAAATCGATTTTGTCCGTCCGTCTGTTCACTAAATAACTCGCGAAAGGCTTAACCGATCGTCATGAAATTTGGTAGGAATGTGTAGAATGGTAACAGTCTTTGGCACGAAATACTTAAAAGTTGGTAGGACAAAAAGAACAGGGTGTCCCGGACATTTGGAAATTTGTTCACTAAATGTTGTTCACTATGTGCAAAATTATTCACTATGTATGTATCCAAAATCTAAAAAACCCTCGGGCGCAGCCCTCTGTACGCCGGTATTTTTTTGAAAAGATGACTTCGCGCACGGATCGCGGCATTTTCTGGCTTTGTCGCCAAATGTCCAATGGTAATAACACAAACCATTCTTCCTACCACTGCTTCTTCTTCTTCTTGTAGCGGTGCAGAAAGGTTGAAACCTCTGTGCATCTATGTGGGTACGATTTATGGTTCGTCAATGTTTGTGTCCGTGAGGTCTAAGCACAAAAACATAGCTGCTGCGATAGGGTTTTCCCACAGCGATATAGGGGTAAGATCAGTGGGCGCAGCGGGGCATTGAAACAAGTGACCCACATCATGAGGAGTACCATTGCAGTTTGGACAGATGTTTTGGATGTCCGGGTTTATGCGGGAAAGGTACGAATTAAGGCGTGAACAAAAGCCCGACCGAAGTTGAGCTAGTGTTACTCTAGTGGCTCTCGGGAGCCTAATCTCCTCAGGCGAAATTGGTGGTGGGCGCTCTGAGAGGATTCTATTCGCACCTAAACTCGCGATAGACCGATTCACTTCTTCAGTGTGGATCGCTGCAATGGCGGCTCGGTATGTAACTTCATCGTAAGGTCCCGTTTGTATCCCTGAACCTCTCTCTCAAGGTCTCGTAGACCACGCCTGACATGTCGTGGTGGAGGAATTCGGTCCATGAGATGATTATTGGGATGATCCTCACGGTAGTAACCAACAAGATACTGTTTTGAGAGTAGGAGATTGTGATCACGTATTGGCATCAATTTTGTCTCCTGATGTAAGTGATCCGGGGCAGACATCAGAAGGCAACCTGTCGCGATGCGTAGAGCGGCATTTTGGCAGACCTGAACTTTGGACCAGTTTGTGTCACATAGACTATGTGTCCAAACTGGGGCTGCATAATCAGCGGCCGCTCGACCCACCGCTTTATAAGTAGCTAGCATGGTTTCTTTATCTTTGCCCCAGGTGCTACCAGCTAGAGCTTTTAGGATGTTGTTCCTACTGCGCATTTTTTCACAGACTGAAGCTGCATGATTCGCAGACGTCATCATGTTCTCTAGGTGAAGCCCGAGAATTTTGGGGTTTTTAACATTAGGAACAGAATTGTTGCCAATACGTATTTCCATCTCCCATCTGATGTCCTCCCACCAAGTGGTTAGAAAAGTCGCAGAGGATTTGGACGCAGAGATGGTGAGGTTTCGGCTTTGGAAAAATGCCTGTAATCGTCCTAGATAGCGATTAATTCGGAGGCGCATTTCTTCCTTATCATTCCCTGTAGCGAGTACGGTGCAATCGTCAGCATAGGAAATCACCTCGATTCCTTCAGGTGGTGTGGGAAGGCCGGACATGTAGATGTTGAACAGAGTGGGGGAGAGTCCCCCTCCCTGTGGAACACCTAATTTGATTTTCCTAAGCTTGGAACGTTTGCCTCGAAACTCGGTGAAGGAGTGCCGACCAGCTAGATAGTTGGCAATCCAACGGATCTCTTGTGCAGGAAGATGCACAACAAGTTTGCTAAGAGCATTGAATGATTGACCTTATCAAATGCACTTGATAGGTCTATTGCCATCAGAATATTAGATTAGATGACCTCTACTGTAGTACTATCAAATGCGAAGCTCAACACACTTCACCATGATTTTGTAAAGATTTTCTCCGAGATTTTGGTTATAATCTCCTGTGGTGTAAGTGTGGAGTTCAAGTTCGCCAGAAAGAAATAAAGAGAAAGGAAGAAAACTTAGACGGTGATTTGACTGAGCGGCCGTCTACCGCTCATAGCTAGGCATTTACTGCCGAAATATAGAGTTCCGTGAAATTTATGCCACAAAACGGCAAGCAGTTCACACTGCCGAACTTACCATTATTTATGCCGCTAAAAGGCAAGCAGTTGGTTTCTGCCGATCAGAAATCTAAAATGACAGAAACACAGGCAAGAGGTCTTGCCGCAGTCGGTTTCTAGTTTAGACTTAATTTTATTGTGCAACACTTAACCTATTTATACAGTTCTAATTCTAACTTAGATTCTATGGGTAATGCGCTATGATTTGCTGACCAAGCAGTATGCATCTTTTTCTCACCGTGCTTTACACCTGGTCGCATACATCAATGAGAAAAGATATTCGCGTACTGTCTGGCTGCATATCATGTTACAATGTGTGGATGCACTTCGGGTGCAATTATTATTGTTATGACTTATGACTATCATGCACTATGTTTGATAACAAGATATGATTATACATTTATTGTTGTTTTCGTCTTGTTTACTGTTTGGCATGTTTTTTTTTTTTTTTTTTTTTTTTTTTTTTTTTTTTTTTTTTGCCTCACAGAAACTTTTGTCCCGGGACTAGGCTTCTCGGCATCACTTTACTTACTATCCGTACGTAAGTGACTAATCAATCAATCGAGTGTAAACTCTAGCAGATCGTAAAAAAAAACTGAAAACAAAATATATTAATAAGGAAATTTATCAAAATAACTTCTTTTAAACATTAGCTTATTAGTACAATTAAAATTAACTAAGTCCTTCAAACTATTATAAAGAATAATTGACCGTGTAATTGGTTCATTAAGCCCATAGTTTACTCTATGATAAGGCTGAACAAGAAGGTTGTTCCGCCGCAAATTGTGAGGAATATTTCTGACTTGAAAGTTATTTAATATATCTTCACAAACAATATGAGAGCAAAACAGGTCTCTTATAAACATAGCGTTTAAAAATGTTCTTCTATAATCTAAGGCTTGTAAACCCAATAAGGAACAGCGAGTTTTATAATCTGGCTTGAAACGCCAGCCAATTTGATAAATGGCAAACCGTGTAAAATTGTGTTGAATTCTTTCTATACGCTCGATATGCACCTTATAGAACGGATTCCACACAATAGAACAATACTCCAGGTGCGAACGAACGAAAGCTGCATACAATATTTTTAAAGTAAAAGCATCATTAAATTCGCGCGCATTACGTTTAACAAATCCTAACATACTATTCGCTTTTGAAATAATGTAATCAATGTGTTGTCGAAATGAAAGCTCATGGTCGAAAATTACACCAAGATCTGATATTTCGGCAACCCTTTCAAGAACACTACCTGTTAAGGAGTACTCAAAGAAGATCGGAGTTTTCAATTTATATATGCTAAGCACTTTACATTTACTAACATTTAAATTTAAATTATTATCGCCGCACCAAAATTGCAGCTTTTCTAAATCGGATTGCAACTTAAGGCAATCATCAATGTTGCGTATTTTCATAGCGATTTTCATATCATCGGCATACTGCCATACACGCACGAATTTAAAATTTTGGATGATATCGTTTATGAAAACTAAAAAGAAAAGTGGTCCTAAATGGCTTCCTTGCGGAACCCCTGATGAACACTTTATAACAGAGCGAGATGTACAGCCATTTAACTTCACCAACTGAGTCCTATCCGTTAAATAGGATCTCACCCAGCTTAGAAAAATTGACTGTATTCCTAAATGTTCTAGTTTTTTAAGTAAAATATTATGATCTACTCTATCAAAAGCCTTCGAAAAATCGGTATATACCACATCAACCTGCATTCCCTGCTCAATACCATCAGCAACAAATTTAGTAAATGATACCAAATTTGTTGAAGTTGATTTTCCTTTCAGGAATCCATGTTGACATGGCGATATCAAACGGCTAATTAAAACATCTATTTTATTTTTAATAAGCATTTCAAACAACTTCGGTATTGCAGATATTTTAGCTATGGGTCTATAGTTATCAATAAGATGCTTCGGACCCTTTTTGTGAACAGGCGTTATGTATGAAACTTTCCATTCATCAAGAAAAACACCTGAAGTCAAGGACAAATTAAAAATAAAGGCTAAAGGACGACATAACGATTGCATGCAATTCTTCAAAAATATATTAGGAATGCCATCAGGTCCGGCCTGAATACTAACATCAAGATCACGCATAGCATTCAATAGGTCATCCTCAGAAATCTCAAGAGCACTCGTAAGGTCCTCCTGAGCTATCCGAGGGACCAATGCACTCTGACTTCCATTGATGTTAGCATTCATTTCTGATGAAACGGAGTCTGGCACTTTGTAAACTGAACTGAAAAATCTAGCAAATCCGTCACAAACCGATTGAACATCTTTGTAAAAATTGCCATTGAATTCTAAATTTTTTGGGATTCCCGTATTCTTACCAGGGTTGCCGTTTTCAGATTTCTAAGTGTAACATTTATCTGATAAAATTGTAACATTTTTAGGTTGATTGTAACAAATTTTAAGATATTGTTGTTAATGAACAATTTTAGCATTAAATGTGCGCAAGTCCAAATTGAATGATTGAGTTATAAATTAAAATAAAGGATTTTGAAAATGTCTGACTTTCCGAAGATTTCATCTGTTCTGTTCCATAAACATTTCTGACGAAGTTGGTTTATAGGAGAAACGATATGTCAAAATTTCCACAATTTGTTTAAACTCGAGCCTACTATTTCATAACACATTTAATCCAAAAATTATTGGTTACAAATCTCAATCAATTAATAATGACACAACTCAGCACAGAAGCTTAGTTTCCGAATGACTGACGGAGCAGATAATTTCATAATGTTGGGCGCAAAACGAGATGCTCCCTTCAGTACATTAGTCAATGCTTAATACGATATAATCGAACTTAATTAATATATATACTTGGTGGGCCAAAAGTAATCACTCCATTAGAAATCGCTGTAGCTTTTTTTATTTTTCATAATTTCTGAACAAAACAAACGTAGAATACGAACTGTCAAGCCATGAATCGGTTTACTCCTAAGGAACGCGGCCATATTCTGAAGATCACCCGATTTAACTGTTCCAGACTTCTTTTTTATGGGGTTTTCTGAAGTCGCGGGTTTACGTCAACAAGCCTCAGACTCTTGAAGCCCTTAAGGAGAATATTCGCCAGGAATGCGAAAGACTGTCGCCCGATATTCTGGGAAGAGTGATGGAAAATGCCATAAAACGGGCCCGTATGGTAATCAACTGTGGCGGCGGCCACTTGGCCGATATCATTTTTGCGACTTGATTCAATAAATTCTAAGGGATTAAATAAACGTATTTCATTAGCAAAACCAAAGTTTTTTTATTAAGAAAAATACAGCAAAAGAACATCGGATGATTTTGGCCCACCTTGTAGATATAATGAGCAGAAATACATGCAGTAACATTATTATCTATCCTTCAGCTATACTTATTCCGTTCAGAAAACAACTTCGATATTGCGTGTTGTAATCTAACATGCTGCAAAAACATAAATTTGGTAGCAAGTACGCGGGTCAGTGGGATTGAATCCAAATACACCAGCACGCGCAACTCGCGCCAACTTATGATGTGCTCTAAAATGGAGTCAGCAAAAAATCCGGCAGCTAGCAAAAAAATTCACTCGCTAGTGTTTCCAGTAAAAAGAATTAAATTTAATAAATTTGAATTAAACTATCACGTTCCCCTTTAAATGCTACTTTAATTGTGAAATTTCGTACCCTTACATTCCAAATTTTGCCGAACATTTTGGCTACCGTAAATTTGTTGTTCAAATTTGTGTCAAGGTAGAATTCAATTCTTTTACTGAACTAAATCTAAGGCTTGGTGCAGTTTGCTGCTATAATTGAATGTTGAACATTGATTCTGAATCAAGAAGGGACCAACAAAAATGGGCGCTTAATCCAGGGGTTTCAAAATCAAAACCTGACCTGGGCCAAATGTCTTCAGGATTGACGGGCGCAGGATAAAATTTGTAAAAATACCTATAAACTTTTTTTTCGAAATTTCAATCTGAGTCACTAACGACCTCATGATTATATCCTCTAGAAATAGAATATTCATAAAATGCACTTCAAACAAATTTAAAAACTTTTGACAAGAAAAACCCTGAAGTTTTGTGGATCGATCAACAACCACATTTTGCAAATTAATTAACTAAGAATTAAACACTCCAGAAATATCATTGAAAGACAAAATTATTCGGCGGACAGTAATAAGTCTCGAACAAAAGTACACTAGACAACCGTCAGCTTCCTAAATAAATACATAATTAATTAATTAAAATGACGAGTTTCAAGAAATTTCATATACTTTAGTTTAACACATATTATTTTTTACAAACATTTCCATTTTTTACGCAATGTGCTGCTACATACTGTGTTTCTCCGATATGGCCGCAGGCCTCACAAAACTGGGCCGCCTGTGGCTCGCGGACCATAAGTTGGACATTCCTAGCTGAATAGATGGCTGATCATGCTCATCAGTGGCTGATCATGCTCATCACAAAAATATGAAATTTGTTTGGAAAAAAAATTGTTCGTGTCACTTATAGTAGAAAAATATTCAAATGTAGTTGATCCCTCCACTCTTGCCGATTGTAACAAAATTGGTCGGTGTGTAACATTGTAACAAGAAATCGAAAATTGTAACAAAATGTTACAATTGTAACACGAGTGGCAACGCTGATTCTTACGCTTGCTGTTTATAAAATTCCAAAATGTCTTACTGTCATTCTTTATATTATTTTCAGCTCTCGCAATATACTGTTTGTAAAGATTTTTATTCATTAATTCATACTCTCTTCTCAATCTAAAGAAATTTTCTTTATTGGCAAGAGAGGATGACTTCTTGTATAATTTATGGGCCTTATTTTTTGCTCTCTTAAGTTTGAACAATTCTTTGGTAGCCCAAGGATTTTTTGCTTTTATTTTATTCTTTTTTAAAGGAACGTACTTGCGAATAGATTTATTTAAAATTGAATTAAAAATTGTATAACTTTCAATAAGATTACTATTCGATATAACTGGAGCTAAATGTTTGTTTGGTATTTACATACAATACACTACACTCCGTACAAAATCTATGAAAATGTATGGAAAATCTAGAAGATTTTTGCCTAGATTTTGTAAAATCTCAAGATTATTGCAAAATCTTCTATAGTCTGTAAAGAGCTTAATGCTTGAAAGAGATTAGACGCGTTGAATCTGGCGAGGACAGCAGATTTCTAGGTAAAAAGATATGAAAGCGTTATAAACATATACCTATGTATTACACCTAGAAAATGAGCACCTTCAAACTGGTTGGCCGAACCCTTCGGTCAGGTTGCGGTTCGGCTGACCAGTGTTTTTAGCACCAAGGGGTGGCCCTCCATCGAATAGAATAGGTTCGATCCGACGGTTCGGATACCCCGAACGCACGTAATTAATTAGCACCTTTAAACTGGTTGGCCGAATCCTTCGGTCAGGTTGCGGCTCGGCTGACCAGTGTTTTTAGCATCAGGGGGCGATCCTTTATCGAATAGAATAGGTTCGATCCGACAGTTCGGGTACCCCATCGACCCGTCAAAATTGGTACTTTTGAACTGGTTGGCCGAACCCTTCGGTCAGGTTGCGGTTCGGCTGACCAGTGTTTTTAGCACTAGGGGGTGGCCCTCTATCGAATGGAATAGGTTTGATCCGACAGTTCTGAAACCCCGAACGCACCTAATTAATTAGCACCTTTAAACTGGTTGACCAGTGTTTTTAGCATCAGGGGGCGGTCCTTTATCGAATAGAATAGGTTCGGTCCGACAGTTCCGATACCCCATCGACCCGTCAAAATTGGTACTTTCAAACTGGTTGGCCGAATCTTTGGGTCAGGTTGCCGTTCGGCTGACCAGTGTTTTTAGCACCAGGGAGTGACCCTCTATCGAATAGAACAGGGTTGATCCGACAGTTCTGAAACCCCGAACGCACTTATGTAATTAATTAGCACCTTTAAACTGGTTAGCCGAGCCCTTTAGTCAGGTTGCGGTTCGGCTGACCAGTGTTTTTAGCACCAGGGGGTGGCCATCTATCGAATGGAATAGGTTTGATCCGACAGTTCTGAAACCCCGAACGCACTTAATTAATTAGCACCTTTAAACTGGTTGGCCGAGCCCTTCGGTCAGGTTGCGGGTCGGCTGACCAGTGTTTTTAGCACCAGGGACTGACCCTTTATTGAATAGAATAGGTTTGATCCGACAGTTCTGATACCCCATCGACCCGTCAAAATTGGTACTTTCAAACTGGTTGGCCGAACCCTTCGGTCAGGTTCCGGTTCGGCTGACCAGTGTTTTTATCATCAGGGACCCTCTATCGAATAGAATAGGTTTGATCCGACAGTTCTGAAACCCCATCGACCCGTCAAAATTGGTAATTTCGAACTGGTTGGCCGAACCCTTCAGTCAGGTTGCGGTTCGGCTGACCAATGTTTTTAGCATCAGGGAGTGACCCTCTATCGAATAGAATAGGTTTGATCCGACAGTTCTGAAACCCCATCGACCCGTCAAAATTGGTAATTTCGAACTGGTTGGCCGAACCCTTCGGTCAGGATGCCGCTCGGCTGACCAGTATTTTTTGCATCAGGGGGCGGTCCTTTATCGAATAGAATAGGTTTGATCCGACAGTTGCGAAAACCCCATCGCACCTAAAAAATATGCACCTTTAAACTGGTTGGCCGAACCCTTCGGTCAGGTTGCGGCTCGGCTGACCAATGTTTTTAGACTCACGGAGAGGTACTCTATCGAATAAAATAGGTTCGATCCGACAGTTATCCATACCCCCGAACACCTCTAATTTTTGCGTCTAATTACGTCTAATTACGCTATACTGGTCAAGTTTTGCTTCGGCTGACCAACCGTTTCGATATCACCGTAACTAAACGCAAATTTTAAGATGGTTAATTTCCGTAGTCTGGCTGGTCTAGCGGTTAGTGCGCGCACCTTCGGTGCACAGGCTCATGAGTTCGAATCTCACCGTGTTCCAAGGTGTTTTTCGAACTCACGAGCTTGTGACGGACTATGATCTCACTCAGATGTTAAACGAGTACCCATTTATGGGGATAAATAACACTGCTGAGCGTGATGCTGATCTCATTACCTCAACAAAAAGCAGATAAGATCTTGGAAATAGGATGTCACTCACACATCCTGCGGCCTTAGTCCAATGCTGGATTGTCGCGCCTGTTATTTTTATTTTAATTTCCGACAGTTCGAAAACCCCGGTTTTTTACCATCACGGCTCGGACTAATACAAGCAGAGGAAATTTGAAAAAACGATTGTTCTACGAGTAATAGCAAAACGAAGAGTGTTCGACAATTGTTAAAGGGCTGAAATTTTAAAACGAAATTTTCCATAGGAGATAAGTACGAGTAATAGAATTGCAGACTGAAAAAAAAACAAGAAAACATAAAAAATTGTATGAATTTTGAAAGAATTTTGTTCCGGTTTTAACCGGATGGACCAACAACCGTTCGGGTTAAAACCGGGAGGAAGAAAAAACCGGTTAACCGTTCTGAAAGTACCGGTTTTCGGACTAACCGTTCGGTTTTTGACATCCCTACTCGTTTTCGGGTCGATCAGGTTTTTATTTCGCAGGTCCACTATCAAATTATAGTGAGGCAAAAAATCTGCACAAAGGATGAGTTCCGTGACGTTGGCTATTGTGAACTTCCACGGAAACTGTCTGCGAAGCCCCAAGACCAGTGTCATCCGTTTTGTTCCGAAGGTGTCAACGGTAGTTCCGTTGGCAGCATAACGTTTCGTGTCAAGCGTGGGACACGGTTTATAACCCTTTTTCGGTAACACGGATATGTCCGCTCCCGTGTCGACAAGGAATTTATAGCCGCTCTTGCTGTCGTGAATTTGGAGACGACTATTAGAATTAAGAAGAGCATCGCTGGTTTGAGTGCGGCAGTTTGTTGGGGGGCCTACACGTGACTCCCGGACCACATGTAGCATTATCTAGTTTTTAGGGTTTTTTTAGATTTTACAAAAAAACCCTTATGAAATCGATTTTGTCCGTCCGTCTGTTCACTAAATAACTCGCGAAAGGCTTAACCGATCGTCATGAAATTTGGTAGGAATGTGTAGAATGGTAACAGTCTTTGGCACGAAATACTTAAAAGTTGGTAGGACAAAAAGAACAGGGTGTCCCGGACATTTGGAAATTTGTTCACTAAATGTTGTTCACTATGTGCAAAATTATTCACTATGTATGTATCCAAAATCTAAAAAACCCTCGGGCGCAGCCCTCTGTACGCCGGTATTTTTTTGAAAAGATGACTTCGCGCACGGATCGCGGCATTTTCTGGCTTTGTCGCCAAATGTCCAATGGTAATAACACAAACCATTCTTCCTACCACTGCTTCTTCTTCTTCTTGTAGCGGTGCAGAAAGGTTGAAACCTCTGTGCATCTATGTGGGTACGATTTATGGTTCGTCAATGTTTGTGTCCGTGAGGTCTAAGCACAAAAACATAGCTGCTGCGATAGGGTTTTCCCACAGCAATATAGGGGTAAGATCAGTGGGCGCAGCGGGGCATTGAAACAAGTGACCCACATCATGAGGAGTACCATTGCAGTTTGGACAGATGTTTTGGATGTCCGGGTTTATGCGGGAAAGGTACGAATTAAGGCGTGAACAAAAGCCCGACCGAAGTTGAGCTAGTGTTACTCTAGTGGCTCTCGGGAGCCTAATCTCCTCAGGCGAAATTGGTGGTGGGCGCTCTGAGAGGATTCTATTCGCACCTAAACTCGCGATAGACCGATTCACTTCTTCAGTGTGGATCGCTGCAATGGCGGCTCGGTATGTAACTTCATCGTAAGGTCCCGTTTGTATCCCTGAACCTCTCTCTCAAGGTCTCGTAGACCACGCCTGACATGTCGTGGTGGAGGAATTCGGTCCATGAGATGATTATTATCACGGTAGTAACCAACAAGATACTGTTTTGAGAGTAGGAGATTGTGATCACGTATTGGCATCAATTTTGTCTCCTGATGTAAGTGATCCGGGGCAGACATCAGAAGGCAACCTGTCGCGATGCGTAGAGCGGCATTTTGGCAGACCTGAACTTTGGACCAGTTTGTGTCACATAGACTATGTGTCCAAACTGGGGCTGCATAATCAGCGGCCGCTCGACCCACCGCTTTATAAGTAGCTAGCATGGTTTCTTTATCTTTGCCCAGCTAGAGCTTTTAGGATGTTGTTCCTACTGCGCATTTTTTCACAGACTGAAGCTGCATGATTCGCAGACGTCATCATGTTCTCTAGGTGAAGACCGAGAATTTTGGGGTTTTTAACATTAGGAACAGAATTGTTGCCAATACGTATTTCCATCTCCCATCTGATGTCCTCCCACCAAGTGGTTAGAAAAGTCGCAGAGGATTTGGACGCAGAGATGGTGAGGTTTCGGCTTTGGAAAAATGCCTGTAATCGTCCTAGATAGCAATTAATTCGGAGGCGCATTTCTTCCTTATCATTCCCTGTAGCGAGTACGGTGCAATCGATTCCTTCAGGTGGTGTGGGAAGGCCGGACATGTAGATGTTGAACAGAGTGGGGGAGAGTCCCCCTCCCTGTGGATCACCTAATTTGATTTTCCTAAGCTTGGAACGTTTGCCTCGAAACTCGGTGAAGGAGTGCCGACCAGCTAGATAATTGGCAATCCAACGGATCTCTTGTGCAGGAAGATGCACAACAAGTTTGCTAAGAGCATTGAATGATTGACCTTATCAAATGCACTTGATAGGTCTATTGCCACCAGAATAGTTCTGTGACAACGACTGCGTTGATTTAGCCCATCACGAATGCGTGTAGTGATCGCATCGAGGGCAGTGGTGGTACTATTCATCTTCCTGAAGCCATGCTGGTGAGGTTCTAGCTTCGCATGTGCAACGAGAGTGGGGTGAATAAGGGCCTCCAGCGTCTTTGCGACAGGAGAAAGTATCGTAATGGGGCGGTAGGATTCCCCGAGATTTGCGCTCTTCCCTGGCTTGAGACAGGGAACAATTCGACCTGTTTTCCAGATTTCAGGGATGGCAAGCGTGGACATCGACAAGTTAAAGGCGGCCGTGAGATACTCAATGGCTGGAAGGTCGAGATGTTTCAACATGGTCATCGAAATGCCATCTGGTCCGAGGGCCTTGGAGTTTTTAGCATTCTCAATGACTTTTTTTAACCTGGTCCGCTGTAAAAGATGGTATGGTGTCAATATTCCGGCTGCGAATCCGTCTTCTAATTTTGCGCTTGAGGCCGTCAGACTTGGGATGTACAATAAACTGTTTATTGAACAGGCTAGCACACTGAAGAGGATCGCAGGTTTTTGTGTTGCCAAATTCAATGGCGTTGTTGCCCTTTTCTTTCCGAGGATTGGAAAGGGCGCGGACCACTGCTCTTTGAGCGAGATTTACGGTTAGATGAACGCGGACGACGTTCCTTAAGATGTTTTAACTGCTGTGACAGTTTAGAAATTTCTTGCTGTAACGACTGCAAATTGACTGTACCCGGCTCGCAATCTGGCATTTGAACTGCCGTAATCGATGAGCGTGATAATTCCATAATTTTGTCCGCTTGAGTTGCCAATTTGGGTAGATCAGTCACCTCGCTGATGGCTAATATATTACGCACGTGCTCCGGTAACTGTTCTAGGAAAAGTGCTCGCACAACCGAGTCGTTGACTTGCCCGGCGGACTGGTTCCGTATACGTTGCATTAAAACCGAAGGCTTGTCGTCCGCGATATCGATGCCGCGCAATAGGTTCCGGAGTTTCGTTTCACTCGATTCTGCAAACGCGCTGATAATACGACTTTTTATGGTTTCGTACCGTTCCGTACCCGGAGGCGATTGGATGATATCAGCCACAACTGGTAATACAGACTGATCTAAATTTACGATGACGTGACAATATTTGGTTCGATCGTTCGAAATACACGACAGCTCGGAAGCGGCATGAAAAAACACCGGATTATCACGCTAAAACGAAGGCAAAGTTACTCTCTGCGCAGCATGTAAGTGTATGTTGCGGTTCTCGTCGGAGGCTCCGCTGGTCGAGGCTGAGCGGGGCGAGGCGGCGGTGGTGGTCGAGGTCGCGGTGGAAGACGTGAATGCGGTGGTGGCGGGGTCCGCGCCCGATTTTGATGGCATAGCGAGGGTCATTTTTCACCTACCTCGTGTCTACGATGATTCGCAACTTCGAATTACCTGGTCCGTGCGACTCGTTCTGCAGACGATGCCACCCAATGTGTCTTGATAGCCGTTGCGACTCCGCAGTGCAATTGTTGAGTGCGGTTCCAATTTGCAATTGTGCGGTGTCCTTGTTGAACCGTCGTCGGGATCACCAATTGTAGCGATTTGTGTACGATTGACAAAAGGAAATACGATGAAATTATGTTTCCAACGTTGGTGGCAATGACAACACACAAAAACTACTATTAGCCCTATTCGACTCACTGGATCATTTCCAGATTTATTGGAAATCCCATACAAAATGATAATCCTGGAAGTTGATCCAGGGTATGACTTGGATCATCTGCCAAACTAATCCCCTAGATGTCTCCGCGAACAATTTCCCGTATGTCATTTTGTAATTCAGTATTTTCGGTTTGTAAACTTTATTCAGAGTTAATCATTTTAATATTTCTTGCTACTTATCCTTTTAATTGTATCTCGCACGGTGCACAATTACAAATGCAATGTATAATTTAGAATATCGCGTTGGGGCCAGATGACATGATAGTCAGCTGTTACCAATTTGGGAAATTTTGATCCGATTTCATTCGACTTGGACAGGATCAATGATCCAGTCAGTCGAATAGGGCTATTAATTACTTGCTTTATTAAGGACAAATTCAAAAATACAATGTAATTGCAAAATGTAATGTTAACCGCGTCACATCGAAAGAACGAGAGATGAAAATATTTCAAGCAGTTGTGAAATTCAGTCTGGAGGCGGAAAAGGCACTTGGAGTTTCGAAAGGTCCACTCCACACGAAGAATGAAACATGGTGGTGGAACACCGAAACTAAGGAAGCAGTGCAAGCCAAATTGAACGCATTTAAGGCATGGACGAAATGTGAGTCAAGCAGTGACACCGAACGGGTTCTACTTCGCGAAAATTATATACAATGCCGTAAAGCGCTTGGTAGCTCAAGCAAAGGCGAAGGCAGCTGAGAAATTCTACCAAGAATTAGAAACTCAGACTGCGACCCAAGGACCGTCTTTGCGCGAGAGACCTAAGCACGACGCCAGCATATTTAGGGTCGCAGCCCAAGGAGAAGGAACGCTCGGGAAATACAGGCGCCAAAGTACGTGGAGGACTCGCAAGGAATGTTGCTGATTGACGATACGGCAATTTGTAGCAGGATGCGAGAGTATTTTGACGAACTTCTAAATGAAGAATTTCCTCGAGCAGCTTTTCGAGATGTTGAGCCGAATACCACAAATATTGAAGATATCTCAGAGGAAGAGGTGATGGAGGCAATGCATCAGATGAAACGCGGAAAGGCAGTCGGACCGGACAAAATCCCCGCGGAATTTTGGTTGAAAATGTAAAATGTCGGGCTTAGTTGGCTCACAGTTCTCTTCAACAAAATCAAAGGTGGACAACCGATGCCTGATGCTTTCAGGGAAAGTTTTCTTCTTCCTTTCAAAGGCAAAGGCGAAGGCAGCTGAGAAATTCTACCAAGAATTAGAAACTCAGACTGCGACCCAAGGACCGTCTTTGCGCGAGAGACCTAAGCACGACGCCAGCATATTTAGGGTCGCAGCCCAAGGAGAAGGAACGCTCGGGAAATACAGGCGCCAAAGTACGTGGAGGACTCGCAAGGAATGTTGCTGATTGACGATACGGCAATTTGTAGCAGGATGCGAGAGTATTTTGACGAACTTCTAAATGAAGAATTTCCTCGAGCAGCTTTTCGAGATGTTGAGCCAAATACCACAAATATTGAAGATATCTCAGAGGAAGAGGTGATGGAGGCAATGCATCAGATGAAACGCGGAAAGGCAGTCGGACCGGACAAAATCCCCGCGGAATTTTGGTTGAAAATGTAAAATGTCGGGCTTAGTTGGCTCACAGTTCTCTTCAACAAAATCAAAGGTGGACAACCGATGCCTGATGCTTTCAGGGAAAGTTTTCTTCTTCCTTTCTATAAGAACAAGGGAGACTTACGCAAACTCAACAACTATAGGGCTATAAAGTTAACACCTCATACACTGAAGATCTACGAGCGAGTTGTCTGCAACCGATTGAGAAAGATTGTGCGGTTGAATGACAATCAATGCGGCTTTGTTGAAGGTCGATCTACAGTCGATGCGATTCAGTGCATTCGTATTGCGATGGAAAAGTATAGAGCAGCACGAAAGGACTTGCACTTTGTATTCATCGATTTGGAAAAGGCATTCGATAGAGTACCTCGTGATCTGATATGGTTGGCCTTGAGAGCACTTAATGTCCCTGAGGCATACGTCAGGATGATACGAGACATGTATGATGGAGCTACCACTAAGGTTAGATGCACAGCCGGTGAATCAGAAGAATTTCCGGTGAATGTCGGATTACCCCAGGGCAGTGTATTGAGTCCGTTGCTCTTCAACATCATCATGTGCTACTTATTAACACGTATATCCGACGGCCTAGAAATATCTCCTCTTTTTGCCGATGATATAGTCCTCAGTAGCCCAAACATCGTTGCCTTGCAAGCTGCACTTACAAAATGGTGTGACATTCTGGACTGAGGGTAAGTATAACAAAGACTGAGTTCTTATGCTGCCCATTCTCAGACCCAGATGCACCGATACCAGATACGTACGTCAAAGGAGAGCAGCTTAAGTCTTGTACCAAGTTCAAGTACCTTGGCTCGATGGTGAACAGCGGAGCTACATGCGATGATGACATCAAACACCGCACAAAGGTTGGGTGGATGACGTGGCGAGAAAACTCTGGAGTTTTCTGCGATAAGAAAATGCCACTGAAGCTAAAGGGCAAGTTGTCCAAAACGGTTGTACGTCCCGCACTCATGTATGGATCAGAATGCTGGACCATGTATGAAGGTTACGCGAAAGAAATGACAGCGACTGAAATGAAAATGTTACGCATGTCAGTTGGTGTAAAAGGGACCACATCAAGAGTAGCTACATACGAGGCAGCTGGTCCATACCCCAACCAATCACCGAAAAGCTCGAAGACCGACAAATGGATTGGTATTGCCATGTTCAAAGGCGTCCGCCTGAGAACCCCGCGAAGAAAGCGATATCAATGGAAGTTCCACTTGATGGACCCAAGGCCAGAGGCGCACCGAAGAACACCTGGATGTGTCAAATGAAAAAGTAACAACAACGCATTGGTCTCGGCGATGACACGATCCAAGATAGAGCTGCCTGTAGAAATATGCTGAGATATTATCGCCAAAACGGGCGATGTGCCTACACCGCAGGTCGAGCAACGCGAGGCCATGGAGCGGTATAAAGAACAAGGCAAGGAAGAAGAAGAGTGAAATTCAGTCTGGTACACTATTTCTCCCAGTCTCCGCTGCTACGAATTCGCGCTGTAGTCGCTTGTCAAAGTGGCTGCTCGCCACATGTGCTTTAGCGCCATCTCTGTTCTGGTGTCTCATCTAATCTTCGATATTCTGCCAACTCAGCGGGATTTGGCGACAGTGGACCGGTAACCGGATTTGCTGTCCGAATTTTTTGGCGGTTATTTTCGGTGTACTAGAATTGCTAATAGCGAGTTTATTATTGTGAATAAAAATTTGTTATTAATTTTCCCAAACTGCCCAGGTTTTTCTCCAGCTGATAGAGGTGTTGCAGTGTGGGGCCCCGGATACTGATTATATTTCCCGGAAAAACACAGGAGAAATATTTCCTCGTGTTTTCTGGTAACATTATGCAAATATTGCCAAAAAATCCTTAGTTTTGTTAAGATATGATCCTAAGGCTGTGCGCCAATTTTTAAAATAATCTTACAAGCACCCCACTTTGGTGTGCATTCCGTACACCTTTTTTGGAAACAACGTGGGAAATCAATTTCTGGTGCGTTTGTTCGGCTGTTGGCGGACACCCTATAACATTCATTAAAGAAAAAACATTCTTTTATGTATCTGTTATATATTATTTGTTAATAGGAATATGATTTTTATTTATTTTTTTAATATAAGCTGTTAATCCTCGTACTCCAATTAAAACATGTTTTCTTCATATTTAAATTTAAAATAAACGGTATCACATACCTGATTTTTAAATATTTGTATTTTTTACATATTTCTTTGTTATTGCTTTTAAATCATTTAACGGGGACAGAGTGCTCAATTCAAAAAACATATTGGTCAATCCTCTCAAATGAATTGCTGTATTTAATTTATAATTATACATAATCGATAATGACGTAATTTTATGCAGTTTTCGTTTCCTTTTCTAGGTGCTTCCTTCTGCACTCGGGTGAGAAACTATCGACTCAACCTAAAACCGCATGCGTTTGTACGTGTTTTTTTTTTTTGAAAGAATGGTGGTTATCCATAAAAGTCGTATATCGTTTAAAAGTTTGAAACCTTAGCTACCTGTTGGTACCCTTCTTATCAATATTTGCTTCGAACTTTTTAAATTATTGCCACTTGTGACAAAAACCCAGAAAAATTGAAAGTTCAGGTAAAGTTCAAGTCAGCGCCCGTAATCGGTTTCTCATTATCAGCTGCATCAGGAAAGTTAGGCAACTTACATCTCAAGTAATTTCAATCACAGTTTTGTCATCAATGGATACGACGCCAGATCAGGCGGCACAAGTTGTAGCCCTATTGTCGGAAAATCATAGTCAGCGAACCGTCGCTCGCCGTCTTGGAATGAGTCAGTCTGCTGTCTCGAGAGTTAGCAGGAGATTTCTGGTAGCTTTGCTTTACGAACGGGCCGCGCTCGATCCACATCAGAGAGAGATAACCGTTTCATTGTTACAAGTACGTTACGAAATCAGTTCCTCACGGGTGTTGCTGCGCAGCGGAACCTGAGGCGTGTTTGCGGAGTAGCTGTCAGTGTCTGGACAGTAAGGAGACGTTTAAGGGACGCGAATATCACTACAAGACGGCTTGCGATTTCGTTCAAAAAACATCAATTTTAAAAGTGCTCACCAAATATTAGTTAAAATGAGGCCTTAAGCTTTTCAATGACATACGATTTTTATGGATAACTGCTATACTGTTCGAAAAACACGTACAAATACACACGCGTTTAGGTTGAGTCGATAGTTTTGCACCCGAGTGTATTTCTTTATTTAGTTTCCTGATTTTAAAAAACATTCTTGCTCAAAAGAACATTTTTGTAAACTTAAGATCTTGGAAATTGGAAATGTCAACTACACATCTGCAGCCTTGTCCATTGTTGCCTGTCATTTATTTTTGCCTTAACTTTGAATAAATGGTTGAAGTGGACGATACAGTACGTCGACTCGTGATGCATGAAATCAAGATAATGCTGGTAACACATTTATCAATCGAAACGAGATTCACCTGTTTAATTTGTGCGTGCGATAGATAACAAGAAATATGCCCTACTGTTTGATCGTGCTAGTGGTGAATAGTTCAATCTTTCTTGTGGTACATTGTTCTTATAAGAGCGAAAAATTGATAAGACGAGCTGAGAATCTGTAAGTATTAAGAGGATTATTTATTAAATTGACTTAGATAGGGCGGAATTCATAGTCTCCACTTATACTTAAGGGAACCCTTAACACTTCTGTCGGCACCTATGCTATTACAATACACTAATTCTATACATGGCAGGACCGAGAACCTTATCTGTAGAATCATTCTGCCAATTCTAAAATAGCATTTTTAAACAATAAAATCATTTAAATAATTTTTCTAGATTTACTGAAAACAGAAATTTTGATGTGGTTTTAGTACAAGCATTTTTTTTTTCATTTCTTTTCTCCCTTTTTTTACTTTTCTATTTTCATGGCATATATCTAGTAGAAAGTTTGATCGCATTTTCCAGTTGCAATATCTTTGGGGAAATATTTGGCGTAAATTTCTTGATCAAATTTATTTATAAAGACGTTCGCAAGTCACTCATACGTAGCCCTTACTATTGCAAAGGAAATACAACTCGTTTGAATTTCCGAGAATAACATACCAGTTGATTAGGTGATGTTATAAAACATGAAAATTTCAGGCATACGAATTTTCCGAACTTCACATTAGAGAGTTTTAGCATATCGTTCAAAATACATATTACGATAGAACGAGTAGGCTTTGACATTTTCTATGAAACATTCGCTTGCCTATCGTACGCAAAATAGTATACCACAATTTTTTATGTCCCAAGTAGGCATAGGTGTATTTCCGTGAATTTGGCTGACTATAAACAGCTGGAATTGTGGGTTCATGATAATTTATTTGTCGGCTATGCCTACTTCGAACATACAAACTTGTTGTATACTGTTTTGCGTACGATAAGCAAGTGGATTTTTCATAGAAAATGTCAAAGCCTATTCGTCCTATCGTAATATTCGGAACGATATGCTAAAACTCTCTAATATCTCAGAATTGTTTATTGTTTGTATAAATTTAATTTCATCCTTCAGAATTTTATATTTGCACTTTTTAGCTGCAGTGAAAAATATACACTCGGCCGCAAAACTATCGACTCAACCTGAAAGCGCGTGTATTTGTACGTGTTTTTTGGAAAGTATGATAGTTATCAGTGGCGGAACAACTTCACTCGGGGCCCTCCCGCCAGCTTCTTGAGTGGGCCCCCCTACACTGAGAAAAAAGACGAGTGAAATAAATCGAAAACACTCCATACTTTTTAGTCATCAGCCACAGTCATTTTCCATACAAGTTGACAGATTGTCAGGTAATTGATCGACTGACTCTGTAAATTTGTATGGGAAATGACTCTGACTGATGTCTAAAAACTGCCGATCGACCTTAAACCAACTGTTTTGAAACTTGATTTTGACGTGACAGTGTTTCGGCTAAAATTAAGAATTTCTTACCTAAAATAAATTTGCTAAGAGCTACTTTGACTCTTTGCATTCTTATATTGAGAATGGCGTCCTTGTTGTAACGTTTATTAAATTAATGATTTCTTCAATCGTTTTTTTTTTATTTTAAAATAAAAACGCTCACGCAGCGCAACCTCTATAGGTGTTATTTAAGCCTCTATAGGTGATATTAAGGCATAGTGAATTACCTGCTCCTACAATGAAATTCGATCCCGCGAACCTATGATTTGAAGACTGCGCCTTATCTACCCTAATGCCGCACACACACGGTCAATCTGAATCCTTTATTTTTATTTTCGTTCTGTCTAAATAGAAGAAAAATTTGGAATTTGCCAGAACGAAGAATCCAAAAAATGGATTTGGATGCTTTGTGTGTGGGCGGCCTTAGAAAAAAGCGACACGTTATTAATTGAACTCTATTCCTTGTTTTAGCTTTAAATTGATGTGTGCTTTAATTTAAATCCTCCAATTTTAAGAACGCTTGTACTTAATATTGAATTAAATACAGCAATCTTCTCAAGACTCCTTCCAAAACAAATGTGGCCTCTGCACCACAGCCCTAATGACCCTGTGTAAATCGCAAGCAAGAAAAAATATTTTAGTCTTCAACGACACATACAGGCCGTCCTAACTAGATTGAACTAAGTTTAATACCACCACTTTTTTCGTGCTTGACAGTTGTATATGACAAAGTGGATTAGAATTTGGTTCGAAAATTTGGGAACGGTACTACATATCACCAAAAATGTTCTAAGATAGTTTAGTTTCAGAGAGACCTAAGGAATCTTTTTGCCCATATGGTACTTGGCTGGGAAAAGGGTGGGTCGGATTACAACCGCGGCTACAGTTACAGCAAATAGCGCAGCCATGCCATTTGAGGATCCGGATTGTCTCATGAACTTTCAAAGATTTTAGGACAATATTGAATTTGTTTATCTAAGAGAGCTGGTGAAAGAGGAACATTAAATTTAGCATTTGTTTTGACTTCGAAAAGTGTATATCTCTTCTTGTCTACAAAAAATATCTACGTCGGAGTGTTGTTTTTATGGTTCGAAAAATGTTTCATGTGGCTTTTGGGCCCCCAAATCTCGTGGGCCCTCCCGCCACGCGGGCCCTGTGGGCCCTTATGCGCCGCCCCTGATAGTTATCCATAAAAGTCGTATGTCGTTTAAAAGTTTGAAACTTTAGCTAACTGTACCCTTTTTATCAATATTTGCTTCGCACTTTTTAAATTATTGCCACTTGTAACAAAAAACCCAGAAAAATTGAAATTTCAGGTAAAGGTCACGTCAGGTAAACTACCCTTATAAACGCGCCCGTAATCGGTTTCTCATTATCAGTTGCATCAGAAAAGTTAGGTAACTTACATCTGAAGTAATTTCAATCACTGTTTGGTCATCAATGGATACGGCGCCAGATCAGGCGGCACAAGTTGTAGCCCTATTGTCGGAAAAGTATAGTCAGCGAACCGTCGCTCGCCGTCTTGGAATGAGTCAGTCTGTTGTCTCGAGAGTTAGCAGGAGATTTCGAGAGACTGGTAGCTTTAATTCGAGACCAAGAACGGGCCACCCTCGATCCATTTCAGAGAGAGACGACCGTTTCATTGTTACAAGTACGTTACGAAATCGGTTCCTCACGCGTGTTGCTGCGCAGCGGAACCTGAGGCGTGTTCGCGAAGTAGCTGTTACTGTCTGCACAGTATGGAGACGATTAAGGGAAGCGAATATCAATCCAAGACGGCCTGCCAGGGGCCCCAAATTGACTGCACGACACCGACAAGCGCGCCTCTTATTTGCTCGAGATCATCTTACTTGGAGCGATACGGAATGGAGCTCAGTATTGTTCACTGACGAGTCGAGAATGTGTCTATATGGCAGTGACAGAAGATGTCCAGTCTACAGGCGTCCAACTGAGCGATTTGCGCAGTGCTGTTTCACTGAAATGGTTGCATACGGCGGCGGTTCCTGTATGATGTGGGCTGGCTTTTTCTTGGAGGGAAAAACGGATCTCGCATTCGTGCCCACAGGAGGCCGAAGAGGAGGGCTGACAGCTGAGCGATACGTTACCGATATTGTCCGTGTCCACATTGTGCCCTATGCAGCATTTATTGGCGAGAACTTCACTTTGATGCACGACAATGCCCGGTGTCATGCATCGCGCCTCACTCGACAGTTCTTGAATGAAGCCAATATGTCGTCACTTAACTGGCCTGCACGCAGTCCCGACATCAATCCCATTGAAAACTTATGGGACGAACTCAACAGAAGAGTCCGAGCCAGAAATCCAGTCCCTTCGTCCACTGAAGAATTGAAGGCAGCCCTATTAGAGGAGTGGACCGGTATTCCTCAAGATACCATCAGCAACTTGATCAGATCAATGCAGAATCGACTGAAAGCTGTCATTAGAGCAAGAGGAAGCAATGCCAAATACTAAAATAATAAACACTTTACTTATTTTCCAACAGTTTTTGTTTTATTTGAAAAAAACCTAACCAAAAACCATTTTCATATTTGCTCATTTCCCCTACGATTTCGCTCAAAGAGCATCAATTTTAAAAGTGCTCACCAAATATTGGTTAACATGGTACCAACGTAAAGCTAAGGCCTTAAGCTTTTCAATGACATACGATTTTTATGGATAACTGATATACTTTTCGAAAAACACGTACAAATGCACGCGCTTTTAGGTTAAGTCGATAGTTTTGCGGCCGAGTGTAGTTCTGGCCAGACCTATTGGGTATCAAAAAGCACTATAAATTGAAATTCCAATTTTATCCAAGAAAGTGTCAAAGGACGAAAACAATTAACACTTACCTATAATTCCAATTTTTGGTAATACAATTTTTTACTGGAAAGAGACAGTTTTAATGTGTCCGCTTTGGGAAGAAAATATGTTTGATCAAAACTGATGGAAGGAAAGGGTTTTGATAGATGCCATTACCGGCATCAAGTAAGTTTTGCAACACTGAAAAAATCATTTGCTAAGAACAAGAAAAAAATACAATAAAAGGAAAGGAAGAATTTTACCTATTTTAAGGTGTATTTTCTTGCACTAAGAAAAGTCTTTGCTTAAAATAAATTAATAAGCATTATTTTAAGCAAAAACTTTTATTGAAACAAGAAAATACATCTTAAATCAGAAAAACTTTTCTTGAAACAAGAAAATAACATCTTAAATCAGAAAATTTTTTCTTGGAACAAGAAAATACATCTTAAATCAGGAAAAATTATTCCTTGGCTGTTTTTTTATTGTATCTTAAATCAGAAAAACTTTTCTTGGAACAAGAAAATAACATCTTAAATCAGAAATTTTTTTCTTGGAACAAGAAAATACATCTTAAATCAGGAAACATTATTCCTTGGCTGTTTTTTATTGTATTTTTTCTTGTTTTAAGCAAATTATTTTTTTTCAGTGAAATTTCAAAGCTTTCGGAAACTACGGAAAAAAATAGTTTTGATCATTGCTAAGCTCACAACTGTGTAGAGCAGTTAAAATTAGTTTGACGGTACCAATATGAAACTTCCTATTGTTTATGGGCGTATCCAGTTTACATTTACAGGCAGAATTTTGTTTATTTGGTTTTTGATTTACATATGTCACACGAGCCTGGCAACACCAGAGGGGATGACATCGAATTGCAATTCTCGGGAGTCGTGTGAGAGACGCCGTCGCGAGAAAACGTTGTGTTTGATCTAATAAAAGCTTATATTACCCGTAATACATATTTTGTTATTTTCTCGGTTCGTTTTGACAAATCAGAAGTGGGATGCCGTCGGTCAGAATATCCGAACTAACCGCCCGTCAACTCCGCGAGTGTTTGGCAAAACAAAAATTGAAAATCGGAGAGCCGAACTCGTCGATCGATTAAGCGAGTATTTGTAGACCGATAACGTCAACGTTTCCAATGCGGAAGAGGAGCCCGATGATGGAAGTGACTCTCTGAGGGACGAGGTGCAAACGTTAGCATTGCAAGTGGCAAATTTAATAAAAGTTGTCACCGAGATGGGACGCCATGATGGTCCAAGTCCACCCGTTTCATCGACCTCAATTCCGGCCGTTCCGCTGAACACGACCGAAAGACACGAAAATCCGAGTACGAGTTTCGAAGGGGAAGTTCGAACAATACCACAATCGAGTGCGCCTGTCATTGCAACGGACGAGAGAGAGCAGCACGACACGACAACTCCCTCATGCAACGACACGCAGACGAGATATCGAGACAGACACCCGTTTACTGTCAACGATGTGGTGAGTGTGCTCCCATCATTCGACCCATTGGACGAAACATCACCGACCGCAAAACAATTTGCAGATCGTGTGGGAAAGCTCGCACACATTTACAAATGGGATTTATTTATTTATTTATTTATTTATTCAAGAATACCAAAACAGGAAAATATAATCCAAAAACGGTATAATTAACAATATGACGTTAAAGAGTATTAATTCAAATGTTCATTTATAAGGACTAAGTAAATGCACTTAAGTAAAATACTAAAACAATAAAATAAGCACGTTTTTAATTAATGTTAAAAAAAAGTAGAAAAGAACAAATTAAACAAGTAATAGAAAATAGATACACAAAACAAAAATCAAAAATCACCAAAAATGTCTGTTACTAACAGTTTACTATGTAGTCGATTTTTAAACGAAATGAGCGAAGTAGCCAATGGACCGAGTTGCAGTCTATCATAATTGCGCATGGAACGAATAAGAGGCGAGTTCATGAAGACCGAAAGTTCCGCTGTGGGTGGGTCAAAAACTAGAGTTGAGCGCGTGTTGTACGACTGAACACGGAAAATTATATAATCAGTCAGCGATGAATTTAATAGACCACGGCATAATTTAAAAAGGATGCACTCATCTAGGAATACTCTCCGCTTTTGAAGGGATAACAAGTTAAAGCAGCCAAGCCGCTCAGCATACGGTAGATAAGGCTGATTGAACTTGTAAAGTAGAGCCCTTGTAAATTTTCGTTGTCCGGATTCTATGGCGGTAGTATATGTGGAAGATGTGGGAGACCATATGAAGGAAGCATACTCTAGCCCACTGCGAACTAGCAAAACAAACAATTTGATGGAAGAACAAACAGAGTTAAAATCGCTAGAGCAGCGTAAAACAAAACCTGCAAGCTTAGATGCTTCATGATATGATATATCATGGCATTGCATTTAGAAGCGTTAAGCCGAAGATGATTGGAGCTACACCACGTTGATAATGTATTTATATCAGATTGCAATGATAAACAATCATCGGGGCCAACAATTGAAGCGAAAAGCTTGCAATCATCTGCATATAATAAACAGCGGTTATTCATCAGAGCAGGTAACTCATTTATGAAGAAGCTGAAGAGGAGTGGCCCCAAAATAGAGCCTTGTGGAACTCCAGATGAAGGGGAGAATGGCGGAGAAAGTGTGTTATTAAATACTACACGAGAAGAGCGCCCGAGCAGATAAGAAGAGAGCCATGATACAAGGTAATACGGGAAATTAAGTGATAACAATTTATCAAGTAGAATTCTATGATCAACCGTGTCGAAGGCTTTAGAGAAGTCCATATAAATTACATGGACATCTAAATGTTTCTCAAACGATCTTGCGATAAAGTCTGTAATTTCAGCCAAGTTAGTGACTGTAGATTTTTGTTTGCAGAATCCATGTTGGTTGGGGCAAATCAGGTGCCCAAAAGATTCGTAAATCAATTCATATACGAGCCGTTCAAGGAGCTTGGAACAACTTGAAAGAAGTGAAATGGGCCTATAATTAGAAACCTCATTACTATCACCTTTTTTAGGTAAAGGTACGATGTACGACTGCTTCCAATCAGATGGGAATATTCCTTCTTGCAGACTTTTATTGAATATTATAGCCAGGGGAATTGAAATGGCCGCATTACTTTTCTTAAGAAAATCATTAGAGATTCCGTCTGGACCAGATGATGAGTTACATTTAAGAGCGGAGATGAGGGACTGGACGCAAGTTGGATCTATCGGCGAGAGATTAGACATAATATTCGGTAGAACAGGATTTACAAACCTCGAAGTGCTAGATTGATGAAAATTGCTGGAAAAGAAAGAAGCAAAAAGTTTTGCAATTTCATCAGGAGAGCTGGCAGTCAAAGCACCATAGGAAATGGAAGCAGGGTTAGAGCTGGACGAACGCATATTTTTCACATACGACCAAAATAATTGGTTTTCATTATTTTTAACACTGTTTTCGATGGATTTAAGGTAAGCAGCCCTAGCAGTACGGATGAGCCGTTTAGTTTCAGTACGTAACTGACGGAGAATTATGAGATCAGATTGACGCCTAAAACGTTTATACTTGGAATGAACCCGTTTTTTTCTACCGATTATCTTATATATTTTGGGCGTAAACCAGATCGGACCGTTGCGATGTTTCGGGGTGTATAGAGGAACAAACTCACTGATAATGCTCTGCAAAATGGTGTAAAAAGTAGTCACAGAAAGATTGCAGTCTAGCCCCTGCAAAACATTCGGCCAGTCAGTTTGACTTATATAATTGATAATGGCACTGTAATTTGCTTTGCGAAAGTTGTAATGGGGGTTCTTAGTGCGAGCATGAGTTTTTCGGAGAGAAATGGTAACATCAAATTCAAAGGGTGGATGGTAAGGATCAATGGGAACGTATTCGGAAGCAGGACGGCAGGGTGATATACAATCAGCCGAAAGATTGCTTAAAACTAGGTCGAGTGTTCGATGCATGAAGTTCTGATTTGTGTTAAATTGTGACAGACCGGAGAACTCCATGAAAGAGGTGATCGATAGAAACAAAGACGGAGTCGAAGAAGAGATGGGAAGTCCGGATTCATTTGGCCAATTTATACTGGGAAGATTGAAGTCACCGCATATAATTATGGGTGAATTAGGATAGAGGATATTTATTGTATCCGATATGTAGGTAAACAGTTTCTCAAAGACAACTGAAGATGAATTGCAAGGTATGTAGATACAGCAAATGAGCAGGAGAGTACTACTAGAAGAGCGCAATTCTACTGTTACGCAATCAAAGGCGTCATTGGATTGGAAGAGGTTGAGACTATTGCTCGTTCGTAATTGAGATCGCGCCGTATAGCAATAAGGACGCCACCTCCAACAGACATTCCAGACATTTCGTTATTACGGTCACAACGAAAAATGTCATAGCCTTCAATAAGTTCGCCATTATAGAATGAAGAGTTTAACCATGTTTCGGTCAGACAAATAACATCGTGCTGGTTAGACAGAACAGAAAGATTTAAGACTTGCAACTTGGTTCTTAGACCACGAACATTTTGATAGTAAAATGAAAAATTAGTGCAAATGACAGAAGTATTTATTTCGGTATTCGGGCGATACGACGACGTTGAAAATTTCGCTTCGCTTCAAAGTCCTTAAGTAGTACCCCAGGCGGCCAGAAAGATTGTACGCAAGGAGCTTGTAGGTCGCTGGGTAGGGTAACTTTGAATGACGAGACGACCTTGTTGGGAATATTCTCCTTAGTTAACTTCGAGCAAATGAGAAGGGATGGTCTGTAGCCGAGCTTTCCGATTATATAGTTGGTTATCTCAGTCTCTGTTGTGTCGTAAGTCAACCTAGAGAGAAAGATTTGCTTAGGTGGAGAGCAAACTCTTAGGCTTCATGCACACGACGCGAAAACGGCTCGCAAGCTCGACACATCGAAATGCATTGGCTCTTATGGGAAGCTCATGACGAGCGACAGCAAGCGAGAGCCGTGCACAGTCAAAACACGGCTCGCGACTTGAACTGGTGGCGGCTGAAGGTTGTTTTGGTCGTCAGATATGGCGGGCGGGCACAAGGAAGATGAAGTAAGAGGAGTCGAATCCACAGAAACTCCCGGATTATTTCGATGTGCTGAGCTAGAATCACCTTGTCTTCGCTTAGACTGTTGTTGCTGCAGAGGTGGAGCCAAAGAAAGAGGTGAGAGTTGCATAGAATGTTGCGTCGATGTTAAAGGCGACAATTGATTACTCGTTTTGAGTTGTAACCGTGTCGTCACACCAATAGAATCGATGAGGTTGCTGTTTGATTCCGTGGTTTGCGCAGACGTAATTAGAAGTGGAGAGACATCATCCATGGCCATGCTTAGCTTCGACTTGCTGGTTTCGAAATCCACTAGAGCAGTCGCGAGGACCTGGCTTGCACTCTTCAGTCTTTCAACGTAAGATGCGGTCGATAACGCTTTACACGAATTGCAGAGCCAATACGATGCTCGAAATGTCGCGTTAGTGTGGTGGTAGATGAGCTCACAATCGATACGGACATGTATGTAGTGAGCCATGAGATGCTAGAAGAGCCCGTGCTCTTAGGTTCGGACGTGTTGTTGAACGGTCGCCGAAGTTGTATGATCCAACACGGACAGTGTACAATTTCCGAAGATTTACCGGGTGTGAGTGTCGGACGGATCTCAACGAACGAAAAACGCGAATTAGCAAACATTTTGAAATCGTGGGAAAGGTGTTTTTCAAATGACATTCAAACCATCGGCCGTTGTCAGTCACCGGAAATGACGATAAATTTAACCACTGATAAACTAATAAACCTGCCTCCATATAAAATTCCTTTTCCGAAACGCGAAATCGTCGAAAATACGATCCGACAATTGCTAGACAAAAACATTATCCGCCCGAGTGCATCAGAATTCGCGTCACCCATGATTCTTGTTCCGAAATCGGATGGAACCGAAAGACTCTGCATAGACTATCGCGCATTAAACGCGGTAACGATGAAAGAACCGTTTCCCGTCCCAAGTGTCGAGGAGCAAATGGCTCAACTTGCGGGTTACACGTATTTTACAACAGTCGACCTGATCTGCGGGTACCATCAAATCCCCATCGCGGAGGAATTCAAAAGATTCACGGCATTCACGACACACCAAGGGAAATACGAATATAACACCATGCCGTTCGGGCTC
Source organism: Microchrysa polita (assembly GCA_949715475.1). Classification (NCBI taxonomy): domain Eukaryota; kingdom Metazoa; phylum Arthropoda; class Insecta; order Diptera; family Stratiomyidae; genus Microchrysa; species Microchrysa polita. Next base: position 36,416,144 of record OX454419.1, on the reverse strand, counting down.
ACCAATGCTCCATTTGTGTTCCAAAGGAAGATGCGCGAGATCATTAGCAAAATGACACACGCCGTCATCGCATTCGTCGACGAAATCATCATCCCGAGCAAGACCGTCGAGGAAGGACTCGCAGCACTTAATGAGTTCCTTTCCATCCTATCCGAGACAGGAATGACTTTGAAAACGTCAAAGTGCCATTTCCTCAAAACCGAAGTGACGTTTCTGGGTCACCGAATCAGAAAGGGAGGCATCTCGCCAGGTGAATTTAAGACGGAAGCGATACGGAATTTCCCGACGCCGGAAGGACAGGCGGATGTACGACGATTTATCGGTCTGACCAATTTTTTTCGGAAATTCGTTCCACGGTACTCGATTATTGCGCAGCCGTTAACTCGACTGCTCCGAACGAAGAATGCGAAGCCATTTCAATGGACTATGCAGGAGCAACATGCATTCGACGAAATGAAGATGATACTGCAGCAACCACCCGTTCTCGAATTATACGATGTGAAGCGCCGGCATCATACTGATGCGAGTTCAATCGGTCTCGCTGGAGTGCTGATGCAAGAGACAGAGGACGGTTGGAAACCGGTCTCATACTTCAGTAGGAAGTGTTCCGACACCGAGCAGACGTATCATAGCTACGAGTTGGAGGTATTAGCTGTAGTTGAAGCGGTGGAGAGATTTCGAATGTTCCTCCTGGGAAAACACTTTCGTGTCGTCACTGACTGTTCGGCGATCACTACGCTCAAGAACTCGACTCCACTGCGCACGAGAGTAGCCAGGTGGTGGCTTAGGCTCCAGGAGTACGATTGTGATTACGAACATCGAAGCGCCGAAAGAATGCAGCATATCGACGCGCTAAGCCGTGCTCCGAATGAAGACCCGCAGATGACGTCTACGTGTGCGGATCGAATCTTCAAAATTGAAATTAGCGACGAAGATTTCCTTGCCACAATCCAGAGCAAGGACGAACGATTGTTAGCCATAATAAAAGTACTCTGTGGAGAAGCGGAGTCCGAGCAGGCTCCACAGATTCGACAAGAATATAGATTCATTAAGAATCGATTATACCGAGTGGTTGATGGCGAACCGAAATTTGTGGTACCGAAGGCAGTACGGTGGAGGATCGTCAGAACGTTCCACGACGAAATGGGACATTTCGCCTTAGAAAAGACATTGAACCGGCTCAAACGAGATTTTTGGTTCGCACAGATGAGGAAGTATACGAAAGCGTACATTTCATCATGTGTCGAATGTACATACAACCGATCAACATCTGGGAAAATCGAAGGAGAATTATACACGGAGCCGATGGACCCAGTTCCGTTCAGGAGACTGCATTTGGATCATGCCGGTCCATATCCGAAGAGCCGTCATGGAAACGAGTACATCTTGGGAATTGTCGACCCATTTACGAAGTTCACGGTATTGAAAGCTGTTCGTTCTGTGACGACGCACTATGTCATCAAGGCATTAAATGAGCTGACGTCGTATTTCGGCTTACCCGCTACAATAGTCACCGACCGCGGAACTGCATTCATGTCAAAGTACCGAGTACTGCAGCAGTTATGGTATTCATCACGTAAAAACAGCGGTGCGCATGCCTCGAGCGAATGGAGCAATTGAGCGAGTACACCATACGGTTAGTCGATGCCTGCGATCAAGTTCCGTTGACGACAAAGATTGGGATCTACACCTCCCAAACATCCAGTGGGCGATTAACAGCGGAGAACATGCAACAACGAAGTATAGTCCACACGAGTTGGTGTTTGACTTCCGACTACGGGATGCTGTCCATAACCGAATGGTTCAAGCGCTTCATGATGACCCACCAGAGCATACCGAAGAGCCGATGCAGCAGCGACGAGAGAAATCGTTTCATGCGATCGAGGGAGAAAGGCAGAAATGGAAGAGGAGGTTCGATCAGCGCCACAAACGACCCCACCATTATGACGAAGGCGATTTGGTTGTCATTACTAATGTGGCTCCAGCTACCGGCAGTTCGAAAAAGCTTGAGCCAAAATATCGAGGGCCTTACGTCGTAACCAAGGTGCTTCGTTATGATCGGTACATCGTGTCCGATATCGATCACATGCAACGTCGTCAACGATCATACCGATCTGTTCATCATGCTGAGAATATGAAGCCATGGTGCAGCGCAGACCCTATCCTTGACGAGACAATCGACGATGAAGGCAAGGACGTCACCGAGCCCGGTCAGGAGTCCGGGAAATCAGGAGAGGCCGAGCTGTCACACGAGCCTGGCAACACCAGAGGGGATGACATCGAATTGCAATTCTCGGGAGTGGTGTGAGAGACGCCGTCGCGAGAAAACCTTGTGTTTGATCTAATAAAAGCTTATATTACCCGTAATACATATTTTGTTATTTTCTCGGTTCGTTTTGACACATATACCATTCTGAAAGAAAACAATTACACACTGAAAATCTACAAATAGTGCAGTCAAAATATCCCAATTCAGGCCTCCAAATAGAAAAAAATAGAGTAAGGCTAATTTTTGTTGTTTTTGAATCAGTAGGCTCCCAGGAATCTACAACTGATTTTGCTAAAAAAAATTTTGATCGGAAAGATCCCAAAAAGGACAAAAAAGGATACTCTTTAATCCTTGACCGGAGGTCGGCATGCGGGGTATCATATCAAAGGGGACGTCGAGTAAATTACATATCCGGTGTTCGTTTCCTGTTTCATGGACCCTCAAAGGAATAAATCGAGCTTAAATGGAAAATTTTCGAGTTTCCCGTGTATCTTTCCAAAGCCATAACTACGAGAATAATTCAAGTTGTCCCTACTTTTATCACTTTTCAGAATCTGTAATAGCTGGAGATTCTACCATTAAATTTGCTAAGAAAAAAGTTGGTCGGAAAGCTCTGAAAAAGGACATAAAAGGACACTAATTTCACACCTTGATCGAACGTGGGCATGTGGGGTGTCATATCAAAGAGGACGTGGAGTGCATTGCATATTCGGTGATTGTTTCCTGTCTCAAGGACACTAAATGGAATAAGTCGGGCTTAAATGGAAAATTACGGCTTTAGAAAGATACAGATACGAAAAACACAAAAGTTTTTAAGTTGAGCCCAATTTTGTCCTTTTAAGGTCCTTGGAACAAGTAACAAATGCCGGATATGGAATTTACTTGACATCCTCTGTGATATGACACCCCACATGCCCACTTTCGACTAAGGTGTGCAATTAGTGTCCTTTTATGTCCTTTTTCAGAGCTTTCCGATCAACTTTGTTCTTAGCAAATTTAATGGGAGAATCTCCAGCTATTTTAGATTCTGAAAAGTGATAAAAGTAGGGACAACTTGAATTATTCTCGTAGTTATGGCTTTGGAAAGATACACGTTAACCTCGAAAATTTTCCATTTAAGCTCGATTTATTCCTTTGAGGGTCCTTGAAACATGAAACAAACACCGGATATGTAATGTACTCGACGTCCCCTTTTATATGATACCCCGCATGCCGACCTCGGGTCAAGGATTAAAGAGTATCCTTTTTTGTCCTTTTTGGGACCTTTGCGATCAAAATTTTTTTTAGCAAAATCAGTTGTAGATTCCTGGGAGCCCACTGATTCAAAAACAACAAAAATTAGCCAAAAATTAGCCTTACACTATTTTTTTCTATTTGAAATGCTAATATGACTGCACTAAAAGCTGTAGGGGTACAACCGGTTGCCGCAAGAGGCGCAGAGTGAGCTTAGGAGAGACAATCGAATTTCGCAACGAATTGAAATGTCATCGCACCGTTCGGCTTGTTCTGCTATCCGCTTTAATAGGGGGAACTTTTGTGTTTCCGATATTTTCCGCTATATGTCCGCTATATGGCGGACGGTAAGATAAGTGTCGCTAGTGTCGATAACAAGAACAAGAAAATTCTTCTTGCGAAGCTGATAGCGTAATGTTCCATTGTTTGTTGTGGAAAACAAGACTTTTTCATTATTGTGTACTACAATTGGTGACCGACGTTGCCACAGATTGGCGAAACACGCTGTCCTCGTAGTTTTTGTACATTTTCCGGGATACAGTGCTGTGCGAGCGAAACGCGCATAACCCGTTACGTGTGCTAAGTTTCTATCAACCACAAGCATGTCACAAGACGAAGAAAAATTTGTCGACGCGGAGAATGAAGACGCTACAGTTCAGCCATCGTCAGTAGATGCCATAACATCATTTAAGCTACCACCATTCTGGACGAACAGGCCCCAACTTTGGTTTGCTCGTATTGAGGCGCAGTTTCGGACTCATAAGATTACGGGTGACGCGGCTAAATTTGATAAAGTTGTGTCCGCGGAAGACGCGGAATTCCTCGGGCAGGTCGCCGACATCGTCGAATCACCCCCAGACAATGGCAAATTTCAGGCGCGTCTATTGAGTGCGTTTGCGGTCTCCGAGGAAACCGAAATTCGGGAGCTGCTCACCGGTCTTGAGCTTGGCATCCAGCGTCCGTCGTCAAGTGTTGAATGCTCTACATCATCATCATCTCAACTGGATGTAATTAAAAAAGAATTGGCTGCCCTCCGTATGGATGTCAACAAATCATTTACCGACCGGAGTAACCGTCGTAGACCTCGCCAGCGTTCGCCGTCTCCCGGTAAGTTTTGTTTTTACCACGCTAAGTTCGGGAAAATGTAGGCCACCTTGCGAATGGGCGCCTAAGACGCAGACGCCGGAAAACTAATGCCGACGTTGTCACAGGCGGCAGTTGACAGCGTCCTACAACAACAACAGCCCAGCCGCCTCTATATTCACGACAAAATCAATGGACTTACCTTTTTAATCGACACCGGCGCCGACATTTCCGTCATTCCCCGAAAGTGTATAGCTAGATCTTGCAGAGCAGAGCCGTATAAACTGTTCGCTGCAAATGGGACGGAAATCAATACATATGGGCAGCAGTTGCTATCCGTTAATTTAAATCTTCAACGGAAGCTGCCTTGGAAGTTTTGTGTGGCTGACGTTTCGCGACCCATCATCGGAGCTGACTTTCTACGAAATTTTGGGCTCCTAGTCGATTTACGAAATTATCGCATAACCGATCCGTCAACGGGGTTGTCAGCAAAAGGCTTCCGCGGCCCTAATAACATACAAACGGTCGCAACAGTTGCTGACCAAACTCGCTACCATAGGCTGCTTAAAGAATTCCCGTCGGTAACCAACCCGAACCCCATAAGTCCAGTCCTCGAGCATGCGGTTCGTCACCACATTATTACCAAGGGACCACCAGTCGCCGAACGAGCCCGTCGTCTCACGCCGGACAAATTGGCCGCAGCAAAATTGGAGTTCGAGTACCTACTCAAGATGGGACACTGTCGGCCCTCGGACAGCCCATGGGCAAGCCCTCTCCACCTAGTGCCCAAAAAAGATGGCTCTTGGCGGCCATGTGGCGATTTTCGCCGCCTTAACGCGGTGACGACACCCGACCGTTACCCCATGCGCCACATCGAGGACATCTTTGCGGGGCTCGCCGGAAAAAGAGTTTTCAGCAAGATCGATTTGCTGAAGGCATTTCATCAAATCCCCATAGCGGAGTCCGATATTCCCAAAACAGCCGTCATCACTCCCTTTGGGTTGTTTGAGTTTAAAGTGATGACATTCGGGTTGCGTAATGCTGCGCAAACGTTTCAACGGTTCCTAGACGAGGTGCTGCGAGGGTTGGACTTCTGCACAACATACATTGACGACATCCTCGTTTCATCAGAGTCCGAAGAACAGCACGAAGAACACCTCCGTGCGGTGTTTGAGCGTCTCAAGGACTTCGGCGTCGTTATCAATGTGTCCAAGTGTGTTTTTGGTGTCCCGGAAGTGGAGTTCCTTGGACACATCGTCAACGAAAGAGGCATCGCACCACCTGCCTCTCGTGTGGAAGCTCTACTTAATTACCGGCGTCCTTCCACCCTTAAGGAGCTCAGGTGTTTTCTAGGTGCCATAAATTATTACCGCCGATTTATTCCAAACGCAGCAAACTTACAGGCGCCACTCAATGACTTGCTGTGCGGGCAAGTAAAGAGCGACAACTCTGTGATAGACTGGACCCCCGTCACCATTCAAGCGTTCGAGAAGTGCCGCGATAGCATGGCTAGTGCCACGTTACTAGTCTACTATGACCCGAACAAGCCTTTGGCTCTTGTCACCGACGCTTCTAGTGTTGCAGTTGGAGCCGTACTCGAGCAAAAGCACGGTGACCGGTGGTTGCCGCTAGCGTACTATCAGCGTAAAATGACGAGACCGGAGCGAAACTATAGTACGTATGACCGCGAGCTCCTTGCGATTTACAGCAGCATCCAGCATTTTCGCCACATCCTAGAAGGAGCTCAATTTGTTATAAAGACCGACCACAAACCACTCGTTCACGCATTTTCTCAGAAGACTGACAAGTCTACGAGCCGTCAAATTCGGCATCTCAGTTACATTTCACAGTTTTGTACCCAAATTGAGCATGTAGCGGGCGACTTAAACGTAGTAGCTGACGCGTTATCTCGTCTCGAGGATATATCTCTGCCTACGGACTTCGACACGCACGAGCTTGCGAACGAGCAGTCACGTAATCATGAACTGAATCGACTAGTAGCCGATAACAACACGTCTCTCCAAATTGAAAAGGTGGTAGTTGGAGAATCAACGATCTTGTGCGATACGTCTCGCTCCACGCCGAGGCCTATAGTCCCCAAGAGCTTGCGGAACCAGGTCTTCACCGTGTTTCATCGATGCTCTCATCCGGGAGCACGTGCTACGTTGCGGTCCATTTCGAAGAAGTTTGTTTGGCCAAGCATGCGTAGCGATATACGCCAATGGTCGCGCGCGTGCCTGCAGTGTCAACGGTGACTAGGCATGCACGGAACGAATTCCAGCCGTTCCCCGTGCCGGATCGACGTTTCCATCAGGTTCACCTGGATATCGTCGGGCCCCTACCGAGCTCGCAGGGATTCCGATATATCTTAACGATGTTGGACCGGTTTTCAAGGTGGGCGGAAGCAGTACCCATTCCCGACCAAACAGCAGCCACTGTCGCCAAGGCATTCTACGCGAACTGGGTTTCTCGGTACGGAGCACCGGCTATTGTCACGACTGACCAGGGCACCCAGTTCGAATCATCGCTGTTTCTGTCACTTTCGAAGCTGCTTGGGTGTGCACGCACAAGAACTTCACCATATCACCCGGCCTCTAATGGTGCACTAGAGCGGTGGCACCGTTCCTTGAAGGCTGCGCTCATGTGTCACGAGGCTGATAACGGTTGGATTGATGCGCTTCCGACTGTACTATTAGGCTTGCGTAACACCATCAAAGAGGACATCGGAGCGTCTCCAGCCGAAATGGTTTTCGGATCAACGCTGTGTCTGCCGGGGGAATGGTTTATCGACGACCCTGCCGCTACTGATCCCGTCGAGTTTCTTGATTCCATGCGTCGACGAATTAGACAGCTTCGACCGAAGCCGATTGTACATCGAAGTCCCAGGACAACGTTTGTGTACAGGGAGTTGAGTACGTGCACACATGTATTTCTTAGAGTTGATGCAGAGAAGAAATCTTTGTGTCCACCATACACTGGCCCGCACCGTATCATTAGGCGAATCTCTTCGCATTTGCTCACGATTGAAGTCAACGGTAAGCAGGTGAACGTCTTAACGGAGCGCGTGAAGCCTGCCTTTATAACCTGCGATTCGGAAGATTCCACCCTTTTTCCGACACCGGCGCCTTCGACTTCCGACAACATTCAAGCCTCACGTCCATCGACATCGTTTCGTACACCAAGTGCTGTGCCAGTAACGTGCTCTGAGGTACCATCATCCTTCGCACCAGTCGCCCGAGCGTATTCCCATTTGGCTTCGAGCAGCCCGCCGTCGAATTCGAAACGTTCACCTACTACAGCCCGGAAGTCTCCAAGCATTTCATCGCCAACGTGCAAGCGAGTGTCGTTTGCAGCTTCAGACGATGTGCGCTATTTTTCGGCCACCGATTACACAACGTTAGGCGATCATACTTATGCACGGCCCCCGACAGGAAGTACACTGGGTTGTATCTCATCATCTGCGCCTCCAGGATCACCGAACTCAAGCATCCGAGGTTCCTCATCAAACAATGGACATCACCTCTCAGAGGGGAGTACTGTAGGAGTACAACCGGTTGCCGCAAGAGGCGCAGAGTGAGCTTAGGAGAGACAATCGAATTTCGCAACGAATTGAAATGTCATCGCACCGTTCTTCTTGTTTCTAGAACTTGACCTGAAAAGACGTGTTTTTATAAATTCAAAAGAATAAAGTTTAATTATTGTTTGTTGTGGAAAACAAGACTTTTTCATTATTGTGTACTACAAAGCTTTCCCTATGATTGGTCAGAGAACATAGTCCCCCTTCGCAAGGGCATACATAACAACCAATGCATTGTGAGCAGCAATGATACGCTGGCGTTCATATATAAATATTCTCATTAAAGGTGGAGCTTGTTACGACTTTTGATTCGTAAACGCATAGCAGAGATGAGAAAGAATAAGAGAATTGATGCGCGCGTCGCGCCTCATGTATGCTAAGTCAAATGAGAGGACGTTTCAAACGGATGGGATGGATGGGAATCTAAGAGATAACATTTTTCATTTTCTTCTCCGCGCGCCACATTTACTTCTACAACCTGATGCAGGGGTGTCAAACTCAAAACCTGGCTCGGGCCAAAAAGGAATCTCCTCAGGTTTATGTGGGCCGCAGGAGGAAAATTGTAAAAACTTTTATGTAATCGTATTGCTAAAGTTGGTTACAAAATTTGTCTTTTAAAATATGGTATAGAGTCTGGATCGCTATAGCGGCTTCGGGATTATCCGTGAGAACTTCCTCCTTTCAAAAATAAACTTCAAGAACATTAAAAAATTAAGAAGAAGCGAAAACGTGAAAATATGATTGATCTTTCAGGTAACCACTTTTTGTTAATTACATGTTTTGCGCCAAATGTTGTACAGATGATTAAAAAAAATTTAGCACCAGTCGTCCAGGTCGCCCAAAATAACATTGGGAGGCAAAATAGTCAGAATAGATTAATTTCAGCAGAAAGGTGGCTACAAGAGACAAAAAGTTGTTTCTGATACGGTTTCAAACAATCTCACGCACCAATACAGCTTGATAAGTTTAGGTCTAAAAATCAGGCACTTCATCATCATCACGATAGCCCGACGTCGGGCCTTGGCCGCCTGAATCGTTGACCTCCAATTGTCGCGATTACGTGACCTTGTCCTCCAGTTTCGGAAGCCCAGCAGCAGGTGGGCGTCTTCACCTACGGAGTTCTCCCAGCGAGCTCTCGGTTGTCCACGCAACCTCGCTCCGTCAATTCGTTGTGCGTTCATCACTTTCTTTGGCATGCAATTATCGTCCATCCGTTGTACATGCCCCGCCCATTGCAGACGTTGAAGCTTCACGATTTTCGATACTTCCAGCTCATCGTACAATTGATACAACTCATGGTTGTACCGAATACGCCATTGGTCTCGCTCGCGAACGGCCCCGAAAATTCGCCGAAAGACCTTTCGTTCGAATCGGTCTAGCAAAATTTCGGAGGCTTGGGTGAGGGTCCATGTTTCGCAGCCATAACATAGCACGGGTCGGATGATCGTTTTGTACACGCGGAGTGTTCCTGTGCGCAAGTTTCGAATTAATTATAGGGAGCACCGAGAAATATGTCTTATTGGCTAGTTGTATCCGTCGCTTAATTTCGTCGGTTTCGTTGGCGTCCTTTGATAAGTTACAACCCGGATAGTTGAAGTTGTCTACCTACTCGATATTAAGGTCCCCCACTGTGATGCTTGAATTTGTTGGCGTCCTTGTTTTCGATTGCATCATGGCCTTTGTTTTGCTTTCGTTGATATGTAGTCCAACTTCCTTTGCGGCGTTATTGAGGTTATGCAGAAGGCTTTCTGCATCACCCAACCTTCGAGACATGATATTAATATCGTCGGCGTACACTACTAATTGAGTCGACTTGATGAGTAGCGTTCCGCTGCTGTCTATATTCATGGCTCGAATTACATACTCCAAAGCAAGGTTGAAGAGCGTCGGCGCCAGCCCGTCGCCCTGCTTGAGTCCAGTACGAGTTTCAAACAGGTCAGTGAGTCGGTTCTGCACTCTGACCTGCGAGACGGTATTAGTCATCGTCATCCTTGTGAGTCGCACTAACTTTGTCGGTATACCAAAATTCAGCATAATGTTGTACAGTACACTACGATCGATACTGTCGTATGCCTGCTTGAAGTCAACAAAGATTTTTTATACGTCGATGTTATATTCCCAGCACTTTTGGAGTAGTAGCTTCACTGTGAAAAGCTGATCGGTCGTTGAGCGACCAGGTCTGAAGCCGCCTTGATACTCACCAATGATTCGTTTTGCGTACGGATTAATTCTCTTTTCAAGAATTTTCGATAATATCTTATAGGCCGTACAAACTAATGATATGCCCCTGTAATTCTCACACTTCAGCTTGTCACCCTTTTTGTGGATTGAGCAGATTATGCTTTTGCGTCAATCTTCGGGGATTTCCTCGTCGTTCCATATTTTCAGCAGTAGCACATGTACAGCGTTGGTCAGGCACGTTCCACCATGCTTCAGCAGTTCTGCTGGGATCTCGTCAGCGCCGGGCGCTTTATTATTTTGGAGCGACTGTATGGCAAGACTCACTTCCTCTACTGTTGGGATTAGAACGGGAGGGCCTGGTTCGGCTAACTGCTCAAGAGCTAGCTCCGCGGGGGATGTTGATGATGCATTGAGGAGCTCTTCAAAATGCGAGGCCCATCGTTTGTTGAGGCTTTCGATGTCGCTGACGATGTTACCATCCTTGTCCTTACATAGGCTTGTGCTGGGTTGATATCCGTTCTTGATATTATTTATAAGTTTGTACGCCTGTCTAATCTTCTTACTGGCTAATCTTTGGTTTATTTGCTGCAACTGCTCGTCAAAATGTTTGCATTTCCTACGTCTAATTAACCTATTAGATACTCGCCGAAGTTCGTTGTATCTTTCTTTCTTGGCTCGGGATGCGCGTTGTGTGTATTGGCGATAGGCTTAATTTTTCGCCTCAATCGTGGCCCTGCATTCGTCGTCGAACCAGTCTGCTCGTCTGCGCCGGCCTTTATAGCCCACGACCTCTTCTGCGACCCCCTTGATACTGTCTTTGAGCTCCTCCCAGAACTCATGGATGCCTAAATTATTGATGTTATCAAGCATGGGCGATAGTTTATCCTCAAGTGCTGTAGTATACGCAGCCGCCGTGGCATCATCAATCAAATTGTCAACCTCGAAGATCTTGGCAGGGTTGATTCTCGTTAGGTGCACCGAAGAGATTCTGCACCTGTAGGTCGTCTTCACCAAATAGTGATCGGTGTTGCAGTTGGCTCCTCGATAGGATCGAACATCTAGGACATTAGAAGCCCATCTCTTGCTGATCAGTACGTGGTCAATCTGGTTCACGGTGTATTAATCTGGAGACTTCCAGGTCTGCTTATGGATTCGTCGATGGGGGAAGCATGTAGAGCTTATGACCAAGCTTCTGCCGCTCGCGAAGTCGATAAGTCGCTGACCGTTGTTGTTGTTTTCGTCGTGGAGGCTATGACCTCCAGTAGTTCCCCTATGCCAGCTTTCGTTTCCGACTTTGGTGTTAAAGTCTCCTAGCAGCAGCTTGACGTCGTTTGATGGAAGTGAGTCGAAGAGTGTTTCTAGGTCGTTGTAGAACTCGTCCTTAATAGCGTCTTCTTTTACTTCTGTAGGGGCATGCGCATTAATGAGCCAGAGATTAGCAAAACGGGTCTTAATGCGGATCTCACATAGTCGCTCGTTGATGGGTTTGAAGCCGATAACGTGGCCCTTGAGCTGCTTATTCACGATGAAAGCTACTCCAAACTCTTTGTTGGCCCCCTCTTTACCACTCGCAAAAATAATGTGCGAATTGAGGTCGTTATTCTCGCTTTTGAGCCATCTAGTTTCCTGGATTGCAACTATAAATAAATAACAGGCGCGACAATCCAACATGGAACTAAGGCCGCAGGATGTGTTAGTGACATCCTATTTCCAAGATCTTATCTGCTTTTTGTTTGTTATTTATCCCCATAAATGGGTACTCGTTTAACATCTGAGTGAGATCATAGTCCGTCACAAGCTCGTGAGTTCGAAAAACACCATGATCCACGCTGAGATTCGAACTCATGACCCTGTGCACCGAAGGTGCGCGCACTAACCACTAGACCAGCCAGACTGCAACTATGCTCAGCGTGTATTGTTCTACCTGACCCAGGAGGGCCCTTAAGGCCCCCGGTCTATTCAGGGAGCGTACGTTGCAGGATCCAAAAGAGTAATCAGTTGTTCGTTTGCGGGGTCGTCGTTGTTTTGTATCCGTCAAATCCGAGGCTTTTGTTTTAGGTTTCTTGACTTGAAGTTTTTTTAGGATGAGTTGTCGGCACATCGCTAAACCATGATAGGGTTTGAGTAAAGGCCATCATGAGCGTGCCTCGAAGATGCTGCTTTAGTGGTCGAGTTAAACGTTTTCTGTCACCTATCACGTTAAGTAACCTGAGACGCTGCAGATGTAAATACAGCACTCAGGCGCAGCGGTGCTTCTTCCAAATGTCGCATCAGATGATTTGACTTATAGTCTAGTACAGATAGCTCAAAACCCAAACATCCAAAAGAAAAAGAAATTTTTGATGCCAAATTGTTGAATACACTGCCCAATATACGCAATAAAAAGTTACACCAATTTGCGTCATGGGTTAAGGGGGGAGGGAGTCCCAAAGGGGTGAAAATTTACTTTTTTTCAAATAACTGGAAAACTATGAATCTGACCTTAAAATCTTCTGAGGACGAAACAAACTACACAAAATTGCCTTAGTAATGATATATGTATAACACTCTAGACGTTTTTTCGGAAAATTATACCCTAGACCCAAAAGTATTATAGAGAATTTACATTTTTTGAGTTTTACATTTCGGACTGTAACTCTTGATAGAAAGAACCTAGGGTGACGAAATCTTGTTCATTCTATTACAAACAAAATTTATTTGGTTTGTACCAAAAATTGAGGTGCTCCGACCATTGACGCCTCCCTCACTCCTCCTAACATTTTTCAAAAAGGCATGCCTGTAGCTTCTTTTCAAATGGAGCCAGGCAGATAAAATTTGGTGAGGTGCCTAGTCTAAGCCCCATTATGCTCCTCACCAAAAATTGTTACCATCCGATCAAAACTAAGGGTACTCCCCATACAAAGTAAACCAAAATTCTAAAAAAAATCACATTTTTTCACTTCTAAATTCTATCTAAAATGAAAAAATAAAATTTATTTCTTAGAACGTCATTATAACAGTTAATTGTAGTCTTGTAAATGTATATTCAAAAGTTTGTACCAGGGCGTGCCTTACAAGTACGAAAAATGTGGTTTCAAGGTTGCTAGTACACGTTACTCGATTTATTCGGAACTAGCCTTTGAACTAGTACCAATGACTTTCAAACACAATTTGTTGATACTTGTAGTGTACGCTTTGATGCAAAATTTTGAACATACATTCAGAGGACTACAATTAACTGTTATAATGTCGTTCTAAGAGATAAATTTTATTTTTCCGTTTTAGATAGAATTTAGAAATGAAAAAATGTGAAATTTGTTAGAATTTTCGTTCACTTTGTATGGGGGGTACCCTTAGTTTTGATCGAATGGTAGTAATTTTTGGTGGGGAGCATAATCAAGCTTAGACTAGGCACCCCACCAAATTTGATCTGCCTGGCTCAGTTTAAAAAGAAGCTACAGGCATGCCTTTTTGAAAAATGTTAAGAGGAGTGAGGGGGGCGTCAATGGTCGGAGCACTCCAATTTTTGGTACGAATCAAATAAATTTTGTTATCAATATATGGACAAGATCTTATGACAGTAGGTCTATTCTATCAAGATTTACAGTGCGAAATGTAAAACTCGAAAAAGCCAAATTCACTATAATACTTTTGGGTCTAGGGTATAATTTTCTGAGAAAATGTCTAGAGTGTTACATATCATTACAAAGGTAATTTTATGTTGTTTGTTTTGTCCTCAGCTCATTTTAAGGTCAGACTCATAATCTTCCAGATATTTGCAAGAAACTGAATTTTCACCCCTTTGCCACCCCCTCCCCCCTTAACCCATGGCGCAAATTAGTGTAACTTTTTACTGCGTATATTAGGCAGTGTATTCAACAATTTGGCATCAAAAATTTCTTTTCTTTTTGGATATTTAGGTTTGGGGCTATTTTGAACCAATTGTACTAGACTATTAGCCGTTAGAGGTTTTACCCACTACCGTTACCAGGAGGCGTCCGCGCGGAGGACACATGGAGAAGTCTTTTGTCCAGGCACTTGGGCTCTAATTATTATGTTGGAGTTTCACATCCAGGTGATTTAGTCACAAATTCCAAGATTTCCGTAGTTCTTAAAGCTTTCCCATTTTTCCAAATATGTAAATCTCAATTCATGGTCGGTAAACCCCACCAATTTTTTATTAACTGCATTTCAGGACAGAACAGTTTCATGAAGAGTAGTATTGTCCTGTACAAAAAGGATGAGCTGTCTTATAAAATCAAATAACCAGCCTCAAATTGTTAGTATTTGGAGAAAAAATCCTAAAATAATCTTCCATCCATCTTCAATCCGCTGACGAGTTTTAGTCATTTTTGTAGACTTGAGTTCAACGGCTGGATTTGTTCACCTTACCAATTTCACCATTTTTGCCTGCCTGATGTCTTACCAACAGGATGTGTACAAGAGAATAAGAAGAATTTTTCGAACCGAATTTCTTTTTTCCAATGGCGGGCCATTAAAATAAGTACAGGTACCCATCTAAAAAAACAAACGCACACCCGCAAAACACTGTATTTAAAAAATTATCTCACCTTCTTTTGCATATACCTGTTCACAACACTTTGATGACAAGTGATACCACCCAAGTAACAATTTCACTCCTATAATACTTCGTAAAATATTCTCTTCTAGCATTAATAGGGAGACTTTACAGGGTATAGCCACTGAATAACAGTCCAATAATGGCATTTGGCGCCGTTTTTTAATCCAATAGAACCTTATTGTAGCACTAAATTATGATTTAAAAAGGCGTACGTCATTTGCTTTACATCATCATTTTCTGTCATTGAACGAATTTGCAAAAAAAAAATATTAAAACAAAATTTCCGCAGCTGGCATCGAACCAATGTCTGTTGATTGCCCGTCCTACACGCTACCACTCAGCTAACCTCACATATGGTCGGCATTGCTCGGAAACACTACATGGTTGTTGCTATTATAGAAATGCTTGACAATTCTTTATTGACTCTTCTACAAATGTACTCTATCATACATTTATCAATAAAATAGAGTGAATTTCTGCGCAGAGATCACCTTAATTAATTTCGAAGATAACAATGAGTGCATACGTGTGGGTTTCATGCAAGATTTCAAGGATTTCTAATGCAGAAATTGTGTATTTCAGAAAACTGTCAAGTGTCAATTCATTAAAAAATCACAAAGGCCATCCTTTGTCATGCTCTGTGGCCGTGATCGTTCGGTCGCCACTCTGTGAAATAGACACTCATAGAGAAACGAGTTTCAAACTCGGCACGACTCGTCGCAAGTTTATTATTCAGAAGAAGATGATAAAAAATATTCTTATCGTAGAATAATAAACTAACAATGCGACTAGGAAGTGGTATGGCTGACAACCGTATCACACTCCGAATTCAGTTGTCTTTGTAACGTTGGTGACCACACACGGTACGGTAGTCATCAACGCACCATGCTCCACTAGGAGTTACGGTAATAAAGAGATCCTTGTATAAAACTACGGTGCACAATTTATTGGATGACCATACGTATATCATACTATAAAAATGACACCGACTGTGCTATAGAAGAATATATGCATGTGTGTGAGTTAGCTTAGAGAGACTATTGCATGTGTGTGGTGTATCATCCAATAAACACAAGAGTGGAGTATTTAAAGGAGTGTCTTTTTAGGTTAACGTTTAGAGACAGTTTTATCGAAGTTTTATACCACCATCTTTAAATTTATTCCATAATGATGATAAAAGCTTTCCGGAAAATACTTTAAGGGTGTTTTATCGGATCAAAACATTACTTTAAGCGCTGTCACACGATAAATGAGTTTCGTGGTACTATATGATTGCTACAGTGTGAAGTGCTTCTTCAAAGCATACGAATTGTTACTTGGGCAACGCCGTCTAGATATTAAGGCCGCAATGTAGACTCTTAAACGTCAAATTAAGAGCTGAAATTGCATTGCATTGTTCTTGTTTTTAACGACGTCATATGCTTGTTGTTGTTTGTTCGTGTAAATCCAAAATTTAAGAGCTAAACTGTGACGTCATTGTACAGCTGGGTTCCGGCTATGATATTTCTAGATGGCGTTGGTGATACTCGTGTAAGTTACAGCTAGTTAAAAAAGTCAATTTAGCAAAAAAAAAAATGAATTAACACGTTAAAATTTTCGAGCAACAATTTTCTACGATTTTAAAGTTGGATTATCACAAGAACAGTGATTCGATCGGCTTCATTTTGCATTTGGGGATGAAGCACCATCTCGTCCGACAATTTATAATTGATTTAACGAGCTCAAACGTGGGCGTAATTGGCTCAAGGAGGAGTTTTCTGAAGGTCGTCCAAAAACAGCCATTGTGCCGCAAAACGTGGATGCCGTGCCCCATGCGTGAAATGTTTACGCAAGGCCGGCATGTGACTTACCGTAAGATAGAAGCATCCTCGGGCATTTCTCCCCCGGTCATACATTCGATGCTGCATGAACACTTGGCCGTTAAAAAGGTTTGTTCCCGTTGGATCCCTCATAATTTGACAATAGCTCAAAAAAGGCTCGTGTCGATTGGTACAGAAAAATGATAAAAAAATACCATAACGGTGCATCAAATGACGTGAATAAAGTCGTCACCGGTGATGAATCGTCGATCTGGGTGTGCCAAGACGAGCCCAATCGAACAAAAGTTGTTTGCATACGAAGCACTGCGAGGCAAATTGTGTCCTGTTTCTTCAGCCGAATGGGCCCTGTGGCCATTGTTCCACTTGAGGAACGTAGCACGATTAATTTCGAGTGGTACACGACCATTCGCAAAACGAACCGGTGAACGTGGTGAACGGTTTTCTTTGCCCGAAGCAGCTGTTGAAGCGTTCAGAAGCCATGTTTTGGAGGTGTCTCCATGGAAGTGGTAAAATGCTTTGAAAATTGGTTTGAGCGCATGCTAAAGTTACTCGAAATGCTCATGGCGAATAGTTTGAAAAAAAATAAAGCCTTTTTTGAAAATAAAAAAAAATCGTATTATCTGTTATCCGGAAACTTTTTTAGTAACCCTCGTACCACCTCTACCAATAATATTACCGTATACCATTGTACGAACTAAGATATTACCTCAAGGCGGCCCCAGACTGACCGGAGTGTGGCAAACACCGCACAAAAGATTGATACGAAAAATCGTGCAGCAGCAGTGCAGCAGTGTGGTTGGGCGATTCCAAGGTATGTTCTTGGAACCGGTCTTTTGTGCGGTGTGTGCCACACTCCGGTCGGTCTGGGGCCGCCTTTAGACCGATTTAGATCAACAATTTAATTAATATTATTTCAATATTTTGCCGAAAAGTTTGACTTTAAAATAATATGGTGTTTTGGACATGAATGTTTTAGAATACAACTGCTAATATGCTTCAAGGCGGCCCCAGACCGACCGGAGTGTGGCACACACCGCACAAAAGACCGGTTCCAGAATGATACCTTGGCACCGCCGTCTATATATTAAGGCCGCAATGTAGACTCGTAAACGTCAAATCCGCAGTTGAAATTGCATTGCATTGTTGTTGCCTCTTTGCCATTGTACAGCTGAGTTGCGGCTATGATATATCTAGATGGCGTTGACCTTGGACATAGACTAAGAATTATAATAGACTTACTACTGCCTACAAAATAAGAAAACAGGTTGCTCGGAGGCTTAGTGCTTATGTATGGGATTTTTGTCGTCCGTGTGCATAGAAATTTTCAGGAAAGAGATGCCGCCCGAACTGCAATGAGCAACATGAGCTGAAACGAGACAACAATATATGACCAAGCAAGCAAACTTGACGAATTTTCGTTAAGACGTTTTCATTGGTCGACATCGTCGACAGTTGTCAAAAAATTGTCAATCATTTGTTTGTTGACTTGTAAAAAGACGCGATCGTCGCGACCGTCCTGTGAAAAAGGACGATTTTATCTTCCGTAAGTGGTATAATCACAATATTTTTTTACGTGCAGTGAGACTCGTGATGTACATTTTGTTTATTTAAGGTGCAACAAGTGCAAGAACGTTTATTTCGAGCAGCCACCGCGCGCGTGTTTGGGAATTGCTAAAGAATGAATCGCGGACAAAGATAAATCGGAATAATTTATCGTGTCTCGCGAAAGCGATTAGTCCACAACTGGCCAAGTGGTATAGCGATAAATCGGCGAAAGAAATGGAAAAAGTTGTGGATTAGTACTGATTAGTACGCCCGGATGGATAGTGGAACACGTACACTCCACCGAGGGGCTTGATTTGAAATCATTGATTAGTACTCCCTGACGGCTGGTGAAGCACATGGTTTTAGTTTGAAATCGTTGCAATTCCTGGTTTTCGACGAGGCCGATCATTTAATGGGCCAGCTCGATCACAATTGACGAATACATAAAGATGACATCGGAATCATTTGTGACAGACCAATCGGTTCCACTCTGTTTGGATCAACTGGAAAATCAGGCTATGAAGCAACCGTACACAAAATGCTCTTTTCGGCCACTGTCTCAGGATCCCGAGAAATTGCAAAATATGCGTGTATTCCAGCCGAAGTTGTTCGTTCGAGGAATATGTCAGCTAACTATTGACCAATGTATCGAAAAAAACTGAGCAATACCGAGGCGGCACAAGGAGATTTTATTGGAAAGTACACTACCAGCGCCAGCTGAACTGTCGGAACTCTGTGCAATGACTACGATGCACCGTTCAGTCTGGCCAGTTTTATTGTGGAGCGGAAATGGAAATGATTCTTGTGCTTTACGAACAAGATCAAGGCAGCGAACAAGTAAAAATGTTGGATTCGGGCGAGTGACGATTTAGTACTTAATTTTATTCATTTCAGATTGTCGTTTTGTTTTAACAAAGATGCAATATTCAGGATTTATCATCTGACCTAAATGCCATTTAACGTAAAGCAATATTGGCGATTTTTTCTCGCGGAAAAATAACGGGTAAGAGTTTTAGGGTGGCAGTTACCTCGGCTTTCGCATGCTTTTGCATCATTAACTTATTCTCTTCTCCAACAGAGTCATCTGTTCCGATAACCTGGCTCGCGGTATTGATGTTGAAAATGTCGATGTTGTCATCTCATACGATCTGCCCATTCATGTTAACACGTCCATTCATAGAGCCATTACAGACCGTATGATCAAACTTTACAACAACAACCACCATGGATAATCATACGTACGATTCGTACGACGCGTTCTCACAATGTCAAGTGCACAATGCTTGTCTACCGGCCTCTGTAAAAGCTCTCGCCGTACAGGGCTGAATTAAAATGGAGAGTGAAATTTTTCGCCCAGGGATTTCATCAATAAAAATGCATACTTACTGCCGTGGAATACGTCACAAACGGTGGGGAATTCCATAAGCTACAATCCTCGCTCGGTTCCATAATTCTCCTAGGCCATTTTATGTATTATTTTTCGATTCCCCGGTCATTTGACATTTCACGATGAAATAACCGGGGAATCGGAAAAAAATACATAATATGGCCGAGAAAAATGATGGAACTGTTTTCGGATTGTAGCTCCCTAGCATTTCCCATATGTTCCACGACAGTAAATATACATTTTCATTGAAAAAATCGCAGCGGTGAAAATTTTCACTCTCGAGGTCAGTACTAGGCTTACGTTTGTTAGCCGTACGGTCGTTTTCGTATAGTCTGTAATGGCCCATATAGTTCGTCGTACAGCTCGTGCCGGAAAACCACGTACAGCCGCCACCATCCTCACGGAAGGCCAACTAAACAAATTCAATGTAGGAAACCAGTCAAACCCCTAATAAATATTTAACTAATTTCTTTACACACTATTACAGAAAACTTCAGTTAGCGGACAAAGTGAATCCGGACATTGAAGAGGAATATGCTTAGCCCTATTCAGAAGCCCTGCGAGTGCTTCAGGCACACATTGAAGAGGAGGAAAAATTAAAGAATGCCGAAAAGGAACAACAAATAGCACTAATACATATGAGCATCATGGATCGTTTGCAAGAGAAGATCGAAAATAATATCGATACGGCAAAGAGTGCTAAGAGAATTTAAAAGAAATTATTATTGAGAAAGAAAATATTTAATCGGAAGAAGTTCAAGAGTAAAATAAAGCGATAAAACTAAAGGCTAGAGTTGTTTAATATATGTGTGACAATCAAAAACACCTATTTTGTTAAGGGCCTCCAGCGTCTTTGCGACAGGAGACAGTATTGTTATGGGTCGGTAGGATTCGCCGAGACCAGCGCTCTTCCCTGGCTTGAGACAGGGGACATCCCGTCCTGTTTTCCAGATTTCAGGGATGGTAGAGATCGACAAGTTAAAGGCGGCCGTCAGATACTCAATGGCTGGAAGAGGTCGAGATGTTTCAACATGGCCATCGAAATGCCATCGGGTCCGAGGGCCTTGGAGTTTTTAGCATTCTCAATGACTTTTTTAACCTGGTCCGCAGTATACGATGGTATAGTGCCAATATTTCAATTAATTTACTGCTAATCTGGGGCCCTATCATGTAATTCGAAACGAAAACGAAAGTGCCGACACTTTCGTATTCGATTCGAAAGCAATTTGGTATCATGTAACTCGTTCGTTTCGAGTAATTGGTATTGCCTCATGAATTAGGCCAAATTCCCTTCATGTACTAGAATGAATCGACTAACGTAGTAGACCATGTCATATGACACAAAGTCAAATTTAATGTTTTTGCGTTTCAGATTACTTTCTAGTGTTTCGGTGTAAAAAAGAAGTTAAATTACATTATAAAATATAGCATTTTTATCGTATTCAATTAAAAAAAGTGAAATAGTGACGGAAAAAAGACGGGAAATTGTTCGAGTCGCAATTGGGATTCGAACACGCGCTCGAATTTAGTGTATCGGGTCAGATGGGAGATAACGCGCCCCCCATCGTCACGACGAAAATTTAGGATGTGCGAACAAATCGATTAATTTCGTTAAAGCATTTAGATTAGGGATGAGCATCGAACATCGATGTTTCGAAAACATCGATGTTTTTGGTCCGATGGTCGATGTTTTTACCATCGATGGTTTTGCGTCGATGTTTTTCACCATCGATGGTTTTCAACTATCGATGTTTCTTTCCTCAACATATTTTTTTTACAACTCAACTGTGTCTTTATAAGTGTATGCAAATACCTTCAAACAGCCCAATCAGAAAAAGATGTGAATCCATCATACATACAACATGCAATCCATCTATCGTGAAGACTGTACACACAGAAAGGAGTGTCTTTCTTTATACGCCCGGTAGGGCACAATTTCCAAATGTGGTTTCACCCTGGAATAGTTTTAAAAATTTGGTCTAGGCCAAATATCAGTGTCCTAAGGTTTAAGCGGGCCGCAGAATAAAAAAATTGAATACGCGTATTGAAACCTATGTATTTTTGTAATTTAATCTCATAATGTTTCATTTAAGATGTGACTATTAATCTAAGTCAGCTTCCTAGGGATTACGTCCTATAGAAATTACATCTTTTGAAAATGCTCTTCAAATAAATTGAGAACCTTAGATAAGAAGTTAAATCGCCAACATTATTTGTGAATAATTAATTTCCGTCAAATTTTGGACAGCTGATCCGAACATTGTGGAACCGGTCATAAACATCCAGAGGAAGCCCAAAACAACCTTGGGAGCGAAAATTCTTAGTCTGAGTTACATCAAGTCCGGTCAGAAAGAAAGGCTCAAAATAGACAAAAATTGGTTCTGTGATGAGGTGATAAACAAACGCATGTACCAGTAAAGCTTAATAAGCTAAAAGGGAAAAATTCTGTACTTGGGCTGAAATGGCCATATTTACAACATTTCACGTTCATGTGATTTCCTCATCAAATATACGATTTCGGGGCTTTAGAATTTCGTCCCTCAAATAAATATCAGCCCAATATGTTTTTGTCCAATAACCTGAAGGATGCGAACGCGAGTTATAGTGCAACGTGCCATCAGATAGCTAGCAAGTTCGGCTAATACTAAAAAAAATGGACCGAATTTCGGAACAAAACAATTTCACGAAAAGGCTTAAAGTTTTCTTCCACAAAAAAAGGATGCCTTAAGCAAATGTAACTCAAATAATCGTCGGCGATTTTTTTAAGCGTGCATATAAGCCACCGTTCTTCGACCTGGCTGCGGGCCGCGTGTTTGATATGTCTGCTCTATGCGGTGGGTTCTGGGTACGATACGAAAGCAAAAAAACTCAAGGAGAAGTTATATTTTGGTGGGTGGGGGAGGCATTGAATGAAAACCATAATCAGCTTAATTTTTTATATTAAAGTGATTATTTTTATGAGTACTCAAAAAACCCAAAACACCGATGTTTTTGGTTCGATGTTTTCTTACCATCGATGGTTTCGTCTCGATGTTTTTTCGATGGTAACCATCGATGTTTTTCTTTCGATGCTCATCTCTAATTTAGATGCGATTTTTTTAATTGTGGGTTTTTGTATTGAAATAAATTGAAAATTCAAACGAAAAACGTAAAATTATATTTGCGTTTTTTAACTCTATGTAAATAAAGTGTACCTCAATATTGATACACGAAAATTTTTATTTTTAACAAAATCTTTAAATTTCATCTATGCATACTGAAAAGAAATCCATTTTTTTCTAAACCGAAGATGTTCAATTCATCTTTTCCTCCTTGGTAGCTTAAAAATTGCTCGACGATTCCGGGAATACAAAATTTTTCTATTCGTCTTTACAAAATATATAAATGCATTATTTTAAGGAAAACTCATAGTCTTTGTCTTAAGAAGTCCGTTACACTAGTTTGTGTGCTAAAGACTCAACCTTCGCTTAAAACAAAACACATAAACGATTGCTTTTCGAGAGTACCCTACCTTTCGAAGGCATTTTCGATGCAATCGTCCATATTCTCGAACGCTTTCGAATTACATGATAGGGGATTTTCGATTCATGCTCGAAAGTCCTATTACTTTCGAATAGAAGCTATTCGTTTTCGAGTTACATGATAGCACTTTAGCCATTTCGAAAGCAATTCCTTTCGAATCGAATTACATGATAGCGCCCCTATCTTCTAATTTTACGCTTTAAGCCGTCGGACTTGGGATGTTCAATAAATTGCTTATTGAACATGCTTGCGCAGTGAAGGGGATCGCTAGTGCTCTTACGGCCAAATTTGATGGCATTATTGCCATTTCCTTTCCTAGGATTGTATAGGGGGCGGACAGTAGACCATAGTTTACTGACACCTTGATTGAGGTTGCAGTCATTGAGGTGCTCGTTCCATTTCGCCTTCCGATAGTCTTTTACTTGTCGATTGATTTCGGAGTTAAGCTCCTGAATACTGGGATCACCAGGGTGAGCGCGTCTGATGTTATCTCGTTTATCGGCTAATATGGCGGCACTGGTAGGGAAATTAGGTCGAACTTTCGGGATACGTCCTGCAGGAATATAAGGTGCCGCTGCTTTGGCAATGACGTTTCTAATATTTCGTTCGGCCTTATGACGCTGGTTGGTGTAGGTAGCTCGATGAACTTCGCCGACGAGTGTGCTTTAAAACCATCCCAATCGGCTTTCTTGTGATTGACAAACGTTCGCTTCTCAGACTTTGTCAGGTTTGTCAATTCTTATAATGATTGGGAGGTGATCGGACGAGAGAGCAGTTCGCGTCTCCCATCGAGTAGCACTAATTAGACTGGCACTTACAATAGTGAGGTCAGGAGAACTACTGTAAGTGCCTGTGACTCGAGTCGACGAATCTTCATTGAGTGAATAGAAATCTGAAGCGTTTTTGGTGAAGGCCGTTGCAGTTAAATTGTAATAAGGACAGCGGGGTAAAAACTGCTGGAGGAGGAGCAGGGGTTAAACTAGGTCTAGCATTCCTGATCATATTGTTTAGGGGTGCTGGGGGCTGAGGAGGAGGTGGTGGGCTAGGAGCAGCCCGAGGTCGCCCTGATTTTATACATCCCGGTGCAAAATATGATCTGGAGTGCTGACCAACCCTTCTCAAGCCAGAATACCTTAGATGCACCCACTCCAAACAGCAATTACTCTACTGACCTGGCATTCGAACCAATTCGCTGGTTGCGAACACTACAAAACCATACTCTTGGGCCTGGATTTGTTTCAATGCCGACACGAATTAACCAGCGTAAGATGGCTTAGAAAAACAGGGGGCCTATCATGTAATTCGAAACGAAAACGAAAGTCTCGGCGCTTTCGTATTCGATTCGAAAGCAATTTGGTATCATGTAACTCGTTCGTTTCGAGTAATTGGTATTGCCTCCAGTGGCGTGCAGTAACATTTATAAATGGGGATGCGGTGGAGAAGAAGTAACACAAATACATATAATTTTTTCAAATGTTTTTGTTTTTGACACACGAAAGTTATTACAAAATGTATTTATTTTATTAACGATTCTCAAGCATCCGAAAAACCAAGAGGAGGAATATAATACATAATAAAATGCGTATTATCTTTTCTTTTGAATAATAATCACTCGTTGCGTAATCGCAGAAATAAATAAAAAAATAAAATGGTTCTCTAGGTAACGGTACGGTGCATATGCGTAAGATCTAGCGAATATTTATAAGAAAAACGTAAACAGACAAAATCTCCGTAAAATATAATTTCATAAATATCATATCCCTTCAAGATACTTACATCTCCTTTTTGTACTTGCTTGCTTTCATTCTCCATTCCCAGATATTATAGTGTAATTACTAGGTGATTTCAAATTGCAAAGTGTGGTGGAGATTATTTTTTTGTTTCTTATGATTTTTTGGGGTGCTGAGCTCGAATGCGGAGCTTCTCGTCCAAAATTTTGTTGCGGAACAGGGTCAAAACAGCGAAAAAAACCCAAAATTTTCGGAGTTTTCCCGTTTTTTTTTGTTTATAACTCCGAAACTGTACATTTCTCCGAAAACCTGTCCATGAAAATATTAGGGAAAACATAATTGCGGGCCCAACGCGCAATTAATCATTAAAATGTATAGCTACAATTGATGGTCATTTTTTTTGGCGTTTTTTGCAATCTTGACCCTGTTTTGCAACGAAATTTTGGTGGGAAGTTACGGATTCAGGTTCTGCACCCCAAAATACATAATGTACAAAAATGCATCTTTTGTGACCAAAAATGAAAAACCGTTCAATCTCAAAATTTTATACATAATATGGAACTATTTTAAAAATTATATTGATAATATCCGTTTATTGTTCATATGTAGCTTTATTATTTTTTCTTTATATGGACGACGTTTCGCTTACATTATGTAGCATCATCAGGTCCTAAAATTAATGCCTATCTTTATTTTATGTTGTTGGTGTTTATAAATATTTTACCTCTATTGTAATTATTGAATGTGTTTTTGTCCTTTGTTCAATTATTAAATCATAATTAGTGTCATTAAACGTATTACAATTATAAAATAGAAAATAAAGCAATGTACACGTACAGTAAGTTTGTCACAAAGTTATCACAGTTTGGTGGTCTTTTTTGTCACTTTGACATTTATAATAGTATTGTCATATTCATGGTATTACCATATTGGTATTTATCATATTTTTATGGTTGACTATTATCCCGACTTTATTTGAAAATTTTATTATAATGTATTAAGCTTTTTTCCATCTCTGTTTTCTTATTAAGTTATTCATTTATATATTTGTTAATATAAATTGCTTCCTTTATTCGTACTTTATTAATTTGTCTATCTTGGTCTATTATTTTTATGTTTTCAAAGTCCATTTTATGTCCTAATTCTAATTGATGTTTTACTAATTGTGTATTTTCATTTTGAATTATGCGGTTATGGTTTTTGTGTTCATTTATCCTATTTTGTAGGTGGCTTGAGGTTGAGCCATAATAAGCTGTGTTGGTATTATTATTTTCGCATGTCTTGCAGTTTATTTTATATACAACGTTATATTTTTTACTTTTGGGTATTATTGTTTTACTATTGTTATATATTATATTGTTAATTTTATTATTTGGTTTATATGCTAGTTTTATGTTAATTGGTAAACCTTGTACATTATGTTTGGACGCGCAATTATGTGCTCTCTAAAATATTCATGAAGAGTTTTTCGCGATTTTTACCCTGTTCCGCGACGAAATGTTGCTATAGGAAGCTCCTGATTCCTGCTCAGCACCCCAAAAAACATAAGAAACAAAAAAAAATTGTCTCCACAATATTTTGCAATCTAATGTAGGTACTAGGTTTATCACGTGGGGGGGGGGGGGGGTGTAATAACGTCAAGCGAATTAATGTCAATTGCCACTATTTCCCACCCAAATGCGAAATAATGTCAATTGACATAAATTCGTTTTTGAAAACGAAACACTGTCAACCCGCAAAGCGAAATAAAGTCAATTTTTGATATTGGCTGATAAATAAGTTGGGATTGAAAACACGGTTATATTTTTTTGAAAAACAGCTAATTTGATACTTTATATTCAGTTTATTTTGGGCTATTGGGAGTAATTGTGGCAAATAAAAGAAAGTTTACTCTGAACAACAATTGCTCACCTTAATCATGTAAGTAGATGCGCTTCAGATGTTTTTCTTTCGCATTGTTTCCATTAGATTTCCGCTTTAGTTAATACGACCCTAAGAATTCCAATACAGACAAGTATTGTCTTAGTGTTCCTGGGCTCATTATCAAATTAAAACAGGTTATTGGATGAAAATATCAACCATTGTTGTTGTTTTGCCAGAATCGCAGCTTTTTTTCGAGCATTCGAGGCGAAACGACACTCACATTGAAGTAAAACAGAGATCTAATAGATTTCCGCTGATTTAAAGCGGAAATCCATAGGAACCTAAGAAGCCCAATGAAGACAAGTACATTGTTTCGGTTCGGTTCCTTCAAGCGGATTTCCACTTTAGTTTATATGAACCCAGGAATCATATCAACTAAAGCGAAAATTTGATTCGGGAAATTTCAGAGCTTATAAAATAAAAGCTTCATTTCGTGTTGGGCTAACAAAAAATATTTAATATATGCCTATCCACTGGGAGGGAATTCTTTTTTTCAAAAGCGAATTAATATCAACTGATTTTATTTCCCTTTGGCAAAAGGAATTAATGCCAATTGCCTTTATTTCCTTTTTACGACGAAATAACGTCAATTGACATTAATTCGTTTGACATTATTACACCCCCCCCCCTTATCACGTAGTAACTACACTATTAGATGAGCTTCACTCATTAGCTTCCTCTTCTTTTCGTTCTCTCATTCATGCTAGCATACACTGCACTTGCACAGCACAACTTGGAGAATTTGACTTGGATGCGTTCCGTGTACGGGACTGGTTTGCGCATCCCCAATGGTACAAAAATTACTCAATGAGCATGTCTCGTGTTGACTGAAATTTTGTCCGATTGGATTCACGACTGAGTGGAAGTTTTTTCCGCATCCAGTAGAAAAGTACTCAACTCACAGAACGACTGGCACTATGGAGCAAGTACAATGTCGTATATTACTATATCCATATGCGTGTAGAATTTAAGGGCTGTCGTTTAGTCGACTATTATTGGGTATTTTTATACTATCCGGGTTAAATTTGCTTAGTTCCGTGTATGTACACTATAATTCATACATATGGCGTAGATTTTAGGACAGTTGTAATTAGATACATATTCTTTAACTTTAAGTGAAGAAATATTATTATGTATTCGAAAATTTTAAGGGATGCGGCGCATCCACCGCATCTATGGACTGCACGCCACTGATTGCCTCATGAATTAGTCAAAATTCCCTTCATGTACTAGACTGAATCGACTAACGTAGTAGACCATGTCACATGATTCAAAGTCAAATTTTATATTTTTGTGTTTTAGATTATATTTTAGTGTTTCGGTGTGAAAAACAAGTTAAATTCGAATATAAAATATAGCATTTTTGTAGTATTCGGTTAAAAAAAGTGAAATAGTGACGGAGAAAAGACGTTAAATTGTTCGAGTCGCGATTGGGATTCGAACACACGCTCGAATTCAATGTATCGGGTCAGACGGGAGAAAACGCGCCCCCCATCGTCACGACGAAAATTTAGGATGTGCGAACAAATTGTATAATTTTAATAAAGCAATTTTTGATGTAGATGCTATTTTTTAAACTGTGGATTTTTGTAAAATATAAAATAATGTATGTGTGTGTTAACTATATTCAATTCATCTTATCCTCCTAGCTTATCTAGTTTTAGAAAATAAACGAAAATTCCCGGAATACAACATTTTTCTATACGTGTTATAAATTCATTATTTTGAGGAAAAGTTATAGTCTTTGTCTTAAGAAGTCCGTTACACTAATTTTTGTGGTAAGACTCAATCTTCGCTTAAAACAAAACATATAAACGTTTGCTTTTCGAGAGTACCCTACCTTTCGAATGAATTTTCGATTTTCGATTCTCGCACGCTTTCGAATTACATGATTCGATTCGTATGGTCGAAAGACGAAAGTCCTATTGCTTTCGAATAGATGTCATTCGTTTTCGAGTTACATGATACCACTTTAGTCGTTTCGAAAGCAATTCCTTTCGAATCGAATTACATGATAGGGCCCCAGAATCTCACAAATGAGTATGAATATCATTATTTTCAGTCAAAGATAGAAATATATGCTAAAATTCAAAATTCATTGCGCACTCATTTATCGGAATTATACTGGAAATAGAATGGCAACAGCAGCAGCGATAAAGCAGTTCAATACATTTTAAATGGGCGACGTCATGTTGGCAGCAAAAGCACTGCTGCTGCTGCTGTTGCTGCACCCATTCTATTTCTTCCATTACACTGTAGTTCATTCAGTGAAAAGTCAATATTCCAATACATTCAAAATGTTGTCGATGAATACTTGATTGCAACAGGTGAATCTCATACAAAATGGAATTTCGGATTACAGCCACTTTTTTTGAGATTCACAAAATTGTCTTGGGCTTTAAAAATTCATCGGATTAAAAAAGAATCACATAAATGAATATGAATATCATTATTTTCAGTCAAAGACAGAAATATATGCTAAAATTCAAAATTTATTGCGCGCCAATTTCGTCAAAAATATGAACGAATCGAATTCTCATCAGGTAACATTTCCATTACGATTTACATTTTCTTTATCTGGCAATACTAAGTATATAGAAAATGTCACACATACATTGAAACTTTCTGTGCATCATGAATGGGATGGTCACTCACACTAACGATCATTCCATCGATTTGACATTTGCCGTACATACCACAGCTGATAGTGGTATATGGTGGACCTTGTCGCACTAATGAAGTTTTTAAACCCATTGCATGCCATTTCAACTCTCATTTGGTGGATTGCATGTGTTTGTAAGTTTAGTGCATCCTGCTCTAAATTTTATTTTGTTCTGAGTAGTTGATCTTTACTTATCTCATCTTTGCCTATACCCTTTAAAGAATCTACAGCTCTCCATAGATATTTCATTTATCCCAACTATGGGATGTGCGAGCGGTTGGATTTCTTCATTAACAAACTTCCTAGATGTTAATTCAGCCGTCGGTCTTAAATTTTGATGTAATATCTTCGGTCTTTAGCTCGCTACTATTAAAGCAGTGTTCCTTTGTAAGAAGCAAATAAAGCCAAATGAATAAGTGATAGAAGGTATTTATGTTCCTTGTTATACCTAATAAGATTCCCTTTATTCACCTGAACGACAATCTACCCTATATCGACCATTGGAGGCTTTTATAGGAATTTACTTGCTGCACTATGTTGTCTGCTATGATCAGGACTTGTAGTTTTTATCCAGTCAAATTTCAAAATCAAGGGATATCTCATGAATTATAATGAAGGTTGAACCTAAATCTAGCGTGTATCTTGCTGTAATTTCTTCACTGTACCTCTATGTTACATCACTGACCGAAAAATGATAATACATAATCAGACGATGAGATTGTAGGTAACTCAGTAGGTTTCAGCGTGATACCCGCTAGATGATTTAGTTTAAGCCTTCGTTAAAATTCGTGAGTTATCCCTTAATTTAGAAATTTGACTGGAAACGCTCGCTGTCAACATCATCCAGTATGTCGATATCTAAATTAAAATTGTGTAGTAGAAGTGTAGTTATGAACTGCTATACAATAGTCTCCATAATCCACAACAAAATTGATTTTTTTTATTGATAACCACTGAAATTTCCGAGATCGAGCATTGGACCCCTCCCGAAACAAAATTCTGGCTACGTCCCTGTGTCAAGGCAACGAGGTGGTCATGAAACGTTGCCCAATCTCGACATGAATCTGTTCGGAAACAAGGCCTTCTATTGAAAGTCTCGTCATGTGTGAAGTGACCCCATCTTATGTTGATATAAGTTGAGGAGATGTTGTTGCGGTATCGATGTCTTGGAAGCCGCTGAATTGATAAATATTTGAAACAATCGGTCTGATTTTTCGATCGGGCTTGTGTATTTTAATTTGGCTGTAAATTCGTGTTGGGCTGCTGTAAAGGTCTGCTGTAAAGTTCTTCAAACCAGACGCTTCTCTTTC
The DNA here is from genome assembly GCA_949715475.1 of Microchrysa polita. NCBI lineage: Eukaryota > Metazoa > Arthropoda > Insecta > Diptera > Stratiomyidae > Microchrysa > Microchrysa polita. The sequence goes on along the minus strand of OX454419.1, from coordinate 36,385,341 downwards.
TGTTAAAATGCTAAAAATTGAAGTGTTTTGGTGGGAAAGCATTTTTTGCATACATTTTCGAATTCCTATGGTTCGGTGTCTGCGGTGCCCTGCCTAGGGTACTTTCTTCAATGCTTCAATTTTCACGAAGATCGTAGCCATTCCTTCTCATTTCTATTTCGCAATAGATTTCTTAAAGCATGTTGCTTCAGCTTACCATCTAGGACCCGTTTTAACCCTTCTGTCGGCACGAAGGTCTGGCCAGACCTTTGGCACTATATTTTGGTGTAAAAAGCACTTCATATTTCATGATATCCTAGAATAATATGTTTGGAAGCATTTTGCAAAAATTTAAAAAAATCGGTTGAAGTTTTGAGTATGTTTTTGATGATTTTCAATTTATAGTGCTTTTTGATACCCAATAGGTCTGGCCAGACCTATAGTTATTCCCCTCATTTTTCTCTTGAAGTAAGTAGTGCAAATATTAAATTGTGTTATTTATGATGTAATAATGTCCTTTAAACTCAATTTGAACTATAAACGATAAAAATTTCTGAAATTTTTCTATAAAAAGCCGTGAAGTTCGGAAAACGTGTATGCCTAATTTCGTCACATTTTATAACACCACCTAATCAACTGAGATTTGATCCTAGGAAATTCAACCCAGTCTTATTTCCTTTGTAATAGTATGGACTAAGTATGAGTGACTTGCAAACGTCTTTTTAAATAGATTTGATCAAAAAATTTACGAAAAATTTAGAATTAAATGATTTTTGCCTTGAAAATCCCCTTTTTCTTCCCACTTATTTCCCTAAATCTGCAGACTAATATCGAGGTAAAATCTGCCAACAAAGTGCTTAATATTTCCCCAAAGATATTGGAATTAGAAAATTCGATCGAAATATCTACTAGATAAACACAATGCAAAATAGCGAAGCAAAAAAATAAGAAAATAAGGGAGAAACACGTTTGTACTAATACCACCTCAAAATATATCTACTTAAAAACGTTTCCAGTATATCTACAAAAATTATTTTGATGCTTTATTGTTGAAAAATTGCAGTAAAGAATGGATAGAATGATTTTACCGATAAAAATTTTACTTTTTTTTTTAAATAAAAATTTTTTTCTGAGTAGGTCCAGCCAGACCTATTGGGTATAGAATAGGCATATTGTAGTAGATGCCGACAGAAGGGTTAAAAGGTATTGCAGATACTATAGATTTGAAGCTAGTGTAGTACATATGTATGGAAATAACAAATACTTTTGTTGCTTCATTTTAATTAATCGATTGATCACTTCCCGACTCTATGCCGCGGATAGTTCCAAAACGGCTGAAAATTTTGTTGTAATTTTTATAAAAAAATATATTCATGCATTTCCATATAAAAACTTTACCAAAAGTACTAGTATATTAAAAGTGTAAGTATTCTTGATAAAAATTTAACTCTTCAATAGTAGGTATAAAATTGATAAGCAAATTTATACAAACCGCTCGAAAAAATAAAAATTGTAATACGAGTGCAGTCGGCTTCGAATCCACAATTCTGCGATTTGTAGGCAAGCGCGCTGCTCACTGAACCAGACAGACTATACAAATCAATAGATTTCTAGGTTGAATGGGTTTCTTGCGTTGATAGTGTAGATTTGATAACATGGTAGGATTGATTCTACCCTTTTATGTTATAACAAAATTCAATGCAATTTATTCTATCCCGAACGGTGTAAAATGTATAATATTAAAAGGATATTTGGATAGTTTTATTCTGTAGCGGATATAAATAATATAATTTTTGAATAAACTAAAATTATAAGTTGAAAAGGATCAAATTTGATTCAAGTTTTGGAATAGATAGGAGTTATACTATTTTATTTATAAAATTTACTCTCGGTTGACACCAAAATTTACAACCGTGTAGTATTCTGGATTGTACTTGTAAAATATTATTCGGCACTTGTTACGATTTTACGGAATCTTTACTAGATTTTTGACAAAACATACAAAGGCCTCTTTTTCAGTAAATCCTAATTTTTCATTCAAATTCGCTTAAACTTGCCATGGAATTCAAGACCACAATGTTAGCCAAAATTTGTTGTATCAGCTTTTCATCTGTGTTTCTTTCAAAAGTAAGCAGAACCACTTTTTGGCGGAATTTGGCCGAAATTGGGCAGAATTTTTGACGATGAATGAAATTCTCTTCCAAAGAAAAGTGTTCCGTCTGGAATCCGTTTTGTCATATGGAAACAGTCTCTTTGGTCATTGCATTAATTCCATGGCCAATTAAGTACATATTCGTAAAATTCCTTTCGGCTTCAGGCTCCTTCAAACTACACTACGCAAACTTTTTATAGGCTCTAATTATTTTGGTTCAGGAAAAGCCAAAAGCAGTTAATGAGTGTTATTCTAAGGAAAACTAAATTTTTGGTGTAATAAACCTGAAATGCAAAGGACTCTCAGGCCCGTATTTATAAACATACCTTAACTCAAGGAGACCTTGAGTCAAGGATGCGGAAATTAAAATAAATGTCATTTTCCATACTTTTTCATAGAAATCACTTATATTCACGAGTCAATGCATCCTTGATTTAAGGAGAAACTCAAGGAGACCTTGAAATTTTCTATAGTCAACCTCACTTGAAGTCAAGGTAGCTACCCACCTACCTTGATATATTATATTTCAAGTCTATTGAAAACTTAAGGTTTCCTTGAGTTTCGCCTTAAATCAAGGATCAACGATCCCTCAGTCTTGCCAATGTTTTTCCTATTTATCTGCTCTCGGGTATCCCCACACCAAAACTTTATGTAACAAATTAGCCCTGTACTCTGTGCCCCCCCCCCCCCTTTGAGAATTTTCTAAATACGCCACTGCCTACATCTCCCGCGTGGGGATAAGGGTCTAATTGGCTATTTGGAATTAGGCAGCAACTCGGTAGTTAACCATCTGCGTTCACAGTTGTTAACATTCTCTGGCATCTATATCCAGCCTTGGGCTGTTTGATTTAATTTGTAAATCTAGCTGAATTAGTTAGCAAAAGAGATTGTTACCCTGTGACGCGACGAGATTTTCCTTCCTTTTTTTTCTTCTTACTTTTTTTTATCCAAATTTCAACCTACCTCTTCCTATCCTATTACTGTTCAGCTGGAAGGAACGGAAGAACTCAAATTATTTTTAGCACTGCACCGTTCGTGCAGGCTCCAGCAGGTCCTCAACCGCTTTTTAATGCTGGTACGCAACCATTTGTAGAGGCGCCAGCAACGTCTCGTCCGTATAATAGCACGATGCCTACTGCAGCTCGTTTCCATCGACCTACAGTGGGAATGTTGAAGTGGGGGTTTTATTTCGACGGCTCCTCTACCTCTGCCGGCCCAACAGCCCACCAGTTTATTATACGAGTTGAGTCATTGGCAGCCAGCTACGGCATGTCAAGTGAGGAGGTGGCGTCGGACCTCCACTTCTTGCTAAAGGGGAAGGCAGCGGATTGGTACTGGCTGACCCGATCAAAAATGTGCCGTCTATTGTGGCGAGATCTGAAGGCTGCCTTTTTGGAAAGGTTCACCTTTCGAAAAACCGATGTCGATGTTCGGCAGGCCATTAGTGCTCGAAAGCAACAACCAAACGAAAGCTTTCGGGACTTCATGGATGCCATTGACGCACTAAGTTCCGAGCTGCAGGTCCCGTTAAGTGACACTGACATGCAGGTGACGATTTTCGACAACGTAAATCAGCGTCTCAGTGATTACTTAGCGGGATTTTCGTTTAATTCAGCTCGAGATTTAATGCGTCAATGTGCATCCATAGAGGAACGGTGGAACCGAAGGGCAGCTTCCGGATCAGCTACAGTAGGACGTGCACAGGTCCACGAGCTGGATGTAAGCTGTGAGCGAGAAGTCAGTGCTGATGTTGAGGCCCTCCATTCAGCAATGGCAACAACGTTCCCTGCCAAACCGACAGCCAGTACCACCTATAGATGTTGCTGGAACTGCAAGGACATGGGGCATAGTTATGTCGATTGTCCTTTGCCTCCGCAACATGTATTTTGTTTCGGCTGCGGTTTGACAGGGACCGTCAAACCCAAATGTTCCCGCTGTAGTGGATGGGGAAACTTGAGAGGGAATGTGCGACCAACGGGGAGCTCCCACATTCCCCCTCAATCGGCCGTCAGGCGTCCGGAGACAGCCGAGGTGGCGACAAATGTCGACCCAGAGCTTCGACTGCTGCAAAGATGAAAAGGATCCATCGAACCTGGAGGTTCTTTTGCGACAGGCGCCTCCTGAAGCAGGCATGTGTTGCCTCAATAGTATCTTCCGACCTAGATAATCGGCCTTTCGCTGAGGTTATCATACAAGGTCGGAAGATCAAAGGCCTGTTGGACAGTGGTGCCAGCGTAAGTATCCTGGGTACCGGTGCTTTAGATCTAATAGATGACCTTGGCTTGCAGCTACATACGCTGCAGGCTGACGTCAGGACCGCCTCAGGTCAAAAAGCATCGGTACTGGGATACGTGCCTACATTGGTGCGATTTAAGGACAAAACGAAATCTTTAAGATTGCTCGTTGTCCCAAGTCTCACAAATCCATTATATTTAGGAATGGATTTCTGTGACTTGTTTAAAATCGTACCAATGCAGGTTGCTGCTGTCGAAACGGAGCCAGTGTCTGCTTCTGGAGACTCTTGTAGCGACCAGCTGAGTGCTTCTGCTACTTTCTACCGTGGCGCTCACATCGAACGTCAATTGAAATTCGACTAGAACTTTCAGTCGAGGTTATGGCGTCCTATTATGAACACGCGTTTTTATAATGTAATTCACCCAATAAAGTATGTTCAACGCAAATAGTTTTATTATTGAATAGGGATTTAGTTTGCCACATCGTAATTTCTATATTGGTGACCCCGTATTGGAACATCGCAAAGTGTGTAAATTTCGCGTCCGATCTCCGCGCTCATATTTTTGACTTAATGTGAATACCGACCTCGACTCCCCAGAAAGACGTCGCATTCTGGGTTATCAATGCCACAAAAACGACGGCCACGAGTGTGCTTACAAGCTGGTGCTGTGAGTGTCATGCCTAACCCGACACGGTCTACGTGACCCCGCGTTCCGAATGTAGAAACACGCTCCACATACTACACGTAGCTGCACCTGCGACTTCACAACGTTTCCACCAAGCACCCGTCATCCGGAGCGCCACCATACCGCGCTCAATGACTGCCAATCGAGCGCCCAGCGGCAGCATTATAGCACCCTGCACCCAACAAGAGAGTGTCCGATATTTCAATCGCAGTCTGCTCCACGATCATCGCCCCAGTGGCACACAGATTGTACGCTCATCCGCGTATCTACCGCACCGACAATTCGACAAACCTGCATATTCGTGACCAACCAGTGCTACGACTGCCGGGTCGAAAGGTACGCCGTACGCCTCGCAAAGGACATCATGGACCGCACAATCACTGCAACGAGCAGTCTCGCAGCCCCGCAACACAGTCGTCACAGCACTGCAACATGCAACCGCACACCTACGCGCGTGACTCCACTGTCCTGCACCCTGCAGCACCATGCTTCGAACGCATTGATCCTCGTCCATGCAATACGGCACACACGACACGATGATCTCCGACGACACCGTTTGCATTGCAACTCCTGCAATGTCACTCAAGGGGGAGTATTGTAGCGACCAGCTGAGTGCTTCTGCTACTTTCTACCGTGGCGCTCACATCGAACGTCAATTGAAATTCGACTAGAACTTTCAGTCGAGGTTATGGCGTCCTATTATGAACACGCGTTTTTATAATGTAATTCACCCAATAAAGTATGTTCAACGCAAATAGTTTTATTATTGAATAGGGATTTAGTTTGCCACATCGTAATTCCTATACTCTCTTCAATTATCTCCAGCTGACCAACAGCGATTCGATTCCGTCAAACGTCAGGTTCCTTCTTTCCATGAAAAGGGTTTGGGTAAGACGACATTGTTGTCCCACGTCATTGATACCGGTGAAACCAAACCCATTAAACAACGCCACTACGCGGTATCACCGGTAGTTCAGAAACTGATGTATGACGAACTTGATCGTATGTTATCCCTGGGGGTAATTGAAGAAAGTCATAGCGCCTGGAGCTCTCCAGTGACGCTTGTGAAAAAACCCGGGAAAGTGCGTCTGTGTCTCGACGCTCGACGGTTGAATGAAGTCACCGTCAAGGATGCTTATCCGTTGCCGCTTATTGAGGGATTATTAGCAAGGATGCAATCAACCCGATTCATATCCGCTCTTGACTTGAAAGATGCCTTTTGGCAAATCCCGTTAGATGAGAAATCTCGGGAGAAAACGGCGTTTACCGTCCCAGGCAGACCCCTATATCACATTAAGGTGATGCCTTTTGGGCTTTGTAATGCACCTCAGACTATGTGCAGGCTCATGCATAAGGTTATACCAAATGAGCTACAAGACAAGGTGTTTGTATATTTGGATGACTTGCTTGTCAACAGCTCCACCTTCGAAAAACATCTGCAACTACTTTCGAAAGTTGCAGGTTTTCTTGAGAAGGCTGGACTCACCATAAACGTAGAGAAAAGCAAGTTCATCCACAAGGAAATCAAATACCTTGGCTATGTGGTAAGTGATGGTATCCTTATGACTGATCCTGACAAGGTCTCAGGCATTATCGCGTATCCAGAGCCCAAAAGTGCTAAGGATATTAGGCGGTTCATGGGCATGGCTGGTTGGTATCGCCGTTTCATTCCGAATTGTTCAGCGGTTACCGCCCCGCTAACGGATTTGTTAAAAGGAAAACAATCTTTCAAGTGGACAGCGGAAGCCAGTAATTCCTTTGAGCGCGTAAAGCAAACTTTTGGTTTCAGCTCCCGTGCTTGTCAATCCTGATTTTACAAGGCACTGACGCTAGTTGCACTGGGGTTGGAAGTGTCTTGTGTCAGAAGGATGATAATGGTGGTGAACATCCCATCGCCTATATGTCCGTTAAGCTAAATGCTGCGCAGCGCAACTATAGTGTTACCGAGTTGGAATGCTTAGCTGCGGTGCAAAGCGTTAAGAGATTTCGGGCATATATCGAAGGGCTGCCGTTTACTATCATTACCGACCATGCAAGTCTAAAGTGGTTGATGAGCCAACAAGACTTGTGTGGTAGGCTGGCACGTTGGAGTCTGAAATTGCAGGCGTTTAACTTCACCGTCGAGCATCGAAAAGGGACTCAAAATGTAGTCCCGGATGCACATTCCAGGGCTCATGCGGGCAACGTCTGTTGCCTCCCGGAACACTGTCATATAGACGAGATCATCCCCGATTCGGCTTTCCTGGATCCCGAATACAAAAAACTTTGTGTTGAAATCCAGACAAATCCGGACAAATTGCAAAATTTGCACGTACGGGATGATCGCGTTTATATTACGCAAGGTGAGTCTGGGGAGACAACAGACCTTCCCCGAACCAAATTGTGGGTCCCTGAAATCTGCAGCCATAGCTTGATCAGTCGTGCTCACGATGATCCTCGTGGGTCTCATTGCGGTATTCGGAAAACAATCGAAGTGCTGCGAAGATATTACTATTGGCTAAATCTTCGATCTAATGCAGCTGAATATATTGGTAAATGCAGCACTTGCAAAATGATTAAGCCTCCAAATTACCGAATGAGACCCCCGATGGGATCACGTCGAGCGACTGATCGACCTATGCAGCGTATTTTCGTGGATTTCGTGGGACCCTATCCGCGGTCTAGAAGAGGTAATACCTATATATTTGTAGTTCTCGACCACTACACCAAATTTGTGTGGCTTAAGGCCATACACAAAGCTACTTCTGAAGTGGTCGTGAACTACCTTCGAGACGAAATCTTTTTGACCTATGGAGTACCAGAGTTTCTTCACTCAGACAATGGGAATCAGTTCGTCTCCAGAACATTCGAAGGATTTTTAAAGGAGTACGGTGTGCATCACCTTTGTATTCTCCTCAATCGAATGCTTCGGAGCGAACGAACCAGTCCACGCTAGCTGCAATTCGAGCTTACGTGGGATCGGATCATCGGAACTGGGAGGAACATCTGAGTGAATCGTGCAGCGCATTTCGCAATGTGGTGCATGATTCAACCGGATTTTCCCCCCATTTTCTAATGTTCGGGTACCATCGTATTCAGAATGGCGAAGATTACGCTCTCCTGAAGCAACTTGATGCACTTGGGGACGGAGAGTTGAATCTTCAGTCTAATCGCGACAGATTGCAGCTAGCACATAGTCGAGTGAAAGAAAAGCTGACCGAAGCTTATGCCCGAGCGGCGCGAAGTTATAATCTTCGTAGTCGGCCAAAAGCTTTTACTCCGGGTCAAAGAGTTTTCGTCTCGAACCATGCCCTTAGTCGTGCTGCGGACCGTTTTGCTGCTAAACTTTCCCCGAAGTTTATCAGTGCAATGGTCCGTCGTAAGATTGGTCAAGTGGCATATGAGCTGGAGGACGATGATGGAAAACTCATTGGAGTCTTTTAGGCCAGCGACATACGTTCTTGACCATCATACAAGGGTATTATTCCTTCTGGCCCGGCGTTATGAGACATTTCCAGGGTCTGGGTCGTCCCCACGATTGTCGCGAACCACGGCACGCAAATAATAAAAAAACCAAATCGTAAGTCATGCAAGTGCATACAGCACATCGCACAATTTCTGCAATATGGACACGACCTACGACAAGATCATCTGTCGACATTGCACGGGCAGTGCAAATCATATCAACAATAGCATTGGACTTGTAGATATGTATGCAATGCACTAGCCGTCCATCTAAAAATCTCTTGTATGTACTATCGTTGATGTGTGACGATAGATGATGTACATGCTACATGCATCACTGTGCATAGGTTGCCTTGATAGCGGACTATCGGGGAAATATATCATGCATCGAATGCTAGCGGACTGTTTTTTTTTGTTATAAGCTAGGATGCGTTTTTTTGGGTGAACGAACTTAGGCCGTTAGATTGGTTGGTCAAACATTATGCAAGTTGGTGGCGAATGGCAGACGATGGAAAATTATTAAGGTCGTGTGGTGGTTTTTGTGAAGCCGTATTTTTTCGTTTGTTCCTTTTTTTTCGGTCGAAACCCGCGAGCCGCTTTTATTTCCATTTCTTGTGACAGAAAAACATTAATAGAAAAACTCAAATTTGAAAAAAAAAACTGTTTGTGTAGTGACCGGTGCGTGTGAAAAAAAATATTTACGATGAAAAGTGCGAACACGAATTTGTATCTACTATCTAATATCCGCATCACCCGGCACACAAAAGTTTGATGAAGAGTTTTTTTTTGCTTAAAACGTTAAAAAAAAGAAAAGCGAACAAAAAGAGTTAAGAATTAAACAAAACCATTTTGGAGTGAAGTTACGTTTGTGATTTCTGGATCTGCACAAATTTTTGATTTTTTTTTAAACGCAACGCTACGTGTTCCTTTGTTGTGAACATCGTTCGCTGGATGCAGACAACGGTTATTAATATTATCATCGGAATTTTGAATTTGGAAATCCTGGAAGCTCGGCTAAGGACGACATCGATTTGTTATTCTTTTGTTATTTTATTGAACTTGCATTAATAGTTGTGCCATAATTTCATTATTTTTGAAATAGCTTTTTATTTGTGTATGAAGCGTCAACGATCGATCGACGACAGCGACAGCACACACGTAAGTCATTTTCGAATTATTTTTACTTGCTTTGGATTTTTCTTGAATTGTTTATGAATTGATTTTTTTTTTAAATTTCAAGTAAAGTTAAATTGATTTTATTTATAATTATTTTTTTTATTCTAATTTTTCGTTGATAATATATAATTTATAATGTTCCTCTAAACCACTCTTTTATTTGAGTTCTTCCGTGTCCCGAAGGATGGACACACCCCGTCATTCCCTTCATCCTTTTCCCCCCTATCTGCATCCCGCACAGGTGGCTTAGCAAGAACCGGGATGCGACACCCACAACACTCACGACCATCCGTTGACCTCGCCGGGTCATATGCCACTGGGTGATGCGCATCTCGGTTATTTTTTTGTTGTTGCAGTGACGGCGGCTCGATACTTAGCCGTGGTTCGCAACATAGTATACTCAACAGTTTCAATAACGTTATCCCAACTAATATTTTGTTCTGGGTCGCTCAGTTTTGCTAGCATTGGACCGATGCTTCTATTGACTCTTTCCACTTGCCCACTGGCCTGTGGGGAACCTGTTGCGATTTTCATGTGTTGGACATTACATTTTGCTAAAAATTCTTTCGTGTGAGGTGAAACAGCTTCCCCTATCTGAAACAATAATTTTTAGAATACTGTATGCCCGGAAATAGTCTTTAAGCGCATTAACTACTTCCCTTGAATTTGTTGTCTTTGTTGGGTATAATCTCACAAATTTTGTACATGCGTCAATAAGAACTAAAATGTGTTTTTTCGATTTACTTTTGTCTACTGGGCCATAATGATCTATGCCCAAGCAACAATTCGTTTGCTTTAAAGAAGCACTTCACACTGTAGCAACCATATATTACCACGGAATTTATTTATCGTGTGACATCGCTTAAAGTAATATTTAGATCCGATAAACCATCCTTAAAGTATTTTCCGGAAAGCTTCTGTCATCATTATGGAATAAATTCAAAGATTGTGGTATAAAGCCGAAATAAAACTGTCTCTAAACGCCAACCTAAAAAAGACACTCCTTTAAATACTCCACTCTTGTGTTTATTGGATGATACAGCACACACATGCAATAGTTTCTCCAAGTTAACTCACACACATGCATATATTCTTCTATAGCACAGTCGGTGTCATTTTTATCGTGTGACATTCGTATGGTCATCCAATAAATTGTTCAGCGTAGTTTTATAGAAGGATGGACTTTGTGATTTTTTAAGAATTGACACTTATGAAGTGCTTATAAAGAAGGCGTCGGACTGGCGTACGACAGTCGCTGGTTCAACGCTGGCTGGGGAAATTTTTTTTTCTTTTTTTCACGAGAAAATGACAGAAAGGGATGACATAACACATTGATGTATGTCTTTTTCAAAGCTTAGTTCAGTGCTACAATAAGGTGCAATTGGTGCAAAATTTCGGAGGCTTGGGTGAGGGTCCATGTTTCGCAGCCATAACATAGCACGGGTCGGATGATCGTTTTGTACACGCGGAGCTTCGTGTTCCTGTGCGCAAGTTTCGAATTAATTATAGGGAGGACCGAGAAATATGTCTTATTGGCTAGTTGTATCCGTCGCTTAATTTCGTCGGTTTCGTTGGCGTCCTTTGATAAGTTACAACCCAGATAGTTGAAGTTGTCTACATACTCGATATTAAGGTCCCCCACTGTGATGCTTGAATTTGCTGGCGTCCTTGTTTTCGATTGCATCATGGCCTTTGTTTTGCTTTCGTTGATATGTAGTCCAACTTCCTTTGCGGCGTTATTGAGGTTATGCAGAGAAGGCTTTCTGCATCACCCAACCTTCGAGACATGATGTTGATATCGTCGGCGTACGCTACTAATTGAGTCGACTTGATGAGTAGCGTTCCGCTGCTGTCCATATTCATGGCTCGAATTACATACTCCAAAGCAAGGTTGAAGAGCGTCGGCGCCAGCCCGTCGCCCTGCTTGACTCCAGTACGAGTTTCAAATAGGTCAGTGAGTCGGTTCTGCACTTTGACCTGCGAGACGGTATTAGTCATCGTCATCCTTGTGAGTCGCACTAACTTTGCCGGTATACCAAAATTCAGCATAATGTTGTACAGTACACTTCGATCGATACTGTCGTATGCATGTTTGAAGTCGACAAAGATTTGGTATACGTCGATATTGTATTCCCAGCACTTTTGGAGTAGTAGCTTCACTGTGTAAAGCTGATCGGTCGTTGAACGACCAGGTCTGAAGCCGCCTTGATACTCGCCAATGATTTGTTCTGCGTACGGATTAATTCTCTTTTCAAGAATTTTAGATAATATCTTATAGGCCGTACAAAATAATGATATGCCCCTGTAATTCTCACACTTCAGCTTGTCACCCTTTTTGTGGATTGGGAAGATTATGCTTTTGCGGCAATCTTCGGGGATTTCCTCGTCGTTCCATATTTTCAGCAGTAGCACATGTATAGCGTTGGTCAGGCACGTTCCACCATGCTTCAGCATTTCTGCTGGGATCTCGTCAGCGCCGGGCGCTTTATTATTTTGAAGCGACTGTATGGCAAGACTCACCTCCTCTACTGTTGGGTTAGAACGGGAGGGCCTGGTTCGGCTAACTGCTCAAGAGCTGGCTCCGCGGGGGATGTTGATGGTGCATTGAGGAGCTCTTCAAAATGCGAGGCCCATCGTTTGTTGACGCTTTCGATGTCGCTGATGATGTTACCATCCTTGTCCTTACATAGGCTTGTCCTGGGTTGATATCCGTTCTTAACATTATTTATAAGTTTGTACGCCTGTCTAATGTTCTTACTGGCTAATCTTTGGTTTATTTGCTGTAACTGCTCGTCAAAATGTTTGCGTTTTTTACGTCTAATTAACCTATTAGAAACTCGCCGAAGTTCGTTGTATCTTTCTTTCTTGGCTCGGGATGCGCGTTGTGTGTATTGGCAATAGGCTTCATTTTTCGCCTCAATCGAGGCCCTGCATTCGTCGTCGAACCAGTCTGCTCGTCTGCGCCGGCCTTTATAGCCCACGACCTCTTCTGCAACCCCCTTGATGCTGTCTTTGAGCTCCTCCCAGAACTCATGGATGCCTAAATTGTTGATGTCATCAAGCATGGGCGACAGTTTTTCCTCTAGTGCTGTAGTATACGCAGCCGCCGTGGCATCATCAATCAAATTGTCTACCTCGAAGATCTTGGCAGGGTTGATTCTCGTTAGGTGCACCGAAGAGATTCTGCACCTGTAGGTTGTCTTCACCAAATAGTGATCGGTGTCGCAGTTGGCTCCTCGATAGGATCGAACATCTAGGACATTAGAAGCCCATCTCTTGCTGATCAGTACGTGGTCGATCTGGTTCACGGTGTATTCATCTGGAGACTTCCAGGTCTGCTTGTGGATTCGTCGATGAGGGAAGCATGTAGAGCTTATTACCAGGTTTCTGCCGCTCGCGAAGTCGATAAGTCGCTGACCGTTGTTGTTGTTTTCGTCGTGGAGGCTATGACCTCCAGTAGTTCCCCTATGCCAGCTTTCATTTCCGACTTTGGCGTTAAAGTCTCCTAGCAGCAGCTTGACGTCGTTTGATGGAAGTGAGTCGAAGAGTGTTTCTAGGTCGTGGAGGCTATGACCTCCAGTAGTTCCCCTATGCCAGCTTTCATTTCCGACTTTGGCGTTAAAGTCTCCTAGCAGCAGCTTGACGTCGTTTGATGGAAGTGAGTCGAAGAGTGTTTCTAGGTCGTTGTAGAACTCGTCTTTAATCGCGTCTTCTTTTACTTCTGTAGGGGCATGCGCATTAATGAGCCAGAGATTAGCGAAACGGGTCTTAATGCGGATCGCACATAGCCGCTCGTTGATGGGTTTGAAGCCGATAACGTGGTCCTTGAGCTGCTTATTCACGATGAAAGCTACTCCAAACTCCTTGTTGCCCTCCTCTTTACCGCTCGTAAAAATAGTGTGCGAATTGAGGTCGTTAATCTCGCTTTTGAGCCATTTAGTTTCCTGGATTGCAACTATGCTGAGCTTGTATTGTTCTACCTGATCCAGGAGGGCCCTTAAGGCCCCCGGTCTATTCAGGGAGCGTACATTCCAGGATCCGAAAGAGTAATCAGTTGTTCGTTTGCGGGGTCGTCGTTGTTTTGTATCCGTCCAATCCGAGGCTTTTGTTTCAGGTTTCTTGACTTGAAGTTTTTCTTAGGATGAGTTGTCGGCACATCGCTAAACCATGATAGGGTTTAATCGTTGAGTAAAGGCCATCATGGGCAATTCCAATTTCTTGTTACAATGTTACACCCCGACCAATTTTGTTACAATCGGGCAAGAATGGAGAACTCTATTATATATTTTCATATTTTTCTACTATAATTAGTGACATGAAGAAGTATTTTGAAAAACAAATTTTCTATTTTTGTGATTTTTCATGAGCACCCATCGATTCAATCAGACATGTCAAACTTGTGGCCCGCGGGCCACATGTGGCCCACATCGTAGTTTTGTGAGGCCCGCGGCCAGATCGGATAAAATAAAAAATTTAAATGTTTCTACAAGATTAAAATTTTGAGTTGTTGAGCTAAAATCTAGGAAATGTATTAAAACTCGTCAAGAATTCGATAGCTTATGCAAACTGAAATTATGTATTTAAAAATCCTACTCCTAGGAAGACGTTTGACGTTTATCATAGCAAACACGCAAAATTTTTCGCTAATATTAAATTTCTATTTTTTTATCAAATTCATAAGATTTAATATTAAATTCATAATTTTATGATTCATTTGCTCGTTCACTTCATCTGTAAAAGTGGTTTCGCGGATTGGTGTAGTGATAAATCATAAATTTGTTCGAAAAGTGTTTAGTGGTTTGCATTTTTTTACCTGCCGCTCGGACGGTCTTTGTTCTTTGTTTTCATTTGGTCCAGTAGTCATTTCAACTCGGCTTAACTGAGTTATCTGGGCATACATTTTCGTACTAGCATATAGCGCAGTGGTAGCGTGTACGACTCACGCCCGTGAGGTCCTGTGTTCGAATCCCACTTTTTGCAAATTTTTTTCTTTTTGCTTTTTTTCTCTTTTTATTAATTTATTAGTTTAGTTCTTGTATTAAAATGAATTGTGTTTGCGAGCAATTTTACAAAGTCCAAATTGACGGTCTATCTCAGCTCGTTTCGTCGTTGCAGAGCCAACTTAGCAAGCTGAGATCCCTTATGAAATCTGTAAATTGTTGTGAAAACAATTCCGAAGCATTGCGAGATAAAAATGTAAATTTAAAAAATAAGAAGAGTAATATAGGGAAAGACACTAAGAAAAAAACTAAAAATATTATTTCAATATCTTCTGAGCAATCTTTCGTTAGCCATGAAGCGGGGACTTCCACTGTTATTTCAGATTCATCTTCTACAATTCCTTCCAACGTTGACAAAAATCAATCTCCGATTGATAAATTTGTCACAGTTCGTAAGAAAGGGAAACATATTAAAAAACCTTCTCCTGTTGGTGATGTTATTCCCAAAAAGAGTGATAATAATAATAGGCGACACAAAAGAATCTTCGGTATCGATCAAGCTAATGATTCTCTTCGAAGTGTCCCCAGTTTCAAGGTATTCCATGTTTCTAAGCTACATGCTTCGGTAAAAGCAGACGATTTAAAGGAATATGTAATGAAAAAGCTTAATTTAACAGATGACAGCTTTCTTTCGGTTTATCCTCTGATAAAAAAAGATTGTGATATTTCCAAATTAGTTTCAATCAGTTTTGGTTTGAAACTTCCTCATGAATATTCTAAGCAAGTGTATTGTGCCAACTTCTGGCCCAAGGGCGTCAACATATCACCATTCAAATTTTCAAAAAACGACAAACGCCATAACAGTGTCCAGCAGAACACATAATTTCCAATTCATTTTTCTCGGTCTATTATCAAAATGTTGGCGGTCTTCGTTCAAGAACAAATGACTTTTACCTTGCAGCTTCACAAGAAGATTATGCTGCCATTTGCTTAACCGAGACTTGGCTTCACACAGACATTACAAATGAAGAACTTTTCATAAGAGACTATGATGTCTATCGTCGCGACCGTTATGAGGCTTCGACTAAGAGAGGAGGTGGTGTTTTGGTAGCTATCAAAGCAACATTCCCATCTCATGAAGTTGAGCTTTTTCATAAGGACGTGGAACAGATATGTGTTTCTATCAATGTTTCTCGCAGCGAAAAAGTATATATTTTTAATAGCTATTTACCACCTTTGAGTTCAGTTGATGTTTATAACAAACATGTAGATAATGGGTGAGGTTATAAAACACAACGTTCGCGTAACGTTGCGCGTTTTCCGAAACGTTTCCTATTGTGTTCTGTAAACGCATAGATCCGGATCAGACTTGGTGTTACCATCGCCATCTCTCGGAAAGTGACAAATGTGACAATTGACACATCACAGCTGATACGTTTTGCTCGAAAATTAAAATTTCCAGTTTTAAACGAGATGCAGATACATTTTACATTGATTATAAATAGTTTAATAAACAAATGAGTACGGAAATGCACGGTTCGACGGCAGATTGTAAATTTCTGTCAATCAATCAAGCTATGCCTCGCAAGGGGGCGCTTAGGGGATCTGTTTGTAGGGAGAAGTTTCTGATCCGTAACGGCCGGTTGATTTGAAACGTTGCACGAAACGTTGTGTTTTATAACCTCACCCAATATCTCCAAGCTATTTGCATCTTTTGAGGAAAAAGAAAAATTTATTGTTGTTGGGGATTTCAATCTTGGTAATATAAGTTGGTACTGGAACGACGACGAGAAAAAAAATCTGCCGCGTGATTTACATCTTGAGTGTGAATCTGTTCTAACAGATTGTTTGTTTGCAATGGATTTGATGCAAATGAATCTTGTTAAAAATTCGATTGGTAGAATGTTAGATCTAATTTTTGTTAGTACTTGCTTGAATGCTTCTGTAATTAAAGTAGATAAACCAATTTTGCCCAATTCAATCCATCACAGTGCTCTTCTTCTTGAGTTTGTTTTTTATGATTACATTGAAGAAGAGCCCGAAGTTATTCCTACTAGAAATTTTCAAAAAGCCCAATTTGAAAAACTAAATTCAACATTTTTTAATATGGATTGGGCTCCAGTTATATCGAATAGTAATCTTATTGAAAGTTATACAATTTTTAATTCAATTTTAAATAAATCTATTCGCAAGTACGTTCCTTTAAAAAAGAACAAAATAAAAGCAAAAAATCCTTGGGCTACCAAAGAATTGTTCAAACTTAAGAGAGCAAAAAATAAGGCCCATAAATTATACAAGAAGTCATCCTCTCTTGCCAATAAAGAAAATTTCTTTAGATTGAGAAGAGAGTATGAATTAATGAATAAAAATCTTTACAAACAGTATATTGCGAGAGCTGAAAATAATATAAAGAATGACAGTAAGACATTTTGGAATTTTATAAACAGCAAGCGTAAGAATACGGGAAACCCAAAAAATTTAGAATTCAATGGCAATTTTTACAAAGATGTTCAATCGGTTTGTGACGGATTTGCTAGATTTTTCAGTTCAGTTTACAAAGTGCCAGACTCCGTTTCATCAGAAATGAATGCTAACATCAATGGAAGCCAGAGTGCATTGGTCCCTCGGATAGCTCAGGAGGACCTTACGAGTGCTCTTGAGATTTCTGATGATGACCTATTGAATGCTATGCGTGATCTTGATGTTAGTATTCAGGCCGGACCTGATGGCATTCCTAATATATTTTTGAAGAATTGCATGCAATCGTTATGTCGTCCTTTAGCCTTTATTTTTAATTTGTCCTTGACTTCAGGTGTTTTTCTTGATGAATGGAAAGTTTCATACATAACGCCTGTTCACAAAAAGGGTCCGAAGCATCTTATTGATAACTATAGACCCATAGCTAAAATATCTGCAATACCGAAGTTGTTTGAAATGCTTATTAAAAATAAAATAGATGTTTTAATTAGCCGTTTGATATCGCCATGTCAACATGGATTCCTGAAAGGAAAATCAACTTCAACAAATTTGGTATCATTTACTAAATTTGTTGCTGATGGTATTGAGCAGGGAATGCAGGTTGATGTGGTATATACCGATTTTTCGAAGGCTTTTGATAGAGTAGATCATAATATTTTACTTAAAAAACTAGAACATTTAGGAATACAGTCAATTTTTCTAAGCTGGGTGAGATCCTATTTAACGGATAGGACTCAGTTGGTGAAGTTAAATGGCTGTACATCTCGCTCTGTTATAAAGTGTTCATCAGGGGTTCCGCAAGGAAGCCATTTAGGACCACTTTTCTTTTTAGTTTTCATAAACGATATCATCCAAAATTTTAAATTCGTGCGTGTATGGCAGTATGCCGATGATATGAAAATCGCTATGAAAATACGCAACATTGATGATTGCCTTAAGTTGCAATCCGATTTAGAAAAGCTGCAATTTTGGTGCCGCGATAATAATTTAAATTTAAATGTTAGTAAATGTAAAGTACTTAGCATATATAAATTGAAAACTCCGGTCTTCTTTGAGTACTCCTTAACAGGTAGTGTTCTTGAAAGGGTTGCCGAAATATCAGATCTTGGTGTAATTTTCGACCATGAGCTTTCATTTCGACAACACATTGATTACATTATTTCAAAAGCGAATAGTATACATACGTACAATATAGTATGTTAGGATTTCTTAAACGTAATGCGCGCGAATTTAATGATGCTTTTACTTTAAAAATATTGTATGCAGCTTTCGTTCGTTCGCACCTGGAGTATTGTTCTATTGTGTGGAATCCGTTCTATAAGGTGCATATCGAGCGTATAGAAAGAATTCAACACAATTTTACACGGTTTGCCATTTATCAAATTGGCTGGCGTTTCAAGCCAGATTATAAAACTCGCTGTTCCTTATTGGGTTTACAAGCCTTAGATTATAGAAGAACATTTTTAAATGCTATGTTTATAAGAGACCTGTTTTGCTCTCATATTGTTTGTGAAGATATATTAAATAACTTTCAAGTCAGAAATATTCCTCACAATTTGCGGCGGAACAACCTTCTTGTTCAGCCTTATCATAGAGTAAACTATGGGCTTAATGAACCAATTACAAGGTCAATTATTCTTTATAATAGTTTGAAGGACTTAGTTAATTTTAATTGTACTAATAAACTAATGTTTAAAAGAAGTTATTTTGATGAATTTCCTTATTAATATATTTTGTTTTCAGTTTTTTTTTACGATCTGCTAGAGTTTACACTCGATTGATTGATTAGTCACTTACGTACGGATAGTAAGTAAAGTGATGCCGAGAAGCCCAGTCCCGGGACAAAAGTTTCTGTGAGGCAAAAAAAAAAAAAAAAAGCTAGCGGTTGTTCAAAGTACTTTTGTGCAGAAAAATATAAAGCCCATAGTGAAATCGTTTTCATTCAATGCGTTCATCATTCAATTGTACCAGCTAAATTGCGCCAGGCCTTCGAGTCAGTTCTATAAAAGAATTGAATTCTAGCTTGACGCAGATTTAAACGAAACATTACAAAATTTGGAATGCAAGCTTCATATAGGCACCAAGTTTCATTTTAAATCAAAAAAAAACATTTGAGAGGGAAGGGGATAGTTCGATTCAAATTGATTTGCGAGTGGTTTGATAGTATTTTGATGAACAGGAAAGAGCAGATGAGCAAACTTGTCAGACAACGTATGACATCTTTACCATAAAGTAAGTAATTGGAATAGAGATGGAACTCCAAATAACATTAAAACCTACTGAACAACATTTTACCTTTGAGTGTGTGCTGTAAGTAACGTGTACACACAGGAAGATATCTTCGTGTATATACACGTTACTTACAGCACACACTCAAAGGTAAAATGTTTTCCAGTAGATTTTAATGTTATATGGAGTTCCATCTCTATTCCAATTACCTACTTTATGTCTTTACTTACGGGTCCTGAGCCTTTCGCACTCACTTTAAAAGCTCAAGCATTGTCTGAGGTACTAGAGGGAGCATCTCATTTTGAGACAACATTAAGAACTGGGATGCCCCTTCAATGCAGTGGCGTAGATAAGGGGGGTTAAGGGAATCAATCCCCCCCTTCGGTTACACTTTTTTCTTGTTACTTTAGGTACGTAAAACAAGGCAAAAGTAAATCTTTTGCTAGAATTATTCAACGTGTGCAGTGTTTCAAAAAAACCTGAAACCATATTCAGAACTGCAATAGAAAATTTAGCACTTCCTCAAATTTCAATTGTATAATAGAAGCGTGTAGATAGAATAGAAAACTTTAGCAGAGGACTTTACGTTCATCTACTTTTCCAAATTGGATCTAGAAATGCTGCTGGAAAAATTAAATGTAACCACTGATTAAAAATTTGTCGCCGGAAAATCTTAATGTGCCGCTCTTCCACAGAAGTGGAATTTCCAATTTGCTTCCAATTTTTAATCTTCCTTTATTGCTTGAGCTTATCAACATTCTTTTTTTATACCCTTCGCTCATAGAGTGAAAGGGTATATTAACTTTGTCATGAAGTTTGTAACGCATTGAAGGAAGCATCTCCGACCATATAAAATATGTATATATATGATCAGCGTGACGAGCTGAGTCGATTGGACGATGTCCGTCTGTCCGTCTGTCCGTCTGTCCGTCTGTCCGTCTGTCCGTCTGTCTGTCTGTTGCGACGCGTTTTGCTCGGCCAGTTTAAAAGCCATGGAGCTGAAATTTTGCACACATGCTTCTTTTTGTTGCAGGCAGTTTGTATGTTTGAATCGCTAAGATCCGACAAGGGGGTCGTGGGGCTGCCATACAAACCTACCCCCCAAATTTAGGTTCTTCTTAGAAAAACTTTTTTATTTATGCACCAATTTCAATAAAATTTCACACAAATGTGTTTCAATAGGCAACACACCACATATGTAAAAAGCCACCAAATCCGACAATGGGGTCGTGGGGCTGCCATACACACCTACTCCCCCAAATTATGTTCTTCTAAGAAAAACTTCTTTAGTTTTTCATCGATTTCAATCAAATTTCGCACAAATGTGTTTCTAGTAATACCACAAAAGATATGTAAAAATGGACCAAATCGGATCATGGGGTCATGGGGCTGTCATAGAAACCTAGCTCCCCAAATTAAGTTCTTCTGAGAATTTTTGTTTTATTTATACACCAATTTCAACCAAACTTCACACAAATGTGTTTCTATTGATGACACAAAACATATGTATAAATAGATGGAGTCGGACCATGTGGTCATGGGGCTACCATACAAACCTAGCCCCCCAAATCAAATTTTTCTAAGAAAAACGTTTTTATTTGCCCACCAATTTCAATCAAACCTCAGAAAATTATGTTCCTATTGATGCCACATAAAAAACGTGAAAATAAAGAAATCGGACTATGGGGTCGTGGGGCTGCCATACAAACTTGACCCCCAAAATTAGGTTCTTCTAAAAAATACTTTTTTATTTGGACACAAATTTCAACTAAACCTCATGGAAATGTATTTTTATTGATGGTACAAAACATATAAAAAAATGAATTATATCGGACCATGGGGTCAAGGGGCTGGCATATAAACCCAACCCCCAAATTAGGTTCTTCAAAGAAAACCGTTTTTATTTGTCCACCAATCTGAACCAAATGTGTTTTAATTGATGCCAAAAACATACGTAAAAATTGATGGGAAGGCCATAGGGCTGCCGTACAACCCCCTTCCCCCTCTTTTTGGTTCTTATAAGAAACCCACGTCCCCCAAAATTAGGTTCTTCTAAAAAATACTTTTTTATCTGGACACAAATCTCAACTAAACCTCATGGAAATGTATTTTTATTGATGGTACAAAACATATAAAAAAATGAATTATATCGGACCATGGGGTCAAGGGGCTGGCATATAAACCCAACCCCCAAATTAGGTTCTTCAAAGAAAACCGTTTTTATTTGTCCACCAATCTGAACCAAATGTGTTTTAATTGATGCCACAAACATACGTAAATTGATGGGAAGGCCATAGGGCTGCCGTACAACCCCCTTCCCCCTCTTTTTGGTTCTTATAAGAAACCTACGTCCCCGCTTCGCCGAATAAATCTTCGCCACGGCACTTATGAGAAAATTCAAAAGCATGGAAGCGGGGAGGACTGAACACTAGTCATAGGTACGCCCGAAAATACTTTTAGCCCGAGGGGAGCGAAGGGTATCCAAATTTCGGCCGCGCCCGAAATTAGCCTCGGTCTCGTTTTATTTTAAAATTCGACGAAAGGTTTTATCGTATATACCAAGCAAAGTAATTCTTGACTTTCTCTATAGTTGTTCGCAATTTAATTTAATTTAATACGAAGAACTCTCAAAGCTATAACCAGGATTCGTTTTTTAAACTAAATATAATATAATAATAAATTGTAGAAATTCCCAAAATTGAAAAATATATAGTCATATGCAGGCAGTAATTCGAAACTATTTAACAAACAAACAAACGAAATTCCGCGGTGCCCTAGGGTTGATGATCTCTCAGGAGTTCCGCAAAGATATTCAAAAATTGGAAAAATGCGAACAAGTTTTAAAATTCCGAAGCTTAGTCTGCTACACTGTACCTGAAATCAACTTAACTGTAAAATATTTGACCAGCATCAGACACTCGATTTTCTTTTACAACTTTCTACTATATCAAATGGAAAAGGAAGTAGTGTGTACCAGAAAATAAAGCATATTGTAATAAAACATTTGTGTCGAGGTTCTTGGGATTTAAATTAAAGCGAAAATAAATTAGAGGATTAAATAAAGAGTTAATCAAAACTTTTCTACAATTTTTTTAAACGAATGTTTACAGTCCGAATTTTAAGTTCTACTAACATTTTTGGTATCCTTTTCAAACAATTGGCTGATAGGTGTCAAGTTTGGAAATTTTAGAAATATCTACTCACGAATTTCTGAGTTTTCGGAAAATTTCGATTTAAAAACACAAATACTGTACTTTATCCACATATACTGGGCATTCCCAACGAGCTCTCGTCTTCACAATTTCCCTTTGCTGGGCATATAACTATATGATTTATTTTAATCCCTGTTTTGAGGTGTTTCGGCCTGAAAAGCGGCAATGCTAGGTGTTACGTGACTCCGACTTTGGGAACCACTTACCCAATATAAAGCCCTGATACTCCAATCACAGAAGGGAAAATATGTACGAAAATTGGAATACTAGCCGTAGTAAAAAAGCCAAAATTATCGATGAATATTTTCAGGACTCAGTTTTTTTCGTATGGTATAATTGCTATCTATTTTGCACCAAGATTTGCTAAAACTGCCAATTTGAAGTGTAATAAATACAGAAATTGTTATTCTGAAATTCAACATTTGATAACCGTGAAGGTGTAAGTAAAGTAATCTTGCAAAATGATCCCCCTCCTCTCCGAAAAGCTATCTACGCCACTGCTTCAATCATTCGGAGACTAAGCTTCTGTGCAGAGCAGTGTCAATATTAATTGCGAAATTTTGTGGAAATTTTGACATATCGGCGTTTCATCATTTCAGGGGACCTGTAGTAATATGATTTCCAAGATTAATTGCGAGATTCCTATTTCCTTATTTAAAGTTGTATTGTGCCCTGAAATGCTGAAATGTTTTATAATAAATACTGGGTCCAACTATCACGTGAAATTTTCGTTAAATCCATTGATTCGCCATAATATACGGAATTTATGGAACAGAATGGGTAACATTTTCGAAAAAAGTCAGCCAAATCCACTATTTGTATGAGCAATATGTTCATTAACACCAATATCTTAAAATTTGTTACACTCAACCTCAAAATGTTACAATTTTATAAAATAAATGGTACACTTAGAAATCTGAATACGGCAACCCTGATCGAGATATACTATTACTTTGTTTTGTCTTACCATATCTGCAAAAAATTTATTCACAAAGCGCTGAAATACTGATGGAGCGTTTTTAAGCCCGAATGGCATACGCAAAAACTCAAATTGGCCTAACGGTGTTATAAAAGAGGTGAACTTAATAGAGTCGGGATGCCTAAAAACATGGAAAAACCCATTTTTTAGATCCAGTTTCGTATAAAATTTCTTGTTTGCTACTCTGTCCAGTAAGTCGTTGATTAAAGGTATTGGATAGTTATCTTTTGCTGTCATTTTGTTTAATGCCTATAGTCGACACACATTCTTAGATCACCTGCCTTCTTTCGTACTAAAACAATTGGAGAAACGAATTCTAACTCACTCGGTCTAATGTAATTTTTTGCAAGATAATCGTCTATCAACTTCTGCAACTCATTTTTTTATGTCTGTCAAGTTAGCACTACCACTTTTAAATATCGATGAACGCTATAGTGCATTAAACGTCGCGAATTTGCCGTGATTCAATGGCGAAATCAAAAAATTTGCCGCGACCCTCCTTCCCCTTAAAACAACCCCTAACTGTTTTTCAAGCCCCATAGAGCGTAGGAAGCCTTAAAACGCAACCCTCTACACGTTCAAAAACTACCCCTAAGTCCGGTTTAGCCCCATACAAAGTTTATGGCGTAAAAACTCAAGTTATACGTATAGTCATACATCAAAATTTATTCAGTCAAATGCTATACAGGCTAATGATAATATCTGCACCCTTAAAATATTTGCCGCGCCCCTCCTTCCCCTTAAAAGAACCCCTGTCAAGTTAGCACTACCACCCTTGTAACGCCGAAACTAAGAATTTACATAAAACCAAAAGTGTCCCTGAATTTGCCGCAGGGGTCACTTATGACACCTGAACTTTAAAAAAATTTGCCGCGCCCCTCTACACCCCTAAAAACTACCCCTAAATGCTTTTATCGTTATAGCGCAAAAACTCAAGTTTTAAGCATCGTCATCAAACAAACTGCAATTAGTTGGATCCTTTAGGTGTAACTCAACTTACTCACCCCTTTAAAAAATTTGCCGCGCCCCTCCTTCCCCTAAAACAACCCCTGTCAAGTTAGCACTACCACCCTTGTAAAGCCGAAACTAAGAATTTACATAAAACCAAAAGTGTCCCTGAATTTGCCGCAGGGGTCACTTATAACACCTGAACTTTAAAAAAATTTGCCGCGCCACTCTACACCCCTGAAAACTACCCCTAATTGCTTTTAAGGTTATAGCGCAAAAACTCAAGTTTTAAACATCGTCATCAAACAAACTGTAAGTAGTTGCATACTTTAAGTGTAACTGAAGATATCTACCGCTTCAAAAAATTTGCAGCGCCCCTCCTTCCCCTTAAAACAACCCCTGTCAAGTTAGCCCTACCACCCTTGTAACGCCGAAACTAAGAATTTACATAAAACCAAAAGTGTCCCCGAATTTGCCGCAGGGGTCACTTATGACACCTGAACTTTAAAAAAATTTGCCGCGCCCCTCTACACCCCTAAAAACTACCCCTAAATGCTTTTATCGTTATAGCGCAAAAACTCAAGTTTTAAGCATCGTCATCAAACAAACTGCAATTAGTTGGATCCTTTAGGTGTAACTTAACTTTTTCACCCCTTCAAAAAATTTGCCGCGCCCCTCTACACCCCTAAATGCTTTTATCGTTATAGCGCAAAAACTCAAGTTTTAAGCATCGTCATCAAACAAACTGTAATTTGTTGGATCCTTTAGGTGTAACTTAACGTACTCACACCTTCAAAAAATTTGCCGCGCCCCTCTTTCCCCTTAAAACAACCCCTGTCAAGTTAGCACTACCACCCTTGTAACGCCGAAACTAAGAATTTACATAAAACCAAAAGTGTCCCTGAATTTGCCGCAGGGGTCACTTATGACACCTGAACTTTCAAAAAATTTGCCGCGCCCCTCTACACCCCTAAAAACTACCCCTAAATGCTTTTATCGTTATAGCGAAAAAACTCAAGTTTTAAGCATCGTCATCAAACAAACTGCAATTAGTTGGATCCTTTAGGTGTAACTTAACTTACTCACCCCTTCAAAAAATTTGCCGCGCCCCTCTACACCCCTAAAAACTACCCCTAAATGCTTTTATCGTTATAGCGCAAAAACTCAAGTTTTAAGCATCGTCATCAAACAAACTGTAATTAGTTGGATCCTTTAGGTGTAACTTAACGTACTCACCCCTTCAAAAAATTTGCGGCGCCCCTCCTTCCCCTTAAAACAACCCCTGTCAAGTTAGCACTACCACCCTTGTAAAGCCGAAACTAAGAATTTACATAAAACCAAAAGTGTCCCTGAATTTGCCGCAAGGGTCACTCATAACACCTGAACTTTAAAAAAATTTGCCGCGCCCCTCTACACTCTTAAAACTACCCCTAAATGCGTTTATGGTCTCATATAGGGTTTATAGCGTAAGAACTCAAGTTTTGAGTATCATCGTAAAACAAAATGTATTTAATCGGATGCTTTAGGGATAACGAAAGATATCTGCCCTCTCAAAAAATTTGCCGCGCCACTTTCCACCCTCAAAAACTATCCCTAAGTGCAGTTTCGGCCCCATAAAGAGTTTATGGAGTAAAAACTGAAGTTTTAAGTATCGTCATAAAACAAAATTTATTCATTTGAATACTTCAAGGGTAACTTAAAATATTTGCACTCTCAAAAACTTTGCCGTGCCCCTTTACACCCTTAAAAATGACCCCTAAATTTTTTGAAGGGGTACGTATCTTCAGTTACACCTAAAGGATCGAACTAATTACAGTTTGTTTGATGACGATATTTAAAACTTGAGTTTTTGCGCTATAACGATAAAAGCAATTAGGGGTATTTTTTAGGGGTGTAGAGTGGCGCGGCAAATTTTTTTAAAGTTCAGGTGTTATAAGTGACCCCAGCGGCAAATTCAGGGACACTTTCGGTTTTATGTCCATTCAATGTTTCGGCGTTACAAGGGTGGTAGTGCTAACTTGACAGGGGTTGTTTTAAGAGGAAGGAGGGGCGCGGCAAATTTTTTGAAGGTGTGAGTACGTTAAGTTACACCTAAAGGATCCAACAAATTACAGTTTGTTTGTAACTGAATGTAAATTCTTAGTTTCGGCGTTACAAGGGTGGTAGTGCTAACTTGACAGGGGTTGTTTTAAGGGGAAGGAGGGGCGCGGCAAATTTTTTGAAGGGGTAGATATCTTCAGTTACACCTAAAGGATCCAAATAATTACAGTTTGTTTGATGACGATGCTTAAAACTTGAATTTTTGCGCTATAACGATAAAAGTATTTAGGGGTAGTTTTTAGGGGTGTAGAGGGGCGCGGCAAATGTTTTGAGGGGGTACGTATCTTCAGTTACACCTAAAGGATCCAAATAATTACAGTTTGTTTGTTGACGATATTTAAAACTTGAGTTTTTGCGCTATAACGATAAAAGCATTTAGGGGTAGTTTTTAGGGGTTTAGAGGGGCGCGGCAAATTTTTTTAAAGTTCAGGTGTTATAAGTGACCCCTGCGGCATATTCAGGGACACTTTTGGTTTTATGAAAATTCTTAGTTTCGGCGTTACAAGGGTGGTAGTGCTAACTTGACAGGGGTTGTTTTAAGGGGAAGGAGGTGCGTGGCAAATTTTTTGAAGGGGTGAGTATGTTAAGTTACACCTAAAGGATGCAACTAATTACAGGTTGGTTGATGACGATGCTTAAAACTTGATTTTTTGCGCTATAACGATAAAAGCATTTGGGGGTAGTTTTTAGGGGTGTAGAGGGGCGCGGCAAATTTTTTTAAAGTTTAGGTGTTATAAGTGAGCCCTGAGGCAAATTCAGGGACACTTTTGGTTTTATGTAAATTCTTAGTTTCGGCGTTACAAGGGTGGTAGTGCTAATTCGACAGGGGTTGTTTTAAGGGGAAGGAGGGGCGCGGCAAATATTTTAAGGGTGCAGATATCATCATTAGCCTGTATTGCATTTGACTGAATAAATTTTATTTTATGACTATACGTATAACTTGAGTTTTTACGCCATAAACTTTGTATGGGGCTAAACCGGACTTAGGGGTAGTTTTTGAACGTGTAGAGGGGTGCGGAAAACTTTGTATGAGTGCAGATATTATAAGTAAGCTCTTGAGCGTGCTTGTGCGTACAATCTGTTATATTGCGATGCCTTAAACTTGCGTTTTAAGGCTTCCTACGCTCTATGGGGCTTGAAAAACAGTTAGGGGTTGTTTTAAGGGGAAGGAGGGGCGCGGCAAATTTTTTGATTTTGCCATTGAATCACGGCAAATTCGCGACGTTTAATGCACTATAGCGTTCATCGATATTTAAAAGTGGTAGTGCTAACTTGACAGACATCATTTTTTTCCGTAAATGACAAACGCCTTGGAGGACAGTTGAAAGGTTTAACGCTATCAACAATCAACTTCATTTCGCTTTTAAATTTGGGTTCACACGGCCGTTGTGCTTTGAGATAACATTTTTCGAATATTTTATTTAACTTTTCCTTATCTGAATAGTATATACCCGGCCCAACTTCGACATTTAGTTTCGTTTTACAAGTTTCGTCTAAATCGTGTTCTATTAAAAATAATTTTTGCTCATATTCTTCTTCTTCATTCATTGGTTTTTTAATTTCTTCCCTATTGTAGTTTATACTGAAAATGTTATTTACATCTGTTTCAATCTTTTGTTTTGAAATTCTCGCTAATTTATATCCACAAGCGTTCAAGAAATCCCTCCCTAAGGGCTCTATTACACAGTCATATTTATATTATAATATCTATTATAATAGATGATCATATCTATCATGGAAAATCAAATTTTTACATATTACACTACATCATATTTATATCATAATATCTAATGTTTTTGACACTTGAATTCAAATACAAAATTTGTTTTCTAGGCCAAGCAATGAACGCATAAAAAGCGGGTGTAGAGAATATCGAAGGAGGACGATTTTTTTCTTCAGTGTTTTGTTAGGAGCTGTCAGGAGGTAAGGCTACTAAGTTTACTCGGAGCTGAGGGGTGCGCTAACGCGGGGAGGGGGGTTTAAATGTGCAATTTAGTGCTATTTTTTGTGTTTTGGGCTATATCTCGAAAACGGTGAGGCGTAGAGAAAAAGTTGTGAGTAAACATTAAAGCTTTCTAAATGTCTTATTTATTTGCCCATACATATGCAAAATTCCTAACGGTTCTTCAGATATTGTTTATGTATGTTTTACTCCGAACCATCCATTATGGATCCATGAAATAAAAGCAGTCACACCCCCCCCCCCCCTTTCCCCTCCCTCTTTATCACAGCGTTTGTCTTTATCCTTGTAAATAGAGAAAATTGAAAAAATTTAAAATTTTCGACTTTTAATAAACAATATTGGAAGAACCGTTAGCAAGTACGGACAAATAAATAGGACATTTACAAAGCTTTAATGCTTACTCACAACTTTTTTCTCTGCGACTCACCGTTTTCCAGAAATAGCCCAAAACACAAAAAAAATCACCTTTAACTGCCCCCCCCCCCGTCCCCCCGTTCGCGCACCACTCAGCTCCGAGTATAATTAGTACCTCCTAACTACTCCTAACAAAATACCGAAGAAAAATATCGTCACCCCCTTCGATGTTCTCTATAATGTCTTCTTTGATTGGCCTATTCCTTTAGTCGCGGAAATGCATCAAATAATGGTGAATTGTGCGTTTTTCGGGTCGCTTATTACTCTCTATTTGATTCTAAGAAAGAAGAACAGGTAGAAAAAGCCTCTTTGGGTACGTCCCTGGGTCGCCAGACGCGAAGAACACGGAATTGTTACGAATTTTTATTTTGACATTTAGATATGATGATATGTTCTATTTATAGTACCTACATATGATAATATCTATTATGAAATGCCATTACACGGTCATATATATGATAATATTTCTATTTCATAATATATATTATAATAGAAATATGACTGTGTAATGGAGCCCTAATACAGCCTGATAGCTCATAGTCCAATCAGCGAGCACAACTAAAGAAGAATGGTCACGATCCATACAAAATTTACCCAGTCCCGGCACAAACGAAACCTATCTCAGGAATTTCGTTATTTTATGTACATCAATTATTAGATATATTTTTTTTAAATATCAGTGGCTAAGTTTGTTTGTTGCGTAACAAAGTTCTACAATATCCCTTCTGATTTCCAATAGACGTACAGAAAACACATATCGCCGACGACTACGAAGTGCATGTTCACACACAACACACCACGCAACGCAAACACGCTAAGTCCGCTAGTACAGGTAGAAACCCTAACTGTAGATATCTCGCTTTTTAAGGGAGAGTGCAAATTAGTAGGTAGAGTAGTAGTAGGTATCAACCTAGCATACGCGAATGCTTTTGTTAAACCTTCAATAGACCAGGTCTTTGGTATTCGTACTATTTTTAGCTTTGGTTATCGATATAATTGATGTAATATACATTATACTCATTTACAGGGTGGGCCAATTACAAGTTCGTTTTTAAATCATAGATTAGTTTGACACTGACAACTGTTTTTCGCTCAAAATCTTTATAGAAACTCAGTATCATACCTCCGCAGAACAAAATGAGTCGCTTTACGCTTGAACAACGTTGGGAAATATTGAAAACTTATTTTCAAAGTGAGTGCTGTCTAGCTCAAAGCCAGTTACAGAGCCATGTTATCCGACTTTTTTTTTGCTGAAATTGAATTGAAATGGATTTGGACGACCTCTGGTTCATGTAGGATGACGCGCCATGTCACACAGCCCATGCCACAATCGATCTTTTACGCACCAAGTTCACAAATCGTGTTATCAGCCGTCTTGGCGATGTCAATAGGCCGCCTCGGAGCTGCGATTTGACTCCTTTGGACTATTTTTTTTGTGGGGAACCGTGAAGGACCGATGTTATGCCAACAATCCAGAAACGATTCAAGCACTTAAACCAATATCATCCACGCAATCCGTGAGCTACAGCTCGAAACCATCAACAGGGTCTTGAAAATTACTGCGATGCGAGCGGGGCCAGCCACTTGAATGAAGTTGTGTTCTATCATTAATGGGAACTTACTTACTTTCTAATAAAGCCATAAGACATTAAAAACAATTAATTTTGTTCATTTTATTGCATTTTTAAAAACAAACTTGTAATTGGCCCACCCGTTATATACTCATTTTATAATGAGTTAGCCACAGAAATCTGAAAAAAGAAAACCTGATAAGTCATGTATATAAAATAACAAAATAACTGGGATATATTTCGTTTGCGCCGGAGCTGGGTCACAAATGACCATTCTTCTTTAGTTCGAACAGCTCTTCGTTAATTTTAACATAACAAGTAAATTTTCCGTAAGTTTTTAATTCTGTATTATTCAATCCAAAATATCTTAGGTTTATATTTGATTTTACGTTGAATTTCCCGTTAACAC
Source organism: Microchrysa polita (assembly GCA_949715475.1). NCBI lineage: Eukaryota > Metazoa > Arthropoda > Insecta > Diptera > Stratiomyidae > Microchrysa > Microchrysa polita. Next base: position 36,354,426 of record OX454419.1, on the reverse strand, counting down.
AAGATAGTTTCACGAAACTGATTGGGCTCCCTGAGTCTATTAGGCATTCAAAAGAAAAACACATGTTGATTGGGTCTCTAATTACAAATTGGAAAAATCTTTCATAGTCCCTGGCATTCGCTGATTTACTCACTGCTGTACTTGATGGCTTGTTATCCTTTCTATCGGGGCATGCTGCCACTCGGTGGCCTTGTACACCGCACGCAAAGCAAGCGCCCATCTCCCGCTTCGGCTTACGGCAGTCTGATGCAAAGTGGCCGCGAGAATTGCAATTATAGCACCTGGTATCCCGTGGTTGCGAGGTCGTCTTTTCTGTCATTGGCAACCGAATTTTCGAAAACGCCTGCAATACATGGTTCTTCGTTGTGTAACACTGCAAATATGCTTGCGTGCGCAACTGTTCATCGGGTACGCCTTCCAGCACGTGCTAAATGAACTCCTCCTCTCCTAGCCCGACCGCGTTCGCCAATGTCGCCTTTTGATTAAAATATTCGACAAAACTTTCGCTTGGCTGCCACTTCTTCGACTCAAATTTACGCCTTAGCTTCACTCGATTCTGCTTGATCCCAAATAGTTCGGACATCTGCATGATCAGATTATCAACGCTTTCGGTAGCAAAATCTGGCTTCGAATGCAGCCACGACTGAGCTCTGCCGTTTAATTTATTGAACATCATCACTTGCAGCTCTATTTCGCCCAGATTATACAATTCGCCAATTTTCTTGAGCTGTGTAGCCCATATAGAAAAATTGCTGCCGCCGTCGTACTCAGGCAATAAGTGTTTAACCACGTCTAGCGATACTGATGATCGTGAACTCGAAGCTTGCGTGACCGATTGCTGCTCCAGCTGCTGTAGTTTTTTCTCGAGCAATTGCTTATCAGACCTTAGACGGGCTATTTCCATATCGTGTTCAGTTATTATCTTTCGATCTACCACAATGGACTTTGACGGCCCGGCAACAACCTCGTCGTCATCGTTATCATGTTGTGTTGCCCCCGACTGCTTGTCATCTTCATCAGATGTATCCGACGTATCATCATTTAAAATGGGGCACTCTCCTCTCCGATGGGACGCCATTTAGGCGGATTAAGAGCGCGCTCTTATTCCCGCTGGTCGGCATATCAAGCGCTCGTAGCCACTCACGCAGTTGACTATAGGTAAAAAGTTCCCCGTTTACTTCACTCATTTTTTTTTACTGTTTTTTTTTCACTTTTCTTTACTGTTATTTGTACTTTTCTACACTGTTTTTGCACTTTTCTTTCAGTTACTTTGCACAGGGGTTTTTTTTCAATTTTCGTCCAGTTATTTGTATCTAACTTTTGCTATTATGTACGCTTTTCTTCTGATTTGGGCTTTCGCACTTTTACTTTCTTGTTTTTATTGTATCTTCACTGATTTGATTATCATTCTTTTTTCACACTCGTTTTAGTAACACTCATTTGTAATAGCTTTTTATTTATGAATTTTTTTTTTAGTTTTAAACTCGATCATACTTCTGAGATTGTAAGATGGCCTAATACGCCAGGAAATTTGAACAAAAATTTGGCCAAACTTCGGAAAAATTAAGGGAAAGCTGGATTTTTGCATGAGCCTTTCTTTCGAGGTCCTAAACAAGACCCTAAAAGTCCCCGTCTCTACGAGTGCCGCTAGCGGTGCTACAGAGGGTCAAAGACCCTCGAAAACAGGTTTTTTTGAATAACTCGATAACGGTGGCATATACAGAAAAGTTGTGTATGGCAAAATTGAAGCTCTTGTGCTTTTTCAATAAACGATGGAAATACCGAATACGTTCGGGTACTCCTAACGGTGCAAGGAGGTCTAACGGTATTTTTAACAATTTTTCAAGAAAATCTCTATAACGGTAACTCGTACTAAAAGCTTTTGTGTGGAAAATTTGTAGCCTATAGAGTTTTGAAGAAAGCGGTTAAGTTTCATATCAATACGTGCAGCCTTAAGGGCGCTATGGGGGTTCAAACCTTAAAAGAATGTGTTTTTCGTGAATGGCGCTAAGACGGGGGAGTGTGCTCTCTGGTCTTCTGGGAGAAGTTTGTAGTATATGTGGCTGTTAGTAAGACGCCAAAAGTCCCCAAAGATGGGGGCCCCCCTAACGATGTTATGAGGGTCCAAAGATTCAATTAAGCAGTTTTTGGCGAATATCTTTATAACGGTAACGTCCACGGAAAACTGTTATATGGCAAATTTGTAGCTTATACAACGCTTAACTAAATATTCGAATTTCAGATCGATGCGTGCAACGCTATGGGCGCTCTGATGGTCAGAACCGTACAATAACGGTACTTCTCGGTTTTTCGTGAATTTCTTCAAAAGGGAACGCATTCGGGAAGAAGGCTGTTGATTCTGTAACCTCAACTTAAAATGCTAAAACAACTCATCTATGCGAGCACCCCCAACGAAGCTATGAGGGGTCAAAGTTAAACAAAAAACCGCTTCTCGGAATTTTTTTAATAACGGTATCATCTTGCGAGAACCAATCTTAGATAAATTTGTAGCTCATGTGGCTGTTAGTAAGGGGCCAAAAGTCCTCAACGATGGAAGCCCCCTAGAGAAGTTATGAGGGTCCAAACATCCAAAAATGCAGTTTTTTGGGCTTATCTCTATAACGGTCATGTGCACTGAAAACTGTTATATGGCGAGGGATTATTGGATTTACGAAACGACCGGATAACGCGTAAGTTATTTATGAATACTGAATTGTTTTTCGCGTCGCGAATAGGCCCATAACCTGATGAAAAGGGACGACTAAGTGGATTACGGATTCAAACACGTCTTACTTATGCGATGTACAAAATGCAAGAGAGCTTCTTTATTGAGAGATAAGTGACAGGTTGTCATCTGGGTTTACACTATAACATTATAGAAAATATGAATGAGCGTTTACACTTCAACACGTTGTATAAGCTACAAATTTGCATATAACAGTTTTCGGTACACGTTACCGTTATAGAGATATTCCCAAAAAACAGTTTAATTGAATCTTTGGACCCTCATAACTTCGTAAGGGGGGCTCCCATCTTTGGGGACTTTTAGCGTCTTACTAACAGCCAGAGAAGCTACAAATTTCTCCGAGAAGACCATAGAGGACACTCCCCCGTCTTAGCGCCATTCACGAAAAACCCCAAAAAACACATTTTTTTAAGGTTTGAACCCCCATAGCGCCCTTAAGGCTGCACGCATTGATATGAAATTTGACCGCTTTATTCAAAACTACATAGATTACAAATTTTCCTTACAAAAGCTTTTAGTACGTGTTACCGTTATCGAGATTTTTGTGAAACATTGTTAAAAATACCGTTAGACCTCCTGGCACCGTTAGGAGTACCCGAACGTATTCGGTATTTCCATTGTTTATTGAAAAAGCACAAGAGCTTCAATTTTGCCATACACGACTTTTCTGTATATGCTACCGTTATCGAGTTATTCAGAAAAACCTGTTTTCGAGGGTCTTTGACCCTCTGTAGCACCGCTAGCGGCACTCGTAGAGACGGGGACTTTTAGGGTCTTGTTTAGGACCTCGAAAGGAAGGTTCATGCAAAAATCCAGCTTTCCCTTAATTTTTCCGAAGTGAAATGCCAATTTTCCTGGGGTATAAGACAGGTTTATTGAAACGCGACTGTTCTTTTCGGCGATTACATTTATTGTGTCGTTTATGTTACAAAAGAACTTACAGGCTACTACCACTACTCTATCATGTACATGTATACTACATACTATACAAATTAGCAGAATTTACTATTTTTTTTTACTAGGGTGAGTGGATCCACAATTTTCGTACAAAATTTTCCCAAACTTTCGGGAGTCACGGAACACCTAGCATCGCAGCTATTATGGCTGGAACACTTCAAAACAGAAATTAAAATAAATCATCAGTTATATGTCAAAAAAAGGGAAATTGTGTAGACGAGAGCTCGCTGAGAATGCCAATTGTTTGATAGGATACCAAAAATCTGAGTAGAACTTTAAATTTGGACTCTTTTAACATTCGTTTAAAAAATGTTGAAACGTTTTGATTAACGCATATTTAATCCTCTTATTTATTTGCGCCTTAATTTAAGTCACAAAAACCTCGTCACTGTTATATATGTATGTATTAATATCTAAAAAATCATAATAAGTACTGCCAACCTAGACAATGTCTAATTGTAAAATCAGTTGTCAATGTCAAAAAGAATATAACACGTTGAATTGAACTCACATGGTCTTCTCAATTATTTGTAAAATATAAAAACATAACATGGCGCAGCCGTAATCAAAAAAATAATAACGTATAAAGTGTCATTGCAAGTTAAATAATAAATTAAAAATCAAAAAGTGAAAAAATTATTAAAGATTGGTGAAATAATCATGGAACATTTTCGTGCGCCAAGCCCCATGAGTTTCGAGGGCAACATTAGTGCCGAATGGGCAAAGTTCAAAAGACGATTTGAAATTTTTATTTTGGCCAGTAAAAGTGAAAAAATACTAAAAAACGAGGAATCCAAAATAGCTATGCTGTTAAATTTAATCGGCGAAAGGGGGTTAGAGATATTCGACATGTTCAAGTTGTCCGAAAGTGACTGTAAATCGTACAAAATAGTCATTGAAGCTTTCGACAATTATTGCGATCCAAAAAAATACGTCAAATATGAACGATTTCTTTTCAATTCAAGGAAACAGCAGTCAGGTGAACCGTTCACAAATTTCTACGCAGATATTAAACAAAAGTGCATGAAGTGTGATTTCTCCAACTCAGAGCCGATCGAGGATCAAATGGTGCGCGATAGAATTGTGTTAGGAATAAACAATACAGAAGTTCAGGAAAAACTCCTACGAACAGAGGGTCTTACGCTAAAAAAGGCTGTTGAAATATGCCAAGTATCCGAAGTGGCACATAACCAAGCGCAACAATTTCGAGATGTCCAAGATGTTCATTCGGTATCGGCAAATCAATCAGTAATAAAACAACATAACTTTGGTAAAAATAAATTTAATGCTACAAGTTCTAATCAAAAACATCATAATAAAAATTATAACGAAACAAATTATTGTACAACACAAAATCGAAGTAATAATCAACAACAACAACAACAGCGATTCCCATCGTCAGGCGAACATAAAAATACGACAGCAACAATTATAAAAAACTGCGGAAGGTGCTCGTATACACACGAAGTAAACAAATGTCCAGCGTTTGGCAAAATTTGTATGCGATTTGTCTGCAGTAATCGTCGTTTTGTCAATGCTGTAAGCGAAGCCAGTAGTCAACAAAATAACACAACGAGATCCAACAATGAATATGATTTTGACATAAGTAACCTAGTTATAGACTCAGTTAACTCTGAGCATTTCGGTAGGAATCGATTTTGGTTTATTAGTTTTAAATTTGGCAAGGATCTTTCTGTTTTCTTTAAGGTGGACACCGGCTCGGAAGTGAACATCATCCCTAAGTGTATTTTTGACAAAATAAATAAAAACTACAGTGGAAATGCAATGATCGAGATAATGGAACAGAAGTTAGAGGCCTACGGAGGCAACATTTTGGAGGTTATAGGCAAAAAAAATTTAGAAGTAAGTCACAATAATCGAAAATTCACTTTGAGTTTTGTTGTCATGGAAACGTCTTCCTCTCCAATAATCGGTTTAAACGCAATTGCAAAATTAAACTTAATTAAAGAAATTTCCGAAATGCGACTTATAAAATCTGAAGAAAAGAATTCTTTTATAGACCAACACAAAAATACTTTCCTAGGTTTGGGATGTTTCCCTTCTTCTTCTTTATGGCACGATAGCCCGACGTCGGGCCTTGGCCGCCTGGATTGAAGACCTCCAATTGTCGCGGTCACGCGACCTTGTCCTCCAGTTCCGAAAGCCTAGCATCTGGTGGGCGTCCTCACATTCAGAATGCTCCCATCGGGCTCTCGGTCGTCCACGCAATCTGGCTCCGTCCACTCGTTGCGCGTTCATCACCTTTTTGGGCATGCGATCGTCGTTCATCCTTTGTACATGTCCCGCCCATTGCAGTCGCTGCAATTTCACGATCTTCGACACCTGTAGCTCATCATACAGCTGATACAACTCAAGGTTGTACCGGATGCGCCATTCACCTCGTTCACGAACGGCCCCGAAGATTCTTCGGAGAACCTTTCGCTCGAATGTGTCCAACAGGTGTTCAGAGTTTTGGGTTAGGGTCCATGCCTCGCAGCCATAGCATAGCACAGGTCGGATTATGGTTTTATATACGTGGAGCTTCGTCTTTCTGTGCACCAGCTTCGAATTCATAATTTGGAGGACCGCAAAATAACACTTATTAGCTAGTTGTATCCGTCGCTTTATCTCATCTGTTTCGTTGGCGTCCTTTGACAAATTGCAACCCAGGTAAGTGAAGTATACGTCGATGTTATATTCCCAGCACTTCTGGAGTAAAAGCTTCGCTGTAAAAAGCTGATCTGTCATCGAACGACCAGGTCTAAAGCCGCCTTGGTACTCGCCAATGATTTCTTCTGCGTACGGATTAATTCTATTTTCTAGAATTTTAGATAAAATCTTATAAGTCGTACAAACTAATGAGATGCCTCTGTAGTTCTCACATTTTAACTTATCCCCTTTTTTGTGGATTGGGCAAATTATACTTTTGCGCCAATCTTCCGGGATTATTTTGTCGTTCCATATTTTAACGATAAGTGTGTGTATAGCCTTAACAAGGCTCTCCCCACCATGCTTTAGCAGTTCAGCTGGAATCTCGTCAGCGCCCGGGGCTTTATTATGTTTCAGTGATTGCATGACGAGATCAACTTCTTCTATTGTTGGGGGTCGAATGGGAGGGCCTGTTTCAGCCGTCAGCTCCAGCGCTTCTTGTGCGGGGTTGTTCGGTTGAACATTAAGAAGCTCTTCAAAATGTGAGGCCCAGCGTTTATCAACGCTATCGGTGTCGCTAATTATATTGCCATCCTTATCCTTACAGAGGCAGGTCCTGGGTTGGTATCCACTTTTAATTGAATTAATTAGCTTGTACGCTTGTCTACTGTTCCTACTAGCTAGTCTTTGGTTTATTTGCATCAACTGCTCGTCAAGATGCTTACGTTTCTTACGTCTAATTAACCTATTCGAAAATCGTCGAAGCTCGTCATAATTTGTTTTTTTGGCTCTAGTTGCGCGTTCGGTCCATTGGCGATATGCCTCGTTTTTCGCATCTACCGCATTTTGACATTCCTCGTCAAACCAATCATTTCGGGCTCGCCGGGCTTTGTATCCCACAACCTCCTCTGCGACCCCTTTGATGGTGTCTTTGAGTGTATCCCAAATCTCAAGGGCGCCTTTGTTGCTGATGTTATTTAGCAAGGGCGCCAGCTTCCCCTCAAGGGCAGTCATATAAGTGACCACCGTGGCATCATCCAACAATTTGTCAACCGCAAAAAATTTTGCCGGGTTGAATCTCGAATGATGCACCGAAGAAATTCTGCACCTATAAGTCGCCTTCACCATATAGTGGTCAGAGTCAATATTTGCTCCACGATAGGACCGAACATCCATCATGCTCGATGCCCATCTCTTGCAGATAAGGACGTAGTCAATTTGGTTGACGGTATGATGATCTGGAGATCTCCAGGTCTGTCTGTGAATACGACGATGCGGAAAACACGTTGAGCTAATGACCATGTTTCTGCTGGTCGCGAAGTCTATTAGTCGTTGGCCGTTGTCGTTACATTCTTCATGGAGGCTGTAACCTCCAGTAATCCCCCTATGCCAACTTTCGTTTCCGACTTTGGCGTTGAAGTCCCCCAGCAGCAATTTGACATCGTTTGATTGAAGTGAGTCGAAGAGATTTTCTAGGCGGTGATAGAACTCGTCTTTGGCCGCGTCTTCACTGACTTCGGTGGGGGCATGCGCGTTTATGAGCCAGAGATTGAAGAACCGAGTTTTAATGCGAATCGCACACAGCCGCTCGTTTATGGGTTTGAAGTCGATAACATGCGGCTTAAGTTGATTGTTTACAATGAACGCCACTCCAAACTCCCTGTGGCCCGAAGGTTTTCCACTTGTGAAAATTGTGTACGAATTTCGGTCATCTATCTCGCTACTAAGCCATTTTGTTTCCTGGAGTGCAACTATGCTCAGCTTATATTTTTCAACCTGATCCAAGAGGGCCCTTAAGGCCCCTGCCCTATTCAGGGAGCGTACATTCCAGGTTCCGAAAGAGTAATCCGTTGTTCGTTTGCGAGGTCGTCGTTGAGTTGTATCCGTCCAATCCGAGGCTTTCGTTCCAGGTTTCTTGACGTCGAAATTTTTTTACAAGGATGAGTTGTCGGCCCATCGCTTAACCATGATAGTATTCGTAAACGAAAGAGGTCCATCATGGAGGGGCCTCGGAGGTGCTGCTTCGGTGATTGACTATTCGGTTTTTGTCACCCTATTACGTTTAGTAACCTGAGACGCTGAAGTTGTTAATACAGCACTCAGGCGCAGCGGTTACTCGGATAATGCGGGGAAGTAACGCCCCGTAGAGAAACATAGGAATTGGCTGGAGCCGTTCACCCTATGAAGCTCCTCCTGCATAGCTAAGGGTCCGCAGTTATGCCACAACTGAAGTGGATATAGGAATCGGCCGAAGCATTTCAACCTTTATCCTCCCCCCTACGGAAGGTGCTGCTTCGGTGATTGACTGTTCGGTTTTTGTCACCCTATTACGTTTAGTAACCTGAGACGCTGAAGTTGTTAATACAGCACTCAGGCGCAGCGGTTACTCGGATAATGCGGGAAAGTAACGCCCCGTAGAGAAACATAGGAGTTGGCTGGAGCCGTTCACCCTATGAAGCTCCCCCTGCATAGCTAAGGGTCCGCAGTTAAGCCACTACTGAAGAGGATATAGGAATCGGCCGGAGCCTTTCAACCTTTATCCTCCCCCCTACGGGATGTTTCCCTGAACCATTTAAAATAACCATTAAGGAAGAAGTAAACCCTATAGTAAAACCACCGCGCAGAATACCTTTGACTTTGATCGAAAGGGTCAAGGGCAAATTATATGAAATGGAACAAGCAGGGGTAATTCAAAAAGTAAACAAGGCAGTGGAATGGATACATAATCTGGTTATTGTTGAAAAACCGGATAAAAGCTTAAGATTATGTTTAGATCCTAAGGATTTAAATTGCAATATAATTCGAGAGACATATCCAATTCCAAGACTGTCGGATCTAACAGCCAAATTAGAAGGCATGCAATATTATACAGTAATTGATTTGAAAAATGGCTTTTACCAAGTAGAGTTGGGCCAAGAGAGCCGAAATTTGTGCTGTTTTAATACCCCTTTAGGATGTTACCAGTTCAAGAGACTGCCATTTGGCCTTAATTGCGCTCCAGAAGTTTTTCAGAAACTTAATACTAAGTACTTTGGGAACTTACCTGGGGTTTTCATATATTTTGATGACATATTGGTTTTCGGCAAGAGTAAAAAAGAACATGATCAAAATCTGAATATGGTCATGGCTAGGGCTAATAAAATTAATGTCAAGTTTAATCCAAATAAGTTGCAACTTTGTCAAGAGGAAGTACATACGATATTTAGGGTATATTTTTTCCAAGGATCAAATTAAAATTGACCCTTTGAGAATTAAGGCCATTGAGGATATGAAAGACCCTGAGAATAAAAAAGATTTGCAAAGGTTCCTGGGTTGTATTAATTATTTAAGGGATCATATTCCTAATTTGTCAGCTTTAACTGCACCATTTCGAGAATTGCTAAAAAAGAATGTCGTCTTCTCATGGTCGTTATCACATTCGAATTTGTTTGCAAGTCTTCAAAGAGAATAGTCCTCTTGTAATCCAAACAGATGCATCACAAAGTGGTATAGGGTCTTGCCTATTACAAAATAATCAGCCAATTTGTTATGCCTCGAAAGCACTTTCCAGTGCCGAGCAAAGATACGCACGCCCAAATAGAGCGAGAAATGCTGGCAATAGTTTTTGCGTGTCAAAAATTTCATCATTACATTTATGGCCGCAAAGTAAGGGTTCTCACAGATCACAAGCCTTTAGTTGCTATCTCTAATAAGCACGTAAGTCAAATACATTCAAGTCGACTACAAAGAATGAAGTTAAAATTATTAAGATATGATTTAGAGGTTCAGTATATCTCCGGAAAGGATATGCATATAGCTGATACTCTTTCAAGGAATTTTAATGGAAAGAATACGGATGAAATTGATAAATCTTTAAACTATATTACTCATACCGTAAATATTGAGAATGATTTACTGAAAAAGGTTCGTATTAGTACTCTTGATGATGTTGAGACGCAGCTTTTAATAGAAATTTGCAATAATGGATGGCCTCATGAACTCCGAAAAGTCAATGACTTGATAAAACAATATTGGCCTATTCGCAATGAGCTCTATTTTGAAGAAGGCATTGTGTTCTTCAATGACCGAATAGTTGTACCAATGAAACTACGCTCAGAAATTCTTGCTAAACTCCATGAGGGCCATTTAGGTATGACAAAAACTAAGTCCATGGCAAGAACAATGATTTATTGGCCTCGATTAAATGAAGATGTGGAATATTACACAAGAAATTGTAAGATTTGTGAGAAATATCAGCGTTCAAATACACAACTTCCTTTAATACCACACCCTGTCCCAACTTTACCCTTTGAAAAAGTGGGAGTCGACATCCTTGATTTTTCGTCTAAGGCATACCTTGTTCTTATCGACTATTTTTCTAAGTGGATTGAATTAAAACCACTTAAAGATAAAACTGCTAAAGAAGTGATTATTGTATTAAAGGAAATATTTGCATGTCATGGTGTTCCAGCTATTATAATTTCCGATAACAACCCTTCTAATTCATATGAGTTTAAGGAATTCTTAACAAACTGGAATATCAAATTGAATACTACAAGCCCCTATTATCCTCGTAGCAATGGTCTTGCTGAGAAGGGAGTGGGTATAGCGAAGTCCCTTCTGAAGAAATGCAGTGAGGAGAACAAGGACATACATTCCGGCCTTCTAGCTTATAGAATTGCCCCTCAAACCGGTTCCAAATACAGTCCAGCGCAACTCCTAATGAGCAGGCAACTTAGGTCAAAACTTCCGATAAAGAATTCTCTTCTTCAGCGGATGATTCCAAAAAATTGTTGTGAGCGGAATTCACAAAATCAGAATAAATATAAATTTTACCATGATAGGAAAATAGGAAAGAGGAATGAGGAAACGTTTCAAAGTGGTGATGATATTGTATACCAGAGAGAAGGTGTTTGGAAGCCCGCTAATATAGTTAAATCATTAAATGTTCCCAGATCCTATTTAATACAAACGGAAAGCAGCAAGGTGCTTCGAAGAAATTCTGTTCATTTACGCAAATCAATGCATTCTCCGACAATTCGTAGTCCAATAGCTATAGCCCCGGATATTGACAATAATGATGTTCACATCCAATCCGATGTAGATCTTCAGAACCAACCAGACAACCAAACAAAAGACAGTATAAATACTGAGTCTTCAAATAATGTTGATAATAATGTTAAGAACCAATCATCTGAACTATATCAAACTAAATCAGGAAGAATAATAAGACCACCAGATCGATTGATGTATTAAATCCTTTATTTTATGAAGTTTTACAGTAACTACTAATTAAGTAACATTTTGAATTATAAACTGTTAATTTTTACAATAATTACGTTCTATTGAATTGCATTTGAATTACTCAAATGATGAAGAGAAGTGTGAATATTAAATTGAATTTAAAATTAAAACTTAAAACTATTTGCAAAAAAAAAAATAAACAAATAAAAATAAAAGTGTGAAAAGGGAGATGTTATATATGTATGTATTAATATCTAAAAAATCATAATAGGGGGATTCATGCTCGCTTCGTATATCAGAAATCCTTGTTATTGCGTATTTGAGTATTTTAACACAACAAAATTTGAATGAACGCCCCAAAAATCCTAGTCGTATATGAAATACTATGTTATACTATGCAACAACAACAATGAACAGCTGATTTTTTGACAAAAAAAATTACAAATTTTCGTTTTATGTGTCATAATTATAATTTTAAATGAGAATTGCGAGAAAGTCTCTCTTTCCGCTCAATTAAAAACAACCTGGTTACTAGGAAAAAAATAAATTTTATACGATTTTCGTATTTTCTGTCCCTATTCTGCCTATATTAGTTCTCGTATTCGATAACAAGCCCGAACCCGTGTTTTTATTAGGTATGTTATTTTTTGTCAAATAACAGGCAATCAGATAACCATGTGCAAAATGCTTGATTACCGGTTGACACTATGCTTATCTACAGCATAGTTTTTCATCAATGAAAAAGGTAGATGCTCAAACAGATTTATCCCTCTAATGCTATGGGCTCAAAATGAACGCTGCCATGACCATGACTTCAGCATAAATCCAAAGCGGGCAAAGCGGAATAATATTTCGGGACAGGCAGCTGAAAAAAGTAGTAGCTTGGATAGAAATGTAATATTCAACAGTGAGAATGTATATGCAATCCAACATCAAGCCTTTATATCTGGTGTATGGTGTAGTTTCTTTCGGTTAGCTGTGCCGAAAGGAGCAGTCACCGTGTTTCAACTTAATCTTAATCGTAATCTCACTACCGTTTATGTTGCGGTAGGGCTTCCCACAGTTATAATGGAGGTTAGCCAGTGGGCACAGCCGGGAACTGGAATGCCTACTCAAGAGGAATATGGACAGATCTTTGAGTGTGCGAACGGATCTCTTTAAGATAGGTCTACTAATGTAATACAGATGGGTCCTGTTTGCACAATATTCAGAAAGCTTTTCCATTGTATTGAATGGAATTTTTGTTTATTTTGCATTGTTACGCCATATTTTGCTTCGTTACGCCATCATCCTAGATTGAAAAAATCATTGCGCAGTTGCATACAAATGCGTAAATGAGCAGAAGATAACATAACTATGCGAATTAAACAAAAAAAATCATTCAATATAATGGAAAAGCTTTCTGAAAATTGTGTGTGTCTTCTCTATGCGATAAGACTAACCATTCGATACGAATTTTGAGAGAATGGACCCTTATCTAGTGTCTATCGGCTGTTTAGTCTTATCATAGACGCACACCATTGTCCGATAGCTTCAATACAATGGGCCATTGGCTGATTTCAGATTGTAAGACGAAACCGGACGGGTAAACTTGCAAGACAAGAGAGCTTTTGTAGTGGCCAGCAGACAAGCATTGTCCATTTCACATTGTAAGAACGCGTCTTACGAAAGAAAAAAATCGTGACACGATTGTTTTTCTTTCGTAAGATCTTTCGTATGATCGATAAGACGATTGCACCTACCAATAGTTCAGGCGTTCTGCAAAGACAATTAGCGCGTGTTTTACTTGCATTTTAATCTTGTCGACTCGTCACTTCATTGTACACTAACTTTGGAGCGTGCATGGCAACATTTATACATACTTGCTGTGTGATTATTGTTCGCCGGTCCGTGTTTTGATCGGATAGTGTGAAATGATCATACGATGGTTCTTGTCGTCCAAGTTTACCCGTCCGGTCGTTTTCTTACAATTTGAATTCAACCATTCTCTCAAAACTCTTATAGAATGCCATTCAATATAATGGAAAAGCTTTCTGAATATTGTGTGTCTTCTCTACGCGATAAGACTAACCAGCCAACAGGTACTGAATAAGAGCTATCAGAAACCCGGCCAATGTGTATTGTATTAAATTGAATGTTTGTTTACTTTCCATAGTTACGCCATATTTTGCTTGGTTACGCCATCGTGTGAAATTACGTAATGATTCTACTGTATAATGCAAACTAGAAAAAATCATTACGCATTTTCATATGATGGCGTAACCAAGCAAAATATGGCGTAACTATGGAAAGTAAACAAACATTCAATTCAATACAACGTATAATTGCCGTGTATTTGACATTAGTTGTGAGTATAAATTAATGAGTCAAAGTATACAAAAAAGGCAAAAATATACTTCTGCTCTCCTGACGACTGCACACGAGAGCAGGAAAAGTATATGTTTGCCTACATTCTGCATAGGCTGTATGATACTAATGCCGGAAATAAGATGGATGCAGAAACAGCAACAGCAGCAGCAATGATAATGCAGTCCAATGCAATTTAAATGAGTGACGTCATGTTGCAACAGCTATAAAAAGATTTTGCTGCCAACATGATGTCTCCCATTTAAAATGCATTGGACGTTTCTGCTGCTGTTGCTGCACCCAGTCTGTTTCCAGCATAATACTCATACTCGAACTTCGCAAAAAGGTTAGTACTAGAGAGAAGTAAAGCTTGAAAGTAGCCCGCCCAAGAATGGTTCCCGGATTTTTTTTGAAAGTACTCCAATTGGCGTAATAGAAGCACTAAAGTAATTTTTGGTCACTGATTCGTGAGACCAATGCTGAAAACATTTTGTGCCTGCCCCATAATTATCCCCTTTTCTGGAGAAATACACGTCGAATCGGTACGGCAAAAACTTTAAGGTAATATTTGGTCACAGGTTCCAAATTTGGGGTCAAAAACAAGAAAGAAATTTGAATTGCTAGCCCAAGAGTGGTAACCTAGTTTTCTCCGTTTGCACATAAGTTCCGTGGCTCCGATAAAACAGTATTTGAGTGAGGTTTACTTGGAATAATTTAATCAAAGGTTTGGTGAAATTTGTGATACTAAAAATGTTTCTTAGAAGAACCTAATTTGGGGGTTTAGGTTTGTATGGCAGCCCCATGATCCCATTGTCCGATTTTGCCGATTCAAACATACAAACTGCCTGCAGCAAAAAGAAGTATGTGTACAAAATTTCAGCTTCATAGCTTTTAATTGGCCGAGTAAAACGCGTCGCAACAGACAGACAGACGGACAGACAGACAGACGGACAGACTGACATCGGCCAATCGACACCCCAAGTCATGCTGATCATATATGTATACAGGGTTATTGGTTAAGTCGACCTATTCCCTGCAGCACGTTATAATAGGGCCAAAATGCAACAAAATGAGACCATAAATGTTAGGCCGATTTTTAACGGTCACTGAGATATTTGCATTTTTAGGTTTTTTTTAAATAACCTTGAACTTTACCATTTAAAGTAAGAATTAAAAAAAACTACTAAGGTAACGGGTTAAAACTTATTTTTGGATTTTATTCAACACTATAGCAGACATTTTTTAATCATTTAAAATTTCAAAAACGCATCACAATTCGAAATTTTTAATTTTTAATAAAAAAAAATTATCTTAAATTTTTTTAAAGTTGATTTTTAATGTAGTATTACTAAAAAAAAATTATATGACACGGACTCTGCAGACCGCTGAAAAAACATACTCGTGTTATCAGCTTTCCAAAAAGGTGTCAATGCCAATATAAATATTTGAAATAATTGAAACAGCTACCTGTAACTTGTTCGGGGACCATAATTTCGTTTCATAAGAAACTACAAATCCATAACACAATAAAAACACGTCTGTCAAGTTAGCACTACCACTTTAAAATTTCGACAAACGCTATAGTGCATTAAATGTCGCGATTTTTTCGTAATTCAATGGAAGAAGAAAAAAAATTGTCGCGCCCCTTCTTCCCCTTAAAAACTACCCTAAAGTGCATTTGAGCCTCAGTTAACCAAATTCGAGTTCCAAGAATCTCCCCAATGCTAAAAGTGTCCAGTAAGATATAACAGGGGCAGCTTAAGAGATTACCACCCTGAAAAAATTTGTCGCGCCCCTCCTTCCCTTAAAAACTACCCCCGTCAAGTTAGCACTACCACCCCGGTAGCGGCCAATTCAAGCATTTCCGTAAAACAAAAAGTATTCAATTAATTGTCGCAGGAACCAAAAGGCATATTGCACGCTTCAAAAAATTTGTCGCGCCCCTTCTACCCCTAAAAAACTACCCCTAATTGCATTTCAGCCTCAGTTCGCCAAACTCCAGTTCCATGAATCGCCCCAATACTAAAAGTGTCCAGTAAACTCTCGCTACGGCTGCTTAAAAGATTTCCACCCTGAAAAAAAATGGCGCGCCACTCCTTCTCTTAAAAACTACCCCCGTCAAGTTAGCACTACCACCCCTTTCGGTTCCTGCGACAATTAATTGGATACTTTTTGTTTTACAGAAATGCTTGAAGTGGCCGCTACCGGGGTGGTAGTGCTAACTTGACGGGGGTAGTTTTTAAGGGAAGGAGGGACGCGACAAATTTTTTCAGGGTGGAAATCTCTTAAGCAGCCCCTGTGATATCTTACTGGACAACTTTAGCATTGGGGAGATTCTTGGAACTCGAATTTGGTTAACTGAGGCTCAAATGCACTTAAGGGTAGTTTTTAAGGGGAAGAAGGGGCGCGACAAATTTTTTTCATTTTCCATTGAATTACGACAAAATCGCGACATTTAATGCACTATAGCGTTTGTCGAAATTTTAAAGTGGTAGTGCTAACTTGACAGACTTGTTTTTATTGTGTTATGTATTTGTCGTTTCTTATCAAACGAAATTATGGTCCCCGAACAAGTTGCAGCTAGCTGTTTCAATTATTTCAAATATTTATATTGACATTGACACCTTTTTGGAAAGCTGATAACACGAGTATGTTTTTTCAGCGGTCTGCAGAGTCCGTGTCATATAATTTTTTTTAGTAATACTACATTAAAAATCAACTTTAAAAAAATTTAAGATAATTTTTTTTTATTAAAAATTAAAAATTTCGAATTGTGATGCGTTTTTGAAATTTTAAATTATTAAAAAATGTCTGCTATAGTGTTGACTAAAATCCAAAAATAAGTTTTAACCCGTTACCTTAGTAGTTTTTTTTAATTCTTACTTTAAATGGTAAAATTCAAGGTTATTTAAAAAAAACCTAAAAATTCAAATATCTCAGTGACCGTTAAAAATCGGCCTAACATTTATGGTCTCATTTTGTTGCATTTTGGCCCTATTATAACGTGTTGCAGGGAATAGGTCGACTTAACCAATAACCCTGTATATGTATATGTATACTTTTTATATGGTCGGAGATGCTTCCTTCAATGCGTTACAAACTTCATGACAAAGTTAATATACCCTTCCACTCTATGAGCGAAGGGTGTGACAAGAAAGTAATTTAGATTGCTGGCCCAAAAGTAACCCAGTTTTCTCCGGAAATAACCGTCAAATTAGAATGGCGGAATCACTAACGCAATTTTGGGCAGCTGATTCCAAATTTTAAGTAAAAATTTTTTCTGTTTTGCTCGTCCTACAGCGGTACACCGCTTCATGCTTGCATATTCCACAAGCTTTACCTGTTTCCTCCATCCATCGATACATTCTTTCAAATGCCACAACTCATTTTTTCCATGTCTCACAAACGAGTTGAATGGAATGCATGTTTCCACAAATGTTACTTCTTTCACTCCTCCATCGATACCATACGGTAGTTAATTTGAAACTTAAATTCCCAATCCGTCAATACTAAACAGCTCAATAATTTATAAAACACCTACACCATAAATAAAACAGGTCGAAAAGGATAAATTTTGTTTCCACAAAAACACAAATAGGCAATTATAGTTTTTACTCATATCATACTATGCCAAATACGATATTCAAATAACACCCCAGCACAAAATGTTATTTCAGGTATCGTATTCGGAGAGAAATAACAGACTTTTGAATTTAATGACAACTGAAATACGATATAACATCGTATTTCAATATACGAACGCGAGCATGAATCCCCCTAATAAGTACTGCCAACCTAGACAATGTCTAATTGTAAAATCAGTTGTCAATATCAAAAAGAATATAACACGTTGAATTGAACTCACATGGTCTTCTCAATAATTTGTAGAATATAAAAACATAACAGTCACAAACACTGTGGACTGGTTTATTTTCTGCAACACACTAATCCCTTTTGCATTTCATATAGTAAAAAGTTATAAGAGAAAATCGGTCGAATCTCTGATGCTAAATATTTTACAGTTAAGTTGATTTTCGCTACAGTGTAGCAGACTAAGGACTAAGCTTCGGAATGTTAAAAATTAAAAACACTTTTCCATATGGATTGTTTACTTTTTGTTGTCAAAACTTTTTCCACATATTTTGAACTGCATAGGACTTTCAATTTTCGAAATTTCTACAATTTTTTATGGAAGATTTAGTAAAAAAAAAAGTAATCCTGGTTATAGCTTTGAGAGTTCTTCGTATTAAATTCAATAAAATTGCGAACACCTAGAGAAAGCCAAGACTTGCTTTTTCCTGCTATATACACTAAGCCCTTTCGTCAAATTTTGACTTGAATGTTGATAAACTGGAACAATAAAGGATGCTCAAAAATTGGAAGCCATTTTTCAGCGTTTTCGCTTCTTCGCATTAGCTTCTCTCCTGAAGAAATTTTTATAATATTTCTTCTTCTCAGTACCGTATAGCCCCATGTGGGACCATGGTGTGTTAACTCAGCCGGTAATTTCGAGTCAACGTTACATTGCATATCATTTCGGAGTGTATATAATGTTGCAAATTTCCTATCCGCACATGTACGGTAATTTTGGACCACGCCGAGATTCGATCTCCAGACCTCAAGATTACTAGCATCGTAGCGTGCGACTCAACCAAGTGAGCCACAGCGCGTTTGTTTATAATATTATGTACTGTATATTTTCCCATGGGAAATTGCACTCCGTGTTCCACATTATTTTTAAATTTTTCAAACGCACATTAAGATTTATCGGCAAGAAATTTTCGATCAGTGATTACATTTAATTTTTTAAGTAGCACTTCGAGATTATTTCAGTAGGACTTGCCTGTGCGAAATTCCAGTTCCAATATGATGATCCGCTTGACCCCCCCTTGACCCCCCCCCCCCTATCTACGCCACTGAAGTGAACCCGAAATCTGCTTTCACCTTTTTATCTCCTCAGAAGTTATCTACAATAGAAAAAAAATATTTATCTGCTCGAACGTCACTATAACAATTAAATTAGTTCTAAATGTATGTTCAAAAGCTCGAACCAAGGTGTGCACACCAAGTTCGGAAAACCGGGTTGAAAGATCGCTAGTACGTATTTGTCGATGATATTTGACTGGAACTACCCAGCCAGCATCGGCGTCATGTACCGTGAACATAGCCACAAATAAGCTTTACTTCATAAATCACGAATCGGCATGTATCGATAGGACGCATTGAAAGTTAGATACATGATGGTCAGCTGAAGGAATGTCGACGGATCATGCATATAGCCCAGCCAGCATTTAACACATTTGTAATCATTATTTCATGCAACACGCGTGAGCACATATTGCTTATTCATTCATCACGTTTTCATACAAGCAGTATCCCAGCCAACATTTGAGTGAACATTCACTAGGTGAAACCGAACTGAAATCACTTCACTTGAGCTTCACCTAGTGAACAATTAATGGACGTTTTCACTTTTCTTTCAGGAAATGAAAGCTAGGTGAATGCATTCACTTAATCTTCAGCAGCTGAATAGTTACTGAATGCATTCAGATTTCTTTCAGGAAATGATTTCATTTAGGCTTCATGAAGTGAAAGGCAACTGAGACCTATAATAATACCCGTAGCAATCGTTGCAAATTTTAGCAATATTGAAAACTTTTGATAATTTTTATAGAAGTGTCAATTGAGTATAATAATTAGCTGTGCTGTGGTGAAGTGAAGTTAAAATTAATTTTAAAGAATTTTACTAAAAGCAACTTTAAAAAAGGTAAGTGTCTAATCTAGGCCAGTAAAAATCCGGCATTTACCTCGGAATAAATGGAATACTACCGTTTTTTTCTCAAGTGTTTAGGACAATTATTTAAAAAAAATGTTGGAAATGTAATAAAAGAATAAAAAGATGGCCTTTTTCGCTCGCACAATAGTTAGCACAGAGTCCTCAGGGCTGCAAATCTGGATTTATATAGCTAGTAATACTCTAAAAGAGATCAGTGAAAGAACCGTAATACATATTCCATTTATTCCGAGGTAAGGCCTTTTTTTTGTAAAATTTTACTGGCGTAAATCTAGGTGTTCGCCACAATTTAGCGCATCGGTGTGTTCTCAAAAGATCTTAAGGTCCATCCACACTGACTGCCAAATGGAGGGAGGTGCTACCAACTGGTTTTTGGTAGTTGTCATTACATTTTCATACGAGATGACAGATTATTAGTCAATTAATAACCTGATAATCTTTCAACTTTCAACATGACTGCGACTGATAACTGCAAAGTGTGGATCGACCTTAATGGTACAATCAATGTTTTAAAGTAATGACCTTTAACGAAAAAGGTATACATGAACGTATGATTTTAAAAATGTTTATGATTGGAAAAATTAGGTCTGGTACATACGAAAAAATACGAAAACCTTAAGCATGACGTAAGCTTTCGCTGTTAAATTTCGAGGCATAATTATAAATAATATTCTGTTCTGGGCCAAAGAAAAACTAAGTTTATAACAAATTCTTTTTTTAGAAATACATAAAATTGAAAACATGTCGAGGCAATTATTGCATTACCATGCTAAGACCAATGCTATGGCTATAGTTAACAGTATATCAGAGTCCCTGATGAAGCAGAAATGCAATGGAGCGAAATAGAAGACGTACCTGCCCTCGAAAATAATGAAGATGAACACATTAACCAGAACAGAACAGAAGTTGAAATTTCTAGGGACTTGGCGTATTGGGCTACGGAATATGGAATTAGTTATACAGCTCTGAACGCTTTTTTGCAAATTTTAAGGAAACACAATGTTGGCGGACTTCCGAAAGATGCCCGAACTTTAAAAAATACACCTAAAGAAAGTATTACAGTAATTATGGGAAACGGAACCTTTATGCATTACGGTCTAAAGGATTGTTTGACGGATTTTTTATGCAACAATTCGTATGTTACAAATAAAATTCTGTTACGATTTTAACATCGACGGCTTGCCACTATTTAGAAGCTCCCGATATCAAGTATGGCCAATTTTGTGCAGTGTTGCTAACACTTCGCAAGTATTTTTGGTAGGTGCATATGGAGGAACATCTAAGCCGAAAAATTGCGACGAGTATTTGCGAAAATTTGTCAATGAACTCAACGACCTTTTAACAAATGGTTTAGTATTTCAAAATAAACATTATACAATTAATGTGCGCTCGTTTATATGTGACGCACCTGCTCGTGCATTCATACTGCAAGTCAAGGGTCACAGTGGATTTTATAGCTGCCCAAAATGTACGCAAAAAGGTGATTATATTAATCACAGATTGACATTTATCTATGAGCAGAAAACCTTAAGGACAAACAATTCTTTTCGAAGTCGTCTACAACTAGAACACCATACCCAAGTTAACACCACAATGATAGAGAGATTGCCTATTGATATTTGTAACACCTTTGTTCTCGATTATATGCACGTCGTATGCTTGGGTGTTACCAAAAGCATACTTTCATTTCATTCTGGATGAAGAACAAAGTACAAAAATCCAACATTGAACAAAAAATTTTAGAAATAAAAGGTCAAATGCCTTTCGAGTTCAACCGAAAACCTCGAAGTTGTAATGAGTTTGATAGATGGAAAGCCACTGAATTCCGCCAATTTCTGCTATATACGGGACCATTTATATTAGTAAATATTCTGCGAGCTAATTTCTACGAACACTTTTTAAAATTAAGTCTATCAATAAGAATACTTCTTCACGAAGAAGACTGTGTTCGAAACAACGAATGTGCTAAGATGCTGTTGGAAGATTTCGTCAAAAACGTTCCCCATTTATATTCCACTGATTTTTGTACGTTTAATTTAGTTTGCTTGACGCATATTTATTTGGATGCCTTAAATCATTTATCATCTTTACATAATATCAGCGCATTTAAATTTGAAAATTGTTTACAATATATAAAACGAAATGTAAGAAGCGGAACTAACGTACTTGGCCAAATTTATAATAGATGTGTTGAAAATAGTGTTAATCAAAAAAAAAGTCCCGAAAAGAAATATCCTACTTATGGACGGGAGCTAGAAAGTGGAAGTTTTCAAAGTATAATTGGAGAAACATACAAATTATTATCAATAAAAGAGCCTGACAATTTCGTCCTGGTTAATAAAAATATATTGAAGCTAACTAAAATTACTAAAAACGAAAAGAATTCAATTCAATTCCACGGATATTCAATAGAAAATCTTGAACCACTATTTACAACTCCTATTAACTCAACTATGTTTAATATATTTCGTTGCGATGCGCTACAATGTTGTGAACTTAAAACATTTATATTCGATGATATTTCTTTCAAAGTAATTCATCTACATGATTCACAAACACATTACTTTTCTTGCATGATTCACTCAATTGAAGTAAAATGTCAGTCTTCGAAAGTTTAGATGAAAGTATGGTGGAGACTTCTTATGTGGAGCTTCAAAACGTTATTCAATGTAAGTACATACTTTAATTGTTTTTTTGTATAATGTAATTTAATGTTGTTTTGTCAGCACCCGAAATGCAAAACAACAATTATGGATATAAGGAGTTTTTAAAAATAAGATGTAAATTTTTTGAAAATTGGAAAAGAAAAAAGATTAAAATATTTTTTCATAAATAGGCTCCCGCCCACCAGTTACTTCGACCCAAGCACGACCATCATCATCTCGAAATCTTTTTCAAACCATTCACGGATCAGATAATATAAACAGTATCAATTATTCGGAATTTAATAGCCCAACCACCAATGAAGGTAATAAGAACTAATTTTTATCAACGTGCAGCTTCGTTAATATACATATACAACAATTAATAATCTGTTTTAGTAGTCGTCATGACATTATTGAGTTTCACACGTATTCTTGAAATACACCACTAATATTTAAAAGTTTTGTGGACAAAAATTTCCAACTTATAAAAAAATATAACATTTTAATTTTTTTATTGCTGCACATATTGCACATTGTTTTTCTTTTCCACAAGATGTTCTCCGCGAAGTTCGGGAGTCTATGGGAACGATAAAAAGAATTTTTGAACGAATAACTACAGAAATGTGTGGATTAAAGGAAACTATGAAAATTCTGCAAACAGAAATAAGGGAGGTGCATAGGAACGCTCTAGACAGTAATCAAAATGTTATTCCACTCAGTCCAATTAAAACTATAGAAGAATTTTTGGCGTTCGAAAAATCTCTAACGCCGGATAAAATAAACCAATTGGTTTGTTTAATACTTTTTTGCTTTTTGCTTTTGCTTTTACAATTGTAAAGTTATACTATAAATTGCAGAAAGAAGACTTTTAACTGATATGTTAGCTAAGGAGCTTTCTTGGACGGGAGCAAATAAAAAAATCAGCGTGAAATCTTTTACACTAATCACTGTCTTAAAACGTATATTTTATCTGTATTATGTTATATACAATTTAAAAAAATTAATTTATATTTAGGAGCGTGTATGGCAGCAGTGCCCAACTCAACCGAAGCTTTGATAGAAAAGCACATCAAAAGGCATTTCTAATATGCCAATGAGCGACTGGTAAAATATTGTAATAATATTTATTTTTATACGTAATAATAAACTAATATATTTCAGAAAGGACAAAGAGACAAAAATTGAAACTCACCATTTATATCATTAATTTTTTTTTTTTTTTTTTTAATTATCATCATCATTTACACCGAGAAAAATAACGTCCCTTAAAATTAACTCGATATCCTTTTGAAATCGAGTTACATTCCTATTAAATATAATCCTTTCCTTTTAAATATATATCGCTTTAATTCAAATTCATTCCTTTTAAATCAATGGGAAATCCTTTAAATCCAATTTTTCAATAGGAAATCTTTTTAAATTAATGGGGAATCCGTTAAATCCAAATTTTCAATAGGATTTTTTTTATACCCTTCGCTTACTAAGCGAAAAGGGTATATTAACTTTGTCATGAAGTTTGTAACGCATTGAAGGAAGCATCTCCGACCATATAAAAAGTATACATATATGATCAGCATGACGAGAAGAGTCGATTGGACGATGTCCGTCTGTCCGTCTGTCTGTCTGTCTGTCTGTCTGTCTGTCTGTCTGTTGCGACGCGTTTTGCTCGGCCAGTTTAAAAGCTATGGAGCTGAAATTTTGCACAAAGGCTTCTTTTTGTTGCAGGCAGTGTGTATGTTTGAATCGGTAAAATCCGACAAGGGGGTCGTGGGGCTGCCATACAAACCTACTCCCCAAAATTAGGTTCTTCTTAGAAAAACTTTTTTATTTATGCACCAATTTCGATCAAATTTCACACAAATGTGTTTTCATTGCTGACACACAACATATGTAAAAATCGACCAAATCGGACAATGGCGTCGTGGGGCTGCCATACAAACCTAGTTCCCCAAATTAGGCTCTTCTAAGAATAACTTTTTATTTTCTCATCGATTGCAATCAAATTTCGTGCAAATGTGTTTCTAGTGATAGCACGAAACATATGTAAAAATGGACCAAATCGGACAATGGGGTCATGGGGCTGTCATACAAACCAAGCTCCCCAAATTAAGTTCTTCTAAGAATTTTTTTTTATACACCAATTTCAACTAAACTTCACACAAATGTGTTTCTATTGAGAACACAAAACATATGTATGAATAGATGGAGTCGGAGCATGTGGTCATGGGGTTACCATACAAACCTATTCCCCCAAATCAAATTTTTCTTAGAAAAACGTTTTTGTTTGCATACAAATTTGAACCGAACCTCATGGAACTGTATTTTTATTGATGTTACAAAAGATATGCAAAAATTAATTAAATCGGACCATTGGGGTCATGGGGCTGACATATAAGCCCAACCCCTAAATTAGGTTCTTTGTCCACCAATTTCAACCAAATCTCATAGAAATATGTTTTAATTGATGCCACAAACATACGTAAAAATTCAAGGAAAGGCCATGCGTTCTTAGGGTTGCCGTACAACCCCCCCCCCCACACACACACACTTCGTTTTTGGTTCTTCTAAGAAACCCACGTTCCCCGCTTCCTTCAATAATTCTTCGCCCCGGCACTTATGTGAAAATTCAAGGAAAAGCATGGAAGCGGGGAGAATTGAACACAAGTCATAGGAACGCCAGAAAAAACTTTTAGCCCGGGGGGAGCGAAGGGTATCCAAATTTCGCCCGCCCCCGAAATTAGCCTCGGTCTCGTTTTTGTTTACACTCGTAGTTGGTCGGCAGTGTGAAAGAGCGATGTCACAATGTATGGTGTAAATTATAAACGTCGTCCCGTATAGTCTGTGTGGTGTAGTAGGTAGGGGCGTTAGTCTTCAAATCATAGAGTCGCGGGATCGAATCCCACTGTAGGTAGGTAATTTATTATGCATTTCAGAGCGTAAAGAGGTAAATGAAATGTCGCCAACATCCTTAGCGAGGTCAGTTATACAAAACGAATTAATTTATTTCACAGGGTGAAAATTACTCCTTTTGGTGTAATTTAAAGTATTCTTTTGAGTTCATGCATTTGGATAAATAATAATAAAAATCCTTTAATTTTAAATAAAATGATATCCCTTTAAAACAAAGAGTCCATCCTTTTAAATTAAAAGGAAATCCTTTCAATTTATGGTTGTGACCTGATCAAGAGACGCGAGAGCGTCTCGCCCGCCAAAGGAAAAAGAAAAACGAAAGCGAACAACTCTATGATTACCGGAGACAACTTGCTTTTTTGTTTGATCAGGCTACAGCCTTCCAGGCAACAGCACCCAAAAAATTTTTTTTACCAAAATATTCCACATATCCTGTTCTAGTGCCTTTCCAAATAAAATCTTCGATCGGCACAATAACGGGTAAGATATATGCAATAAACGGTGAAATTTTCACCCTCACAGACTTAAGCGAGTAACCCAATTTCAGAATGAAGTCTACAGTTGCAGAAAGACTTGCTTCTACTGTCTCTCCCCGTGATAGGATTTTTATGAGATTTGGAATAACTGATCCTCTGGTGGTCCTTCTAAAGAATCAATGTCTTCCATTTAGATAGGTGGATGGAATAACGGTAAATTAATAGGTAAAGTTAACAAAAGATTTCCAACAATTGCGTCTATCGGCTCATCGCATTGACCATTTTTTAAAACACACTGCGGCATTGGGACATTTGGATATTGGGACACCGGGAGACTGGGAGGCTAGGATCTTGGGGTAGTGGGATATTAGGAAATTGGGACATTAGGGTCTTGGGACATTAGGACATTGGGGCATTAGGCACAATGGAGAAACAGGGACGTGGGGACATCGGCATATTGGGGCATTGGGCCATCGGGATATTGGGGCATTGGGACATCAGGATATTAGGACAATTGGACATTGGGATATTGGGACATTAGGATACTGGGAGACTGGGACATTAGGACACTGGGATATTAGGACATTGGGACATTATGACCTTGGGACAATCGGACATTGGGACACTGGTACATAGGGGCATTGGACCACTGAGACATCGGAATGTTGTGACATTGGGACATCGGGATATTCGCACATAGGGGCACTGGGATATAAGAACATGTGAACATTAGGGTCTTGGGTCATTAGGACATTGGGATATTAGGACATCAACACATTAGGACATTGGGACATTAGGTACACTGGGGAAACTGGGACGTGGGAACATTGGGGCACTGGGACATCGGGATATTAGAACATTGGGACATTGTAACATTGGGATATTGGCACATTGGGATATTGGAACATTGGGATACTGGGACATTAGGGCACTGAGATACAGGGACATTGGGGCACTGGGATATTAGGACATTAGGCTATTGGTACCTTGGAACACTGGGTATACTGCGACATTGGGACACTGACCACTGGTACATTAGGACATTGGGCCATTGGGATATTATCACATTAGGATACTGGGACATTTGGGACATTGGGGTACTGGGATATTAGGAAATTGGGGCATTAGGACCTTGGGACATTAGGACAGTTAGACATTGGGATATTAGGACATTAGGTGGGAGACTGGGACATTGGGATATTCCGATACTGGGACATTGGGACACTAGGGTAGTGGGACATTCGGACATTAAACCATTGGGGCACTGTGATATTTGCACATTGGGACAATAGGACCTAAATTGGGACACTGGGACATCAGGATATTGGGACATTGGCACATTAGGATATTAGGACATTGGGACACTGGGATATTAGATCATTGGGACATGAGGACACTGTGACAATGGACCTTAGGGCATTAGGACATTGGAACATCGGGACACTGTGACATTGGGACACTGGGTCAGGGGGGCATTAAGACAGATCAGTAACAGAGCGTTAACAAAGCGTTGGTAAGGCAACAACAGAGCGTTAGCAGATCGTTAACAGAGTGTTAACAGAAAATTAACAGAGCCTTAACAGAACGTTAACAGAACGTAAATCGAGTAATAAAAGAAAGGTAACAAACCGTTTACAGAGCGCTAGCCGAATGATTAAAGAGAATTAAGAGAACATTAACAGAACGTTAACAGAGCATTAACGAAAAGATAATAGAGTGTTAAGAGAACGTTAATAGAGCATTAACAGAGTTAACAAAAAATTAACAGATTACTAACAGAATGTTAGCAGAGCCATAACACAAAGATAATACAAATCTATTTTGCACAAAATACATATTAATAAACTGTACCCATTTCATCCCAAAATTATTTTTAAAAAAGCTCAGCAACAGCCATTTGTGGCGTATTTGCAATTGCGTTTGCAGTATCTATTTACTTTAAAGAAGACCCTGTGAATATAACTTATGATATTAAATTTATGGAATATGCTGAACAAAAACCTATTCAAACTTTTCCCAAAACAAAAGTATTAGTTGGCTTTTTAAGTATGCAAAAATATATGATATCTGACCAAAAACAACAAAGTTGTAAAAGTTACCCCGCCAAAGAAAAATTCATCTGCCGCAAAAAGAATACATATCAATCCAATCCGCTGCTCATATCTAATTTTGTTTGCTGGATGTACTTTTGTTTTAGGTGTAAATGCTGGAGAAGTTCAAATGTACAGGACTACTTCTTAAAGTAATTTGGAGGGAGCCGTCAAAGTGGCACTGAATAAAATGTTAAAGCTCCCACCAAATTACTTTAAGAAGTAGTCCTGTACATTTAAACTTCTCCAGCATTTACACCTAAAACAAAAGTAGATCCAGCAAACAAAATTAGATATGAGCAGCGGATTGGATTGATATGTATTCTTTTTGCGGCAGATGAATTTTTCTTTGGCGGGGTAACTTTTACAGCTTTGTTGTTTTTGGTCAGATTAAATTGACACTGCATCACTTTAATTTAAAGTGATTATTAGTTCAAAGGGAAATCCGTTTGAAATAAAGGGATTATACAATGATTCAAAGGGAAACAAATATGAAGCAAAATCATATTTGAATCTCTTTGAATCATATGCGTAGTTTTTGAATTTTTTTTCTCAGTGTAGTATTTAATTACCGTGTAATCATTATTATCAAAAAATAAGTTTGGTTTATGTTCCCAGTTTTTATTAAAAAAAATAAATTTAACAATAAAACAAAAGCTTAGGCCTTTTATTAAAATTTGCAGGATGTAATGTTTTAACTATGAACTTTCCAAACCCAATGATGCACTAAAAACTAGCCTCCCAGCGAACATTCTGAATTCATACTGAAATCAAAGTGAATTCATTTCATGAACGTGAATTCACTTCAGCTTCATTTAGGCTTCAGTTTGATATCACATCGGATTCACCTACGTATGAAAATTTTTACGCCGAAATGAAATCATTTAGTGATTTCACTTTGAACTCATGTACTGAATTCTTACTGAAACCACCTAATGATTTCACTTACCTTTCATCTACTGAACTCACTCTGAAGCCACCTAATGATTTCATTTAGGACTCATATTCTGAATTCGTTTTGAAACCATCCTATGGTTTCAGTTTGGATTCATCTACTGAACTCATTCTGAATCCACTAAATGATTTCATTTCGGCGTAAAAATTTTCATACGTAGGTGAATCCGATGTGATATCAAACTGAAGCCTAAATGAAGCTCAAGTGAATTCACGTTCATGAAATGAATTCACTTTGATTTCAGTATGAATTCAGAATGTTCGCTGTGATATCACGATGTGCCCCTATTTCATGTATATACGCATTTGCGCCTTATTACGGATAATCATTATAAAATCGTTATTCGTAAACATTATGTAATAGTTAAGTATCATATATATTCAATGCATCAATGAATAATTAAAAAAAACACGTGCAACGGTGAGCCTCGAACTAATAACCCAATGCGCCGAAGGTGCGCGCCCTAACCACTACTCCAGCCAGACTATACAAATAATCATCTTTTATTCGCGATTCTATTCACCCCAGCAACAAAAATCACACTTGAGGAGAAAACCATTCTATTCAATTCTATCAAATTTCACATTTTTTCACTTCTAAATTCTATGTAAAATAGAAAAAAAATGTATCTCTTAGAACGTCATTATAACAGTTAATTGTAGTCTTGTGAATGTATATTGAAAAGGTTGTACCAAGGCGTACGCTACAAGTATCAAAAAATTGGGTTTGAAGGTCAGTGATACCAGTTCTAAGACTATTTGTGAATATTTCGAGTAACGTGTACTAGCAACCTTCAAACCCGATTTTTCGTACTTGTAAGGCACGCTCTGGTACAAACTTATGGATATACATTCAGAAGACTACAGTTAACTGTTATAAGGACGTTCTAAGAGATAATTTTTTTTTCTGTTTTAGATAGAACTTAAAAGTGAAAAAATGTAATATTTGTTATAAATTTGGGTTAATTTTTATGGGGGTACCCTTAGTTTTGATCGGAGGGTAATCAATTTTGGTGGAGAGCATAATGGAGGTTAGACTAGGCAGCCCACCAAATTTGATCTGCCTGGCTCAATTTAAAAAGAAGCTGCAGGCATGCCTTTTTGAAAAATGTTAGGAGGAGTGAGGGGTCAATGACCGGAGCACTCCAATTTTTGGTACAAATCAAAAAAAATTTGTTATCAATATATGGACAAGATCTTTTAACGGTAGGTCTATTCTATCAATAGTTACAATGCGAAATGTAAAACTCAAAAAATGTAAATTCACTATAATACTTTTGGGTCTAGGGTGTAATTTTCTGAGAAAATGTCTAGAGTGTTACATATCATTACAAAGGTAATTTTATGTAGTTTGTTTTGTCCTCAGCACATTTTAAGGTCAGACTCACAGTTTTCCAGATATTTAGATGAAACTGAATTTTCACCCCTTTACCACCCCCTCCCCCCTTAACCCATGGCGCAAATTAGTGTAACTTTTTACTGCGTATATTAGGCAGTGTATTCAACAATTTGGCATCAACATTTCTTTTTTTTTTATGTTTAGGTTTGGGGCTATTTTGAACCAATTGTACTGGACTAATAATACTTTAGGGTCTAGGGTATAATTTTCCAAGAAATAGTCTAGAGTATTATATATCATTTCAAGGGAAATTAAATGTAGTTTATTTCGTTTTAGGACAGTTTTCGATGGGACTAATGGTTTTTCAGGTATTTTCGAAATTTCCCCTATTCGTGACACCTCCCTCCTTAATATGACGCTCAAATTAGTGTAAATTTTTAGTGCGTAGAGGGGAGAGTGTACAACAATTTGGCATCAGAAGTTTCCGCTTTTTTATGTTTCATGGCGATTCTGCCAACGTTTTCTACATGGCGATCCTGCCCTCCGAACTTGTTATTGTTAGGAGCAATTCCAACGAAAATTCGAGGACGTTTTCCGTAAGCTGGAGGAACTGTTGATTTATGAACCACAGCCTGTCCGGAATGACCAACTGACGCCATCAGTATATGTTCCGACCCCGATCTCACCAAAGGTGGAAATAACCAACATAGAAACGCTACCAACAAGAGCGACCTCAGTCAACGTCGAACAGGGCAACACAAATTGGAGCAATTTGAAAGTCGGTCCACAACCGCTGACCCTAGAAGAGTATAGGCAACGGCAACAAAAAAAGGCAACCAAGCCACCACCGATACAAAAAAAAACGTACCCGAGGAGGAAAACCATTCAAGAAGCGGCAACAATTAGCGCTAATGTACAAAGCGTACAACCTAGAATTAAGCCTTGAAGAAAAAAACAAAATTTATACAAATATAACAACTCTAAAAAAAAAAAGTAAGGAAATTAAAAGAGAGGTGCACAAAAGCTCAAATAATCTCGAAGTTTAAAATATGGAAAATATACGAAAGTTAGATAAAATTTTGTCAAATTTAAATAAGATTCCAAGAAGGACTTATATACCAAACTACTTGGTAAATCTGCATTTGACAATACATGAAATACGTGAGCATTTTAAGGAACAAATACAGACATTAAAAGAAGGGAATATTTTGCAATTGAAAACTTCTTTCAACACAAAATACAATCAGATAATCGAAATAATTAAACAAAAATCCCAATTAACAATTGAAGCTATGACAACTTTCGACATAAATAGTCTAAAGGTAATTCCTGACTTTACAGGAAAATACCAAGACATAAACATATTTCTGAGCGTAATATCCATAATATACAAATCAATACCTGAAAAGCAGCAAGAAGATTTCATTACTTTAATTATAAATACAAAACTTTCGGAAATTGCTAGAATAAAACTCAGTTCGTTTTCACAGATAAAGACTTACTCAGAATTATCAACAAACCTGTCAATAGCATATAAACCCCCCACATCCACCAATAGCCTTTAAAAACAAACTGTCTAACATTCGACAATTCGACTATCAGTTATTCAATTTGCTGAAAAAGTTGAAAACCTTTCCGCTGTACTAACAGCTTTGCAAGTAATTTCAATAGGTGAAACCAATAGGAACACTCTTGCTAAAGTTAACGAGACCTTAGCTTTAAACAGCTTCAAAAGAGGTCTGTATAACAGAAATATACAACAAACAGTTCAAGCAAGTAGAGTTGAAACACTAACAGAAGCTATATCAGTAGCACAAGAAGCAGAAAACTCTGCAAATGAAAGAAAGATTTTACATCTTCAAAGACTAAATAAGTCTAACAATTATAGAACTAATAACTATAATAAAAACAATAATAGTTATAACAATAAAAACAAATATAAAAACTAGGGGGCTTCGCCCCCTGCTCGCTTCCCTCGCCAACCCCCGGGGCCGAGGCTAATTTCGGGCGCGGCCGAAATTTGGATACCCTTCGCTTGGGCTAAAAGTTTTTTCGGACGTACCTATGACTTGTATTTAATCCCCCTCCTCATTCTTTTTGGGCTTGGTTGAAATAAGTGGGCAAATAAAAATATTTACTGGGAAAATTTTATTGGGGTTGCCGGAGCGTGACCCCACAGTACGATTCCACTCGTTTTGAACTTTTTAGTTGCTTTGATAAAGACACATTAATTCAAGGTTTTGTGAAATTGGTGTAAAAATATGTTTCTTAGAAAAATGGGGGTGGGGGGTTTGGTTTCTATGGCAGCCCCATGACCCCATGGTCCGATTTGATTTAATCTTACATATGTTTTGTGTCATCAATAGAAATACATTTGTGTGAAATTTGGTTGAAAATGGTGCACAAATAAAAAAGTTTTTCTTAGAAGAACCTAATTTGGGGGTTTGGATTTGTATGGCAGCCCCATGACCCCATGGTCCGCTTTTTTATGTTTGGTTCTAATGCTAAAATCACTATACTATAATTTGGGCTCAATCAAATTCACTAAGCTTCTTCATAGTCTAAGAAAACTACGATATTTGGTCGGCGAAAATCCTACATCGGATTTTTTTTTGATTATGGTTGGGAATGGTTCCCAGATTATGGGTTAAAAAGTCCCAACCGATTGAAGGTCGGCAACCCTAAAGGGGGTCTTTTTTCGTTTTTCGCGATTATTTCAAAAACGACAAAAGATACAGAAAAATGGTATTAGAACGAAAAAAACTACATAAAATTATTTTTGCAATGATATAACACATTGAATATTTCGGCGCTAGACTAATTAGATGTTCACTGTGAACGAAATCATATAATTTGGGGCTATTTTCATGTTTTTGTATGAAAACACCACGAAAACATTTCAATTCCCATACAAATTGACACATTGAAAATACGCTATTTTGCGTGTTTTCTATGAAACCTTGTTGTTTTTAAATGAAAACGTGTAAGCACCCAGGTCTCACACCTAAATTCCCCTATCCCTAATATTTTAACTGACACCCGACCAAATTGTTCAGTTTCGTGTGTTTGCCAATGTTCTTAATTTTTCCATGATAAGAGAATGGACAGTCAGTTTGAAGTGACGAAATATGTTGTAAATGACTATCGATGACTGCACCAGCACATTGTTAAACTTAGAACGATTTTAGGCAAAATATTATTGTCGGTTGTCATATGAAATTACAAACAGTGCACTGTGAACACTATTCGGTGATTTCTGAAAACGTACGGCGAAATCAATCCGTTTTCGTCCACTCTGGATAGAATATAAAAAATAAACTGTGAATATTTTCATTTTAGACCTTTTTTAAAAGCCCCATAACTTTTGAAAGAATGCTAATTCTGTAATAATAACAACTTTTTTTTATTATAATTCCACTGTACTTTTTTGTATCTACGAATACAGTTAATTTACGCATATAGACTGCAGCTGTCACCTTATCTCCACTGAACAGCAGCGTAACAGTTTCAATAGCGACGTTTTTTTCGTATCGCGTGTAAGTCTGACTCGAAAAAAACGATCGCGGGTAACATCCCGGTTAAGACCAAACAGCTGACATTTGACACTTTCGCGCATCTTTGACTCACCTTTGTCGGCTTATTTTTTAGATGTGGTGGATTTTAACACAAAAGATGATTATTTCTTTGCAAAATCTTTTCTCGTGATCAGAAAAACTCTCACATTTGGTTTGAAAAAACAAATTCCCTCATATTTCCCCTATGCGGCCGCCATCTACATTTGAGCTCTATCCCGTGTAGGGTAGTTGCACGGGTTAACTTTACCTGGGTAAGTGTCATTTTTTTATATGAAGTTCTACCCAAACCTACACGGGATAAACACAATAAAACGTCCCTAATGTATGTCTTATGTACTGTATACAATGTGTCTACTGTGATGTATACACACACACGACCCTGAAATAAACATTGTCAAGATCACCACGATCCAATTAATATGAAGATGACACGGTCAAAATAGTAAACATGTACCCATAGTGTACACATTTCATAATTTGCTCGTAATTCATTGTAAGATGATATCCAACGAATTTGCTTTTCTGCAGTCTGGATTCGTGAGAATCTTTTTCATTGCAGACTGCAAGAAAATGCTTGTTCAGCAAAAGTACAAAGTGCAATTCTCACATGAACTTTTGTTGTTGCAAAATAGGTTAAGAATAGGTTTAATTTTTGTATAAATAGCGTAAGATTTGTAAAATAAGATTAGTGTCTAACGAACATCATTTTGGCGGACTTCGCCTAGTTTCTCTGGTCACTCCCTTTTATCTGCAGCAACCATACTGCTTGCCTTTTATCGGCAGAACAAATGGTTAGTATATGCAGTGCCAACTGCTTGCTTTTATATTGGCAGAACATTGGCATCAACAGCAGTTTTCACTGCTAACAACTATTTCGGCTGCAAGTGCCTAGTTATGAGCGGGAACGGCTGCTCACCCAAATCTCCGTTCAATTTCTAATCTCTCTCTCTCTTCCATTTTTGCTTTCCCAACGTCTTCACATGGCGATTCCGCCAACGTTTTCTACATGGCGATCCTGCCCTCCGAACTTGTTATTGTTAGGAGCAATTCCAACGAAAATTCGAGGACGTTTTCCGTAAGCTGGAGGAACTGTTGATTTATGAACCACAGCCTGTCCGGAATGACCAACTGACGCCATCAGTATATGTTCCGACCCCGATCTCTCCAAAGGTGGAAATAACCAACATAGAAACGCTACCAACAAGAGCGACCTCAGTCAACGTCGAACAGGGCAACACAAATTGGAGCAATTTGAAAGTCGGTCCACAACCGCTGACCCTAGAAGAGTATAGGCAACGGCAACAAAAAAAGGCAACCAAGCCACCACCGATACAAAAAAAAACGTACCCGAGGAGGAAAACCATTCAAGAAGCGGCAACAATTAGCGCTAATGTACAAAGCGTACAACCTAGAATTAAGCCTTGAAGAAAAAAACAAAATTTATACAAATATAACAACTCTAAAAAAAAAAGTAAGGAAATTAAAAGAGAGGTGCACAAAAGCTCAAATAATCTCGAAGTTTAAAATATGGAAAATATACGAAAGTTAGATAAAATTTTGTCAAATTTAAATAAGACTCCAAGAAGGACTTATATACCAAACTACTTGGTAAATCTGCATTTGACAATACATGAAATACGTGAGCATTTTAAGGAACAAATACAGACATTAAAAGAAGGGAATATTTTGCAATTGAAAACTTCTTTCAACACAAAATACAATCAGATAATCGAAATAATTAAACAAAAATCCCAATTAACAATTGAAGCTATGACAACTTTCGACATAAATAGTCTAAAGGTAATTCCTAACTTTACAGGAAAATACCAAGACATAAACATATTTCTGAGCGTAATATCCATAATATACAAATCAATACCTGAAAAGCAGCAAGAAGATTTCATTACTTTAATTATAAATACAAAACTTTCGGAAATTGCTAGAATAAAACTCAGTTCGTTTTCACAGATAAAGACTTACTCAGAATTATCAACAAACCTGTCAAAAGCATATAAACCCCCCACATCCACCAATAGCCTTTAAAAACAAACTGTCTAACATTCGACAATTCGACTATCAGTTATTCAATTTGCTGGAAAAGTTGAAAACCTTTCCGCTGTACTAACAGCTTTGCAAGTAATTTCAATAGGTGAAACCAATAGGAACACTCTTGCTAAAGTTAACGAGACCTTAGCTTTAAACAGCTTCAAAAGAGGTCTGTATAACAGAAATATACAACAAACAGTTCAAGCAAGTAGAGTTGAAACACTAACAGAAGCTATATCAGTAGCACAAGAAGCAGAAAACTCTGCAAATGAAAGAAAGATTTTACATCTTCAAAGACTAAATAAGTCTAACAATTATAGAACTAATAACTATAATAAAAACAATAATAGTATAACAATAAAAACAAATATAAAAACTAGGGGGCTTCGCCCCCTGCTCGCTTCCCTCGCCAACCCCCGGGGCCGAGGCTAATTTCGGGCGCGGCCGAAATTTGGATACCCTTCGCTTGGGCTAAAAGTTTTTTCGGACGTACCTATGACTTGTATTTAATCCCCCTCCTCATTCTTTTTGGGCTTGGTTGAAATAAGTGGGCAAATAAAAATATTTACTGGGAAAATTTTATTGGGGTTGCCGGAGCGTGACCCCACAGTACGATTCCACTCGTTTTGAACTTTTTAGTTGCTTTGATAAAGACACATTAATTCAAGGTTTTGTGAAATTGGTGTAAAAATATGTTTCTTAGAAAAATGGGGGTGGGGGGTTTGGTTTCTATGGCAGCCCCATGACCCCATGGTCCGATTTGATTTAATCTTACATATGTTTTGTGTCATCAATAGAAATACATTTGTGTGAAATTTGGTTGAAAATGGTGCACAAATAAAAAAGTTTTTCTTAGAAGAACCTAATTTGGGGGTTTGGATTTGTATGGCAGCCCCATGACCCCATGGTCCGATTTTATCCATTCTTACATTTGTTTTGTGTCAACACTAGAAATACATTTGTGTGAAATTTGGTTGAAATTGGTGCACAAATAAAAAAGTTTTTCTTAGAAGAACCTAATTTGGGGGGTTAAGTTTGTATGGCAGCCCCATGACCCCACGGTCCGATTTGATCCATTCTTGCATATATTTTGTGTTATCTATAGAAACACATTTTTATGAAATTTGGTTGAAATTGGTACACAAATAAAAAAGTTTATCTTAGAAGAACTCAAATTGGGGAGCTAAAAATTTCAGCTTGCTAGCTTCAATACCCGCCGAGTAAAACGCGTCGCAACAGACAGACAGACAGACGGACATGCTCCAATCGACTCCCCAAGTCATGCTGATCATATATGTATACTTTTTATATGGTCGGACATGCTTCCTTTAATGCGTTACAAACTTCATGACAAAGTTAATATACCCTTTCACTCTATGAGCGAAGGGTATAATAACTATACAAATGGCTATAGATAAAATAATAAAAATAGTTCTAACTACAGAAACAACAACTCATACCGTAATAAAGGTAATGGTAATAATAAAAATAACAAATACAATAATAGTAATAATAAAAATTACAACAAAAACCGTAACAATTCAGTTTTTATTACAAAACAGGAAAACCCCGAATCCCGAGAAACCAATGTGGAAAATTAAGTAACGGTCAATCCGGGTCTAACTATAAAAAAATTAACGGGTCTAACTATAAAAATGATAATGCGAAAAATACTTTTAAAGTAAATATAGTAGAATTTAACGATGGGATACCAAATTATATTAAAATGAAAACGGATTATAAAACCCTAACATTCATGATAGATACAGGAGCTGACATTTCCCTGTGCAAACTTAACAACGGAATTGATCAGTATAGAATAAATGAAAACGATTCATGCAAATTAACGGGCATAACTAAAGACTACACTAACACTCTTGGCACAACCACTATAAAAATAAAACTAGATAGTGAAGACATTCACTTTAAAATACAAGTAGTCGGAAATGACTTCCCAATTCTAACAGATGGTATACTCGGAAGAGACTTCTTTAACAAATACTTAGCAAAAATTGACTATGAAACGTATACATTTACCTTTGCAACAAATAAAAATTCTCACACTATTCCAATAAATACAAAAATCTTTCAAATAAGGGTACCATCTAGAGTTGAAATTATCCATCCAATCAATATCGACATTTCTGAAGGTAGTCTATAGTATGTGGAAAACAAATATCTGAGCAATTATTTGTCGCAAATAGTATAATACCAGCAAAAGGTATTAAACACATTAAAATTCTAAATACCTCTGATGAAGAAATAATACTGAAAAATATCGATTTAGAGATAATACCCATTAAACATTTCCGACTTGAGAAATATGATAAAATCAATAAAAACGATAGATGGAACAAATTAAATAAACTTTTAACAATTGGCTCTGAAGACTCAGAAGCCTCAAATTCTATAAAAAATTTGCAAAGAATTTCAAGATATCTTCCATTTAGAAGGCGAAAGTTTAACAACAAATAACTTTTACGAACAACATCTAAGTACAACTGATAAAACCCCAGTATACATAAAAAACTATAGGTTACCTCATGCCCACGCCACCGAGATACAAAACCAAGTACAAGACCTAATAAACAACGACATTGTAGAACCATCCACTAGCCCTTACAACTCACCAATGCTTATAGTTCCAAAAAAATCTGGGAATGACACCAAAAAATGGAGGCTGGTAGTTGATTATAGACAGCTCAACAAAAAATTATGAACGATAAGTTCCCCCTTACTCGACTAGATGATGTTCTAGATAGAATAGGAAGAGCTAAATATTTTTCAACTCTTGACATGTCTAGTTCCTTCCATCAGATTGAACTAAATAAGTCATCTCGACTCGACCATTAACCGCATTTTCAACTAATAATGGACACTACCAATTCAAGTGTTTACCATTTGGATTAAAAATTTCATCCAATAGCTTCCAACGCATGGTAACGATAGCTCTATCTGGTCTTGACTCTAATTAAAACTTTTTATAGACTACGTAGATACAATTTAAAGTTGAACCCAGAAAAATGCAATTTCTTAAAAAATGAAGTTGTATATCTTGGACATCTCATAACAGCTAACGGCGTAAGAGCAGATCCTAATAAGTGTAAAGTGATACACAACTACCCTAGACCAACCAATACGGATGAAGTTAGAAAATTTGTAGCCTTTTGTAACTACTATATACGTTTTGTAAAAGACTTCGCTGCAATTGCAAAACCGCTAAATAACCTACTTAGGAAGAATCACAAATTCGAATGGAACCAACAATGCCAAAATTCCTTTGAAAAACTTAAAAACTGTGAAACAAGCCACCAATATTGCAATACCCAAATTTTGAAAATGAATTCGTCTTAACGACTGACGCCTCACACTTTGCCTTATAGGCCAGTCAATAAACGGAAAAATAAGGCGTTAGGTCGCAAAAAATTGCTCGGTTCTGGTTTTTTGGGATATTGTTAGAATAGATACCAGAAGTGTACCACCAAGTTTGCAACTTCGAAAAACCTGTGCTAACCCCATGACCCTCAAAAAACCTCAAAATTTTCGGACTTTTTTCATATTTTTGTTTGTTGTTTCTAAAAGGTGCTTCCTACAAGTAAGTTGTCCACTGCACTGTTAAAGCTAAGAAAATCTTCTTTAATTTGAGTGTAACCCCAGCTTTGTAGGCGCAAAGGATCCCAAGATACAGCACTTTAAACATTGTTTTTTGAAAAAAAGTTCGAAATTGTAATTTCAGTCATGTTCCGAGCTGAATATCGGCTTAAATGCGTATTTTACAGAGAAAGTCATGTGACATGAAGTTATAAACCAGTTCCTTATGTCGGAACGAATGGAATCAGACCATGGGGTCATAGGGCTGCCCCTGAAAATTAGGTTCTTCTAAGAAAAACTTTTTTCTTTATGTACCAATATTAAGCAAACTTCACCCAATTATGTTGCTGGTTAAGCCTAAAAAAATATCTAGGAACGGATGAAATCGGAATACTACGTTATAGGGCTGTCATACAAACCAACCTCTGGAAATTAGGCTCTTCTAATAAAAACTTTTTTCTTTATGGACCAATCTTAACTACCCTTCCCCCAAATGTGTTTTTTAGTAAAGCTTCAAAATATATCTAGAAACGGGTGAAATCGGAACACTAAGGTCATACAAACCAACCCCTGATAATCAGGTTCTTCTAAGAAAAACTTTTTTCTTTATGAACCAATCTTAACCAAACCTCACCCAAATGTGTTGCTAGTAAAGCCTCAAAACATATCTAGGAATGGATGGAATCGGAACATTACGTCATATGACTGTCATACAAACCTCCTAAAATACAATTTCGGACTTTATTTACAAAAAAAGCACATTTTTTAACACTAGAACGGCCAAAGCCGTCAATTTGACGGTTTTGGGACTTTGATAGCGCATATTTTCGAATCTATCTACTCTTGAGTTGTGATATTCATTGACTTTTCCTAAAATGAGCATCTTAGCGTATATATGATTTCAAATTTTGAAATAATATTATCATATTGGAGATATGACCTGTTCTACCTATAAAGGCCAAGCCGTCATTTTGACGGCAAAGTAATTGAATTACGTGAAGAATACGCGAAATTTTCGAAGAATACCTACGGAAGAGGGGAGGATCGTCCACCAGACAAAAAATAGACATTTTCACAACACCAGCTGAAAAGAATCACAGAAAAAATAATGCTGAGTACAGACTAATTGCAAGAAGAATCGTACGTGTGATCTGCACATATTGTAAAAGACCTGTTTGCGGAAAATGTTACAAAAAATATAATTTGTAATCAATGTAAATCGGAATAACTTAAAAATATATTGAGAATCAATTTCAACTCAGATTTAATATTTCATTTTGCATTTTTACACTTTAGCAAGCCGACAAACGGCTAGCCGTCAAATTGACGGCACCGGCCTTTGTAGGTATGTTGCAACTGCTGGCCTTTCTAGTGTTAAAGTGCTGTATCCTGGGATCCTTTGCACCTACAAAGCTTAATTAATTAAAGAAGATTTTCTTAGCTTTAAAAGTGCAGTGGACGACTTACTTGTAGGAAGCACCTTTTAGAAATTACAAACAAAAATATGAAAAAGTCCGAAAATTTTGAGGTTTTTTGAGGGTCACGGTGTAACACTTATGGGATTTTGGTTGGTCCCAAAATCCTTCGAGGACGAAGTGACCCTGCCGTGAAGGCCGGTCAGACACCTACGTGCCCAAACCTCCTCAGTCCTGACCACGACGCGTGCCGGTGCAGTAGCTCAGCTACCGGGAGTATAGGGGTGGTCAGACTGCCTCGCTGGTGTTGCCAAATTAAACTTAATCGCGTCATGTCCTGCACTGAAAAAGAAAAAAAATCACAACCCGACGAACTGAGCACACCTGAAAAAGAAAGGGGGTTACCCCCGTTTAAACATATTACCACAGGACGAGGACTGGCCAAGGGATAGGAGAGGAAGCAAATAAACTAATGGTTTACTCCATATTCATTGTTTTTTATTAATTCCTAATTCATTGACACTCCTGGCTTCCAAAATAAAAAATTTAATTTTTGCCCCCTTTTTTTTGGCGAAACAAAATTAATTCTCGTTATTACAAAAATTTACTTTCATATCTTAAAAACACCATACTATAATATATATAATGTTATGTCTCTTCTTTGGGGAATTCAATTGGATTTTATCTTTACATCTTTCTTTTATGAACCGACATGTCTATATTATCTTCTAGTTATCTATTTCTTAATTCATGTTATGAAAGTTTACTAAAATAAATGAAATTAACACAAAGACTATGTGTAATTATACACATGATAACGTGTATTGCTTAAATAAAAAAAATGAATATAAATTCGTTTCTACGGTGTTTCTTTACAATCTTACATCCATCTTATTTCGTTGTTGCTGCAATTCCGATTTATTTGTCACTAAATCATTTCCTTTCCATATTATTTGTTATGTACCGCTCATTAGTTCGTCTAAAACACACAACACGCTGATATCACACGCCAATTGTTGAAAACTTGTTTTTGTTTTGCACGAGGGTGTTGGTGGTTTCTTATTTCGAGCGAGCCTTAATGAAAAACCGAAAACTTTAAACGTAAATTACTGATTTTTTTCTGTATTAGTGTAAACCAAAATTTCTTCTACGTTCACAAATATATACACATTTGTTTTTGTTTTAATTCTTCCTGCCGCATATATTTTTTTTTCTTTCGCACGCCGCACTCACATTTTCGCTTGCAGCGAACTATTCCGTTGGCGTTGTGGCCGTCAACCGAGGAATCCTTTCGCTAGGACTAGAACACAAAACACTCAAATCGGACGAAATTTCTTGGCAACAAAAGAGCACTACGAAATCGTCACCCGCGACTGCACTAGACGGTTGCACGCATCGCAAACACATTGCGTGCTGCGGACTATTCCGAAGGCGTTGTGGTCATCAAATAGAAAAATGGGCAGTACGATGTAATCGTCACACGCGACTGCACTAGACAGATGCACACACCGCACCCCGCCGTCCAAGAAACTACGATCAGAATGGGGAAGTGCTCAGCTGTCACGTTCGGACAGCACCCCCCGAAAAAGAATATGCGCGGATACTACGCGGCGGAACTCCTACTCGACGGCTGCTAAAGAACACTCTTTGGCTGACGGGACCCTCTCTGCGCGGCGCTGCTGAAAAACGACTGACCTCTTTCCTGCATTTTGAGCCGCCTTATATAGCGGACGACCGTGCACTTCTGCTGGTGTGTGTGTGTTCTGATCTTCGACCACGTCGTTCACATACAGACATTCGCGCATTGTTGTGTTAGTGCAAAGTGCCCTCCACACACCCCACAAATGCAAGTATGTGAACGGCATGTTCGAAGATCATAGCATATGCCTTGTGTGCGTGTGCGTGTTCGGGAGGTCGCTTCCACAACATTGCGAACGATTTCGTGTGCCTTCAGAAGCGTATTTCCTTGTGTAGGTGTCTGTTCGATGAATGGTAGAAATCCAGTGCTCCGCGTTCGAGCGATTCGAAGTTGCTATCGAAAACGGTATTTCTCATGACCAATACTTTACGCGTTCGAGCTATTGGAATTTCTTATGGAAAACGGTCTTGCTTATGACCAATATTTTACGCAGGCACACTAACGTAGTAAATACGCTTGTGAAGGCACACGAAAGTGTGCACTATGTTACAACGGGGTTAGCACAGGTTTTTCGAAGTTGCAAACTTATTGGTACACTTCTGGTATCTATCCTAACAATATCCCAAAAAACCAGACTCGAGCAATTTTTTGCGACCTAGAGTGAATTGACTGGCCTA
This sequence comes from Microchrysa polita, assembly GCA_949715475.1. Taxonomy (NCBI): domain Eukaryota; kingdom Metazoa; phylum Arthropoda; class Insecta; order Diptera; family Stratiomyidae; genus Microchrysa; species Microchrysa polita. Next base: position 36,311,354 of record OX454419.1, on the reverse strand, counting down.
TAAGGTTAATCAGTGAATATCACGACACAATACACGAAGGTCACACCGGTATTAGGAGAACTATTGCTAAATTAAAGCAAAAATACGTCTGGAAAAATATGAATAAAATGGTGAAAGAATTTGCAAACAAATGCGAGTCTTGCTGCAAAAACAAAATAATCAGACACACTAAAGAAAAATTTATCATATCTGATACCCCATCGAAATGTTTCGAAATAGTATCAATCGATACAATCGGACCATTACGAATATCAGACGGATACAGGTACATCGTCACAGCACAATGTGGATTATCAAAGTACATAATAGCCAAACCTTCACATACCAAAGAAGCAGAAGAAATAGCCCGAATTATAGTTGAAGAAATCATTCTTAACTACGGACATTTCAAGATAATAAAGACGGACATGGGAACTGAATATGTCAATCAAGTGTTTAATAATATCTGCAAATCATTGAATATCAAACATACAACATCAACCCCATACCATCACGAGACTTTAGACTAGGGATGTTGCGGATATCCGCATCCGCACCACAACTGCGGATAATCCGCATCAAATTCTACATCCGCATCCTCATGTTGACATCCTCATTAGCATCCGCAATCCGCATTTTTGTATGCGGATATGATGCGGATATCAATAAAAAACAAATTTCCCATCTAATCATCTACATTCTAAACCACTCATAGAATAGAGAATTGATAGCGATTGCAAGAAACCAAATCTAATGCATGTAGATATTAGTCTAAGAAAATTGGGCCAAAATATGGCCATCGAACGGCAAAAATCCTACATCGGAAATTTCTTTTTGATTATGGTTGGGATGGTCCCCAGATTATGGCAAGTCCCAACCGATTGAAGGCCGTAACCTTAAAAAAAGGGGTGAAAGGGGGGCATTTTTTCGTTTTTTTGCGATTATTTCAAAAACGGCAAGAGATACAGAAAAATGGTCTGAGGACAAAAAAACTACATCAAATTATTAGTGACCAAAGACAACTTTGTCTACAGATTATAAAATGAGTAGTTCGTAGAACAAACTGCTGATGGGTCACTTTGTATGGGAGATACCTTCAGTTTTTATCCAAATGAGCTGATTTTTGGTGGGTGGGGTGACTATGTCCACCAATCGCAACAAACCAAAATTTAGCACTCTGCTCCAATTTTAGGGGGAGTTATCGACATGCCGTTTTGACGAATAAAAATGGGGTATAATGGGTGTCCTTGACCGGAGCGACTCAATGTTTACCTTAAAATGATCTTGAAACTATTGTGAATACGTACACAAAACTTTACGGCTGAAATAGCATTCTTTAAAAAGTTATGGAGCTTATTTAAAAAAGGTCCAAAATGAAAAAATTTAATGGAAAAGAAAGGCTTTCGACTAGGACACTGCTTTTTAATGAAGCAAAATGATTTCACATTTTGCTAAGCTGGCCCTTCCTTGTACTTTTTTTCTAACATGTCGAATATTCCTGAAAACTGAATAGTATCTGATTTTCGGTATTAGTAAAATTCATTTCATATATTTTTTAATTAATCCGCATCCGCATTTGCAAATTTTATGACATCCGCATCCGCATTCGCATCCGCATCCGCAAATTTACATTTTCATTGATCCGCATCCGCTAAACCACATCCGTTACATCCCTACTTTAGACTCAGTGGAACCTAACCATAGAGTTCTAAGTGAATACTGAATACCTATTATCCTTCTGTGAAAACTATAATTGGCATTCACTTCTCCCATACTATGCATTCGCATACAACACGACACCACATTCTGATACACATTATACACCGTTTGAACATGTATATGGTCATATGGCAAATCTACCAAATGAAATGAATGATGATAATACACCAATTTATAATTACGATGATTATCTATCCATATTTAAAACAAAATTGAAAAATGCTCAACAGACAGCATATAATGAACTAATAAAAGCTAAGCTGATAAGACAAAAATGAGTGAAAATAAATCAAATGTAGTCAACTTCCAAGAAGGCAATTTAGTTTATGTAAGAAATGAAAACAAGAAGAAGTATGAAAGTCCATACAAAGGACCTTACAAAATTGTAAAAAGACAAGATGTAAACTCACTAATAAGAATTTATGATAAAGATAAATTAATTCATAATAATAGATTAAAAATATATAAATAGCATTATACAATATACTAGCAATGTAACACAAAATAGGAAACCGTGCACTTACAAAAAAAAAAAAATTTTCTTTACATTCAAAATTTTTCTTAAAGGGTGAAGGTGTAGTGTATACAATGTGTCTACTGTGATGTATACACAAACACGACCCTGAAATAAACATTGTCAAGATCACCAAGATCCAATTAATATGAAGATGACACAGTCAAAATAGCAAACATGTACCCATAGGCTGAATTCAAATTGTAAGACGAAACCGGACGGGTAAACTTGCAAGACAAGAACCATCGTGCTTACAATCTGAAATGCATAATGCTTGTCTGCTGGCCACTACAAAAGCTCTCGCCGTCCGTTTATTAGCACAAACAAGCACCCGGCGAGAGCTTTTGTAGTGGCCAGCAGACAAGCATTGTGCAATTCAGGTTGTAAGAACGATGGTTCTTGTCTTGCAAGTTTACCCGTCCGGTTTTGTCTTACAATGTGAATTCTCCCATAGTGTACACATTTCATAAGTTGCTCGTAATTCATTGTAAGATGATATGCAACGAATTTGCAACTGCCTGGATGCTTTTCTGCAGTCTGGATTCGTGAGAATCTTTTTCATTGCAAGAAAATGCTTGTTCAGCAAAAGTACAAAGTGCCATTCTCACATGTACTTTTGTTGTTGCAAAATAGGTTAAGAATAGGTTTAATTTTTGTATAAATAGCGTAAGATTTTTAAAATAAAATTAGTGTCTAACGATCATCATTTTGGCGGACTTCGCCTAGTTTCTCTGGTCACTCCCTTTTATCTGCAGCAACCATACTGCTTGCCTTTTATGACCTAGAATGCAACAATCCAAAAATAGATTTACAGGAAGCATTTCATTAATGTTGTGCACAATAATATTTATTGCTTATAAAATATATGTACAAAAAATATTCACTATGCATTAAAATTCTAAAAAAAAAACCCTCGTATTGCGGGCGCAGCCCTCTGTACGCCGGTATTCTTTACTTAATGAAAAGACAAACTGTAGTTCCACAGATATTTCTCACCTCTCAGGATGTCAATCGTCTGGCCGCCACTCCAACTCTGTACCATTTTTATTATAACAGTCTAAGATGCGAATTTAAATTTCAAACTATCAACTTTTACAAGTAGAAGGTACTAAGCCCCATATTTAAGCCGACCATAGACAACTACGACAAAGAAAGTGTTTTGCGATTAAGCTTTATTATAGTTTTTGATGAATAATAAATTTAATATTTCACTTGACTGCGTACGTATAGCAATGAAGCGTCACTGTTCAACACCTTCAAGCTTCGTCATCATCATTGTCGTCCTTATCCTGCTTCAGGGGCGTACGCAGAAATATATTTCGGGAGGGGTTTTAGGAAAGAGGTTAATAAAAATAAATAACAGGCGCGACAATCCAGCATTGGACTTATTATTATTATTATTATGTACTTTATTGCAATATTAATTCAATTACATATATTATTCTGGACATACTAAATTTACATTTCATTATTGCAACTCACAAAAGCCGCAAGGGCTTGAGCGTGAGAGCTGAAAAATAGTGGTTTGTTGTTAGATTAACAGGAAATAGGAAAAAATTTAAATCAGATTTCAGTAAATTCAAACATAATTATTTAAGAATATTAGTTTTATCTGTAAATATATTTGGCCTAGCTAAGGCCGCTATTACACAGTCATATATTGGTAATATATATTATAATAGATATTATCATATCCCTAAGCCTACTTGATTTCGCTTCCTGCACGTCTAAAAATTTATACTGAATGAATCGAGTAGGCTTAGGCATATGGCATACATATTATAATATAAATATGACTATGTAATGGAGCCCTAAGACTACTGATTTTAATATTTTTTTTATAATTAAAGTTTGTTAGAGTATTTTTTATGTTAGGTTGCAATAAATTAAAAGCTCTTGGACCTAACGTGTTTTCATGTTTTTGCATTACATTTTTCTTACATTTTGTAACTAATAATGAGTTTGTTTGACGAGTAATATATCCTGTAGAATTCTTTACAAATTTTGAATGATTTTGATACATGTATTTATATAATGTGAAGGTGTATAGTTGTCGTATGTTCCTGACATTTAGTGCAGCGAAGGCTTCAGTTGTAGAAGAAAACTTACTTTTATTTAGACATATTTTCACAGTACGGCTTTGAAAATTACTAAGAGGTGAAAGTGCAGCTGTGTAAGTTGACCCCCACGAGATTATGCCATACTGAGCCACACTTTGAAAAATAGCAAAGTATACGCTTCTCAAAATTTGTGTATTTACAACGTTCCGAAGCAAATAGAACAGATACAATGTTTTTCTCAATTTTTCACAAGTTTTAGTAATGTGTAAATCAAATTTTAAAGTTGAGTCAACAGTTACGCCTAAATACTTTATATCATTGACTTTTTCTATTTTCAAATCTTTTACGCAAATTTGAGAGTTATGTGCTGATACAAGTGTAGGAGAGTTTGTAAAGTGAATGTATTTTGTTTTATGAAGGTTTAGGTATAATTTCTGATTAGTTAACCAATTAGCTACTATCGACAAACCTTCATTCGCCATTTTTATGGTTTCCTCCCAATTCAGACTTTTAAAGAGAAGCACTGTGTCATCAGCAAAAGAAACAATATGCCCTTTAATTACGTTTTCCATTTTGCACAAATCATTTATATATATGAGAAAAAGTATGGGCCCTAAAACGGTTCCTTGAGGCACTCCACACATAACTGTTTTTGAAGTGCTTGTTTTACCGTCGACTTTCACAATTTGAGTTCTATTTGATAAGTATGATTGAAACAAAGCCAATTCATTGTTTTTAATACCCAAATTCTCCAGTTTAATTAATAATATGTTGTGGTTGACGGTATCGAAGGCTTTCTGTAGGTCCAAGAATACTCCTAGAGGCTTTTCGTTGTTATTTAGTGCCTTAGCAACGTATTCTGTGACGTCATACAGCGCATCGGTGGTGTTTGAACTAGAGGTAAAACCATATTGGTTGGAAGATAGGATGTTGTTCTCCTTAAGATAAGTATCAAGTCTAGTTTTGATGCACCTTTCCAACAATTTCGATACTATCGATATTAGCGAAATCGGTCTATAGTTATTGGGTTCAGACCTGCCGCCACTTTTATACAATGGGGTGATAATTGCTGTTTTTAATTTTGATGGAAAAATGCCTTGCCTTATACAGCAGTTGAAATAATGAACCAAGGGTAATGCAATGTGATTAGCAGTGGTTTTAAAAAACCGAGCACTGAGTCCATCAATACCTGGTGACTTATTGCAATCCAAATTTCTAATATGACAAAGTACTTCGTTCACGGTAACAGGAAATAAGTGAAATCTTGCTGTTGTGGATGTGGTGAGTTCGCCAGTAATAACGTTATTCCTGATTGGATTAATGCTACTTGCGAGTATATCCCCAACAGTGCTGAAATAAGTGTTTAATATATCGGCTATCTCTGTTCCATCCGATGTTGATGTTTCATCTTCCCTTTGTATATTAGAGATCCGGTTGTTTTTAACGTTCTTATTACATTGTGTTATTTCGTTAATTTTCACCCATAATTTTTTGTTGTTTCCTAGGACTTTATTTATTTCAGTAGAATAGTACTTATTTTTTGCCGACCGTATTATATTTGTTAGTTTGTTTCTATAGGACCTATATTTTGTTGACAATTCTTCATTTTCTGGATGTTTTTTTGATAACCTTGCTAAATTGTCCCTTTGTCGAATCGAAACAACTAAACTTCTAGTCATCCAGGCTTTTAACGGACTAAATTTTCGTTTATCGGTCTTTTTGGTAACATAAGACGACTTTGCAAGAACTTCTTTAAAAATATCAAAAAGAATTTCCGTAGCGTCTTCTACATCATTGCAACTCATAAACGGAGCCCAGTTTACTGTACGTATATTGTCATCGATTTTACAATAGTCGATTTTTGAGAAGGAAGTCGGTGATGCAAATTGGCTAGCTATGAGATCTTTTGGTGGGAGCTTAGTTTCTGCCAGAGTGCTGAAATGATCAGTGACGAAAGTTTCATAGATGGCAGGTGAAAAATGCACAGATGAATCTGACTTCATAAATATGTGGTCCAAGGTCCGCAGGATGTGTTAGTGACATCCTATTTCCAAGATCTTATCTGCTTTTTGTTGAGGTAATGAGATCTGCATCACGCTCAGCAGTGTTATTTATCCCCATAAATGGGTACTCGTTTAACAACTGAGTGAGATCATAGTCCGTCACAAGCTCGTGAGTTCGAAAAACACCATGATCCACGGTGAGATTCGAACTCATGACCCTGTGCACCGAAGGTGCGCGCACTAACCGCTAGACCAGCCAGACTACTAAGAGGGTAATGCTAGCCTGAAAATATCACACATTATTCGCTTATCAGAGCTAGGTCATAATTATAAACTTCAAAGTTTTTGGATGTAGCAGGACCATTGGAATTCTTTTTCTCTCTATCGTAATCCTTCATGGTGCGTTCACTCAGCCGTTTATAGGCTATTTCGAGGCAACGTTACATTGCATATTATTTTGGAGTGTAGATCTAATGTTTCAAGAACTATATATTTCCTATCCGCATTGTTGCGAACCACGGCTTTGGCCAGGCTGCCGTCACTACAACAAATTTAATTGATCACATTGCTTTTGGCCAGGTGGCTAATGTCCCGGCTAGACCAACGGAGGTCGTGGTTTAATGGCCAAAGCAATCCAATCCTAGTTCAGCCACCAATAAAAATTAACGATATCTAGAAAAAAAAAAGGAGGAATGGAGAGGAAAGTGTCCATCCTTCAGGACACTAAAGAACCCAATAATAAAAAAAAACTAGTTATTCATAGTTTAAAACAATTATTATTTATAGAAGAAAAAAAATCCAACAAATTAAGTGTAAAATAAGAGTGGAAAAAAAGGAATTCAATTTAAAAGAAAATAAAAAGTAGTCGAGAGAATTATTATAAAATATAAAAAGCGAAGGAACAAATTCAAAATTAGATAAAACGGTACTCACCTTTCGGCTTCCTACGATCGATCGTGGCAGACGAAGATGGATGCAGATGAAGCACAATGTTAAAGGAAATAAAAAATCAAAGCACAAGCAAAAAGAGAGTTCAAAAAAATAATTCCACATACAATCCAAAAAAAAGGTAATTCACTTTTATAAGAATCCAAAATAATAAACAAAAAATTCGAAAAAAAAAAAACGATTTGTCCGCTGCGTCGTCGAAAAAATAGAAATAACGATGTTGTCCGCTGCGTCGTCCCCAGAAACGCCAAAAAACACCATCCGCACACGAGAGGCTCACTTTAGCAAGTTGTGCACGCTCTATATGCACCAAAAGAAGGCTCCAGAAATTGCTAGTTATATGGCCGGTCTAAAGACTTCAATTTGCCAGGTATATGGCTGGTGGATAATCTTCAATTTGCAGATTTTAAATTTAATTCCACCGTCGCGAGCGAGAAAACAAAAGATAATCCGAATCTAATCGCGACCGGGCGATATCGACACACGCACTTCACTCCGTGAACACGAGAATCTTATAATTTTATCAGATCACTAATTATTTAAATCCAGGAAACTTCCACATATTCATTTGGTTCACTTGCAGGAGTTCAAAAAAACAAAAATTGGCTATGTGTCGATCATCCCCGCGCGAAAGATGTATCAGCAAAAAGTGTCTTCACTCGCCCGCGACTACCAAAAGAATCCATATCCACGAAGGATAACTGCCTATCCAAAAACGGAATAATCAGGCAATGAACGTAAACTCCCGAGCGTCAACGGCAATTTCCCACAGCTCTGCATACACCCACCGGTGAAAGACCAAACGGAACATCGGTCAAATGTCCACCCAATATATGCAAACATACATATTCCCATCCATCAACTGACCATTGCATGCATATTCCACCTGCAACGATATTGCGAACGGCATCGCTCTATGCACCGGGCACATCATGATCAGCATAGAATAGCAAAGCATGTACTACAATGTGGGTACATAGAATGTATCTGAATACACTTGCTGTGTCGTTCGCATCATCGTTGAAGATGACACTCAGTTAGCATAGCCGGTTTTGTCTATATTTTCTCTATGCATAAGTATATAGCAACATAAGTAATATTACGTAGTTGTGCGATAAGCCAATACATAGAGAAAATAGATAAGACAAGGTGGATTTGCTAACGGCGTGTCATCAGCTGGATCAAATGCACGGAATGGATCACCTGCTGGAAGAAAAATGTTTTGGTTCGCAACATAAATGTTGCGAACCACGGCTTTGGCCAGGCTGCCGTCACTGCAACAAATTTAATTGATCACATTGCTTTTGGCCAGGTGGCTAATGTCCCGGCTAGACCAACGGAGGTCGTGGTTTAATGGCCAAAGCAATCCAATCCTAGTTCAGCCACCAATAAAAATTAACGATATCTAGAAAAAAAAGGAGGAATGGAGAGGAAAGTGTCCATCCTTCAGGACACTAAAGAACCCAATAATAAAAAAAACTAGTTATTCATAGTTTAAAACAATTATTATTTATAGACGAAAAAAAATCCAACAAATTAAGTGTAAAATAAGAGTGGAAAAAAAAGGAATTCAATTTAAAAGAAAATAAAAAGTAGTCGAGAGAATTATTATAAAATATAAAAAGCGAAGGAACAAATTCAAAATTAGATAAAACGGTACTCACCTTTCGGCTTCCTACGATCGATCGTGGCAGACGAAGATGGATGCAGATGAAGCACAATGTTAAAGGAAATAAAAAATCAAAGCACAAGCAAAAAGAGAGTTCAAAAAAATAATTCCACATACAATCCAAAAAAAGGTAATTCACTTTTATAAGAATCCAAAATAATAAACAAAAAATTCGAAAAAAAAACGATTTGTCCGCTGCGTCGTCGAAAAAATAGAAATAACGATGTTGTCCGCTGCGTCGTCCCCAGAAACGCCAATAAACACCATCCGCACACGAGAGGCTCACTTTAGCAAGTTGTGCACGCTCTATATGCACCAAAAGAAGGCTCCAGAAATTGCTAGTTATATGGCCGGTCTAAAGACTTCAATTTGCCAGGATAATCTTCAATTTGCAGACCTTGTCAGGAATGTACGGAAATTTTGGACCAGCAAGCGAAAAATGTTTCAATATTATCATTTTCTTCATCTTCATCTTTTCTATTTACAAGACTATTGTCTTCATTATTAATTGAATTGTTTGTTTTTTTTTTTCTGAAAAAAGTTAAAATAATACCTAATTTCGAAGTTAGTTTGAACCCCCAAAAAAACCTACGTAGGATCGCCACTGCCCTAGTGCATCTCGAGAGATGGGCTACTATAAAGCATCATGACTCGCGCCGTCGACAAAATTATATGCTATGTTGTTTTTAACAAGTCGGCAACAGAGCGTATTATAAGGCGATAGCGCTCTTTCGTACTACTCGCGCGTATCGGAAAAGTTTGGCCGCCATTTTTCGTCTGTTTATAAAATTATTTTTCGCGAATATTTTAATTTTGCATTTGGATTAACCCGCGGAGAATTAAGTTTAAGTGGTGGCATGATTGGAAAGACTAAGAATCTGAATGATATTTACATAGATAATGGTTGTAGTGAATTTATTAACACAATGAAATTTTGTAAAGCTAACGACCATTCCCTGCTAGCCATAATCGGTGAACAATAAATCCAAAGAGACGGGGGAATGCACAAATTGTCGTAGTATTCGTGAACACTCTCTCATCCACACGCATTGGCTTATGTACTTCGACTGAATCTCCATCACCCGATGACTGCCTCGATGAAGAATCGGTGCCAATTCATCGAGAGACATTTTCTTGAAATTTCGGTCAGTTTGGCTTCCTTGTCGTCATTTTGCGCCGATGGGTAATATTTTTCTTTGTATAGCGGAACCTTTTTCACTTTAAAGTTGGCCTTCGTAGTGTGTGCCTCTGCATCGAGTAATTTGAATAAATTCTTCTTTTTCTCTGTACCGTAACCCCTTGTGGGGCATGGTGCGATCACTCAGCCGTTTATAGGCTTTTCCTATTTCCTATTCGCACATGTACGGAAATTTTGGAACACGCCGATCGATTCGATCTCCGGACGTCTAAATTACCAGTGTCGTATAGTGCGACTCAACCTAGTGAGCCATAGAGCGTGCTAAATGAATAAATTACTGATGAAATAATTAATGAAACTAATCGACTATTGCATATACGTTGTTCATCTAAGAACGCATGAATGAAATTCATCGTTTATTTCATTAGGGCGAACTTGATGAACTCTTCGGGGAAATTCATGAAATTTAGCATCAGTTCCAGCATGATGAGTTCGCCAGTGAAACTCATCGTACTTTTCATCAGTTCCTTTCTGATGAATTCATTGATGATCCGCACCGCATCTATCATCACTACCTCTAATGAAATCATGAGGGAAAGTCATGTTTGGGTTCACGTGGTCTTCATGCAGTCGTTCACCATATCTTTGAAAAATATATAAGGGAATTTAGTCCCTCGGCTAGAACAAATGGAACGATTCGGTTCATCCAGAGATTCATGATGCCGGCATCGATGCATTCCTTATGCCATGGCTAGTAGGGTTGTTTCAATGATTTTTTTATACCCTATACCGATAAGATGGTATAGGATATATTGTTTTTGTTACGCCGATATTATGTAACACTTCTAAGGAGCCACCGGAGCTATGGCAAAGTATATAAAATGATCAGGGTCGGTCCCTGAATTGAATAAGCCATGTCTATATGTCTGTCCGTGTGTCTGTCTGTTAGCACGATAACTTCCGAAATAATAAAGCTAGCGGTTTGAAATTTTGGTCAAATGTTTGTTTTGCTAAAATCTTGGACGGTATTGAAAATGGGCCAAATCGAACTTGAAATTTTGATAAATGTCTCATTCTGATATATACTTTGAGTTGATGGAAAGTGGAGTAGGTCCGACTACCCCAACCCCTACTTCCCGTACAAAGTTATATTCAGCCATATCTTTTGAGAGGATGTCACGAAAAACTTCAAATTAGTATCAAATGGTAGCCGCTGGATGGCTTGACAAAGTAATAAAGATTTATCAGGTCCGACCCATCTACCCCTCCCTCCCAAAAAAAAAAATATGAAATTGAATATTTTGGGTTTTGCGTGCCTTCTAGGTCTGTACGTGGGTATAGGGCTTACACTCATCGTGCTATTCGCACGATTAGAACTCCTTCTCGTTTTACTTGGAGTTGAGTTGCGAAATTATCTCATCGCGAAATTTTAGTTTTTATTTGTTTAAAAATGGTTTAGATTTAGAGCGAAAAAGGTTCAAAGGATACCACATATGGTTGGCTCCTCGCCAGACGTATCTATATTTTGATTATTTTGACGGTTGTGAACAAAATTCAATTTTTTAATTTTAATTTGCTTTGAAAATATATACATAATATGTATATGCTTTCAGAATCATTTCCCTTTTCCAACTTATTCGAAATCTTAATCCCTTTCCAAGAACATAGTATAGTTTCGACACGATTTAACCAAAACAAGTATTTATCGAGGATACGAAATATACTGTACGAGTAGGTTTTGGTATTTCCAATGTCAGAAAAACATACTCTATGGAGATATACTTCATCCTACAGACACACATACTCTCTCTTTCTCTCGTTTACCGTCTCTGTAACAATCCTAGCATGTATGCAGGACCATCTGTATTATTTTAATCCTGGTGAACGAGAGCAAGATTGCTTTTATCCTACCGAAAACTGGATACCTATATCTCGCATTGTAATCGCTTTTCAGCCCTCTCATCTCTGGCTTTTGTGCTCGATGTTGAGGAATAGGTTATTCCTCATATAGCATAACTGGTCGGTTTCTTACATAATCCGATGCCTTAGTAAGTCTCTTTCTTATGTCGAAAACCGACAAGGAAACCGCTCTTTATCCTATTTGCTAGGTTTGTTTGTGGAAACATCATTATCGTCATCATACATACTACACGCAATTGTAGTAGAGTCTATACAATGACTAACTTAAGGAATTACACTGAAGACTATACTACGAGTATTTCATTTTCGAGCACTCCACTTCAATGTATGAATATGATTCCTTTCATAAATGCACAAACACACATGTACCACATATCATAGGCACCTTACGCTCTCTGTGTCGGTTTAACCAGTTTTACCTCGCTTTTGCCAAACTGTTCTCATCCGACAGACCAGTTCAAGCCACTTGATTTTGATTCGTTTGATCGAATACAGTATTATGTACACGGAGGTACTGCCAAATATATCGTACCGATCATATTTCCTTTAAATTAACTACCAATATTATCAAAAGCATTTTCAACGATTTTCCATACTAGAAAATCGGCTGATTGAACGTCTCACAACAAAATACAAGAGAAAATACGATATACGGAGAATATGAACACAACATAGACAAGGCACCACACTGACAAACAAGAAGCAGTTGGTTTGGGAAGGGATCCTTAAGTTGAAACCAGCTTATCCATTCTAATTAGTGTAAGTCCTAATGCTTCTTGTTTTTGGGGTTACTATGAGCATCTATAAGAATCCTTGATTTCCATTCAAGCTCCAATCTTACAGATGTAGGCACAAACAATGGCGCCTTAGCTTCTAATATATATCAGGAGAAACCTATTTTCTTCAGCGCACTTTCTGTTCAGCTGGTACTTGAACTGTAGATTGATTGAAGAAGGCAGGAATTAGGATATATTAAATGAAACGGATAGAGAATTATTGTTTCGAGGATTCTATTATTCCAGAAGTACGTTAATTGTCTAACTCATTTTTGTTGGCACTGCCTATCTGAAAAAGATTTTTTAAGCATTAACTACAATGACAACTTTTCAGAAAAGGAGGGGACCTATGACCAATTTCATTTCATTTTGTTAAGCATATTTTGTAGTTTGAATAAAGGCACATTAATATAAGGTTTGGTGAGAATTAATGCAATATTTATTTTTCTTAGAATAACTAAAATGGGGATTGGATTCATATGACAGTCCCATGACCCCACGTTCCGATTCTATCCATGAGTGGCAGTTCATTTGAGTGAAGTTTTATTGGTGTACAAACAAAAATTTATTAGAAGAACCAAATTTGGAGGTTGGGTTTGTATGGAAGCCCCATGACCCCACGTTCTGATTACATCAATTTTTACATATATTTTATGGTATCGATGGAAATATATTTGACTGAGGTCTGGTTACTGGTGCACAAATAAAAAAGCTTTTCTTAGTACAACTAATTAGGGGGTTCGATTTGCATCGCAGCCCCATGACCCAATGGCCCGATTCCATTCACGTTTACATCACTTTAAAGTTTAAACACATTTGGTTGAAATTGGTGCACAAATAAAAAGTTTTGTAATGTTGGGATATGTTTATTACAACCCCAAAATGTTTTTTGTCTTGCCGGAATCGATGATGTTAGTGTTGAGTTGAATTTTGTTTTGCCTCAACGGTATTCCGTTTTTTAAATGAAAAAAGTTGTCTTCTTCTATTGAACCAATATATTTCTGCCTATTCGGCCATCTTCAGGGTTCTACAAATACAAAAATAATGACAAACTTATAAAAATTGAATTTTCCTAATAGTGGACTTTATAAAATTACCTATTATTAGTTCTGTGATGACAATTTGCAAGAACAAAGACTTTGATATTATGTCAAGTGAATGTCAATATAACATAGCTAAATAATTACATGCATACATATGTGTATCACAGTGTGTGGTGTAAAAAACAAAAAACTTAACAAACAATATTAACGAAAGATGGAGTCGGTACAAGATTCATTAACCCTTCGTTAGGCGCGCACCCATTTGTCACGTGCTTAGGCGCGCGGGCTACAATTGTAGCCCAAATTTAAAATTATATAAAAAATATTGTTCAATTTTATTTTTTTTTTCTTGCTCGGTCTGTGGTCTCTTGATTACTGTACAGATTAAAAAATATAAAATCTTTAATTTTTTATTAAAATATATATAATAAAAGAGGGCAAAATGCATATTAGTCCCATGTTTAGTGTTTTTTGACATTAACTTACTTAGGTGAACAAAATAGTTACTTTTCAAAATGAAAACCCCAAAAAAGTTTATATTCTCAGAAATCAACAACAAATCTTCGAAATGGAACACTGAGCGAGAGAATGCAGTTAAAAATGCCCAGTTTGTGGAATTCCAAACTTAGCCCATTTTTGGGTACAATATTCACAATTTGTTAAACTGGCAGTACAGTTTCTTGCTAGAAAGCTAAATATATAGTGAGTCTAACTGATTGAATTTTACTCACAATATTCATATTAACTATTCTCGCAATATTTAGGCTAGAATTAATAAAAATTTCACCCAGAAACTAAGTAATGTTAGTAACAGGTAACATATCCACGTTGTGAGAAATGACTTTGACTTCAACTCCAGGTTTTTCGTTAAAATAGTAATCTAATTTTTGTTCATTTATCATGAAACCCTTTTTTTTGTCAATCATTTTACTGTTCCTATTTTCTACAATGTTTTATAATAATATTTTTATTTTAATGGATAACTATGAGTATCAAAAAAGTAACATGATTGGGCGCACGGGCTACACTTGTAGCCCAGTGGACTTTGATCGTAAAAAATATTAGTTTCTAGGCTCAATTAATATCAAAAATATTCTTATTCGATTAAGAAGCAACATTTTAACAGCTACTGAGCAGTTCGAATGAATTCGGTTTATATCCTGAAAATGATCGCCATTTAAAAAAGTGTGGGCTACAATCGTAGCCCACGCGCCCACTGAAGGGTTAAGATATCACAGTTTAAACTTTTGGTCAGATAAAGTGTAAATATCACAGGTTATTAGGAGTAAAGATTGATGAGATTGTAGTAGTTGTTGGTATAATGCTTGTCAGTTTCTTCATTACAGGCTATACTTTCGTGTTTTATAATTTGATTTACCTCCTGAATCTGTAGTTTTGCTTTGTTTCGTTCATGTGTCAAAATCCGTGCATCAGCGAATTGAATGTATGCTTATTCTGGATAGAATGCTTAGCCAGGGCTGATAAATTGTCGTTGAGTGTTTTCTTGGTGTCATTTTGGTGTTGTTTAATGTGCGTCCCTAGTTTTTGAATGGTTTCTCCAATATAAGTTTTGTTACGATCCGCGCAGTCAATTTATAGACGACCCCCGATTTGTCGTCTTTTGGAACTTTGCTTTTCAGTTGCGTGAATAATTTTCGTGTTTTATCATGTGGACCCATAGTTACATTTAAATCGGGGATAAAGTATTTACAGGAACGGGAAATTACATTGCTCAACTGAGGTACATATACTACCGATGAATAATTTTGTGGAGCTTGTAGAGCTGATGTCACTTCCGATGTGCCATCATTAGATAAGTACGCGTAGCTTGTCCTGTTTGTATTCTTACTATGATTTATTTATTTGTAGAACCCTGAAGATGGCCGAATAGGCCGAAATATATTGATTTAATACAAGAAGACAACTTTTTTCATTTAAAAAACGGAATACCCTTGAGGCAAAACAAAATTCAACTCAATTCAATAAATAAAAAGGTTTTCTTAGAAAACCATGACCCAATGGTCCGATTTTAGCGATTCAAACATACTAACAGCCTGCAACATAAATAAGCATGTGTGCAAAATGTCTGCTCCATAGCTTTTATAGCGGCCGAAGAAACGTGCTGCAACAGACGGACCGACAAACAGCCAGACGGACATCGCCCAATCGACTCCCCTCGTTATACTGATCAATTATTTATACTTTTTATATGGTCGGAGATGCTCCTTTCAATGCGTTACAAACTTAAAAGTTAATATACCCTTTCACTCTAGGAGTGAAGTGTATAAACATTTTTTGGCAGTTGTTTCATAGTAATGTTCATTGGATTACAATTTAATAGAAAATTATTATATTATGTGGTTTTCATATATAATCAATTGAATATTGTTGGTTTTAATACAAGACGATTACATTCAAATACAAATTTTAATTGAAAAATTTTCATTAAACCAGATTTATTAGAAGATCGCTGTAATCTTTTTTATACCCTTCGCTCATAGAGTGAAAGGGTATATTAACTTTGTCATGAAGCTCGTAATGCATTGAAGGTAGCATCTCCGACCATATAAAAAAGTATACATGATCAGCATGACGAGATGAATCGATTGGGCGATGTCCGTCTGTCTGTCTATCTGTCCGTCTGTCTCTCTGTCCGTCTGTCCGTCTGTTTCAGCGCGTTTTTCTCGGCCTCTATAAAAGCTACGGAGCTACGTTCTTCTTATTGTTGCAGGCTGTTTGTATGTTTGATTCACCCAAATTGGATTACTGGGTCATGAGGCTGCCATACAAACCTAGCTCCCCAATTTGAGTTCTTCTAAGAAAAACTTTTTTATTTGTGTACCAATTTCAACCAAATTTCACACAAAAGTGTTTCTAAATATAACACAAAATATATGCAAGAATGGATTAAATCGGACCATGGGGTCATGGGGTCATGGGGCTGCCATACAAACTTAACCCCCCAAATTAGGTTCTTCTAAGAAAAACTTTTTTATTTGTTCACCAATTTCAACCAAATTTCACACAAATGTATTTCTATTGATGACACAAAACATATGTAAGATTGAATCAAATTGGACCATGGGGTCATGGGGCTGCCATACAAACCAAACCCCCCATATTGAATTAACCTTGAATTAATGTGTCTTTATCAAAGCAACTAAAAAGTTCAAAACGAATGGAATCGTACTGTGGGGTCATGCTCCGGCAACCCCAATAAAATTTTCTGGGTAAATATTTTTTTTGCCCACTTATTTCAACCAAGCCCAAAACTTTTCTGAAGACGGAAGAAAAAGAATGAGGAGGGGGATTAAATACAAGTCATAGGTACGCCCAAAAAAACTTTTAGCCCTAGCGAAGGGTATCCAAATTTCGGCCGCGCCCAAAATTAGCCTCGGCCCCGGGGGTTGGCGTGCAAATCGAGCAGGGGGCGAAGCCCCCTAGTTTTTCAATTAAATGGATTATATCTACACTCTAAAAAAAATTCATGTAAATTTACCCTGATTATAAATGGCACATGTAAACCATCTATCTACAGGGTAAAATTACAACGAAGTGTATTTTAAAAATTTGCATAGCCAATGTTGTAATATACTACATCTAAAGTGGTGTAATTTTGCGTATTTGTGGAAGTATTTATATTTAAAATCTGACTCAGAATCGCGCTGTTTTGTGTAATTATTACAAACAAGAAGTGTAAAATCACACTTTTTGGGGGGCTTTTTTACATCAATATTTAGTAATTTTCTACACTTGAAGAAGAATTCTGATTGGAAAATTATTTTTTTTTTGTGTATTTATTAGAATAAAGCGAACACATTATGCAATTTCTCGCGAAATCTGCAATGAGTCTCACGGTCCACACAACACTACACAGCGTAAATTATCACAACCGTACAGCATGAAGAATGGCCACCGGATATTATGTTAAAAAATCTGCCATTGAAAACACTCATAATTGTCATGACAGATTGCACGAGAAATTGCATCGCACTACGTTCCACACGTGCGTCCGATCAAAAAATTGAATTGGATGGTCACATACACCTTCCAGTTTATCTCGCAATCCAAAAATCTCTTCAATCGATCAGAGGATTTGTGGCGCCCATAAAATATGTCTGCACCACTAGACAGCGAAACAGCAACTGTGATATGAAAACTATACGGAAAACTTATAGTGCAGCGGCTGAATGTGAATATTTCGTCGTAAATTTTACACAGAATTTGATGGAAAGTACATAAACACTTATATTTGTGTAAGTTTACTTTAAAACATGTAATCATGCTCGAAAATATTGCGATACACAAAGAATGTGTAATTTTTGCACTGTTGTTTAATTTTACAATGCTTTTACACACATTTTACACAGAATCTGCTAGAAATTTACAATCTTATTTTAGGGTGTAGGTATCGTGAATAAAAATCTGATATCACCAAAAAATCTTGATTTTGAAATGCGCATATACATATCTATACCAATTTTTGAAAAGGGAACAGTGGTGTACTATGAGACAGCATTGGTTCTTTCACATTAGCTGATCGGTGTTTTTGGCATACTCTACAGTTCACTATTAAATTCTCTATATCCGTATCCATACCCGGCCAAAAAAACAAAAGACCTCGCTCGTTGCTTTGTCTTTTCTATTCCTAAATGTGGAAGGTGTAGCTTTTCTAACACCATTCTTCTGAGAGTTTTCGAAACAACAATTCTATCATTTAGAAAAAGTACATAATTCGTAATTCGTCTACTAGCATTTCATTTCGGGATCTCCAAAATAGTCATCATTTAAATTACATTTATCTTTTGGCCAACCGTCAATAACATGTTTTCGGACTTGGCTTAAACCTAAATCTTTTTTATACCCTTCACTGGTAGAGTAAAGGGTATATTAACTTTGTCATGAAGTTTGTAACGCATTGAAGGAAGCATCTCCGACCATATAAAATATGTATATATATGATCAGCATGACGAGCTGAGTCGATTGGGCGATGTCCGTCTGTCTGTCTGTCCGTCTGTCCGTCTGTCCGTCTGTCCGTCTGTTGCTACGCGTTTTACTCGGCCAGTTTAAAAGCTATCGAGCTGAAATTTTGCACACATGTTTCTTTTTATTGCAGGCAGTTTGTATGTTTGAATCGCTAAAATCGGACCGTGGGGTCATGGGGCTGCCATACAAACCTAACCCCCCCAAGTTGGTTTTTCTAAGAAAAACTTTTTCATGTGTTTACTAATTTCAACGAAATTTCACACAAATGTGTTTCTATTGATAACACAAAACATATGTAAGAATGGATCAAATCTGACCATGGGGTCATGGGGCTGCCATACAAACCTAACCCCCCAAATTAGGTTCTTCTAAGAAAAACTTTTTCATTTGTGCACCAATTTGAACCAAATTTCACAAAAATGTGTTTCTATTGATGCCACAAAATATATGTAAGAATAAATGGAATCAGACTGTGGGGTCATGGGGCTGTCATACAAACCCAGCCCCAAAATTGAGTTTTTCTAAGAAAAACTTTTTTATTTGTCCACCAATTTCAATCAAACCTCATAAAACATTTGATGCCACAAAACATGTGTAAAAATGAATGGAATCGGACGATGGGGTCATGGGGCTATCATACAAAGCCAACCCCCTAAATTGAGTTCTTCTACGAACAACTTTTTTATTTGTGCACCACTTTCAACCAAAGCTCGTAAAAGTGCACTTCAATTGATGCCATAAATAATCGGACTATGGAGTCATGGGGCTACCATACAAGCCCAACCTCCCCATTTTGGATCTTAAGAAACATTTTTTCTACACCAATTTAAAAAAAACCTCAATGCGTCTTTACCAAAACAAAAAAAAAGTAAAACAAATGGAATCGTACTATGGGGCCATGCTCCCGCATCCCCCCAATAAAGTTTTCTGAGATATTTTTTTTTTATTTTACCACTTATTCCAACCAAACCTCACACAAATATTGTTTTATCGACGCCACAGAATTTGTCAATAACAAATATTATGCGAAAACAGAAGGAAAAGAATGGGGAAGGATTAAATACAAGTCATAGGTTTGCCCCAAAAAACTTTTAGCCCGAGGAGAGTGAAGGGTATTCAAATTTCGGCCGCGCCCGAAATTAGCCTCGGTCTCGTTTTCTGTTTCCTTATTGCATTCTGACTGTCTTTCATTGCTGACATTTAGACTGTGGACAAGTTCGTTTAAATCGATTATTTTACTACCGGCCTCTTTTGTATTAAAATACCTTGACAATAAATCTGCAATCAAAAGCCGTTTACCTGATACATATCGCAATTCAAATCTATATTTATATAATCTTAGCTTCATGCGTTGAAGTTCTGCTGATGGAATTTTATCTACACTCTTTTTCATTATACTTTTTAAAGGTTTGTGGTCGGTATGAATGGTTATCCTTCTGCCATAAATGTAATAATGGAATTTCTGACAAGCAAATACAACCGCTAGGAGCTCTTTTTCTATTTGAGCATACCGGGTTTCAGCATCTGTCTAGCTTCTAGAAGCGTATGCAATTGGTTTACCTTCCTGCAGTAATACAGAGCCTATTCCATCCTTAAGGTCCATCTAGACGTGTCGCCAAATGGCTGTTGTCATTTCATCCAAACGTGTCGCCATTTGGCTATGCGTCCAGTTTTGATATTCAATATGGCAACTCAACCAACCGCTTTGACAACCGCTTGTCAATTTCAAAGTGACAATTTTGCAACTTTTCTTCGTTCTTTTGTGTGAAATTGAATAATTCTTGAATGGCCGTGTAATAATTCAAACGCGCAGAGTCCGATTTTGATAATTAAATTTTAAAAAATCACCAAAATGAAATTTTGGTTATGTCATTTTTTGGCTGCTCGTGTGGATGCTAAGTAGCAGCCAAATGGCTGTACGCGATGCCAGTTTTTGGACGCGCAGCCATTTGGCGACACGTCTAGAGGGACCTTTAGACGCATCAGTTTCTATCGTTATTTCTTTTTTAATATCAAAAGTTTTTAATGTTGGGGCATTCACAATCATATTTTTAGCTTTCTCTAAGGTTATGTCATTTATCGGAAGCAATTTGAAAATGTTATTTTTTTTAACATCAGCCTAAAAGGCTGAGTGAGTTCGGACAAATTCGGAATAAAGACTCGAATTTATTTTATCATTCTCAATAGTTTCTGAAGGTCTTTTTTATCTTTAGGGGGTGTTATGTTCGGGGTCACATGCTATTCCATTGTTAGAAATCATATGTATTGTACTTTTACTGCATTAAACTTTATATTTAATCTTGAAGCTCTATCTGAAACACATTGCAAAATTTGATCATGATCCTCTAGTTAGTTCAAAAAGCACTCTTGAAGGTCGATCCACACTTTTTAGTCATCAGGCACAGTTATTTTCCATACAAGCAGGGCCGGATTTCCCATATGGGCAACCTGGGCTACTGCCCGGGGCGGCAGAATTTGAGGGGCGGCGAATTCTACAGTTTTATCATTGGTCTAAAATTATGGGAAAGATGCATTTTGAAAACTCAAACAGAAAATAATTTGCTTTTTTAATTTATTCTAGTTGGATGTACATATCCGTCTTAATCCAAAACAACTAATCGCAACCTCAACTCAAATTTTAATGTGATTCCGCCTTCATAAATTGGGACTATGCAAAACTTACTTGAAGTATTCACTCATTCACTCTGAATGGCGTAGATGCCTTTAGTTCAGTTAGAGTAGGAGTATAAATCATCTTTGTTTAAGGCATTGGCTTCACTTTAAACATTATGCCTGAAGCCACATTAAATGTTTTAGATACGCGAGTAGTTGGCCGCCAGCTCCTGTTTTCAAACCTCTGAGATTGCCCCAGACTTGAGAAAGAAAAAGGAAAAATATTTTTGGTAATAGCGATCCGTTGGAAAGTTTCAAACGCCTCCACGGAAGTAACTCATCTAACCACACATTTTCGTGTGTCGCTGGGAAGCAAGGATTTGGTTTCGGGAGTGGTCCAAGTCTCGATATTAAAAAATACGGCATTTGCTTTCAAATTTTTGGGTTTCTATCGTGTGAATAGGTTCAACCAAATTTTTTTGAATTTTAACGCTTTAATTTTCGAATTTGCAAATTTTTATTTTGAAGGAGGCTTGGTGTTTTTGTGTGATTGTATTTTCATAGTAGGCCATGAAATTAAATGACAATTGAAAAATAAAATAGAATCGGTCATTTTTCCTAGCGGAACGTCAAGCGCTTTTATGTTCCTGGTGTGGTTTTGCTATATTTCTGTGGTCAAATTACGCGAATAATAATCGACGCGTAGAATTAAGTTTATTTCACACGATCGTGTTTCGCATCAAGTGTTTTTCCGGGGTGTTTGTGAAGTGTGCCGCGAGAAAATCCATTTCAAGATATCACGACACATTCGATAGTTGTTGGCTGCTGCTAAGGTGTCCCATCGTCTTCTTTCCGTCTTTTGCGGTGACAACAAGGAATCGGTAGGAAAAAACGTTGTGCGTAGGTGAGTACACTGAGCTTGTAGTTGCTTGTATTGTTGTTATACTAATTGTGTAAGATCTGATTTATGGCGGACTATATTTGCTGTGTGTACAGCACGGAAAATTACCAAGAGGTATTCTAAGATTCAGTATTGAGTGAGTGTTGTATGGAAAGGTTGA
This sequence comes from Microchrysa polita, assembly GCA_949715475.1. Classification (NCBI taxonomy): domain Eukaryota; kingdom Metazoa; phylum Arthropoda; class Insecta; order Diptera; family Stratiomyidae; genus Microchrysa; species Microchrysa polita. Next base: position 36,288,924 of record OX454419.1, on the reverse strand, counting down.
GGTTTCCCCCTTTCCGGAAAGTTATGATAGTTTGAGAGGTTGTGGTGTCTCCCCTCTCAGTGAGATGTTTAGAGCCGTGTGGGCTTCACCTCGGAGTTGGTCCCCTCCGATTGAGTCGTTGAGAGGTTGTGGTCGTCCCGCTCTCAGCGTTGTGTTTGTAGAAAGGTTGTGGTGTCTCCCCTTTCTACTTGTGATAAACTCGAGAGGGTGTGGTGTTCCCCCTCTTTGCACAGAGTTTACGTTTTGGAGAGGTTGTGGTGTTTCCCCTCTTCATGTTGTGTTGACGTTCGTAGAAAGGTTGTGGTGTCTCCCCTTTCTATTGGTGGTAAACTCGAGAGGTTGCGGTGTTTCCCCTCTTTGCACAGAGTTTACGTGTTGGAGAGGTTGTGGTGTCTCCCCTCTCCATGTTGAGTTGATGTTTGAAGAGGTTGTGGTGTCTCCCCTCTTCGTGTTGTGTGATTGAGAGGTTGTGGTGTTCCCCTCTCTGAAATTTGAGTAGAGGCGCGGTGCTCCGCTCCGGAGTTGATCCCCCTCTGTAATAGCTAGGAGGTTGTGGTTTCCCCCTCCGCAGTCTACCATAGAATACCGAATTAGAATGTTTTCGCCAGAAGTTGTGTGCCTTAGGTAGAAAGGCTTTACTTCTGGATATAGAAGAATTGAGGATGGTAGTGAAGTGGGATTGAACCAAGGAGAAGCAGCCGAATCAACCGATACATCCATCCTGCGTCTACCTCGCATTGCCGTTTGAATACCTGAGCCAGAATCAACCGATACAACGAGAAGCCGATGACCTATGCTGCGATGATAGATGCTGAGACGACGACGCCGACAAGTGGTTCTCCTTCGCTCTCCTCTTCTTCTTGTTTGTTGGCCGGGCCAACATAAAGATTTGAATTATTATTCGTTTACGTTTCAAATAACTTAATATCTTCAATGCGTGTAACTGCAGGCTCATTGGTTGTCTTTTTCTTATTACAGATGGTATCAGGCGGTATAGATCAGGTGAGTACCGTATTTTATGCATACAAATGTCCAGTACGCCATGTTCATTACAAAAAAGAAAAAAAAATTATATAACAAAATAAAGTTTGAGTCTCTTACATATCAGAAGTGGGATCAGCTGGACATTTGATGTTAGTGCGGTACTCAGTTAATTATTTTTTTATTTTTGTTCTGCGATAGTATATGTGATAGTTTGTTTTATTGAAAGATTGTGGATAGTGCTGTAAAGTTGGTAGTTCATTTAGGAAATAAGGTATAGTATTTTAGTGTAGTAAATGGGTTGAGGGGGTTGTTATTGGAATGAATATCATCATTTTAGTTTAGTCAGGGGTAACAGAGTGTGGATTGGTTCAGATTAGTATTGGCTATTCTCATGAAAATGTCAGGGAGTTGGGGCAGGGGTTGTCAGACTATCTTTATTCTATTGAAATGATTATCAGGACAGATCTAAAGAGGTATATGGGGCTACAATGACATAAATGAAAAAAAAAACTATAATGTATTGTTTTAACATATGACGAATATCTTATATGAAGGAAGGTACGGATATTAATTATTGTGAAGTAGTGGATGTTAAATCGAAAATGTTGTAATCCATTGAAGCAAAACTAATTAAATATAGAAGGGGTATGTTGATCATACTAAATGGAGTTTTATCAATTTATTTGCTTGTTAATGAGAGTGAATTGCAGAAACCATTAATGAGTTCGAAGTCTGAAGAAGTAAACTAGACTGGAAGAAGTTGAATTGCATTTAACCTGTCGTATAGCTTAGTCTGAATATTTTTTTGTAAGAAATATTTATAAATAATAACATTATTTGAGATTTTGAAAAATTTGCTACACAGATGCAAATCCGAAACCTTAAGAGAATAAATTAAATAATTGCAAACACACTGAATTTAGTGTATTCGGAAAGTAATTGTGTCATCGGAAACACAACTGTTGTATAGCTTTTCTAAGAAATCTATTTGAGGCATGCATTTCCGAAGGAGATAGTATCGGATCAAGGGAGGATTTACAGACAATGGAGGATTTTGTATGGCCCTTAGATTTTGCAGAGATCTAAGCGAAAGTCTTTTGGATTTTTCCATACATTTACATGGATTTCGAACGGAGATTATAATCCAATTCTCGGGGAAAATCTTTACGGGATCATAGTGAAGTGTGGTGAGCTTCACATTTGACAATACTGCAGAGGGGTCATCTGATCCATTTTCCGCTTTGCGCATAGTTTTGAACACAAAGGTGATATGTTTCAACTATTGACGAGCATGGGTCATTGACATAGTTCCTATAATATGGATTTTGCTTCATGTTTAAAAAAAAAAGAAGGAAGTAATATAACTAGCAGTTTTGGTCGTCCATGAAATTGTCTGAGTTTGCAATTTAAGTGGATTGTACTGTACTGCCAAGTCGTGAAACAGGATTGCGACCATAGTGTGAACAGCATACGAGACTAAATAATTTACATAAATTTTTGGGCCATGTGAAAAACCTTTTAGAATTTAAATTAAAAAAAAAGGACATAATGGGGCAAAATTGAGTTTGAGTGCAGTAGTGTCAACTTAAGCGGCACTTATATTGACTATTTCGAAGTTTTTCTTCCGAAAGTAATAGTTACTTTCTAAGGTGGGGATTCTGACGAAACGAACTACTTCCGAAATTAATGGATGATGCAGTGATACAGTATGCGAGTTTTACTTTGAAGGGACGCTTATTAACTCTATTTAATGTGTTGAATGTGTTTCTGAAAGTTTTGGGTTTAAAATACAGTGAAAACCGATCAAGGAATTTTTCCTTGCGTCGAGGATATTTTGGTTGCTGTATAGATTTCAACGAGAGTCGTTTTACATACGGGACATGTCGCTGTCGTCAATCGAAGCTGTTGTAATTTTGATAAACGATGATATTATTTTGGATTATGGAGTCGAGTTTCAGCTGTCATGCAGCCACAATTTGGCATTATCAATGCGACACGATTCGGCAATGTCCAAATGGATTTTTTTTGTATGACAATATTTTCTGTTTTCGAGGGTGTCGGGTTGTAAGTGATAGTTTGCATTCCACAAACCATAAATAAATAATTACAAAAAAAAAAAAAATAGTTTTGATTAGATCTTCGGGTGATTTTTTTTACGGATACCTAATGGTATTCACGAACATCATTTCGCTGACCACAGAAGCAGATCTGGGTATCCACCTTGATACAAGTATGTGAGCGGATTGGTGAAAACTCAGCTGCATTGATTCCATCGTCAACCCTGGTAGTTTGCTTCATGGAATGTTGCAGGGTCTAGGGTTCATTTTAGGTTTTCAGGGTTTAATCTTTCTCTGCTCACGGGACCCCTCCCGAAATATTTTCCTTCGTACTATGATTCAAAGGCATTTCGCGTGGCAGCATCTTTTTCATGGAGCTCTCACCCCGACCTGCATACTGCTCAACTTTATCGTGAAGTGTTAAACTCAAGCTATCTAGGAGTAGTTAGTGAGTAGAACTACACTGGGTTTCCGAATAGCTAATACAGCATGTTAGTGAGCAAATTGCTTTTTATGGTATTTTGGTACAAACACGATTACTAGGTAATAGGAAGCTGTATCATTCACTAGAATTTATAGTATAGATTCTTGTCGCAAAAAAAAAAAAAAAAAATGAAATGTTTCAAAAGGTGTTTTGTAGGATTGATTTAATAAGTTGTAATTTAGGTATCCAAACTACAACAGTAAGATTATAGAGTGTCGAAAAATTAAATTATTTAAATTATACTGTTGTGTAGTCCTGAGAGGGATCAGAGATGATTCATTACGCGAAAATGAAGGAGAATCAGAGATAAGCTAAGGAGCTAAGGTTTCGAATATGGATATAAAGTAACTCGAGGCGAGTTAATGCAGGATGGCCGAATGAAGGAGGCTTGGTGTTTTTGTATGATTGTATTTTCATAGTAGGCCATGAAATTAAATGACAATTGAAAAATAAAATAGAATCGGTCATTTTTCCTAGCGGAACGTCAAGCGCTTTTATGTTCCTGGTGTGGTTTTGCTATATTTCTGTGGTCAAATTACGCGAATAATAATCGACGCGTAGAATTAAGTTTATTTCACACGATCGTGTTTCGCATCAAGTGTTTTTCCGGGGTGTTTGTGAAGTGTGCCGCGAGAAAATCCATTTCAAGATATCACGACACATTCGATAGTTGTTGGCTGCTGCTAAGGTGTCCCATCGTCTTCTTTCCGTCTTTTGCGGTGACAACAAGGAATCGGTAGGAAAAAACGTTGTGCGTAGGTGAGTACACTGAGCTTGTAGTTGCTTGTATTGTTGTTATACTAATTGTGTAAGATCTGATTTATGGCGGACTATATTTGCTGTGTGTACAGCACGGAAAATTACCAAGAGGTATTCTAAGATTCAGTATTGAGTGAGTGTTGTATGGAAAGGTTGAGGTTTCCCCCTTTCCGGAAAGTTATGATAGTTTGAGAGGTTGTGGTGTCTCCCCTCTCAGTGAGATGTTTAGAGCCGTGTGGGCTTCACCTCGGAGTTGGTCCCCTCCGATTGAGTCGTTGAGAGGTTGTGGTCGTCCCGCTCTCAGCGTTGTGTTTGTAGAAAGGTTGTGGTGTCTCCCCTTTCTACTTGTGATAAACTCGAGAGGGTGTGGTGTTCCCCCTCTTTGCACAGAGTTTACGTTTTGGAGAGGTTGTGGTGTTTCCCCTCTTCATGTTGTGTTGACGTTCGTAGAAAGGTTGTGGTGTCTCCCCTTTCTATTGGTGGTAAACTCGAGAGGTTGCGGTGTTTCCCCTCTTTGCACAGAGTTTACGTGTTGGAGAGGTTGTGGTGTCTCCCCTCTCCATGTTGAGTTGATGTTTGAAGAGGTTGTGGTGTCTCCCCTCTTCGTGTTGTGTGATTGAGAGGTTGTGGTGTTCCCCTCTCTGAAATTTGAGTAGAGGCGCGGTGCTCCGCTCCGGAGTTGATCCCCCTCTGTAATAGCTAGGAGGTTGTGGTTTCCCCCTCCGCAGTCTACCATAGAATACCGAATTAGAATGTTTTCGCCAGAAGTTGTGTGCCTTAGGTAGAAAGGCTTTACTTCTGGATATAGAAGAATTGAGGATGGTAGTGAAGTGGGATTGAACCAAGGAGAAGCAGCCGAATCAACCGATACATCCATCCTGCGTCTACCTCGCATTGCCGTTTGAATACCTGAGCCAGAATCAACCGATACAACGAGAAGCCGATGACCTATGCTGCGATGATAGATGCTGAGACGACGACGCCGACAAGTGGTTCTCCTTCGCTCTCCTCTTCTTCTTGTTTGTTGGCCGGGCCAACATAAAGATTTGAATTATTATTCGTTTACGTTTCAAATAACTTAATATCTTCAATGCGTGTAACTGCAGGCTCATTGGTTGTCTTTTTCTTATTACAGATGGTATCAGGCGGTATAGATCAGGTGAGTACCGTATTTTATGCATACAAATGTCCAGTACGCCATGTTCATTACAAAAAAGAAAAAAAAATTATATAACAAAATAAAGTTTGAGTCTCTTACAATTTAATGTATGTACTGAGTTCACCTAGCGGAAAACTTGCATATATGTCTCCCGTGAAAACGGTGCCATGGAGACTTGCTTGCTTTTTATTCACTCATTTTAAGATAAATGTTCACTCGCGTTCTGATTGATTTTCGACGACATTTTTTCACTGCGAAATAATGTGCTGGCGAAATGCCAAAAACCGGTGTGGAGACTTTCATGTGAAGTGAGTATTACCATGCGAATTCGATTTTACGATCATCAAAATTTCGACAGTATTTGCATGGATTTGTTAGTACCTACTCTTAGAGAAAAAACGGGAAATTCCACAAAAAAAAATAATTAAAAATAGTTAAAATCAGGAAAATCTAGAACTTTTTAGGCACCGAATGATTTTTGCTTAATAACATCAGTAAGCTCTCCCAATTCGTTTTCGTTATCTTTGTCACCTGAAACAAATTAGGTCAAGGTATGTTCAAAATTTGCCGTAAGCTTTCTTAATTTTGGGTTTTTTTTTCGGTATAATGCTTTCTGGTTTAATATGATGCTAAATTAGGGAAATTTTATTTGTTGGGTATTTCACAAAGTATTTCCCTAACGATCGACAACGAAAAAAAAAACTCAGAAATTGAAAAGGTATTTAGAAAACATGAACGCATTTCTAAAGAAAGTGAAAAGCCGAATGTAATATGAATTGTACAGTTTTCTATGTTATTATTGGAGTTTCAATCATTCCTAAAACAATTTTGGGAGGTGCACGGAACACCTGGATTTCTCCCCTGGGAAGCAACATAAAAAATTTTCAAGCAAACAAAATACGCTTATACTGGTAAAAAATATCAAATTTTCAATTTTTTACATACGCCCGCTAACGTTTTGCCTACATTTCCTTTGTGTATGTGACAACTACTACCTTCAAGCTTAACCAGTGGCGGAGGGCGGTAAGTTCGTTACTGCCCAGGGGCGCCAGAGAGGCTAAATCCGGCCCTGCATACAAGTTGACAGATTGTCAGTTAATTGATTGACTTACTATCTGGTCAATTTGTATGATAAATGACTGAGACTTTCTATCCGATTGATTGTTTTTATCTCAGTGTAGGGGGGGCCACTCAAAAAGTTTGCGGGAGGGCCCCGAGTGAAGTTGTTCCGCCACTGCAGTCCATTACCCATTTTTTCTTGCTTTTTAGCTTTACTGGTGCATGCGTTTGTTTCACACTACATCAGAAACAAATGATTATCTATTTTTTCCACCTTTCTATCCGAACTTCATTTAGGTCAGTCTCAAAAATTTCACTGGCAAGGTAGTTTTGCACTTCCAGTATGTTGGATGAGCGGTGCTACAATGTTCTGATCATCTGTCCAAATTTTGGCGGAAATTATGGTTACTTATCGATCAACCGAAATTTTGATGATTTGATCTTTTAACTGTCTAAATTTGTTTGCTGAACATTTTCAAATGATGACATTTCTAAAAGATATAATGCCGAAGTAATGAGTGACTCTGATTTATTGTCATATTTTAATAGAAGTATTCTATGATTAAAATTCGAAATAAAATATGTTGTGGTTTTTTAAATGTTTACCCTGCGGCCCGCTTAAGCCTGAAGACAGCAATATTTGGCCCGGCCCATGTTTCGAGTTTGACACCCCTGCTCTAGAGTTTCAATAAATATGTCGTCAATATATACAGTTACTCCAGGAATGTCAGCGAAATTTTTCGAGTTCAATTTTTGAAATATTTCGGGAGCGACCTTAATACCAAAAGGAAGTCTCAGGAATTTGTAGCACCCGAAAGGAGTACTGAAAGAACATAGATTACTGGAATTTGGCGATAATTTTACCAGTAACCATTTTTCCAGTCCAGCACTGTAAACCATTTTTTGTTTGCTAACTGACTAAGAATTTCATCGAGGCTCGGTATCATATGTTTCTGATCTAAAATGTGTTCATTCAGATCGTGAGGATCTAAACAGAGCCTCAACTTCTTATTTGCCTTTTTAATTACCACCAAGTTAGACACAAATTTGGATGAATGATCACATTTCCAATGATTTCCATCTTTATCATCTCATCCAATGCTTTCTTTACGTGCTCTCGTAATGATAATGCAATTCTTCTAGCTGGCTTAACACTGGTGGCATTTTCGTTTTTTAATGTGAAATCTATCTCCTCACTAAAACAACCTAGCCCTTCAAATAAGTGTTTATGATTTTTAATAAAGTCATTCCTTTCTTCAGTTAAAGACCAGATTATTTTTAATATGCCTAATTCTATATACAAGCCTGTATCCTAAGATTGGAGCTATTTTTGTGTTTAAATCTACTACGACAAAATCAAGCTTATACTTCCTATCTTTATAATAGCAATCTAGTTCCACGCTACTGATTGTGCTAATTTTAGCTCCACCAAATGCTTCCAAAATTTTGCTTGAACATTGCTTCACCTTCACTCTTTTTCTTTGGTTAAAGTAGGTACTAACATCGTCAGTTCACGTGAAATCCATGCAAATACTGTCAAAATTTTGATGATCGTGAAATCGAATTCGCTTGATGGTACTCACTTCACATGAAAGTCTCCACACCGGTTTTTGACATTTCGCCAGCGAAAATAATGCAGTTGCACTTTATTTCACAGTGAAAAGATGTCATTGACAATCAATCAGAACGCGAGTGAACATTTATCTTAAATTGAGTGAATAAAAAGCAAGTCTCCACGGCACCGTTTTCACGGTTTTTCGCTCGGTGAACTCAGTACATACCTTTATTAGTTAGACCGTTTACTGGTACTACATTACTTTACATCTATTGATTCATGCCAAGTATTTACTGATTACTGTTACACTTCATCCACCCTTGTGGAGAGAAATGCAAAACGTTTCTATACGGCTTGTTTTGTGTAATTATTACAAACAAGAAGTGTAAAATCACACTTTTTGGGGGGCTTTTTTACATCAATATGTAGTAATTTTCTACACTTGAAGAAGAATTCTGATTGGAAAATTATTTTTTTTGTGTATTTATTAGAATAAAGCGAACACATTATGCAATTTCTCGCGAAATCTGCAATGAGTCTCACGGTCCACACAACACTACACATCGTAAATTATCACAACCGTACAGCATGAAGAATGGCCACCGGATATTATGTTAAAAAATCTGCCATTGAAAACACTCATAATTGTCATGACAGATTGCACGAGAAATTGCATCGCACTACGTTCCACACGTGCGTCCGATCAAAAAATTGAATTGGATGGTCACATACACCTTCCAGTTTATCTCGCAATCCAAAAATCTCTTCAATCGATCAGAGGATTTGTGGCGCCCATAAAATATGTCTGCACCACTAGACAGCGAAACAGCAACTGTGATATGAAAACTATACGGAAAACTTATAGTGCAGCGGCTGAATGTGAATATTTCGTCGTAAATTTTACACAGAATTTGATGGAAAGTACATAAACACTTATATTTGTGTAAGTTTACTTTAAAACATGTAATCATGCTCGAAAATATTGCGATACACAAAGAATGTGTAATTTTTGCACTGTTGTTTAATTTTACAATGCTTTTACACACATTTTACACAGAATCTGCTAGAAATTTACAATCTTTTTTTAGAGTGTAGGTATCGTGAATAAAAATCTGATATCACCAAAAAATCTTGATTTTGAAATGCGCATATACATATCTATACCAATTTTTGAAAAGGGAACAGTGGTGTACTATGAGACAGCATTGGTTCTTTCACATTAGCTGATCGGTGTTTTTGGCATACTCTACAGTTCACTATTAAATTCTCTATATCCGTATCCATACCCGGCCAAAAAACAAAAGACCTCGCTCGTTGCTTTGTCTTTTCTATTCCTAAATGTGGAAGGTGTAGCTTTTCTAACACCATTCTTCTGAGAGTTTTCGAAACAACAATTCTATCATTTAGAAAAAGTACATAATTCGTAATTCGTCTACTAGCATTTCATTTCGGGATCTCCAAAATAGTCATCATTTAAATTACATTTATCTTTTGGCCAACCGTCAATAACATGTTTTCGGACTTGGCTTAAACCTAAATCTTTTTCTGTTTCCTTATTGCATTCTGACTGTCTTTCATTGCTGACATTTAGACTGTGGACAAGTTCGTTTAAATCGATTATTTTACTACCGGCCTCTTTTGTATTAAAATACCTTGACAATAAATCTGCAATCAAAAGCCGTTTACCTGATACATATCGCAATTCAAATCTATATTTATATAATCTTAGCTTCATGCGTTGAAGTTCTGCTGATGGAATTTTATCTACACTCTTTTTCATTATACTTTTAAAAGGTTTGTGGTCGGTATGAATGGTTATCCTTCTGCCATAAATGTAATAATGGAATTTCTGACAAGCAAATACAACCGCTAGGAGCTCTTTTTCTATTTGAGCATACCGGGTTTCAGCATCTGTCTAGCTTCTAGAAGCGTATGCAATTGGTTTACCTTCCTGCAGTAATACAGAGCCTATTCCATCCTTAAGGTCCATCTAGACGTGTCGCCAAATGGCTGTTGTCATTTCATCCAAACGTGTCGCCATTTGGCTATGCGTCCAGTTTTGATATTCAATATGGCAACTCAACCAACCGCTTTGACAACCGCTTGTCAATTTCAAAGTGACAATTTTGCAACTTTTCTTCGTTCTTTTGTGTGAAATTGAATAATTCTTGAATGGCCGTGTAATAATTCAAACGCGCAGAGTCCGATTTTGATAATTAAATTTTAAAAAATCACCAAAATGAAATTTTGGTTATGTCATTTTTTGGCTGCTCGTGTGGATGCTAAGTAGCAGCCAAATGGCTGTACGCGATGCCAGTTTTTGGACGCGCAGCCATTTGGCGACACGTCTAGAGGGACCTTTAGACGCATCAGTTTCTATCGTTATTTCTTTTTTAATATCAAAAGTTTTTAATGTTGGGGCATTCACAATCATATTTTTAGCTTTCTCTAAGGTTATGTCATTTATCGGAAGCAATTTGAAAATGTTATTTTTTTTTTAACATCAGCCTAAAAGGCTGAGTGAGTTCGGACAAATTCGGAATAAAGACTCGAATTTATTTTATCATTCTCAATAGTTTCTGAAGGTCTTTTTTATCTTTAGGGGGTGTTATGTTCGGGGTCACATGCTATTCCATTGTTAGAAATCATATGTATTGTACTTTTACTGCATTAAACTTTATATTTAATCTTGAAGCTCTATCTGAAACACATTGCAAAATTTGATCATGATCCTCTAGTTAGTTCAAAAAGCACTCTTGAAGGTCGATCCACACTTTTTAGTCATCAGGCACAGTTATTTTCCATACAAGTTGACAGATTGTCAGTTAATTGATTGACTTACTATCTGGTCAATTTGTATGATAAATGACTGAGACTTTCTATCCGATTGATTGTTTTTATCTCAGTGTAGGGGGGGCCACTCAAAAAGTTTGCGGGAGGGCCCCGAGTGAAGTTGTTCCGCCACTGCAGTCCATTACCCATTTTTTCTTGCTTTTTAGCTTTACTGGTGCATGCGTTTGTTTCACACTACATCAGAAACAAATGATTATCTATTTTTTCCACCTTTCTATCCGAACTTCATTTAGGTCAGTCTCAAAAATTTCACTGGCAAGGTAGTTTTGCACTTCCAGTATGTTGGATGAGCGGTGCTACAATGTTCTGATCATCTGTCCAAATTTTGGCGGAAATTATGGTTACTTATCGATCAACCGAAATTTTGATGATTTGATCTTTTAACTGTCTAAATTTGTTTGCTGAACATTTTCAAATGATGACATTTCTAAAAGATATAATGCCGAAGTAATGAGTGACTCTGATTTATTGTCATATTTTAATAGAAGTATTCTATGATTAAAATTCGAAATAAAATATGTTGTGGTTTTTTAAATGTTTACCCTGCGGCCCGCTTAAGCCTGAAGACAGCAATATTTGGCCAGGCCCATGTTTCGAGTTTGACACCCCTGCTCTAGAGTTTCAATAAATATGTCGTCAATATATACAGTTACTCCAGGAATGTCAGCGAAATTTTTCGAGTTCAATTTTTGAAATATTTCGGGAGCGACCTTAATACCAAAAGGAAGTCTCAGGAATTTGTAGCACCCGAAAGGAGTACTGAAAGAACATAGATTACTGGAATTTGGCGATAATTTTACCAGTAACCATTTTTCCAGTCCAGCACTGTAAACCATTTTTTGTTTGCTAACTGACTAAGAATTTCATCGAGGCTCGGTATCATATGTTTCTGATCTAAAATGTGTTCATTCAGATCGTGAGGATCTAAACAGAGCCTCAACTTCTTATTTGCCCTCTTAATTACCACCAAGTTAGACACAAATTTGGATGAATGATCACATTTCCAATGATTTCCATCTTTATCATCTCATCCAATGCTTTCTTTACGTGCTCTCGTAATGATAATGCAATTCTTCTAGCTGGCTTAACACTGGTGGCATTTTCGTTTTTTAATGTGAAATCTATCTCCTCACTAAAACAACCTAGCCCTTCAAATAAATGTTTATGATTTTTAATAAAGTCATTCCTTTCTTCAGTTAAAGACCAGATTATTATACCCTTCACTCGTAGAATAAAGGGTATATTAACTTTGTCATGAAGTTTGTAACGCATTGAAGGAAGCATCTCCGACCATATAAAATATGTATATATATGATCAGCATGACGAGCTGAGTCGATTGGGCGATGTCCGTCTGTCTGTCTGTCCGTCTGTCCGTCTGTCCGTCTGTTGCTACGCGTTTTACTCGGCCAGTTTAAAAGCTATCGAGCTGAAATTTTGCACACATGCTTCTTTTTATTGCAGGCAGTTTGTATGTTTGAATCGCTAAAATCGGACCGTGGGGTCATGGGGCTGCCATACAAACCTAACCCCCCCAATTTGGTTTTTCTAAGAAAAACTTTTTCATGCGTGCACCAATTTCAACCAAATTTCACACAAATGTGTTTCTATTGATAAGACAAAACATATGTAAGAATGGATCAAATCGGACTATGGGGTCATGGGGCTGCCATACAAACTTAACCGCCCAAATTAAATTTTTCTAAGAAAAACTTTTTCATTTGTGCACCAATTTCAACCAAATTTCAAACAAATGTGTTTCTATTGATGCCACAAAACATATGTAAGAATGGTTGGAATCGGACTGTGGAATCATGGGGCTGTCATACAAACCCAACCCCCCAAATTGAGTTTTTCTAAGAAAAACTTTTTGATTTGTGCACCAATTTCAATCAAACCTCATAAAAGTGCATTTCAATTGATGCCACAAAACATATGTAAAAATGAATGGAAGCGGACAATGGAGTCATGGGGCTGTCATACAAACCCAACCCCCCAAATTGAGTTTTTCTACGAAACACTTTTTTATTTGTGCATCACTTTCAACCAAAACTCGTAAAAGTGTATCTCTATTGATGCCATAAGACATGTGTAAAAATGAATGGAATCGGTCTATGGGGTCATGGGGCTACCATACAAACCCAACCCCCCATTTCAGATCTTCTAAGAAACATTTTTTCCACACCAATTTCAAAACAAAAAAAAGTAAAACGAATGGAATCATACTATGGGACCATGCTCCCGCATACCCCCAATAAAGTTTTCTGAGTAAATATTTTTATTTTCCCACTTAACCAAAAACACACAAATATTGTTTTATCGACGCCACAGAAGGAAAAGAATGGGGAAGGATTGAACACAAGTCATATGTTCGCCCAAAAAAAAAACTTTTAGCCCAAGGAGAGTGAAGGGTATTCAAATTTAGGCCGCGCCCGAAATTAGCCTCGGTCTCGTTTTTAATATGCCTAATTCTATATACAAGCCTGTATCCTAAGATTGGAGCTATTTTTGTGTTTAAATCTACTACGACAAAACCAAGCTTATACTTCCTATCTTTATAATAGCAATCTAGTTCCACGCTACTGATTGTGCTAATTTTAGCTCCACCAAATGCTTCCAAAATTTTGCTTGAACATTGCTTCACCTTCACTCTTTTTCTTTGGTTAAAGTAGGTACTAACATCGTCAGTTCACGTAAAATCCATGCAAATACTGTCAAAATTTTGATGATCGTGAAATCGAATTCGCTTGATGGTACTCACTTCACATGAAAGTCTCCACACCGGTTTTTGACATTTCGCCAGCGAAAATAATGCAGTTGCACTTTATTTCACAGTGAAAAGATGTCATTGACAATCAATCAGAACGCGAGTGAACATTTATCTTAAATTGAGTGAATAAAAAGCAAGTCTCCACGGCACCGCTTTCACGGTTTTTCGCTCGGTGAACTCAGTACATAACTTTATTTTTATTTTATTTATTTTGTTCCTTCGTTCTTTTCTGAGACGTCCACCGCTCCTCACTTGTGCCTTTTCGTTCGCCTTTGTTAGTCATCCAAAAATTAGACAAAGAGAGAGATTTTATCAGTTTATAATAAAAATCCAATCAATCCAGGATCTATTGGGGAACCCACCTTTGTTAGTCATCCAAAAATTAGACAAAAAGGGTTCCCGTTGGATTCCACCCGCTTTTATAACTTTTGTCCCAACGGGGAATCTTTATCGGTTAATTTATACGCGAATCCCGATACTTCAGTATGGCAATGCTTTGCTTTCACGTCTGTCGTCTGTCAATCATTGACGGAACATTTAAATGTCAAACGATCTCTCTACACGTCGTGACGGGAAAATTGTTGTCGTGCGGGTCGTCTTGAAAATGTATTTATTTAGCAGCAGCCGCGACACATTCCAGTTCAGGTCGTTGCGGGTGTCGGACGTCCGCGTGCTCTTTCTCTGCGTTAAGTATTGCGTTTCGTTTGGTGGTGTGGTGTCGGGTATAGTAGCGTGGCAGCCATTTTGTGTGGGATTTCGGTGCGGGTTTTTTCCCGATTTCAAGACACTGAGTCTGTAACCTTTTTACTATAAATTTACTGGTGTTTCTTTAGTAAATCGCGTTGATTTAGTGGGATTTCTGTGAGTGAATCGGCGGAAGAATTTTGTTCGCGGATAATTTGCTTGTGGTTAGGACGCCATTTTGATGTCCAAAATGGAGGCTGTGCCTCCTGATAGAGGCAGGAAAAAGAGTAGGTCGAGGGATACTACCCCGATTAAAGATAAGGTTTCGGTGAATACGGAGGTGACTTTTAAGGCTCCTAGTGCGGTAACTAAAGATTCGAATGTACAGAATAATTCAGAATTCTCAAGTGAGAGCGACATGCCGGCCACGCGAGATAGAAAAGTATATCTGTACGACAGAAAATCCGATGAGAAGAATTTGAGTCATGTAAGGGTGAATGCTCGGTTGAAAAATGCATTTTATGCAAATCGGCATCTCACAATTTCTTCAACAGACAGTGCCCCAAAAAAGCTGAAGAGCAAGAAATCCTAAGAAATATGACGATTTCTCGAAGGACTCGTAAGGAAATTATGTCGACAAATAGCGAACACTTTTATGGTATTCTTGATCTAGATGAGTATGATACTGAATTCCCGGCTTATGACAAACATCCTAGGAAAGTTAAGAAACGCCTGTTCCCAAACGTCAATTTACCCGGAAATGAGGGATCGCACTCTGGACTTGAATAAATCTATGACTCGTAAACGGTCCTTTGCCAATGCTGTTAGATCTATTTCGCCAAAAATCACAACGACGCCGACGCCCCTTTCTGAGGCTGATCTGAATCGTACGGCCTTTTTATACCCAAACGGACACCATGAAATCAAAGCTAACTATTAAAACCAGAATCATAAAGAAATTGTTGGAAACTATGAGGAACTGCGCGGGAAATTGGATTGGATTTTTTCAAAAACAATCTGAATATGATGGATAAGAATGACTGTGACTGGGTGCGGGATCAAACCCGCAAGATCAATGCCATCAAAATAAAGTCTGATCTTATTTTTGTGGGTAATGTAAGAGATCGACATGAGAGTGAAATGTCTACAGCTAAAAATTGAAGGACTGGGAGGCAAAAATAAAGATACATTTCAGTCGTTATGCAGCTCAAATTATTATTATTATTATTATTATATTTTATTAAATAGTATATACAATTTAATCTTAAGCACTAGTATCTATGACCATCAGCTTATAGAATAAAAGTTACAATAGTATAAATGGTATGTTGTTATGTGTATTGAAGGAAATTAATTTTTTTTTTGTTTATATAGATATGTTTCAAAAATTAAAGTAGTTTAATTAGATTACATTTTTGGAAAATAGAGATCAATTTCTTACAATTTTCGTAGTTTGAGGAATTTTTAATACAATGAGCTATATCAATATTGGAGCTATTAATTCTTGGGCACCCCATCCAATGATTGAAATTTAGAACAATATTGCAGTGAGGGCAAAGGGGAGGGGATTCCTTTCTTAGGTGGTAATTGTGTGTCAGATATGTATGACCCAGTCTTAGTCTAGTAATGATCTATGCGTGTCTTCTATTCAGAGCTTGGGGATGAGTAAATGGATGATTTTCTGGGTTGGTGTTGCTAGTGTAAAAGTTAGTTCTTGCTGGCCAGGTTGCATCGATGTTCTGTTTGAGTTGATGTTTAGTGTTCTTCTTCAAATCTTATGGAGCAACGAGATGCCGTGTTAGAATAGGGTACGAAGCAGCCATTTTTGCGTTTTCATCTGCCGATTCATTCCCTGATATTCCCTGATGGCTTGGGACCCAAAAGAGCTTAATTTTTTTGTTGTATGATATTAGCTTCTGTCTGATTGATGCAATAAGAGGTGATTGTTGATTCGGATTTAAACAGCCATTTAAGACTGAAAGGCTGTCCGAACAGATTATGTATTTACCTTTTTGTTTGATAGCGTGTTCAATGGCGTCGATTATGGCGCAGGTTTCTGCAGTGTATATCGAAACTGATGAGTACATGGAGTGTAGTTTTATAATATTAGACCGGTCGTCTACTATTGCGTATCCGATGCCGTTGTTATTGGAGGAACCATCTGTGTATACAAAGTTCCAATTCGCTTCACGCATGGTGTTATGGAATTCGTAGAAGTTAGCTCTGTAGATATCTGTGGAGGTTGCTCCTTTTGGAAGTGCAGTTGTTTGTTTATTGAGGAGCTTTTCAACTTCCAGGGCGGGTGAGTATTCAAATTCCTCAGGTTTAAGTCGGTGGGGATGTCGAACTTACGGACTATGTCCACACAGTCTAGTAGCGTCGAGCTCACTTTTGGTCGTCGTTTCTTTTTTAGTAGGCGCTTAAATGTTTCCCTGAGTGTGGAATTGCCATCATAAATTGCACGAGAGGTTGTCTTTTCTTACACCAATGCTGTAAGAATTATATGAGTCCCTATGCGGTCGAACGCTTTTTCAAAATCCATTGCAAGGACTAAGAGATGGTTCTTACTCGAAAGATGGGAGCTGATTGTGTTTTCTAAAGTTACAAGAGCATCCATACAGCTTTTTTTGGGACGAAATCCTAACTGACTTTCGCTAATTGCCTTACTGCTTTCAAGAAACCATGAAAGTCGCTTGGTGAGGATCTTCTCCAATACTTTTGAGAGGCATGGTATAAGGGATATAGGACGATATCCTTCAATGCTGCTGCTTGGTTTATTTGGTTTGCTGAGAGGTATGACAGTAGCGATTTTCCATTCTTGTGAAAAAACCCCTGTTTCGAGGATGGAATTATATAGAGAGCAAATGCGTTCTTTGGAATCGTGTGATAAGTTTTTAATCATGCAGTAAGAAATTTTGTCGAATCCGGAAGTGTTACCTTTCAAAGTTGAAGGGGGGGAGTCAAACTCAATCATTGTGATATCGTCCTCTATTTGGTGGGCTTTTTTGTTGGGAGCTAAGACGGTTGGTGTCGTTAGAAACTCTTCCCTATCTTGGTAAAATGTTGCTGTATAGTCGCTGTTTGAATAGTTAGACCAGTGTTCACTAAAACAATCCGCAATTTTTCTGACGCCGAAGAAATTTTGTCGAATCCGGAAGTGTTACCTTTCAAAGTTGAAGGGGGGGAGTCAAACTCAATCATTGTGATATCGTCCTCTATTTGGTGGGCTTTTTTGTTGGGAGCTAAGACGGTTGGTGTCGTTAGAAACTCTTCCCTATCTTGGTAAAATGTTGCTGTATAGTCGCTGTTTGAATAGTTAGACCAGTGTTCACTAAAACAATCCGCAATTTTTCTGACGCCGAATGTTGTATTTTGATGGACGATTTGTGGTATAGACCATAGTCTGTGGTTCCCGCTTATTGCATTGATTCTTTTCCAACTTTGTTTCGGAGATGTTTTAGTATCAATAGAGGCTGTGAATAAGGCAAAGGCTTCAAATTTGGCGAGTTTTGCGGACTTCCTGAAGGAAGCGTTGAGTTTTTTGTATGTAATTAGATTGGTGGTTGTTGGTGATTTTTTAAAAGACTTCCAAGCATTCTTTTTTTGAGTGTTTAAATTCTGAAGGTTAGCATTCCACCAGGGAACATACTTTTTTCTAGAAATGGGAATAGTGTGTGGCACGCTAGCATTAGCTCCGAACTTAATGCCTTTTTTGATTATGGAGGCTTCTCGATTTATGTTTGAGGAACGAGGGTACTTTGTGAGGAATGTGTCAACTTCACTTGTATCCCAATTGGCTAGGTCGGTTTTGTATCTGGGAAGCGGGGTGTGTTTGGGTGATTGTGAGACGCCTAGAGAGATGATAATTGGGAAATGATCGTTTCCATAAATATCATCGAGTATTTGCCAGTTTAGATTTGGGGGGATTTGAGCGGAGCTGAGGGATAGATCCACAATCGAGTATGTGTTGTGGGTACTGAAATGGGTAGGGGCTCCGTTATTTAGAATCATTAGATTGTTTTGGACGATCCAGTTTTCGATAATTTTTCCTCTGGCGTTTGTGCTGGTGGAACCCCATGTTGTGCTCCATGCATTGAAGTCACCCATGAAGAGGACAGGCGTTGTGATTTGGCTGATCAGAATATCTAAATCATGTGATGAAATTTGTTCGTTTGGGGAGATTGAAATTATTGACAGTTTGATCGGAGTTGAAACTTCTACTACTATTGCTTGGAGTTTACTGGAAATGGGAAGTCGTTTGAATGGGATATTTTTCCGTGTTAGAAACCCGATGCCGCCTTTTGCCCTACCGATACTTGTGGATTATAGAAAATTGTGTTAAATGAGGAAAGAAAATTTGGCGTTACGTTTGCCAAACAATGGGTTTCTTGAATTGCAATGATTTCAATCTGAAATTGTTTGGCTAATAGTTCAAGATTTTGGTAGTTTTTGAAGAATCCGTTTAAGTTCCATTGAAGTAATCTCATTAGAATATTGTGATTGATGTTTAATTTTCTTTGCTGGTGGTGTATGTAGTTGCTTGTATATTAGCAGTTTTTTTTTGCATTTTTATTGGTGTTTTTAGGGTCTGTGTAATTTTGTAGCCCTGCTGAGGTTGATGGTTGTGGATTTGATAGTGTGGTGTTGTGAGAATTTATATTTGGTGGGATGTTAGTTAAATTGGGTTTGGGTAATGTTTGGATTGGGTTGTCTGTGTTTTGAATATGTTGTGAATTTTCTTGGTTGTTTGTGTTCTCAATAGTAGTAGTGTTTTCCGCTTTTGGTTTTCGATTTTGTACGGATGAGATGGCTTCTATGAGAGTTTCTGCGATTGTGGTGGGAGGTGTTGGGGTACTGTTCACTTGTTCTATTTTTTTGGATTGGGAGACGATTGACTGTTGATATTTCGACTATTTTCCTCTGTTTTGTGTATTTTGGACATTTGTTGTTGGTTGATCGGTGCTCACCATTACAGTTGATACACTTTACTTGGGTACATGCTAGTGGGTAATGAGATGGACTCGCGCATATCTCGCACATTTCTACTTGTGTGCATCGTTTTTTTGTGTGACCGAGACGGTGACAGTTTTTGCACTGCATAGGCTTAGGAATGTACGTGGATACCTTCACGATGAGAAAGCCAACTTTGAGTTCAGTGGGAGCATTGTATGTGTTGAAAGTAAGAATGTGAACTGGGGTGTTTGTGGAAGTTTTAGTGGAATGGTTGTATTTAGTTATTTTGTAACATTGTGTGACATGTTGATCTTTAAGACCTTCAACAATGTCTGATTCGGTCATATGCGTGAGATGGTGACAGCTTACAACGCCTTTGGTTTGGTTGAGTGTTGGGTGATATGTTATGACTACTTCACACAAGTTAGAGAGCTTAGTTACTTTGACTATTCTTTCCGCTATGTGCTCATTTTCCACTAACACAACTATACTACCAGAGCGGTCAAACGTGATTTGTCGGAACTCTTTCGAAATGGACTCAAGTTCACAAGGAAAATGTTAAAGGAAATTAATGGCTTCGTCTCATCTTTATTCTTTATTAGTAATAATTTTGGATTGTTTTGTTTTTTGTGTATTAAATGGGTTTTGACTCCAACTGGTTTGGGGAAATCTTTATTGTTGGAAAAGTTAGCTGAGGTGGGCTTAAATCTTTTTGAAGCAAGATTTGGTTCATCTTCTAATGCGAAGAAATATCAGCGTCCATTATTAAAAGCGACTTAGCAACTTTACCGGCAAGATTATCTAACTTACCAAAATGAAAACACAAATTGAAGTTCGAATTGATGTAAGATTAAGTAGATGCGCAAAACTAACACTGCTCTCACTACAGGTTCACACGACTGGTTGGTTCGACAGACGTATTGGAACGATGCAGCACAAATAAAATTGACATTGCTTTCGTTCAGGAAACAAAACTGAAACCCGATATCTATCCCTTTTTTGCGAATTACTCTGTTTTTTTGTTGATAAATAGGAGTGACGGACATGGGGGTGTAGTAATAACCCGTTGAACCATGTAGTGGTCAAAACCACTAACCTACCACGTAACTACACCTTTGTCAATGTCTACATCCCACAGTCGAGAACTGTTAAAGATGAAGCCAACGTAATAGAGAATTATGAAGCTTTTGATAAATAAATTCGGCGATAACGATGCTGGGAGATTGGTTATAACAGGTTATTTCAATGCACATAATGTTGATTGGGGTAGTCGGTATAACAACTCTAGGGGCTCTTAACTTCAACTCCTCTTCAATGAAGCAAATTTATGTTTACGTAACAATGGCTCATCTACTTTCATTACAAATAGCGGCGGAGCGTCTGTACTGGACTTGACGGTGTCTAACAGAACAGATCAAAATGCTTAGCGAAGAAAATAAAAGCGCCCTTCTTGAGATCATGAACCAGTGCTGGCTCCAGGGACTTATTCTGGAGAAATGGAGAGATAAGAATCCTAGCGATACCAAAAAAGACAAGGATTTAAACTTAATCGATAGTTTCAGACCTATATCCCTGTTAAGTGTGCCCCTGAAAATCCTGAATAGGATGATTTTGAACAGATTGAAAGTGTACTTGTCTGACCTTGAGATCCTGAATAAGCAGTCATATGCCTTCAGGGTTAACAAGTCAACTAGCCACTGTATCAATGATCTCATAAGGGAGGTGAACATAAATAGAGCCAATAACATGTTTTCGATAGGTGAAAGTTTTGATCTAAAGGCGGCGTATGCCCATGTAGACAGGAGTACCCTAATGAACATCATGTGCAATTTCAAAATCCCCCCGGACATCTGTAAATGGGTCAACCTGCTTCTAGCAAATCGTAAGCTTGTTCATGAGGATGTTTCTCTTATAGTTAACAATGGGCTTCCCCAGGGGAGCTGCTTAAGCCCAACCTTATTCAACATATTGACTACTGAAGTTCATGAGATATCTGAGGGGAAAAATACTATCTTCTAATTTGCGGACGACTTTCTTATCTTGCCCAACGGCAGGTCCCTTGAGGAAGCAATCAACAACCTGAAGGAGTGCAGTAGAAAATTTATTGAGCCCATCAGGAAGTTGAAGTTAGTGTTAAATGTCCCGAAGACAAAGCTTTTTATTTTCTCCAAAGAAAATCTAAACACGTACACTATCCAAATTGACAACTTCAACATCTCTAACTCCAGTGTTCTCAGATACCTTGTATTCACCATTTCGTGGGACTTGACGGTACAATCTCACTACGAGGAGTCTATCAACGAGAACAAATTTAATGCTGTTACATTCAAATTAATTAACAGTCAAACAGAGGGTCTTCGCCCTAAGAAGGCGCTATCATTGTTTAGGTCACACGTACGCCCGAAAATTGAATATGCGCGTACAACCGCAGCCAACATGGCTGGGGGAACGATTAAAAAACTAACTACCTATTTCAACCCATTTCTTCGAAGGTGTTTGGGGGCCACCCGATCCACCCCAATACACAACTTATACGCGCTAGCCAATGAGTTTCCGCCTAAAATGAGAAGTTGGTGGCTAACGGCCAAAGAAATGGCTAAACGTATATCCGTAGATGCTGAATTTGCAACCAGCTGGCGCAACAATAATGCATTACATAGGCTGGACACTAGCTATGCCAACACATGGAATCTCTTTGGGGACGAACTTAAGGACATTCCTTTGTTGTCGAGTAAGGTTCCATCACACAAAGTCTGGGTGTTTGGGAAGAAGCGGAATTGGGATGTTAACAATGATGTCGATCTGACTCGGGAAAGATTAAAGGTTAGGACTGGTATCAATATAGATAGGGATTTTTCAGTCATTTATACTGACGCATCTAAAGACTAGGATGGGGTTGGGGCGGCTTTCATTGATGGTGATGTCAAAGTGAGTGGGCAATTTAAATTGCCGGAGGATACATCGATTGTTAGTGCTGAACTAGCAGCGATTCTAATGGCTATTAAGCATTGATGGGAACAAGAAAAAAATCGTTGTTTTAACGGACAGCAATGTTGCGTGTGATATAATTAAAGCCATAGTGATAACCCATCTACCATTGCTTCCCAAATAAAAACATTGGTGAATTCAGACTTGGAATGTATGATTTTGATCTGGGTGCCTGCTCACTTGGGCATCACCTTCAATGAAAGAGCTGACGAATTGGCTAAAGCGGCAAGGACGGATGGTGAAGTATACTTACCACCCAAGCCCCTGGATAAAACACTAAGTAATATAAAAGACCGAATCTATGAGTTATGGCAGGAGGAGTATGATAAAACATCTGCGGTCAAAGGATTATTCTTTTATGAACTTCTGTTAAAGAAAAATGTTGGTTTAACAATAAAATATTCTCAAAAAACACCCGAAAGTGCTTAAAACGGCCAGTAGAATAATAACAAATAATAGTTATAATCGCGAATTCCTGGCCATGATTAAGAAAATTGATTCAGCTTTTTGTAATCACTGTGATGCTATTCAAAATAATGAACATATTATTATGGAGTGCCCTAGGTTTTTTAGTCTCCGGGCGAAGATCTCACACATCAGTAAGTACAGAGGAAAAACCTTACTTGAATTTCTTAAAGATTTTGGCCCTGATAAGTGGGTTGAGGTTGCGACGGCAATTGTTGAGTGGTTGAGTCTAAAGTGAAAGTATAAAGGTGAACAATAAAGCTTGATACACTTACGCAATAATATTAGATATTAAGACCCATATGTGTACACCAGAAAATTTCTTAGATTGTTAAAAAGGTTACGGATGGTAAGGTAGTAATTTGATGAACAAAGTATAAGTCCAAGCGGCTCTACCTTATACTTAGCCTCTGGCGACATAGCAATCGCTTTTTCCCGTTCGTAAAGCAAACTGGCTTAATTCAACGCTCCTGGATTGGAATATTTATCGGGGTGGCGCACAGTCATAGACGCCAAGTCATACGTTTCGTCGGATAAGATTACTCGTATTAACGGAAAAGAAGTCGAAATTAGATAATCTGTGATCGTGGATCTCATCTCATAACAAGTGATGCAAGGAACTCGACAAAGTACGATGGCAATACATTCCCAATTAGTGGAATAGCCCACCGATCACGCTAAACGCCTCACCTGTGCGTTTCTATGAGCCTAGACCAGGAACAAAGCTGCGCGTGAACAAAACAGAAGAAAAAACAAAAAAAAAGCAGCCGCGACAAGGGCGACGGACCGGGGCCAGTGTTTTTGTGTGTTATCGTCTGGGTCGTGTGTGTCGTCGTGAATCGTAATCGTCGTCGTCTTTGTACGAACGTAGTTAAATCATTGCAAATTTTTACGTGATAGAAAATCCTTACGTGGAAACATCATCAATCGCAGCCCCTCTGGTCGCAACAATGCCGAAAAATAAGGGAAAAGGAAGCGTGTCGGCGACGACGACGTGCGGCCAAGGAACCAAAAGACAGGCTCTGCGACGGCTTGACTATGGCAGGACGAGCGGCAAGCGAACATATAGCAGCGGATCATCAGATGAGTACTCCTTTTCCAAGCGCCAACTAAGTACTTTATGGTCTCTTTTCTTCTATCTCGTTCCAGGATCGCATAAGACGTATCTACGTATAGCTGATGTAGGGAGTATCTCTCTGGTTCTTGTTATCCCCTTGTGGGGCACAGGGCGTCAACTACGCCTACTTTCCACCTCGTTCTGTTCTGTGCCATCGGTTTTAGGTCCGACCACTGTTTGTTTAATGAAGCAGCCTCGCTATTAACTGATCTTCTCCACGTGTTTCTTGGTCATCCAACACGGCGTCTAGCATTGGCTCCTTGAGGGTTTCAATCTAGGGCCTGCTTTGCGATATTTGTTGGCCCTCTTCGGAGAGTATGACCTATCCATTGTCACTTTCGCCTTTTGACAGAAGTGCCTATCCAATCCAGGCCTGTGATACTTAGGAGATCATTGATCATTGGAAATAATCTCCGGCCAGCGGATTTGAAGGATGCGCCGTAGACACTGGTTTACGAAAGTTTGCAGCTTAGTTGTTATCCCATTGGTCACCTTCCAAGTTGAACAGCCATAAAGAAGCACAGATATTACAATAGAATTGAAGATTCGGATTTTGGTGCGTCTGGAAATGTTGTTATTTTGCCAGAAAGGAGCCAAAGTGAAGATGGCTGCCCTAGCCTTATTGATATGCGATGGCATCGGCCATTTGATCTACATCCTCCTTTTTATTTGAAAGCAGACAAATATCGTCAGCATAGTCCAGGTGTTGCAGGTAATCAAACATTTTCCATCTGATACCTTTCCTCTGGTTTTGAAGCGCGCTCACTAGTACATAGTTAATGGCTACGAGGAAAAGAATAGGTGACAAAATGCAACCTTGCCTCACTCCACTGTGCACCTCAAAAGGATCTGAAAGCTTACCCTTGTGCAAAACGTGACATTGGGCTCCCTGATAAGATTCCTTGATGATGGAAATTATTTTATCTGGTATGCCCCTCCTACGAAGAGCTCTCCAGATATACTCCCGATGAACACTATCGAACGCCTACTCGAAATCAATGAACATAAGGTGTAATGGGGATCTCCATTCGGCAGATTGCTCAATAATAATTCGGAGGGTGATTTTATGGTCGCTACATGAAAAACCCGCACGAAAGCTAGCCTGTTCATTGCTTAAAGTGCGATCAACTTCATCTTTGATCCGGTTCAAAATAATTTTAGGCATCCGCTTGGAGACAGCTGGAAGTAGGCAAATACCGCGCCAATTATTACAATCCTTAAGGTTACCCTTCTTCGGAATTTTAATGATAACACCCTTTTTCCATTCTACTGGAAGAGTTTCGGATTCCCAACACTCTCTGATGAGGGGAAGCAGAGTATCCGCTTTAAATACAGTAGAGCGTCGATTATCCGAACTAATGTTGACAAGGGTGGTTTGGATAAACGAAAGTTCGGTTAATCGAGCTTACTCAGAAAAATTAGAAAATAGCCCAAATGTGCAATTAGGCGACAAACTGAAAACATTTAGAACGACTAGCACTGAACAAAAATAAAAAAATCGAGATAATTAACCAATGCAGATGAGAGATGGCTTCCTTCAAACCCTTGATTTTTCATTTAATTCGATGGCTGTCATATGAAAAGAAGCTGATTGCCTGGTTCGGTTAATCGAATGTTCGGATAATCAACGTTCGGATAATCGACGCTCTACTGTAGTTCAATCGGAATTCCATCTATCCCCAGGGCCTTATCGGCGTCCATAGATTCGATAACCCGCTTTAATTCCGTTTTAGATGGTGGTCTGGAATTAATACTGGCTACTGGAGGGACGTCTTCTTCTGCCGATGAAGATGCACTTGCAGGGCCAAAACAATTGTTAAGGACCTCAAAAAAGTGCTCTTTCCACCTCTGAAGTTGCTGTTCTTCGGTAACAAGCAGTAACCCTTCTTTGTCTTTGACAGGATGGTCCGTTGTGAAAGATTTACCAATTAGTGGTTTAATTAGCTTAAATAGGGTACCACTTTCACCACGGTAAGCCGCATCATTTGCCTCCTTCGCTAACGCGTTGATGTAAGTACGCTTATCACGCCTCACACTTCTCTGCACGCCTTTCTGTAGTGAACGGTATTCAGCTCGAATTTAATTTTTAGCTGAATCATCAGCAGCAGAGTTAATCTGTTCCTTAACTCTTTTGCGTGCTGAGATAAGAGACCAAGTAGAATCACTGATAAAAGGTCTCCTACCTCGATCCAATCTTCCCACAGTCGCTTCGTCACATGAAATAAAAGAATCCTTTGCAAAATTTCATCTATCTTCAATTGTAGGATTTTGAAGAGATGTTGCTGCACAAGCTTTTTCGTGCAAAGCGGTCGAATATGCACGTCTAGTTGAGGAATTTTTTAGCTTTTGCACATTAAATCGTGGCAAAATTCGCGTGTTGTGAAAGTGGCGTGGCGTGGCGTGACTTTGGAGTAGAGGGAAGCAGTCTCAAAAGAATGACTCTTCATTAATGTTCAAGTATCCCCCCAGACATGAGAATGAAATCTTAATTTATAGAATAAAAATGACTGCAAACTAAACAAAAAATATTCGGAAGTTTTAGGAAGACGCAAGTTTTGTCTATAGTTTTTTTCTATTACATTATTCGTTATTCAAGTATCTGCATTATGTACATACGAGTACTTGCTATGTATTTCACCAGAAAGATGTTGTCGAAAAGTTATTAAAACGCATGCTGACACGCTCTCTCTCTATTACTATACATTTTGAAAATCGATATTCTTCCGAACAATTTACTCGTTTTCCTAAAAAAAAAATAGCTTTTCCACGTACCAGAAATTACATACACGCATACCTACAAGCATCAAATTGAATTTTTAAACTAAACTTGAAATTAAAAAAAAAACTCGACATCGCTTCGCTATACAAATTAGAGAGTTTTAGCTTATCGTTTTAAATAAAACGACACAATTTGACATTCCATACAAAAATTCGCTTGCTTACCGTATACGAAACAATATATCTAGGTGGGTTGGTGTATTGGGTTTGTTGTAGAGGGCTCATGCTAATGCAGATTTATACGGTGCGCAGGGTTGCGTATGATTTTATATGTATTATAAAAATCGTATGTGCAAGAAAAAAAATCAACAAACAATGTCACGCTTTCTTGCTTTTTTATTATGAATTAAGAAGGGAAGCATTGCTCCCCTTGCTTCCAAAGACGCCACGCTACTGTTGTGATATCGTTGAATCTCTGCCGTTCGTAAGCGAAATTTCGCGATAAGAAGATGGTGGTCGCTGCCAACATCAGCCCCACGCTTCGACCTGACGTCTAAGAGGCAGTTTCTCCATTTATTATGGTCAATTTGGTTCTCTGTTCTGCCATCAGGAGAAATCCAAGTTGTTAGGTGGCAGGATTTATGCTTGAACAACGTTCCGCCAGTACCGACTTTGGCGTTGAGATCCCCCATTACAATTTTGATGTCACACCTGGGAGCCCTATCAAAGGTGTCGCCTAGCCGCTGATAAAAAACGTCCTTTGCGGATTGGTCTGCAGGTTCAGTCGGTGCGTAGCACTGAATAATTGTAATGTTTCGTACTACTCGATAAGGAATCGGCGTGCATTCCTAGTCAACAGTATTCCGACGCCCGCTTGCCGAGGTGAATTATCGTCTTCACTTCCAGAGTATAGCAATACAGTGCGAGAGCTTGGTGATATAGTCGCCCCCGATCCGAGCCATCTTGTTTCGCTCAGTCCTAGTATAGCGATGTTGTATGCGGTCATTTCCTATTCCGACTTCTGTAAGCCTTGTGTCATTACACTGTATAGCGATGTTGTATGCGGTTATTTCCTGTTCAACTTCTGTAAGCCTTGTGTTATTACACTCGCCCCACATCGTCCGAACGTTCCAAAAACCGACCTTGAGCGCAAAACAGAGTTGCTGCGCGCACAATTGTAGAGATATGTTCGAAACTCAGGAGAGTTTTATTCTCTCCTGTCCCTTTAGTCGCCTCTTACGACACGTCGGGAAGACAGTAGCACTATTCTTGACCCATGCCACAGGGCTAATGTGGTGAATAAACCACCCCTCTAATCGTTGCCAAGCTCCTAACTAATTCCCTACGTGTTGACTTTTCTTTTTAGCGGAATAATTGTAATATTACGTACCTTACTGCATCAATGTGGTAGACTTCACTTTCGCTATCTGCTTTTTCAGCATTTTTTTCGTAGGTATTATTTCGTTTTTGTTCATTAATTTCATTTACCAGTTCCAAATTTCGTTTAACTGCTCGACAGCATAATGACAAAATGTCCTGATCGTCCGCATTGATAACACTCTTTTTGAAATGCTGGGCATTTAAATGGTTGATGTTTTAAATTACATTTCCTACAAATGTTACAATTTTGATTAGCATTATTACTAGACAAATTTTTAATCTCACGTTCCTTATTTTGATAATTCTGTATAATATTGACGAATTCGTCCTGTTGCGAGCACTGATTTCTTATGATAGTCAACTGTTTTGATGTCGCTTCTGCGATTCTCGCCATCTCCACTGTAGATTTTAATGTTAAGCTTTCCGTCTCTAAGAGCCGCTTTTGTAGGTTAGGGTTGTTGGTTCCGAGAACTATTCTGTCCATCACCATCCGATCAGCTTCTTGGAACTCACAGCGTTTTACAATTGTCTTCAAATCCACGAAAAAGGTATTGAATGGCTCACCATCTCTTTGGTTGCGGTTATAGAGTTTGAAAGCCTCATAAACTTTGTTGATTTTGGGCTTACAAGCGTTGTCAAACGCTTCTATTATACTGTTTAATTTGCTGGCCTGCTCCTTCGACACATTTAGGCTGTTGTAAAAATCCAGTGCCTCGGGTCCAATAACGTTCAGGAACACTGCCACCTGTACGGCCGGCATCACTTTTCTTTGGTAATTCGGACGCAGTAAAAAAAATATCAAAGCACTGTTTATTTTTTTTCGAATTCTCTGCTATGTTTTCGTCGACCTTCAGTTTGTCTACTAGTCTCATGTAGTCCATTTTAGATATGTACTCGTATACAAGTCTGGTTCTAGGTGGCTTTCTGCGTGGTCTTTTTAAATCAGTTTTAATCTTCTCCGCTTTCCCCATGAACTTCACTCTTCTAAAGTCTTTCGATTGTCGGCTGCGCCATGTAATAATAACAACTTTTATTATTATAATTCCACTGTACTTTATTGTATCTACAAGTATAGTTAATTTACGTATATAGACTGCGCGTGTTCAATGGTCAGGGAGTTCCCTCTATTGGCAGCTGTCACCTTATGTCCACTGAAGAGTAGCGTAACAGTTACAATGTATGTCTTATGTACTAGATCTTTATTTGCTTACGTACTAGTTCTTACATCTATTACAAATTCAGCCGTAGAATGTTGTATAAGTATCAAAGAATTAGTAAATATAAAAGGAACCCGTCATAGACCAAGAAAAGGTAACCATTTTCTATCTCATTCATACTTTTACCCTACTCCTGAGATGACAGCGAGACTAGAATACTTATGTTAAGGATACAACGAGAAAGGAGAACCAGAAAGTGGTTACCTTTTCGTTGCACGGTAGTATTGCCACATGCTCCTTCCTTTACTATTTACTAATTCTTTGATAAGTATTCACAATAAGTTCAATATCATTATACACTTCGCTCATAGAGTGAAAGGGTATATTAACTTTGTCATGAAGTTTGTAACGCATTGAAGGAAGCATCTCCGACCATATAAAAAGTATACATATATGATCAGCATGACGAGATGAATCGATTGGGCGATGTCCGTCTGTCTGTCTGTCCGTCTGTTGCAGCGCGTTTTTCTCGGCTACTATAAAAGCTACGGAGCTGAAATTTTGCACACGTGCTTCTTATTGTTGCAGGCTGTTTGTATGTTTGATTCACCCAAATTGGATCACTGGGTCATGGGGCTGCCATAAACCTAGCTTCCAATTTGAGTTCTTCTAAGAAAAACTTTTTTATTTGTGTACCAATTTCAACCAAATTTCACACAAATGTGTTTCTATAGATAACACAAAATATATGCAAAAATGGATCAAATCAGGCCATGGGGTCATGGGGCTGCCATACAAACCAAACCCATATTGGTTCTTCTAAGAAAATTTTTTTTATTTGTGCACCAATTCCAACCAAATTTCACACAAATGTATTTCTATTGATGACACAAAACATATGTAAGATTGAATCAAATTGGACCATGGGGTCATGGGGCTACCATACAAACCAAACCCCCCATATTGGTTCTTCTAAGAAACATTTTTTTACACCAATTTCACAAAACCTTGAAATAATGTGTCTTTATCAAAGCAACTAAAAAGTTCAAAACGAATGGAATCGTACTGTGGGGTCATGCTCCGGCAACCCCTATAACATTTTCCGAGTAAATATTTTATTTGCCCACTTATTTCAACCAAGCCCAAAACTTTTGTCAAGACGGAAGAAAAAGAATAAGGAGGGGGATTAAATAAAAGTCATAGGTACGCCCGAAAAAAACTTTTAGCCCAAGCGAAGGGTATCCAAATTTCGGCCGCGCCCGAAATTAGCCTCGGCCCCCGGGGGTTGGCGAGCGAAGCGAGCAGGGGGCCAAGCCCCCTGGTTTTAAGGTAAACATTGAGTCGCTCCGGCCAAGGACCCCCTTTTCCCCCATTTGAATTTGTCAAAACGGCGCGTGTGTCCATAACTCCCCCAAAATTGAAACAGAGTGCTAAATTTTGGTTTATTGCGATTGGAGGCCAGAGTCACCCCACCCACCAAAAATCAGCTGAATTCGATAAAAACTAAGGGTACCTCCTAAAATGACCCACCAGTGTTCTACGCACTATTCACTTTATAAATCAATGAGCACTGTAGAACAAAGTTGTATTGGGTCACTTTGTATGAGAGGTACCCTTAATTTTAATGCAATTGGGTTGACTTTTACCACTCTGCTCCAATTTTGGGGGCAGTTATGGACATGCCGTTTTGACAAATTCAAATAGAGGGAAGGGGATAATGGGGGTGCTTAACCGGAGCAACTCAATGTTTACCTTAAAATGATCTTGAACTTATTGTGTATAGTTTTACAAAATTTTACGACTGAACTAGCATTCTTTCAAAAGTTATGGAGCTTTTCAAAAAGGTCTAAAATGAAAATATTCATAATTTATGTTTTAGTCTAACGCCGAAATATTTAATTAAACTCTAATCAAGAGACGCGAGAGCGTATCGTCCGCCAAAGGAAAAGAAAACGAAAGCGAACAAGTCTATGATTACCGGAGACAACTTACTTTTTTGTTTGACAGGGCTACATCCTTCCATACAACATCCCCTAAAAAAATTTGTTCATCAAAATATTACACATATCCTGCCTTTCAAAAAAAAATCTTCGATCGGCACAATAACGGGTAAAGCGCAGTATAGACTTCGGGCGGAATGAAAATGAAATTTTTGTCCGCTGCGATTTTTTTAATGAAAATGCATGCTTACTGTCGTGGAACATATCGGAAATGATGGGGAATTCCATAAGCTACAATCCGAATATGGTTCCAACATTTTTCTCGGCCATTTTATGTATTATTTTTCGATTCCCCGGCCATTTCACCGTGAAAAATATCTAATGACGAGGGAATCGAAAAATAATACATAAAATGGCCGAGAAAAATGTTGGAACCATATTCGGATTGTAGCTTATGGAATTCCCCATCATTACCGACATTTTCCACGACAGTAAGCATGCATTTTCATTGAGAAAATCGCAGCGGACAAAAATTTCATTTTCATTCCGCCCGAGGTCTATTCAGGCCTTAAGATATAGGCAATAAACGGTGAAATTTTCACCCTCACAGACTTAAGCGAGTAACCCAATTTCAGACTGGAGTCTACAGTTGCAGAAAGACTTGCTTCGCCTGGCTCTCTCCGTGATGGGATTTTTATGAAATTTGGAATGAATGATCCTCTGGTGGTCCTTCCAAAGAATTAATGTCTTCCATTTAGATAAGTGGATGGAATAACGGTAAATTAATTGGTAAATTTAACAAAAGATTTTCAACAATTGCGTCTTTCGGCTCATCGCATTGACAATTTTTTAAAACACACTGCGACATTGGGACATTAGGATATTGGGACACTGGGAGACTTGGATCTTCGGGCAGTGGAATATTAGGAAATTGGGACATTGGGTCTTGGGACATTAGGACATTAAGGCATTGGGGCATTAGGCACACTGGGGAAACTGGGACGTGGGGACATCGGGATATTGGGCCATTGGGACAATGGGACATTGGAACATTGGGACATTAGGATAGGACACTGGGAGACTTGGACATAGGGGCACTGGGATGTTAGGATATAGGAACATTATTATGACTTTGGGACTATAGGACAATCGGACATTGGGAAACTGGAACATAGGAGCATTGGGCCACTGAGACATCGGGATATTGTGACATTGGGACATCATAATATTGGGACATTGGAGCACTGCGATATTAGGACATTAGCACATTAAGACTTTCGGATATTGGGGCATTAGGCACACTGGGGAAACTGCGATGAGGGGACATTGGGCCACTGGAACATGGGATATTAGGACATTGCCACATTGGAACATTGGGATATTGGAACATTGTGACATTGGAACATTGTGACATTGGAACATTGAGATATTGGGACATGGGGCAATGGGATCTTAGGACCTTGGGACATTATAACTTTAGGACAATAGGACAACGGACATTGGGACACTGGTACGAAGTGGCATTGGGCCACTGATACATCGGGATGTTGTGACATTGGGGCACTGGGATTAAAGGACATGTGGACATTAGGGTCTTGGGTCATTAGGACATTGGGATATTAGGACATTAACACATTAGGACATTGGGACATTAGGTACACTGGGGAAACTGGGACGTGGGAACATTGGCACATCGGGATATTGGGACATTGGTACATCGGGATATTAGAACATTGGGGCTTTGGGATGTTGGCACATTGGGATATTGGAATATTGGGATACTGGGACATTAGGGAACTGAGATACAGGGACATGGGATATAAGGAAATTGGGACATGATGACCTTGAGATAATATGACAATCGGACATTGGGACACAGGGACATGGGGGCACTGGGATATAAGGAAATTGGGACATGATGACCTTGGGATAATATGACAATTGGACATTGGGACACTGGCGCATAGGGACATTGGGACACTGACACAAAGGGACATTGGCACACTGACACATAGGGACATTGGGACAGCGGGATATTGAAACATTGGGGCACTGCTATTTAGGACATTGGGATATTGGGACATTATGAATTGGAACATTGAGAAATTGGGACATTTTTACATTAGAATATTAGGCACACTGAGGAAACTGGAACGTGGGGATATTGAGCCACTGGGACATCGGGATATTGGATCATCCGGATATTAGGTTATTGGGACTTGGAACATTAGGATATTGGGACATTAGGACACTAGGATTGGGATTGGGACAGGATACTAGGACATTGGGACATTATGACCTTGGGACAATAGGACAATCGGACCATTGGGAGGGACACTGGTACATAGAACTATTGAGATATCGAGCCACTGAGATATTGGAACGTTGGGACATCGGGATATTGGGTAATTTGGACATTGGGGCACTCCGATCTTAGGACATTGGAACATTGGTATATTGGAATATTGGGACATAGGGAAGTTGGGACATTAGAGTATTGGGACATTAGGACATTGTGACGCTGGGACATTTGGATACTGGGACATTTGGATACTGGGACATTAGATACTCTGGGGAAATCGGGACATGGGGTCATTGGGACAGTGGTACATTCGGATATTAGGCTATTGGGACCTTGGGACACTTGGTATTATGCGACATTGGGACACTGACCACTGGGATACTGGGACATTGGGATATTGGAATTTTGGGAAATAGGGATGTTGGGATATTGGGACATTGGGGATATTAGGAAATTTGGTCATTAGGACAATTGGACATTGGGATTTTAGGACATTAAGTGGGACACAGGGAGACTGGGACATTGGGATATTGCGATACTGGGACATTGGGACACTAGGGTAGTGGGACATTCGGACATTAGGAGATTGGGACACTGTGATATTTGCACATTGGGACAAAAGAAAATTGGGACACTGGGACATCAGGATCCCAAAACAAAAATATTAGTTGGCTATTTAAGTATGCAAAAATATATGATATCTGACCAAAAACAACAAAGTTGTAAAAGTTACCCCGCCAAAGAAAAATTCATCTGCCGCTGGTTTTGGTCAGGTGTGTTATACGGATATATCATTGCAAAGATAATTTAATGTGGTTATTTTTCGTTTCATTCCATTTTTCTGTATCTTTTGACGTTTTTTTTATCCGAATATGGTTCCAACATTTTTCTCGGCCATTTTATGTATTATTTTTCGATTCCCCGGCCATTTCACCGTGAAAAATATCTAATGACGAGGGAATCGAAAAATAATACATAAAATGGCCGAGAAAAATGTTGGAACCATATTCGGATTGTAGCTTATGGAATTCCCCATCATTACCGACATTTTCCACGACAGTAAGCATGCATTTTCATTGAGAAAATCGCAGCGGACAAAAATTTCATTTTCATTCCGCCCGAGGTCTATTCAGGCCTTAAGATATAGGCAATAAACGGTGAAATTTTCACCCTCACAGACTTAAGCGAGTAACCCAATTTCAGACTGGAGTCTACAGTTGCAGAAAGACTTGCTTCGCCTGGCTCTCTCCGTGATGGGATTTTTATGAAATTTGGAATGAATGATCCTCTGGTGGTCCTTCCAAAGAATCAATGTCTTCCATTTAGATAAGTGGATGGAATAACGGTAAATTAATTGGTAAATTTAACAAAAGATTTTCAACAATTGCGTCTTTCGGCTCATCGCATTGACAATTTTTTAAAACACCCTGCGACATTGGGACATTAGGATATTGGGACACTGGGAGACATGGATCTTCGGGCAGTGGAATATTAGGAAATTGGGACATTGGGTCTTGGGACATTAGGACATTAAGGCATTGGGGCATTAGGCACACTGGGGAAACTGGGACGTGGGGACATCGGGATATTGGGCCATTGGGACAATGGGACATTGGAACATTGGGACATTAGGATAGGACACTGGGAGACTTGGACATAGGGGCACTGGGATGTTAGGATATAGGAACATTATTACGACTTTGGGACTATAGGACAATCGGACATTGGGAAACTGGAACATAGGAGCATTGGGCCACTGAGACATCGGGATATTGTGACATTGGGACATCATAATATTGGGACATTGGAGCACTGCGATATTAGGACATTAGCACATTAAGACTTTCGGATATTGGGGCATTAGGCACACTGGGGAAACTGCGATGAGGGGACATTGGGCCACTGGAACATGGGGTATTGGGACATCGGGATATTAGGACATTGCCACATTGGAACATTGGGATATTGGAACATTGTGACATTGGAACATTGTGACATTGGAACATTGAGATATTGGGACATGGGGCAATGGGATCTTAGGACCTTGGGACATTATAACTTTAGGACAATAGGACAACGGACATTGGGACACTGGTACGAAGTGGCATTGGGCCACTGATACATCGGGATGTTGTGACATTGGGGCACTGGGATTAAAGGACATGTGGACATTAGGGTCTTGGGTCATTAGGACATTGGGATATTAGGACATTAACACATTAGGACATTGGGACATTAGGTACACTGGGGAAACTGGGACGTGGGAACATTGGCACATCGGGATATTGGGACATTGGTACATCGGGATATTAGAACATTGGGGCTTTGGGATGTTGGCACATTGGGATATTGGAATATTGGGATACTGGGACATTAGGGAACTGAGATACAGGGACATGGGATATAAGGAAATTGGGACATGATGACCTTGAGATAATATGACAATCGGACATTGGGACACAGGGACATGGGGGCACTGGGATATAAGGAAATTGGGACATGATGACCTTGGGATAATATGACAATTGGACATTGGGACACTGGCGCATAGGGACATTGGGACACTGACACAAAGGGACATTGGCACACTGACACATAGGGACATTGGGACAGCGGGATATTGAAACATTGGGGCACTGCTATTTAGGACATTGGGATATTGGGACATTATGAATTGGAACATTGAGAAATTGGGACATTTTTACATTAGAATATTAGGCACACTGAGGAAACTGGAACGTGGGGATATTGAGCCACTGGGACATCGGGATATTGGATCATCCGGATATTAGGTTATTGGGACTTGGAACATTAGGATATTGGGACATTAGGACACTAGGATTGGGATTGGGACAGGATACTAGGACATTGGGACATTATGACCTTGGGACAATAGGACAATCGGACCATTGGGAGGGACACTGGTACATAGAACTATTGAGATATCGAGCCACTGAGATATTGGAACGTTGGGACATCGGGATATTGGGTAATTTGGACATTGGGGCACTCCGATCTTAGGACATTGGAACATTGGTATATTGGAATATTGGGACATAGGGAAGTTGGGACATTAGAGTATTGGGACATTAGGACATTGTGACGCTGGGACATTTGGATACTGGGACATTTGGATACTGGGACATTAGATACTCTGGGGAAATCGGGACATGGGGTCATTGGGACAGTGGTACATTCGGATATTAGGCTATTGGGACCTTGGGACACTTGGTATTATGCGACATTGGGACACTGACCACTGGGATACTGGGACATTGGGATATTGGAATTTTGGGAAATAGGGATGTTGGGATATTGGGACATTGGGGATATTAGGAAATTTGGTCATTAGGACAATTGGACATTGGGATTTTAGGACATTAAGTGGGACACAGGGAGACTGGGACATTGGGATATTGCGATACTGGGACATTGGGACACTAGGGTAGTGGGACATTCGGACATTAGGAGATTGGGACACTGTGATATTTGCACATTGGGACAAAAGAAAATTGGGACACTGGGACATCAGGATCCCAAAACAAAAATATAAGTTGGCTATTTAAGTATGCAAAAATATATGATATCTGACCAAAAACAACAAAGTTGTAAAAGTTACCCCGCCAAAGAAAAATTCATCTGCCGCTGGTTTTGGTCAGGTGTGTTATACGGATATATCATTGCAAAGATAATTTAATGTGGTTATTTTTCGTTTCATTCCATTTTTCTGTATCTTTTGACGTTTTTTTTTTAAATCGCAAAAACCCAAAAAAAAAAAAGATTTCTTTTCCCTTTTTTTAAGGTTGCCGACCCCGAATCGGTTGGGACTTTTTTTTCCCATAATCTGGGACTCATAACCAACCATCATGCAGTCTGATTACGTAATCTGTAGCTTAATTAGACCCCAGATTACGTAATTTGTCGCAGATTACGCAATCAGGCGTATATGTGAAAACCTCCTAATACTACTTTTCAGTAACTTTTCATACTTCAATTATTTCAATAACAGATAGACAGAAGATACAGATGTAGTTTAAGAGGGCATTCACACTACTGACAGGGTTTACGAAATCCACTATATTAATCGATTTGAAACCCGCCGACTAGATTTATAGTACATATGTCAAAATTCAAAATGCATCGTAGAATGTACTTGTTTTATTAAAATTGCAAACCGTGTATATATCTGTGTGTGTTGTAATAAATAGTGCTACAGTAAAGCGAGTGTTATTTATTATTGTGTACGCGAAAATCTGTCGAACCCACTGGAACGTCTGGAAAAGACGAGAAAAATATAACAATTGGTGTCAGAAGTGGGATTTTCAAGTACGGTGTAGTGTGACTCGTGCGCGGAATATACGACGTGAAACTGCGAGTGAGTTCGTGAATATTCAAGAACTCGACGAGAATTTGGAAAGTTGGAAAGTTCTGGAAAGTGAACTTACGCGGTCGTGTTGAAATAGTGTGGACAGATTCAGTGCGTGAAAGTGAAACTGTGTGAAGAGTGCATTCAGGAATATTCGAAAATTCTATAAGAATTTTCGGGATAATTCGCGACGGAAAATTCTAGAAAGTGAACGCAATCGTGTCGGACTAGTGTGATAAGATCCGGTAAACGTGAAATTGCGAGTGCCTAGTGAACATTCGAGAAGGCGACGAGAATTTTCTGGAAAATTCGCGACAGAAAATGCTGGAAAGTGAACGCAATCGTGTCGAACTAGTGTGACGAGATCCGGTAAACGTTAAATCGCGTGTGTTTGTGAACATTCGAGAACTCGACGAGAATTTTCGGGAAAGTTCGTGACGGAAAGTTCTGGAAAGTGAACTTACGAACTTCGGGTCGGACTATTGTTGACTGAAAAACTTCTCGAAAGTGAATTAGTGCCGTAACGTGTAGAATTCGAAAACATTCTAGAAAATTCGATTCATGTAAAATTGAACTGTGGACAGTTTATAGTCGAGAAACGAAATGCCGCGTAATATCTCGCAATTAACCACGGCCGAATTGAAGCGTGAGCTGGCAAAACGGAATCTTTCGACTTCAGGAAACAAAAGCGCGTTGCTTGCTCGGCTGATGGTCGCACTAAGAGATGAAGGACAGGATCCCGACACGGTAGAGTTTCTGGAGGAGCAAGACATCTGCGAGCCAGGTGCAGAACAAGTCTTGGACCCAATGATGCAGTTGCTAAGAGCGATGTCAGAACTATGGAAGGAACAGCATGAACGGTCGGTGAAGTCAGAGGAGACACTCATCGCATTAACTGAACGATCAGCCAAGATGGAGGAATCGATAAAGTCCGAACTGAACGAACAGAGTGAACGATCGGCCAAGACAGAGGAAGCACTCATCGAACAAATTGCTGGTTCGGAAAGGCCGATAACGGCAAAGCAGGAAGAAGCGATAAGCCATTTAAAGAATAGTCTCGAACAACAATTGAAAATAATCGATGAGAAGTCGCAAGAAAATTCTGAGAAAATTAAGACAGTGGCCGAAGAGGTTTTAAAATTGAAGAGCGATGTTACCGAAGAGGTGTGTAAGTTCAAGAGTGACCTGTCCGAAGAAGTCCAGATATTAAAGAACGATCTAGAACAATTGAAAAGAACGAACGTCAACCAACTCACGTAGAATGCAGCAGTAGTCGAAAATATCCATAAGTGGAATAGCGACCGCGAAACATCGAGAAAAAGTGAAATATTTAAAACCGACTCGAATATTAAAAGTCTAAAAGCGCCGTCTTTCGATGGGTCTTGGAACATCTACAAGACACAATTTGAGGCTGCTGCGGTGATAAATGGTTGGTCGGACAGTGAGCGTGCCACGGCTCTTGTTCTAGTATTGAGAGGACCTGCTGCTGAAATCCTGCAATCGATTCCTGCTCCACTACAGACATCTTATGTGGAGCTTGTGAAGGCGTTGGCTGGGCGATACGGTGACGAGCACATGAAGCAAATTTATCGATCACAGCTTCGTAACCGGACACAGAAGCCAGGAGAAACTCTTTAGCAATTGGCGCAAGATATTGAAAGGCTGGTTCTTTTGTCATACCCGACATCGGAGCCAGAACATTGAGACGAAACAGCACTCGATGTGTTCGCTACAGCTCTCCGGGACTGTGAACTTCAACAGGCGTTGCGGCTAGCTGATAAGCGGACGATCAAGGACGCCCTTGCTTACAGCTTGACATTTGAAGCTGCGAAGCAAGCCACCCGTAATTGTGTGCGAGTCCGAGAAAAAGTAGAGGATTGTGTCTGTCAGCGAATGAACGCATCAAGGCAAGTCAACGGAGATGCAATTCGGTGTTGGAACTGCGGTGGGAAGGGTCATGTTCGAAGGAATTGTCAATAGCCGAGGAAGACCAGAATATTCCGCAAGAAGTGTGCCCAGCAAGCGAGAAAAACGAATTGGCAAAGAGCGAACCGAGTTCGAGAAGTATCGGATGATTTCGTTGGTCGGAGAATCGGGGTAACGAGACGAGTTGTTAACAGAGATTCGAGGCGGTGCTGGAAATGCGGTGAACACGGGCCCGTGCGAAATAGATGTGAACAGCTGAGGAAGGCAAGCACACTCTGCAAGAAGGTTGTCAACGGTGATTCAATTCAGTGCTGGAATTGCAGCGAAAATGGTCATCTGCGAAAGAACTGTCGTCTGCCGAGAAAGGCAGGAACATCGTGTAGGGGTTGCGTGCAGCGAACAAGACAAACGAGTTGGCAAAGTGTGACCCAACCGGCTCCCGTTGTCTGTGAGCCGGGAAACGTGTCGGAAGAGAAGGAAGCGGAGGACATAAGAAGGCTGTTGCCAATGGAAGGTTGGAATGCGGAGGAAGTACGCAAAGCCCAGCTGATGGACGAGGATATCGGTTGGATAGTCTTGTGGAAGGAGCCCGAAGAAAAACCCTGTTGGAACAAGGTGTCAAACTTTGGGTCAACGACGAAAAGCTATTGGGCTCAGTGGAATTATCTTCACATTGACGATGGCATGCTGAAACGAAAATGGGAATCAGCGGACGGAACGTCGAGTATAATGCAGCTGATACTTCCACGGAGCAAGGTCGACGAAGTGCTGCGAGAAATGCACGAGGGAACATCAGGAGGACATCTTGGCGTCAACAAAACCTTGGCGAAAGTGCGTGAACGATTCTACTGGGTGCATGCTCGAAGTGACGTTGAAGAGTGGTGCCATAGGTGGACGAGTTGTGCAGCGGTTAAAGGACCAGCGAGGAAGATGAAAGGGGCTATGAGAACATATGTTGTTGGTGCACCCTTTGGTAGTGGCTGATTATTTTAGTAAGTGGACGGAAGTATACGCAATACCCAATCAGGAAGCGACAACAGTGGCAGAACAGCTCGTCGAAAATTGGGTCTGTCGATATGGTGTATCTTGTGAGCTACATTCTGATCAAGGGCGAAACTTCGAATCTGGAGTGTTCAGCGAGATGTGCCGGCTATTGGGAATACGGAAAACTAGGACTACGCCTCTACATCCTCAGTCTGATGGAATGGTCGAACGTTTTAACAAGAGATTGAACAAGCACTTAGCCAAAGTTGTGTCGAACAATCCGCGAACATGGGACCAACACATACAACTGTTCCTGATGGCATATCGTGCAGCCGAACACGCATCAACAGGAGAAACACCATCGAAAATTTTGTTCGGAAGCACAATACGGTTACCAGCGGATGTGAAATTTAGAATAGCACCAGCGGAACAGTCGACATATGTTCCTGAGTATGTGTACGACCTAAGGCAACGTTTGGACAATGAGCATAAGTTGGTGCGAGCACGATTACGATTGAATGCAGATCGTATGAAAACGAGATACGACTTAAGAGCTAACACTGCCGGATTCAACGAAGGAGTTCTCGTTTGGTTATACAACCCTCGTCGGAGAAAAGAGTACGTCCGAAGCTTCAACAGAACTGGGAAGGACCGTATGAAGTGATCACCCGACTTAATGATGTCGTATATCGTATTCGAGAGCATCGGAAGCCGAGAGCGAAAATGAAAATCGTACATGTGGATCGACTGGCACTTTATCGAGGCAACGATACGGAGGATATCGAAACGAGTTTTTAAGGAGGGGGTAATGTAATGTGTCTAGGCTATACGTCAACCCTTAGTTTACACTATGTCACTAACAACGTTGACGTATTAGCTTATACAACAACCCAAATTGTATTCCCTCTTTGGCACCAGATGGCGATAGTGTCACTGGCGAGACAACTTACTGGCGGTTTCTAGAAAGTGCATCACTGAAGTTTCCAGAACAGTGAAATTGGGTATATAAGGGCGTCGACTAGAGTCAGTCAGTCAGTCTAGTTTTACCCGTGGATTATGTCGTGTCGATTATTAGTAAAGTAATTAGTGAAATTGTAAACCGTGTATATTTCCGTGTGTGTTGTAATAAATAGTGTTACAGTAAAGCGAGTGTTATTCATTATTGTGTACGCGAAAATCCGTCGAACCCACTGGAACGTCTAGAAAAGACGAGAAAAATATAACAATACAAACACTTTGAAATTTATTTTCTAATGTTGAATTTTTTTATGCTGACGTTATACGAAACAAAACAGGATCGGTCACATATGGTCTTCCTACCGCCATCTCTCGGCAAGTCAAAAATGTGACAATTGACACTTTACAACTGTAAATTCATAAATTTAAAAAGAATCGGTTGCATTTTATTTCGAGTTTAAATAGTCTAATAAATAAATGAGGACGGTAATGCACTGTTCAACTGCCAGATAGTACATTTCTTTCAATCAGTCAAGTGATAATTTACAAGGTGGCGCTTAGGGGATATGTGTAATAAGAGAAGTTTCTGATACGTAACGGTTGGTAGAATTAACCTTCAAGCGGGCGCGCATCATTTTGAGACATAACCGGGCGCGCGGCGGTAATTTACCGCCCTCGTCTTTTCCCCTCCATTTGCGCTCAACCGTACAAATTTCATTCTCATAATTGAACGAAGAGCATGTCCCAAATAAGTTATCATCATAAAAACGATTATCTGGTGAACAATTAAACAAGTTCTGCAGTTTTAGCGAAGCATGTCACTACAGTGATATTACACAGAGCGCACACATTTGGAACACAACTATTTACCAAAATATACCATCCCCGAACGTTTGATGACCGCTGGGAAGGTAAAATTCACCCAATATTTTATTGTATCGCATGTATAACAGTATGTCTTAAGAATACATACTTCTTCCACCTCGATCCGGCCAACGGGAGAAAAGCTATGCGTGTTTATATGATCAGGGCGGTGAATTACCGCTCGCGCGCCCGCTTGAAGGTTAAAAGAGAACGGAACATAAGCAACTGTTTTGTATCGTGACATCACCCATTGAATTCGAAGCTTAAGGGTTCCCTTATATTAAGGAACCCTCTATTCCATTAGGAATCCTTATTGGTTAAGTGGTGACTACGAACTCCCCTTAAATTACCTTATTGAATGATGTCAATGAAACAACCACAAAAGCGCCGGTAAGTATTGAGGGCTTTGATGATCTTGTCATTAAAAATAGTAGCATTTTCTTATACTCTCGATCGGCTTCGAACCACTCATGATTATAAGCGGCCCTGCATACACCATTACTCTGAAAAGCAGGTGAAATTAAAAATCCCTGTGATGATAAAAGAAACGGTTGGAAAACAATGCCAAAAAAGAAATCAGTTAACAGTCAATCTTCTGTGTGTGAACGCAAGTACTTTTGAAATTCGTATTCGTTTTGAGATTCTTGCTTTTTAATTTTATAAATAATGATGCCGATGAACTCTTGGGTGGAGATATTTTATATCTTAAAATTTGTGCTAGTAGAGTCTGTTCGCTGAGCGATCGAAGATAGTCAACCTGTTCTGGGCATTATAGTGACCGGGAAACGGAAAGTCAAAAGGAGCTATCTGGTAAAAACAAACAAGAGAGTAAACGGCCGATAAAGGTCTGATTTTTATGCAACCTGGACCTGGTATACTTTCGATGATCCTGACTTGGATACTGTTACCGAAAATATAATTAGCGGATAATATAACAGTAAAGTCAAATGTTAATTAATTTTTCGAGAGGTTCGAGCATATCTTCAGCACTTTCTTTGCTATCTTTTTTTTTTCAATTTCAATTTTATTTCAGTTAGAATAATTTCGGTTTACAAAAGCTTAATACAGATTCCGGTTCTCAACCTTAGCTCATTAATATCAATAATTTGAACAAGCAATTCAGTTAATTAAGTTTAAAATGCTAATTAGAATAATGTTCAGGAAAAAACAAGAAAACCTGATATAATTTACAAAAAAAAAAAAAAATATGTAATAAAATAAAACTTAACCTATAAACTTAACCTATGAAGAATGTAATATGGATTGTTTAATAGTAGTTTACTTAATACATTAGGTAGTAATCATAGATTGAATAATATTATTGTTAATATTGGAGCAATTCGTTATAAATCTAGAACTATTTTTTTCTGGCTATTTCATTAATTTTCCTAATTTTTGTTTCGTAATGCAATCTTATTGTAGAATAATAGAACGGTTTGTCATAAATATGTTTGAGGATCTTATTTTGAGTTATCTGCATTTTGTTTTTCGTTGTTTTTGCATAGTTATTCCATAAAGGAGAACCATACATCGCTATTGGCTGAATGACCATTTGGTATATAATGCACTTGTTTTCGCGAGACAGTTAGGACTTCCTATTTAATAGTGGGTAGAGGGACCAAAAAGATTTCCACATTTTTTCGGTTTCGGTTTCTTATCAAAGACGAAACCACAGAGCCAATTAACTAGACAGAGAAGCCAACTCCATATAAGCACTTGTCCCAAGTAAAATTTCAAGTTGGACGCATCATGCGTCCAAAGAGAAACGATTTCGCCAGAAATAAAGTCTTCTCTTGAGTAGAGAGTATTTTCGTCTCTTATATGTCATTCTACTTCGGGTCGCTCTCACGTAGCTCCTTTTGTTTATGTGCGTATCACATTTTGTTTATTCGCGTTGCTACGGAAACAGTATGTACACGTTGGCCGCGGTTGGCCGATTGGCGATAGTTTAATGTGTGGACGCGCGTGGACGTTTTAATTATGAGAGAGAAGACAATACAAATAGCACAGGCAATAAACGTATGTAAGAATCATAATAATAAGACGTTTGCTAGCAATTGCACATTTTTTGACTGGATGAAAATCGACGAATGTGTATATGAATGAAAATGTTTTTGATGTTGAAATGATGCTCATTGAAGATTGCAATTATTACTATACAATTGATATACTGATTTTATTGCTTGGTTTGCAAGTTTCATGAAATACGTACTTATGTAGAATATGTCTGAAGATACATATGTATGTGTACATAACAAAAGGAATATTTAATTGGATTATTTTTAATTATTATGCGACATTCAAATTTCGCAACGATTTAAAAAATATGTACGTGTACGATACATCACCTTGGCAGAAGTTAGAGAAAATTAAGATGTGTACATAAGAATAAATTTATTGGTTTTGGCTACAAAACAAATTAATTGAAGTTCTGAAGAAACTGAGTTGTCTATCCGA
Organism: Microchrysa polita; assembly: GCA_949715475.1. Classification (NCBI taxonomy): domain Eukaryota; kingdom Metazoa; phylum Arthropoda; class Insecta; order Diptera; family Stratiomyidae; genus Microchrysa; species Microchrysa polita. Next base: position 36,243,988 of record OX454419.1, on the reverse strand, counting down.
TTGTAATGCACTGAATTTTGTTTCTTACATAAATTTGCTGTGATTTTGACTTTATCTTTTAACGTCTGTAGCACACAGAGGATTGAGATTGTCGGGGTATGTCATGTACATATTTTGTGATGAAAGTGCGTGAATTCTCCTTTATATTTTTATATTTTGTCTTCAATTTATGTACACACAATTTACCATTGGTTAACATATGATATGAGAGCGTATCATCCCGATTTCTTTTATTTCTTGATTCGCACTTTTGCATCTCCTGCGCTAGGGCGTGTCTATGCCATAGATGGGTGCATGCATGATATTGTATGATTTACAATACCCCGGCCGCGAAAAATAAGATACATATTTGGATTTGGAAAAAAATAATTGGATGAATGTATGCGACACTTTGTATTAATTAGAGATTCATTGATTGATGAAATATATAAGATATAAAATCGATTACAAGATGAAATATGAAATGAAGATCAAATTGGGAAAACTGCAATTTTACAGCGAATTTTCTCGGCGTTGAAGTCTTTGTGTTTTGTAAAATTCTCAGATTATGATTTTGTGTTAACAAATTTCGAAAATGTACAGATAGAAGAAATAGACAATTGTCTCGTATTTCTATACATACATAATGTCAATGAACATGCATACACCCTAAATATTTTGTTTCTTTAAAAGAGGTGTTTTCCGCCAATTCAGTTTTCCCTTGGATATTAGATTTTTTTGTCGCGCTTTATTGAGTTTTCATCAAATTCGAGTAATTCGTTAAATATACAGAGTGCCATGCTCTCTGTGATAATACAAAACCGACTTACTGATTCATAATTAAATAATTATTAAATAATTATTAAATAATTATTAAATAATTATTAAATAATTATTAATTAAATAATTATTAAACTATAGTTAAGCTCACTTAGCCAAAGACAACGTAACATATTGATATAAACACTCCTTACTCAAGCCATTCGCTTAAAAGGAGAACTAGTAACAATGAATGAATTATATAATAGATTTGTAAAACATTTGTAATAAATAAATAATAATAATAATAAAATAATAATAATAATATAAAATAGGACAAGAAATTACAAAGCATTGCAGTATTTATTTTTATATTTAAACGGATGCCATTTATATTTTCACGAATTGTTGATCTCCGTGTATTCTACAAATTAGGTTTAGTTTTGTTGAGTGCAGTACTAGACCGTTGAGTTATCGCGGCATTTGCAGTGCAACAACCGTTACACTAAATTATTATTATTTCTTTGTTATTTAACACTCTGTTCAAATATATGTATGTTTTAAAATATCGCTTCGATGTATTTAAAAATATTAAAGAATGTGAATTCATAACTTGAAAATACATTTAGAAGTTGATATCAGAATCGCGAAAGGCAAATTTAACGAATTCGGGGTAGGTAGTATGTATAGGGGGGCCAAACGAAACCTACAAACTTCAGTCACTTTTTTATATATATTTTTTTCCTTTTTGCTTCTTCTTATTTAGTTTTTAGAAGTTTCCATGGATATGCAGTGCACGTCTTGAAAATATTTTTTTTCTATTTTCGTCATAAATCTATTATTGCTATTTGCAGTATAACTGTGCTAGGGAATAGAAGGCATTACGTTTTGTAATGAAAAACAAGCTCAAACGCACATGGATGCACCGAGCCAAATGATTGGCATTTGTCTCAATGTATTTCTCATAATAAATTCGCATAACATAAATTTCATACATAAAAAATAAAAAAATATAAATAAAACAAGTTTAATTTCAGGTGTTATACATGTCTCATTTGATCCACTTTCTCTGTCGTCATCTAAAAACCCATTGCGGATTACGGATGACCTTCAATTAAACAAAATGAATATGTTCTCAGAACTGTCCCATTTCAGCTATCATTTCAAAAAGCTTTGTATTATAGTATTAAGTTTTGATAATGGGCATTACAAATATAGATTTATTTGTATTATATTGTTGGGTGTCTAGGATACGTCAACCCAAATTGGCACCAGATGGCGCTACGCCAACCCAAATTGTATTCCCTACTGGGCACCAGATGGCGCTAGTATCATTAGCGAGACAACTGGCCGAAGTTTCCAGAACATCAAAAATGGGTATATAAGGGCGTCGACTAGAGTCAGTCAGTCAGTCTAGTTTTAGCCGTGAATAAATAATGTCGAGTCAATAATTAGTGAAGTAATTAGTAGAAATTGTAAACCATGTATGTATATCCGTGTGGTTGTAATAAATAGTGTTACAGTAAAGCGAGTGTTATTCATTGGGTGAGGTTATAAAACGCAACGTTTCGCGCAACGTTTCAAATCAACCGGCCGTTACGGATCAGAAACTTCTCCCTACAAACAGATCCTCTAAGCGCCCCCTTGCGAGGCATAGCTTGATTGATTGGCAGAAATTTACAATCTGCCGTCGAACCGTGCATTTCCGCCCTCATTTATTTATTAAACTATTTATAATCAAAATAAAATGTATCTGCATCTCGTTTAAAACTGGAAATTTTAATTTTCGAGCAAAACGTATCAGCTGTGATGTGTCAATTGTCACATTTGTCACTTTCCGAGAGATGGCGATGGTAACACCAAGTCTGATCCGGATCTATGCGTTTACAGAACACAATAGGAAACGTTTCGGAAAACGTGAAACGTTACGCGAACGTTGTGTTTTATAACCTCACCCATTGTCGTGTACGCGAAAATCTATCGAACCCACTGGAAAGTCTAGAATAGGCGAGAAATATATAACAATTGGTGTCAGAAGTGGGATTTTCAAGTACGGTGTAGTGTGACTCGTGCGCGGAATATACGACGTGAAACTGCGGGTGTCGAGTGAATTCGTGAATATTCGAGAGCTCGACGAGAATTTTCGAGAAAGTTCTGAATTGTGAACTTACGCGGTCGTATTGTAATAGTGTGGACAGATCCAGTGCGTGAAACTTTGTGTCGAGTGCATTCGGGAATATTCGAGAATTATACGAGAATTTTCGGGAAAATTCGCGACAGAAAATTCTGGAAAGTGAACGCAATCGTGTCGGACTAGTGTGGAGAGATCCGGTAAACGTGAAATTGCGTGTGCCTAGTGAACATTCGAGAAGGCGAAGAGATTTTTCTGGAAAATTCGCGACAGAAAATTCTGGAAAGTGAACGCAATTGTGTCGGACTAGTGAAAAGAGATCCGGTAAACGTGAAATTGTGTGTGTTAGTGAACATTCGAGAGCTCGACGAGAATTTTCGGGAAAGTTCGTGACGGAAAGTTCTAGAAAGTGAACTGACGAAACTCGAGTCGGACTATTGTGGACAGAAAAACTTCTCGGAAGTGAATTAGTGACGTAACGTGTAGAATTCGAAAACATTCTAGAAAGTTCGATTCGTGTAAAATTGAACTGTGGACAGTTTATAGTCGAGGAACAAAATGCCGCGTAATATCTCGCAATTAACAACGGCCGAATTGAAGCGTGAGCTGGCGAAAAGGAATTTGTCGACTTCAGGAAACAAAAGCGCGTTGCTTGCTCGGCTGATGGACGCACTGAGAGATGAAGGACAGGATCCCGACACGGTGGAATTTCGGGAAGAGCAAGACCCTAGTAAGGCAAGTGCAGAAGTAGCCACGGACCCAGTGATTCAGTTGCTAAGAGGGATGACTGAGCTGAACCAGCGATTAGCCAGATCTGAGGAGGCAATGATCAAGATGGAGCAATCGATAAAGTCCGAGCAGAATGAACGATCAGCCAGGTCCGAAGAGGCAATGAGCGAACTGAAAGAACAAATTGCGGGTTCGGAAAGGTCGATAGCGACCAAGCAGGAAGAAGCATTCAGCCATCTAAAGACCAGTCTTGAACATCAATTTGAAAAGCAGCAAACGGAAGTGCTGAAGATAATCGACGAGAAATCGCGAGAAAATTCTGATAAAATCAAGTCGGTGGCGGAAGAAGTCCAGATGTTAAAGAACGATCTGGAACGTTTGAAAACAGCGAATATCAACCAACACCCGCAGAGTGCAGTAGTAGTTGAAGAGTTCCAGAAGTCGAATACCCACCTAGAAACATCGAGAACAAGTGAAATATTTAAAACTAGCTCGAATATTAAAAGCCTGAAAGCGCCGACTTTCGATGGACGAATGTCTTGGAACATCTACAAGACACAGTTTGAGGCTGCTGCGGTGGTAAATGGTTGGTCGGATAGCGAGCGCGCCACGGCTCTGATTCTAGCGTTGAGAGGACCTGCTGCTGAGATCCTGCAATCGATTCCTGCTCCACTTCAAACGTCTTACATGGATCTTGTGAAGGCGATGGATATGCGATACGGAAACGAGCACATGAAGCAAATATATCGATCACAGCTTCGAAACCGGATACAGAAGCCAGGAGAAACACTGCAGCAATTGGCTCAAGACATTGAGCGGCTGGCTCTTTTGTCATACCCGACCACGGAACCTGATCATCGGAATGAAACAGCAGTGGATATATTCACTTCGGCTATCCTCGACCGTGAACTACAACAGGCGTTAAGGCTAGCTGACAAGCGAAATATCAGGGACGCACTTGCATACAGCCTGACTTTTGAAGCTGCGAAGCAAGCCACCCGTAATTGTGTGCAAGCCCGAGAAGTAGTAGAGGATTGTGTCTGTCAGCGAATGGATGCATCAAGGCAAGCTATCAACAGAGATGCAATTCGGTGTTGGAACTGCGGTAAAAAGGGCCATGTCCGGAGGAATTGTCAACAACCGAGAAAGGCTCAAACATTCCGCAAGAAGTGTGCCCAGCAGGCGAGAAAAACGAGTTGGCAAAGAGCGAACCGAGCTCGAGAAGTAACGGACGATTACGTTTGTCGGAAAATCGATGTATCGAGACGATTTGTTAACAAAGTTCCGATTCGATGCTGGAAATGCGGTCAACAGGGGCACGTGCGAAGCGCCTGTGAACAACTGAGGAAGGCAGGCACATTCGGCAAGAAAGTTACAAACGGAGGTTCGAGACGATGGTGGAAATGCGGTGAACACGGGCACGTGCGAAGTAACTGTGAACAGCTGAGGAAGGCGGGCACACTCTGCAAGAAGGTTGTCAACGGCGATTCAATTCGGTGCTGGAATTGCGGTGAAAATGGTCATCTGCAAAGGAACTGTCGTATGCCGAGAAATGCAGGAACATCCTGTAAGAGATGCGTGCAGCGAACGAGAAGAATGAGTTGGCGAAGTGCGAAACAACCTGCTCCCGTTGTATGTGAATCGGGAGACAAACCATTCTACTGGGTGGACGTTCGAGGTGACGTTGAGGATTGGTGCAGCCGGTGTACGAGTTGTGCAGCTGTTAAAGGACGAGCATCGGAAGCCGAGAGCGGAAATGAAAGCCATACGTGTGGATCGACTGGCACCCTATCGAGGCGACGATACGGAGGAGACCGAAGCGTGTTCTGTTCGGGACGAACAGGTTTAAGGAGGGGGTAATGTTGGGTGTCTAGGATACGTCAACCCAAATTGGCACCAGATGGCGCTACGCCAACCCAAATTGTATTCCCTACTGGGCACCAGATGGCGCTAGTATCATTAGCGAGACAACTGGCCGAAGTTTCCAGAACATCAAAAATGGGTATATAAGGGCGTCGACTAGAGTCAGTCAGTCAGTCTAGTTTTAGCCGTGAATAAATAATGTCGAGTCAATAATTAGTGAAGTAATTAGTAGAAATTGTAAACCGTGTATATCCGTGTGGTTGTAATAAATAGTGTTACAGTAAAGCGAGTGTTATTCATTGTCGTGTACGCGAAAATCTATCGAACCCACTGGAACGTCTAGAATAGACGAGAAATATATAACAATATATTTAAAAATGAATTCAAAACACCTTAAATGTCTTTGCTTATATATTTTAATTTGGATGGATTTAGACTTTCGTGTCATCCTCAGCGAGTACAAAATTGATATTAAACTAAAAAAAAAAATCACGAGTTTCTTGTTTTTCATTTTATATTAGGCACGTTTTATTGTGTTTATCCCGTGCAGGTTTGGGTAGAACTTCATATAAAAAAAAATGACACTTACCTAGGTAAAGTTCACGCGTGCAACTACCCTACACGGGATAGAGCTCAAATGTAGATGGCGGACGCATATGGGAAATTTGAGGGAATTTTCTTTTCAAACCAAATGTGAGAGTTTTTCTCATCACGAGAAAAGATTTTGCAAAAAAATAATCATCTTTTGTGATAAAATCCACCACATCTAAAAAATAAGCCGACGAAGGTAAGTCAAAGATGCGCAAAAACTGTCAAATGTCAGCTGTTTGGTCTTAACCGGGATGTTACCCGCGATCGTTTTTTTCGAGTCAGATTTACCCGCGATTCGAAAAAACGTCGCTATTATGAAAGTTTCATGATTTTCCTATTGATTAATTATTGTACTCGCTGAGGCAGACATAAAAGTGGAAGTTCATCCAAATAAACATTATAAGCAAAGTCATCTTATGATCCTAAGTCTATTTTATCAAGAGTTACAGTGCGAAATGTAAAACTCAAAAAATGTAAATTCACTATAATACTTTTGGGTCTATGGTATAATTTTCTGAGAAAATATCATCACAAAGCTAATTTTGGGTAGTTTGTTTCGTCTTCAGAGCTTTTTAAGGTCAGACTCATACTTTTCCAGATATTTGCAAAAAACTGAATTTTTATCCCTTTGCCACCCCTTCCCCCTTAACCCATGGCGCAAATTGGTGTAACTTTTTACTGCGTATATTCGGCAGTGTATTCAACAATTTGGAATCAAAAATTTCTTTTTTTTATGTTTGGGTTTGGGGCTATTTTGAACCTATTGTACTAGACTATAGTAGGAGTAGCCTGTAAGTTCTAAGTTGTAAAGTAAACGACACAATAAATGTAATCACCGCGTTTTCATTAAACCTGTCGTAGGCCATCTTACAAAACTCAAGTCCAAATCACTGTAATGAGCCGAAAATTAGGCTTTTTAGAATCTCGGGATCTGCTGCCGCTTTATTTTATCCACAAATTAAATTGGATTAAGGAATTGGGAGGGTTTTCTGCGGATGAGACCCTAAAAATAAAACAAGACTTCACGGAATGCTCATAAATCTATAAGGGTTTCGGCTTGAAATGGTTTTTATAATTACGAAAAATTTTAAAAACATTCCAACTTATAATCCTAAATTTTAAAATTTTGCCCATATGGAAAAATGTGAGGAAGATGTGAAAAATTAAGACTCATATCGTTTTCTGCCCCCTAAAATTCTTCTTCCAATAAAGGAAGGAATCGTCGTCGAGTACTTTGAGTACGGAAAGGTTATGCTTCGTCGAATAGATGATGCTCAACTTAGGTGCCTCATACAAATCACCGTTTAAAATAAATAAAAACTGATTTTTCATGCCAATTCACGATTTTCGATGACTTTCATAAAAAGTGCGGTTAACGGTAAAAAAAATTTCGATTGTATTGGTAGCCTTCTTGCTGAAACAAGTTGTGCTATCAACCCTTACAGTATTGACCACCTAATGCGGGACACCCTGTATAGTGCTTGCAATATTATATACACTCCTCTATATGTAACGTTGACTCGAAGTAGCCTATAAACGGCTGAGTGAACGCACCATACCCACAAGGGGTTACGGTACAGAGAAGAAGATAGGCGATCCTTATATGAGTGTGAACTACATCCTACTCAATATTTTTTGTAATTTTATTTTAAATAGAAAAAGACCCGTTACGAATTGTAATTGTATGGACACAGACTTATCGTCGATTAGCTACCTATATAAAAGCTCTAAAAGTAACACAAAGCTCATCAATTTCTAACAAAAACAAAAAATTATCCTGCTTACTTCGACTAGCCGCAGTGTACCCGGAAAGTAAGTACATCAGCACGGTAAGTACTGTACGAAAAATCAGATCAAAATAATAATTTCATCGAAACGGGATAAATGTGATGGTGCGTAGTCGATTCCAGGGTTAAGAATCACTATAAAATTTGAAAACGCAATACACTCATCAAATGCAAGAATTACTTTTTTTATTTTCACGATACAGTCTTGACTCGGTAACCCGGATCACCTTTAATCCGGATCATTAAAAGTTCCCACCATGTATTCTATAGTCCGGATTTTGGCAGGAAATGTTGACTTTACACTCCGGATATTTATGATGTTCAAGGTGTAATGGCAGATTTGATCTCGTAGTTACTTATGGGGCAGTTTGAGCAAGAACACGGTGACTACTTTTAAAAATACATTTATGCCCACCATCTTCGAATAAATATGATGCAACAAATTAAACGTTTCCTGTCTGTGCCGCTAATACAGCAACAAAAATACATTTATCGCTATTTTATCCTCTTTTTAATTTGTTTCGGCGGTTTTTCTACAGAAAAAAATTATTGCACTTATCCGGATTTTTGGTCTTGGTCCGGATTTCCCCTTCCAATAATTAATCCGGATGATCGAGTCAAGACTGTACTTGAAAATTCGATTAAAAAATCACATGAAAAAAAATCCATTTAAAATTTCATGAAAAATCATATCCCTCTTTATAATGTGAATTCTCCATCGTCCTTCTAATTCATCAACGAATAATACATTTTTGCTTGCTTTGCCAATCATAAGAATGCAATAGATACGCACATAATTACAAACCTATGAATACCTTCGCATCTACAACGCGTACTCCTTGACAACGGCAGTTGTTTACAATTGAGAGGATTACTAAATTTGTATATCGTTCTCTCAATCAACGTTGCCGCAATGTAGCTAAAAATATCTTTCCGGCATGCACGGACCTACATGGGACTACATAGCACTACGTGCCATACTCGCGGCACCACGCGGGGTACACATAGATTGTTGAAGAGAACAAATGAGCTCTCTTCGCATGGAGGTACGAATTGCAAGGCAACGTGTAGCTTCTCTTCGTTCGATTGAAATAATGTAAATTTTTGGTGCCGTTTATTTGAACTACGTGAACTATCTGTGTACTTATTCGGCTGTGACGAAACCAAGATACTCAATTTCATTTTTCCATGGGATGCGATTTCCAAGAAAATCTAAAGGCGAATTTGGAAGTTACTTCTTTTTCTTTTATTTGAGAAAAAAGCTGCTTAGACTCATTGAGTTTTATCTTCCATCTGAAGTAATACTGGTACAGACATTCCAATTGGTGTTCGAGCTTTGACGAAATTATAGCCGGGTCGTCCCCATCACAAAATATACAAACGTCATCTGCAAAACAGGCCATTTGACATTCGTTTGATCTACGTATATCTGAGGTATATATATTAAATAGGACTGGGCTAACACAAGAGCCCTGAGGAACGCCATATGGTATTCCTTTAACAGATGAGAATGATTCTCCTATTTGGACAGTGAAATATCTATTAAACAGAAACAATTCTATAATTTTAATTAAATAAATAGGTAAACCATACCTTAATAACTTAAATAATAGTCCACTGTGCCAGACAGAATCAAATGCTCTTTGGATATCCAACGTAACGACACCAACCGATTTTTCGTCCTTAATTGACTTGTCGATATATTTGAATAACCGTAATGCTTGTCGTGCTCTGTGGCCGTGATCGTTCGGTCGCCACTCTGTGAAATAGACACTCATAGAGAAACGAGTTTCCAAACTCGGCACGACTCGTCGCAAGTTTTATTATTCAGAAGAAGATTATAAGAAATATTCTTATCGTAGAATAATAAACTAACAATGCGACTAGGAAGTGGTATGGCTGACAACTGTATCACACTCCGAATTCAGTTGTCTCTGTAAGGTTGATGACTACACACGGTAGTCATCAACGCACCATGCTCCACTAGGAGTTACGGTAATGAAGAAGAAGAAGAATGCTTGATGGACAGTTGAAAGTTTCTTTTGAAAACCAAACTGAAATTCAGGTATTATTTTTAAGCGTTCGACAACCTCGTTCCAGTTGAGACAATCATATTTTTTCCAGAACTTTGCTCATGGAAGGTAAGAGGCTTATTGGTATGTAACTATTAGGATCCTTAGGGTTTTTGTCCGGCTTAGGAATAGGTATTACTCTGGTGTGTTTCCAGGCGGATGGGAAATAACATGATTTTAAGCAAGCATTTATTATAAAATTAAGGCTAACTATCGCTTTTCTGGTGAGATTTTTCAAGACGATGTTCGATATTTTATCAAATCCAGGAGCGTTTTTAACCTTAATCGGTCTTAAGATTTTATTAATTTCATTTGAAGTCGACATGCATGATGTGCTAAAGTCACTATTGGAAGATGATAGTGTGTTTATTGCATCGCTCACTAATTTGTAACGTAGCTCATTTCCGAGGTGGGACGAAGAGTTGTGGGCACACTTTGCCACGATTGCGAAAATTAAAATCAAACATCAGCATCAACAAACACAACGTATTATAAAGAAAAAACAACTTAATTATAACATATTCAAATCTGCTTTAGAACACCAAGATTGGAGCGCATTGTATCAAAATAGTGATTCAAGCCAATGCGCGGAGTTTTTGATAAGCGAGCTTAACAAGCAAATAGAACAGGCAACAACCGAGTCTGAAATCTTACTGAGAAGAAAAGTTGTGCCTCTCAAACCTTGATGCTCTAAAGGAATAGTCACGTCAATACGTCACAAAAATTGCTTAGCTCGTAAATTAAAAAGCGAACCATTTAATATTCTCCTCAAGAGTAAGTTTAAAGCACAGAGCCAATTAACTACACCCAGCAAAAAACGTGTATTAAAACCAATGAAGTTTTTACTTTACTTCTAGTAAACAGAAAATTTCTTTAAACGTATGAAGTTTGAATATAATTAATTAAAAATGCCATTGGATCAAATACACTTTCATAGAATTTAAAATTTCAGTAGTAATAGAATTAAAGCAAGCCGACATACAACTAATGCAACAAATTACTTAGAATCTAGTAAATCAACTTCATGGGAACTATGATTTTTTGCATAGCCTCTATGTATAAACATTTTAGTTTTGTATTGCACCGCGTATCAAATAGTTACGATTTTAGAAACGTTGACAACATTCCACATCTAGTCTCATGGCAATGTGAACGGACTGGCACGCAGGCGGACCGGGTTCGAATCCAAGTTTCGGCATAAGGTTTTTTATGAATAAAAAAAATATAAAAATTTGAAATAAAAATAAATAGAAAAAAAATAAAAAAAAAATAAAAAAAAATAAAAAAAAATTAAAAAAATATTCTTTTCTATTTTTTTTTTTAATTAAAATCCAATGAAATTTTTACATAGATGAACAATCTCATTGTTATAATCGAATTTTCACTTTATATTTTCAATGATATTTCTATCATTGTCCCAAAAAGGCTATTTCATAGGCTCCAAATCATAGCCGAAATTTCATAGGTTCTATGTAATTTTTCTTTAATAAAAGTAATTTTTTTCTGGGTGTAGACAGAGATGCCAACTCCATATAAGCACTTGTCCCAAGTAAAATTTCAAGTTGGACGCATCATGCGTCCAAAGAGAAACGATTTCGCCAGAAATAAAGTCTTCTCTTGAGTAGAGTGTATTTTCGTCTCTTATATGTCATTCTATTTCGCGTCGCTCTCACGTAGCTCCTTTTGTTTATGTGCGTATTACATTTTGTTTATTCGCGTTGCTACGGAAACAGTATGTACACGTTGGCCGCGGTTGGCCGATTGGCGATAGTTTAATGTGTGAACGCGCGTGGACGTTTTAATTATGAGAGAGAAGACAATACAAATAGCACAGGCAATAAACGTATGTAAGAATCATAATAATAAGACGTTTGCTAGCAATTGGACATTTTTTTACTGGGCTAGTACACGAGATGAAAATCGACGAATGTGCATATGAATGAAAATGTTTTGATGTTGAAACGATGTTCATTGAAGATTGAAATTATTACTATACAATTGATATACTGATTTTATTGCTTGATTGCAAGTTTCATGAAATACGTACTTATGTAGAATATGTCTGAAGATACATATACATATGTATACATAACAAAAGGAATACTTAATTGGATTATTTTTTAATATTATGCGACATTCAAATTTCGCAACGATTTAAACAATATGTACGTGTACGATACATCACCTTGGCAGAAGTTAGAGAAAATTAAGATGTGTACATAAGAATAAATTTATTGGTTTTGGGGGGTACCAAACAAATTAATTGAAGTTTTGAAGAAACTGAGTTGTCTATCCGATTGTAATGCACTGAATTTTGTTTCTTACATAAATTTGCTGTGACTTTGCTAAGCTTTTTTGGTATTGTAACTAGTATAATTTTGAAAACATTGCGACCTTAGTAAACCGAGAATGTGAATTTTCAGATAATCTTTATCTTTAAGTGATGCCCACACCGGCGCGTCAGCGAATATTCGCGGCGAATTTTTCCGCGGCGTCAAAATTGTAACACACTGCGTTGTATGGAGATGCCCACACCAACGCGAATATTCGCCAGTTTTGCAGTATTTTTTCCGGTTTGAATATTTGCTACCTAATGTCATTTTATTAAAATAATTTATTTGACAGGTACAGTGTAGTACAACTTGATGTTGGTGTACCCGAAAAAGATGTAGATTTGGAATGAGTGTTTAGGAATTGACCGAGCATTTAAGTTTTGAATGTTTTATGGTATAAGTGGATGAGTAAAAGAAGTAACCTTTTTGGAAACATGAATTCCAAGGAAGGAAGGTTTTTACCCATTATTTGGACTTACACAAATAAATTGCCCTATTGTGGCAAGTCCAGCGACACCCCGATCGAATCGCTCGGCCGAAGAATTGCAGAGATATCGACTATTTTTCAAATCGACTATTTTCCAAGTGCATCTACATAGGTTGGCAACTAACAAAAGCTTACGTTTTGTGAATTATTGTACTTATCTGGGTTATCCCCTTGTAAGCTTCGCAGGAAAGATGCTCCAACGCCACCTTAGAGAATTTTGTTGCGAGTCCAGCGAAACCTTGATCGTTTCGTTGGACTCAAGGATTCCAAAAGATATCGACGGATTATCGAAGTAGTACGAAGTTGATTGTGAAATTGCTGTGGCCAACATCCGCGTTGACCGTTATCTCTGACCACCCTGTGCACTGACCGGAAAAATAAAGAGGATCCGATGACCCTTTCGGCAATTTTATGGTGAGTCTAGCGCCACCTCGGTCTATCCGCCACACCAAAGGATTGCAGAGATATCGACGGATTGCCGAAAGAATACAAGGTCAATCGTTTCATTCATGAATAGTATACGATAGGAAATAAGGATCCTGGTGGTTCGGTACTTGCGTTTGTCCCTAAGTACGCTTCAATATTCTATTGAATTGAATATTTACTTTGCATAGTTACGCCATATTTTGCTTGGTTACGCCATCGTAAGGAATCACGTAAGGATTCTACTAAAAATTATTATGTAATTTCATACGATGGCGTAACCAAGCAAAATATGGCGTAACTGTGCAAAGTAAACATTCAGTTCAATAGAGTATTCAAGCTTGTATGTAACTACGCATTTTGCGTAACCCATGCTAAGTAAACAGATACATCTATTCAATTCAAAACAGCATCAAAACAATGTTCAAGCTTTGTGCCTTTTCTATACGATAAGACTAACCATTCGACGGGCACAAGATAAGATGTAAGAGCTTTCGGTTACGCGATAGCACAGACAATCTACCAGATGTCTTATCGGTATTTTGGAGCTTAAAATTCTTCCGCAGTGCCATCTAAGTTGGAACAATTCAATTAAAGTCCAAAAGCTCGTTCAAAGCAATGGTTCGTGTCTACAAACCCTACTATCCACACCAAAAGCAGCCAACAGATGGACGACATAGAGCCTTTACGAGCTGACCTCTTTCTCAAATTTGTGTTTTGTCGCATGAACCTACCTATATGTATTCAAATGCGCTGCACTTGGATGCGCAAGTTGAACACACCAGTCCGCATCCAGCCACACAGGTAGATCGAATGTCGAATGTGACGAACCATCTCAATACCATAAGTGGAAGGTCGAAGCGTATCTTTGAAAAATGTTCGAACAGTGTTTTAGAAGAGATCGATATGTGTGTACTGTGCATGTATGCATACAGCTAGAGATTTAGGAAATGATGCATGCACCGAACCATGGTAGGCGCGGCAGGGCGGCGGCGGAGTCCGAGCAAATGATTACCCAAAAGGATCGAAAGCAATTTTCTGTTAGAGATACCTATTACAGAGAACAATTTTTTTAATTGTTGTATCTTTTGATTTAATTAGTTGTACATACTTATTTAAAATGCAAATTTTTTTACAGTCGATTGGAGGAATGTTGTTGTTTGTATATAATAAATCATAAATTCGGGAATAGTGAAATCAGTCATAGATTTATAGATTCAAAATTTATAGATTCGAACTCCGTCTTTTAATTTCAGTTATTTTTAATTTCGCTAATAACCATACTCTAACATTTTTATACCGTTCGATTTCTAAGTGAAAGGGTATATTACTTTGACATGGAGTTTGTAACGCAGTCTCGACTATACATATAAAAAGTGTATATAAATTGATCAGTCTGACGAAGGAAGTCGATTGGACGAGTGTGCGTCTGTCTGTTGCAATGCGTTTTCCTCAGCCGTTTTAAAAGTTAATTAGGTGAAATTGGTCCAAGTGCTTATTTCTATTGCAGACTGTTTGTATTTTTGAATCACCAAAATCGGACAATGGGATCATGGGCCTGCAATACAAAACCCAACTCCAACAAGCATTTCTTATAAGAAAACCTTTTTCATTTATACACGATTTTCAACCTAAGTTTACACGCATATGTATTTCTAAATAAACATCGAAACAAATTAAAATGGATGGAATATGACCATGACATCCAAGCCTATCCCCTCCAAATTATGTTGTTCTAAGACATTTTGATATTTGTTCACAAATTCTAATCAATCCTTACATCGAAACCACAAAAACATATGAAACGAGACTGAGGCTAATTTCGGGCGCAGCCGAAATTTGAATACCCTTCACTCTCCTCGGGCTAAAAGTTTTTTGGGGTGAACCTATGACTTGTGTTTAATCCTTCCCAATTCTTTTCCTTCTGTTTTCGCATATTTGATATTGACAAATTCTGTGGCGTCGATAAAACAATAATTTGAAAACTTTATTGGGGGGATTCGGGAGCATGGCCTCATAGTACGATACCATTTGTTTTACTTTTTTTTGTTTTGATAAAGACGTATTAAGGTTTTTTGAAATTGGTGTAGAAAACATGTTTCTTAGAAGATCAATTTGGGCGGTTGGCATTGTATGACAGCCCCATGACCCCACAGTCCGATTCCATCCATTCTTACATATGTTTTGTGGCATCAATAGAAACACATTTGTGTGAAATTTGGTTAAAATTGGTGCACAAATGAAAAAGTTTTTCTTAGAAGAACCTAATTTGAGGGGTTAGGTTTGTATGGCAGCCCCATGACCCCATGATCCGATTTGATCCATTCTTACATATGTTTTGTGTTATCAATAGAAACACATTCGTGTGAAATTTGGTTGAAATTGGTGCACACATGAAAAAGTTTTTCTTAGAAAAACCAAATTGGGGGAGTTAGGTTTGTATGGCAGCCCCATGACCCCGTGGTCCGATTTGAGCGATTCAAACATACAAACTGCCTGCAATTAAAAGAAGCATGTGTGCAAAATTTCAGCTCGATAGCTTTTAAACTGGCCGAGTAAAACGCGTAGCAACAGACGGACAGACGGACAGACAGACAGACGGACATCGCCCAATCGACTCAGCTCGTCATGCTGATCATATATATACATATTTTATATGGTCGGAGATGCTTCCTTCAATGCGTTACAAACTTCATGACAAAGTTAATATACCCTTTACTCTACGAGTGAAGGGTAAAAACAAACAGAATCCTACTGTGGAGTCAAGGGAATCAAGGGCCATACAGACCCAATCTCCCCAAAAAATGTTTTCTGAGATTTTTTTGTTATGGACAAAACTTCACACAAATATTGTCCTACCGACGTCACTGATACTATGGAATAAAATAGGAAGATGGAGCTGTCATTGAAACCCCACCCACAAAGCAAGTTACAATAATTGTTTAGGAACGGACGGAATCCGAATTTAATCCATTAGAAGACAGTTTATCTTTTTGGCGTTACACAGAAATATTATTACGTTTCGTATTTTTAAATCTGCAAAAAAAGCAAAAACAATCAAAATCTGATCAGATAGGTACCAAAATTGCCCTATGAATATTATTACTTCGATAAAACCCACGACGATATATTATATTATACAGATATTAATATTTTTATATTACAATTAATACAGAGGTTATTAAAACATTTTTGTAATAAAGTCGTTTTATTGGAATCTAATAAACGAATACCGAGCGTACAGAGAGCTGCGCCCGCAATACGAGGGGTTTTTATAATTTGAGTGTACCTATAGTAAATATTTTATGTACATAATATTTTATAAGCAAGAAATACCGTTACCGTTTCTCTGGATAAAAAAAGGAACTTATATGAAATGATTTCGCTGAGCCCGTTGATCTGTGTACCCACACATACCTTTCCAATGCGTATTGAAAAAGTTGACTTTTGCAACTATTAAGGGACACCCTGTTAACTTGATCCTACAAGCTTCAAAAGTATATTCAGGCCAAACACTATTACCATTCTATGCATTACCACCAAATTTAATGTTCATTGTTTAATCCAGTCGCAAAATAAGCAGAGAAAAAAATATTTAAGACGCTGCCTTGGTATTATGAAACGCCTTTAGCTGAAAAAATGTAACTGGTATAAAATGTACTCGTCGAGTCCTTTGATTTGAGTACCCATAATGTTCATCGCCGATCAAAACTTTTTTTTCAACTCTTCGGGACACCCTGTTATCTTTTCCCTATCAACTTCTAAAGTATTCATGTCAAAGACTGTTATCATTCTACACATTCCTACATGTGAACAGACGGACAGACAAAATCGATTCCATAAGTGTTTTTTGAAAAAATTCTAAAAAAACCCTAAAAATTGTTGGATTTATATCCATACAATTTAGATTGGAATTTTTCACGCATATTGCTTAAAGTAGGTACTAACATCGTCAGTTCACGTGAAATCCATGCAAATACTGTCAAAATTCTGGTGATCGTGAAATCGAATCCGCTTGGTGGTACTCACTTCACATGAAAGTCTCCACACCGGTTTTTGACATTTCGCCAGCGAAAATAATGCAGTTGCACTTTATTTCACAATGAAAAGATTTCATCGACAATCAATCAGAACGCGAGTGAACATTTATCTTACATTGAGTGAATAAAAAGCAAGTCTCCACGGCACCGTTTTCACGGGAGACATACATATATGCAAGCTTTTCGCTTGGTGAACTCAGTACATGCCTTTACTTGGAGGGGGATGCTGTCGTAATGCATGCGCTCGCATTTGAATGACTTCGGCCCTTCACGCGCATCCGTTTGACCACGACAAAAAAGCAAAAAAGCGGATAGTAAGCGCATTTTAATTTTTTTTTAAATTGTCCATCTAGGTTCTAGACTATAAGACTAACAGCGGCACTACATTCTCTCAGAGGTCGGTTTGCTTATCGCTTTATTTTGCAGGTAGTGCAGGAATAAATTTTCTTAAATTCGGTGATTTGTCCTACTTCCCAAATAAGAAGGACCGACCGGAAAGCTTTGCATACATATTTCTAAGATCCACCCTGGTCCGTTAGGTGTGACCACTACGATTCACTATGTAGCTGCTAGATAGGAAAAGAATGAATGAAAACTCAAGTAAATCCCGCGATCTCCAGAATTCATTGTTAACATAGGTCGAGGACTTTGTTGGATGTTTTGTGTTGCTCTTATTGTGATCCATTTATCCATTCGATTCCGGCAAATATGTAAATTAACGTAACCATTTTCAACATATTATATAGAAATTGTAGGACCGATGAGGCATATTCTGTCTAAATTATCATGTTTATGTAATCGGTTACAGAAAGATATTTTACGACCTCGATAACTCCCGGCGACCCCAGGGAGCCATCGCTACTTTCAGCAAAGAATAACCGCTACAGCAACAACATGAAGAATTTTCACTGATTTGAAAATACACAACTCACAACAAATTGTCAATCAATCATATGCCAGATTGTACGAAAATTGTATATATATATAATACAACAGAGCGATTATTTCTTATTCTCATAAGATCTCAAAAACATATTCAACAAACCGCACGCGCACGATATCAGCGGCTACCTGGGTCATCTTGCATGTTTTTTCTATATGCAGTTCTTTTTACCCAGATACCGCGTACCGCCACTTCATTGCATTTGCATAAGCCACGCGGCATAGGCAATGCACGCACGACATCCTGATCCGGAGCGGCTTCAGCGGCAGCCTGCGTCATCTTCCATGTTTTTTCTATATGAAATTTTCGCAGGCACATCTACCGCATGGATAAATCATGCCTACTGAGAAAGATGCAGATGATTTCAAAACATCCCAATCGGAAAATAAGCGCTCTAGAAGGCCTCTGCATGTCCACAGAGGTAAGCGCTTCTCAAGAAGCTGTATACATGTTTTTTTACGGAACTGCTTTCCAAGAAGCGCAATCGCGAATGACACTTCTCTATAAGCGTCATTGCAAATTAAAAGGAAGCGCTGAAAAGCTGTTTCTGAACGAAATGCTTCCAATTTTTCCGATTGGGATGAACGTAGATTTGAATTTCAAACTGAATCCCCGCCATACATTCACCATTAAAAGATGATATGGCACCGGAAGATGTCAGGGTAGTCGTGGATTGAATATTTGGATTACAAATAAAGTGGAACGTGTCTTTGCTGAAGAGCTTTGAAAGAGACTTTGGTTTGAATCACGAAATATCCAATATTGGATATTTTGCGGTATGCGTCCAGGGTTAATATTTTGTATGGCGTGAGAGATATGGTAGTTATTAATATGTGGCGATAGTCAATTCAAACAATCAAACCGAACACTCCCGCAACTTTTTTTTAGGGTACGGTTTAAGAAGGTTGTACTGCACTGCATATTTCCATCAATTTGCGCATGTCAATGATTTTATCCTTAGAATAAGTATAGACATGGAGAGGGAAAATGTCGAATTTCACGTTGATTGCTTTCGCTTACGCTTTTACATAATAAGTAAAGATGCTGCGACATTTTGATGTAGTGCACAAAAAGTGCAGAATGATTATAAATGTTATAATAATTGTATTTGGTCAGTTCTTGCAGTTATTCTTTATCATGTCTAAGTTCCTTCCTTACATAAATCTAATACCTTTTTTAAGGCAACAACATGATATCAGCTGTGAGTGACAGTACCCAGCGAATTATTCGCGTCGCGCCGGTGTGGGCACCCAAAAATGTGCCGCGAATTTTCCGGCGCGGACTCGCGACGGAAAATTCGTGACGCGTTGGTTTGGGCATCACTTTAAACGTCTGTAGCACATAGAGGATTGAGAATGTATGTCTGGGGTATGTCATGTACATATTTTGTGATGAAAGTGCGACAGCGTTTGCCATAAAGTCTCATAATATAAGGAATCATATAAAAAACGTTAATGCAGTTGTATAGACATGCAAAAAAAATAAAACTTTTGTCTTTTCTATAAATTCTCACTCATCAATTTATATTATGCTGTCCTATATACATACTTATTCCCAAATATGAATTTTCCTTTATATTTTGTCTTCAATTTATGCTCACACAATTTACCATTGGTTAACATAATGATATGAGAGCGTCAGCGTATCATCCCGATTTCTTTTATTTCTTGATTCGCACTTTTGCATCTCCTGCGCTAGGGCGTGTCTATGCCATAGATGGGTGCATGCATGATATTGTATGATTTACAATACCCTGGCCGCGAAAAATAAGATACATATTTGGATTTGGAAAAAAATAATTGGATGAATGTATGCGACACTTTGTATTAATTAGACACTCATTGTGCCTGTCTAGACAGTTTCAATTTTCGTTCGTCTTCATCATTTTGACAATTGAAACTTGAGATGTATGCGCTATTGAAGAAACGCATTCATTCTTGAACGCAATTGCCAATGTTAAATATTAACAACACATCATCTATTCATACAATTCATGAAAGAATTTATCATTTACCCGTCCTGACCAAAGCCGTGACACATATTTAACGATAAATAATGAACAGGTCTGGATAGAATGAGACATTGATCTCTTCTGTTCACTTGACGCAATCAATGACATGTTCAATGTTGAAAGTGGATACGGAGCTTGAAGACGATAGGGAAGACGAAAGCGCACATGTGTGGACATAGCCATTGATTGATGAAATAAATAAGATGTAAGATCGATTAGAAGATGAAATATGAAATGAAGATCAAATTGGGAAAACTGCAATTTTACAGCGAATTTTCTCGGCGTTGAAGTGTTTGTGTTTTGTAAAATTCTCAGATTATAATTTTGTGTTAACAAATTTCGAAGATGTACAGATAGAAGAAATAGACAATTGTCTCGTATTTCTATACATGCATATGCATACACCCTCTTTAAAAGAGGTGTCTTCCGCCAATTCAGTTTTCCCTTGGATATTAGATTTTTTTGTCGCGCTTCGTTGAGTTTTCATCAAATTCGAGTCATTCATTAAATACATGCTCTGTGATAATACAAAACGGACTTACTGATTAATAATATAAAATAGGACAAGAAATTACAAAACATTGCAGTATTTATTTTTATATTTAAACGGATGCCATTTATATTTTCACGAATTGTTGATCTCCGTGGTTAAGGTTTAGTTGTCGTTGAGTGCAGTAATGCAAGACCGTTGAGTTATCGCGGCATTTGCAGTGCAACAACCTTTAGACTAAATTATTATTATTTCTTTGTTATTTAACACTCTGTTCGCATATACTCGTATGTACACATATGGCCAAAAAAATAAGTACACCTATACGATTTTTTCTTATCACCCTGTAGCCAAGTAGTTACTTGAGTAAATGAAATCATATGGAAAGATTTAAATACTTAATTGGTGAGGAATCAAATAATATATACATTAGCAGATTATAATAAATAACAGCTTTCATTTACCTTGAAATAGTACGAAGTAACTAAACTAGGCTGGACAAAATAATAAGTACATGTCCGTTAATTTGATCAAAACTGCTTTTAATTAAAATATTAGACTCTAATTCGAGAAGAATTTCATTTATTTTATTATTTGAAAGTAAATGGTCCATTATTTTGCAAAACAAAAGGGTTTTTGTTGGCCCTTTGGATACAATTCTTATGGCATGTTCCCATGCATTTAGTTACTTCCAGGAAATTCCTTAAGTGATCCGTTTTGTGAAAACTTTGTTTCTAGTTCATTGATTCAACTCTCCCTAAATATTCCGGATTAAATTTAACTCTAGTAACAACACGAAAAGCCTCTAAATTTGGTTGAAGCGGATCCTTGATCAGTTTGTGAGGTATTGTTAGGGTTAACATCCTGCTGAAATCCCCATTTAAAGTGTATGGGTTCATCAGCAAAATATTCTAGGACTCTCGACTAACATTTCTTATATGGAAATTGCCTCATTGTAACGGTTATTAGGTATATTTGAACGAAACCAAACTATGAAAATTAAACCATAGACCATGTTTTTTGGCCTCCATGGGAAATAGCCAGTTGATGTAGCGTATATCATATTATTTTTTTCCTGAATTAAGAATATTACGATAAGAGTAGTTTCCAATCAAATTCATTACGATCTCAAAAATAAAACAGAATATTCTGTGAGTTTTCATTGTTCAGTCTGAAACAAGAAGAAATATCCTTCCAAAATTTTCTTGTATTGTCAACACTTTTTGACATCGCCATGGAAAGTTTTAAAGTTTTTGCCAAAACTACTTTACTTCTTGTATTCTCCGATTAACTTTTCAACGGGGTTCTATATTTTCAATATTTGCCGCGAAAATCATCAGTCATGCCAAGAGAACTTTTCTTGCCATAGTGATAATGATGAGATCGACAGTTATCCTTAAGGCCCTTACATGGACTTAACCGCATTTGAGACTGCTTTTAGTTAGTTTTTAATGAATTAAACGGTAAATACAATTTTTAGCTGGTTTATTTCGTTATTGAGAGAAGAATTTTTCCGCAATTTCAAAGCTTCGAACTTAAACGTCTTTTTTCGTACCTACCATGCGTTTTTCGCCTCTTCAGTATTTTTGTTTGTTTTTAATTTAACGCTTGTTGCATACACCAATGAATAAAAAAAAACAAATCCTTACGGAAAATAGCAAGTTGTTGTCAAAAAATTAAAAAAAACCGATGGTGTACTTATTATTATGACCAAGCTGAAAACCCACGTCGAAGCTAATATCGGGAGGGACTAAGATAATAGGGGGATGCTACCTAGTTTTTCGGTTCCTTTGGCATTGTTGTATCCTAATTGTTGTAATGGCTATCTATATAGAGTATTTCAATTTAAAAAGGGTATGAAAATTTGGCATAAAAAGGTACATGAGGGGTGTACTTATTTTTTTGTCCATATGTGTATGTTTTAAAATATCGCTTCGATGTACATATTTAAAAATATTAAAGAATGTGAATTCTTAATTTGAAAATACATTTAGTAGTGTTGATATCAGAATCGCGAAAGGCAAATTTAACGGGGTAGGTTGTATGTATAGGGTGGGCCAAATGAAACCTACAAACTTCAGTCACTTTTTTATATATTTTTTCCCCTTTTTGCTTCTTCTTATTTAGTTTTTGTTTCCATGGATATGCAGTGCACGTCTTGAAAATATGTTTTTTCTATTTTCGTCATTAATCTGTTATGGCTATTTGAGTAAAACTATGCTGGGAATAGAAGGCACATAAAGCATGAAAACATTACGTTTTGTAATGAAAAACAAGCTCAAACGCACATGGATGCACCGAGTGGAATGATGGGCATTTGTCTCATAATGAATTAGCAAAACATAAATTTCTCTGTCGTCATCTAAAAACGCATTGTGGATTGCGAATGACGTTCAATTAATCAAAATGAATATGTTCTCAGAACTGCCCCATTCCAGATATCATTTCAAAACGCTTTGTATTTTAGTATTAAGTTTCGATAAAGGGCATTACAAATATAGATTTATTTGAATTATATATTTAAAAATTAATTCAAAACACCTTAAATGACTTTGCTTATAAATTATAATTTGGGTGGATTTTGCCTTTCGTGTCATCATCAGCGAGTACAAAATTGATATTAAACTAAAAATAAAATGAAAATCATTAGTTTCATGTTTTTCATTTTATTATGAAAGTTTCATGATTTTCCTTTTGTATAAATTTTGTACTCGCTGAGGCAGACATAAAAGTTGAAGTCCATCAAAATAAAAATTATAGGCAAAGTCATGTAGAGTATTTTGAATTCATTAATAAAGAGTTTTAACAAGCCGTTAAATGCTAAAACGTTAAATAAAAATTGCGATATTTTTTGGTCGACGTATCCTTGGATACTATAAAAGGAGTGTTTTGCTTAATTTAAAGCAGAAAAACTCGATGCAATGACAATTTATAATTTTATCATCGCACCTATTTCAATACCTATGCCGAATCGTACCTACACCAAAACCATTTTTTCGGCTTGCTAAAACTCTCTAATATATAATATAAATGTGATCACCGCGGTTTCATTAAACCTGTCGTAGGCCATTGTAATGATGCAGACCTGGAAGGCGAGGTTATGGGTTTTGCCGTGCAGGCCAACTCTACCAAAGCGAGAAAAAAAACCTCTCCAGAAACGGATGATGTGATGTGTGTCGGCAGACCAACTCAGCAACCGGGAGTTATGGTGTGGGTCAGTTCACGTTTCTGGCTTCCAACATCATCTATTTACAATAAAGAATACACACATCGGCCCGTGTTCTATAATATAAATTCAAAAAAACTAAATCGCATACAAATCCCGGATCGCGAAACCAATTGAAATCGTAAGCTACACGCGAAATAAATGCGAACCGAAAGAAGTTAATAAAATAATAAATGCTCTACACGTGAAAAGGGTATGAAAATTTGGCATAAAAAGGTACATGAGGGGTGTACTTATTTTTTTGTCCATATGTGTATGTTTTAAAATATCGCTTCGATGTACATATTTAAAAATATTAAAGAATGTGAATTCTTAATTTGAAAATACATTTAGTAGTGTTGATATCAGAATCGCGAAAGGCAAATTTAACGGGGTAGGTTGTATGTATAGGGTGGGCCAAATGAAACCTACAAACTTCAGTCACTTTTTTATATATTTTTTCCCCTTTTTGCTTCTTCTTATTTAGTTTTTGTTTCCATGGATATGCAGTGCACGTCTTGAAAATATGTTTTTTCTATTTTCGTCATTAATCTGTTATGGCTATTTGAGTAAAACTATGCTGGGAATAGAAGGCACATAAAGCATGAAAACATTACGTTTTGTAATGAAAAACAAGCTCAAACGCACATGGATGCACCGAGTGGAATGATGGGCATTTGTCTCATAATGAATTAGCAAAACATAAATTTCTCTGTCGTCATCTAAAAACGCATTGTGGATTGCGAATGACGTTCAATTAATCAAAATGAATATGTTCTCAGAACTGCCCCATTCCAGATATCATTTCAAAACGCTTTGTATTTTAGTATTAAGTTTCGATAAAGGGCATTACAAATATAGATTTATTTGAATTATATATTTAAAAATTAATTCAAAACACCTTAAATGACTTTGCTTATAAATTATAATTTGGGTGGATTTTGCCTTTCGTGTCATCATCAGCGAGTACAAAATTGATATTAAACTAAAAATAAAATGAAAATCATTAGTTTCATGTTTTTCATTTTATTATGAAAGTTTCATGATTTTCCTTTTGTATAAATTTTGTACTCGCTGAGGCAGACATAAAAGTTGAAGTCCATCAAAATAAAAATTATAGGCAAAGTCATGTAGAGTATTTTGAATTCATTAATAAAGAGTTTTAACAAGCCGTTAAATGCTAAAACGTTAAATAAAAATTGCGATATTTTTTGGTCGACGTATCCTAGGATACTATAAAAGGAGTGTTTTGCTTAATTTAAAGCAGAAAAACTCGATGCAATGACAATTTATAATTTTATCATCGCACCTATTTCAATACCTATGCCGAATCGTACCTACACCAAAACCATTTTTTCGGCTTGCTAAAACTCTCTAATACATAATATAAATGTGATCACCGCGGTTTCATTAAACCTGTCGTAGGCCATTGTAATGATGCAGACCTGGAAGGCGAGGTTATGGGTTTTGCCGTGCAGGCCAACTCTACCAAAGCGAGAAAAAAAACCTCTCCAGAAACGGATGATGTGATGTGTGTCGGCAGACCAACTCAGCAACCGGGAGTTATGGTGTGGGTCAGTTCACGTTTCTGGCTTCCAACATCATCTATTTACAATAAAGAATACACACATCGGCCCGTGTTCTATAATATAAATTCAAAAAAAAACTAAATCGCATACAAATCCCGGATCGCGAAACCAATTGAAATCGTAAGCTACACGCGAAATAAATGCGAACCGAAAGAAGTTAATAAAATAATAAATGCTCTACACGTGAAAAATTGATATTAGTCATTTCGGGTGCCTCCCTTCTACTCCTCAAAGACAGCTGGTGGTGCTGCATGTCTGAGGTTACGGGTGCCAGGATGATATGGCCCCTGCGCGTCACAACCCCCCCATCCATGGGACTCCGCGCGCCGATTTTAAGGAATCCCCCAAGAATCACATTTTTTCTAACTAACGCGTCATGGTAAGAGGGCGAGAAAGAGGGAGAGAATAAAAGAGGTAAATTTATCCCGTCATTACTTTAATGTTTATCCGCGCGAAAATTTCAAATTAAGCATTAGGTGCTACACGCACAAAATGGCCGACCCAATGGTCGAACACACGGCACCACTAAACCACGAAAATTCTAAATTCAAAAAAAAAAAATCCATAACCCAAATAATATTTCGCGGCAAAGTAGAAAATTTTATATAATTTCAAATATTGTATATCTTTTTAAATGTCCTAGGAATAACACTCGGCCACTACCGTATAAACTCAATTTCAAATTCACTCCAATTCACTAAATTCTTTAAATTCATTCTTTTTTTTTTTATAAATGTAATTTGATGTTTTAATTCGAAAATGTACTTATCTTTTTTTTTTGTTTTTATCAATTTCGGACAAATCCAAATTTATATTCTCGTCCGTTTAAATCCATATCCAGACACCTTTTTTCTTCTCCATGCAAAACAAAACCGTCCAATCTCCTTCCTTCTTCAATGGCCAAAAAAAAACTAAAAGATCCTCTTTTCGCGGCGAGACTTCCAATCCGTCCTGTTGTGCACTCGCCGAAATCTCCATCCAAACTCTCGTTCGAGTCGACGCGACGTTCGAACCACCCGGCAATCTCGTTTTTTTTTCTCTCTCCTAACTGTAACTTTTGCACTTTCGCACCTGCACCAAGCATCAGACGCACGCTCCACATTTCAGCGCGGTTGCCACTTTTCACTTTTTACTCACATAAAATCGAAATTCCACAACGAGACTCGTTCTCGTGTGCGATGTTTTCGTTTTCAAATTTCCGCCCGCGTCTAACAGATGGCACAACTCAATGTTTGTAGCAGCATCCACACTTTTTCACCACTTTGCGTGCTACTGTTGCTACTATCTGGCCATGCCATCAGATTTATTATCATCGTTTGTTCTGGAGTGTTCGAATTCATTCTCGTCGAGCATCACAACGACGCACTTCGATTTCGTCAGTAGATAGAATAAGTTCAGTTTACCCGTTGTACTTATAAATCGTAAATCATAATAAATAATTGTTATCGTTTAATTGTTGTGGTTGTCATTCACTTCCCCAACAAATTGGTGACCCCTACGATTGTAATTCACGCGAGATTGTGATTTTCTCCGCGAAACTTTGTTGCGTAGCGCTCCGCAGCCCACGTGCGCCCCATCATCGGACGGCCTAGTACACCAGCCTACTGCGCATCAATTTTACTGGCAGCATCAATAAGACGCAGCATTTGTAGTTGCTGTTCAGTAACATCTTTAAAAACAGCAATTTTTCCTGGATTTTTCGGTTTCGACATCGCAACGACATGGCGGAGGACGACAAATTTTCGGACGCCGTACCCACGCTGGGACCGGACGACAGCGACACTCAAGTAAGTTCAGTAGTTGCATTCAAAATCCCGGCGTTCTGGAGAAATAGACCTGCGCTGTGGTTTGCGCGGCTTGAGGCCCAGTTCAGAACATTTCGGGTGACGAAAGATGAACTTAAGTTCGACAAAGTCATAGGCGAACTTGAGCCCGAAATTTTAGCCCAAGTGGCCGACATCGTAGAATCGCCACCCGCCGAAGGCAAGTATGAAAAATTTAAGGCGCGGATAATCAGCGCGTTCGCCGTCTCGGAAGAGGCCGAAAACCGAGAGCTGCTAGTTGGTCTCGAGCTAGGGGATCAGAAGCCGTCACAGCTTCTCCGAGCTATGCGCATGAAAGCTGCCGACCGCGTCACAGATAATTTTCTTAAGACATTGTGGCTTCAGCGCCTCCCCAGCAACGTGCAAGCCATTTTAAGCATCTCCGAAACGTCGGACTTAACCAAACTGTCCGAAATGGCCGATCGCATCTTTGAAATGCGTGTTCCATGTGGTGTCGCGGCCTTGTCCCAAGCACCACCATCGGGGCAAGACACTGTCAAAAAGGAGTTGGCGCAAATCCGGAAGTCGCTTGATCAACTTAGACTCAACAGGCCACAGAGTCGTCAATCTTCGAGGTCTCGTAAGCCAACTCCTTCTAAAATACGCGGAAACAAGGCATGGTGTTTTTATCATAACAAATTTGGCTCTGCGGCGCGTCGTTGTCGTGATCCGTGCACGTGGCAAGCGGATCAGCAAAAAAACTAGTTTCAACGTTGTCAGATGCGGCGGTTGACAGCGGACTTTTTAAAAACCGCCTCCATATTTTTGATTCATCCACTGGCTTAAATTTCTTAGTCGACACCGGCGCGGATGTATCCGTGGTTCCACGTCTGCACAAACATCGCAAATGTCAACCAGCCCCGTATCAACTCTTTGCCGCTAACGGCACTATAATTAATACATATGGCCAGAAAACATTAAAGCTAAATTTGAATCTTCGCCGCGAATTCACTTGGGATTTCTGCATCGCCGATGTCTCTCGACCAATCATTGGTGCCGATCTATTAAAGCACTACGGCTTGCTTGTTGATATGAAGAACCGCTGCATAATAGATCCTGAAACCAACAAATCTTCGAAGGGTTTCTTAAGTGCTGTCAACTATTCAGGCATAGCATTGGTAGCGAATAATTCCTGCTACCACAATCTGCTCAGGGAATTCCCAAAAGTTTGCAATCCAGCCAATCAATCAAGCGTTAAGAGCGATGTTTGCCACCTTATTGAAACTTCCGGCCCGCCTTTAGCCGAGAAGCCCCGACGTCTTAATCCGCAGAAGTTGGCAATTGCAAAGGCCGAGTTTACTTACATGATGGAAAAAGGCTACTGCCGCCCCTCAAAAAGCCCTTGGGCGAGCCCTTTGCACTTGGTCCCGAAACGAGATGGTTCCTGGAGGCCTTGCGGCGATTACAGGCGATTAAACGCGGTTACTAAGCCCGACCGTTACCCGATGCCACATATCCAGGACATCACTGCAGGCTTGGCTGGAAAAACAATATTTTCAAAGATCGACTTGCTTAGAGCATACCACCAGATCCCAATCGCCGAGTCCGACATCCCAAAGACCGCCGTGGTTACGCCGTTCGGTCTCTTCGAATTTACAGTGATGACGTTCGGACTCCGCAACGCCGCCCAGTCGTTTCAACGTTTTATGAACGACGTGCTTCGAGGACTCGATTTCTGTGTGTGCTATATCGACGATATTCTCGTGGCATCGGAAAATACCGAAGAGCACATGCAACACCTTCGAGTACTGTTCGAACGTCTTGAAAAGCACGGTATAGTCGTTAATGCGGCAAAATGTACATTTGGTTGCAGCGAAGTCGAATACCTGGGCTACACGATCAACAAATTTGGTATCGCGCCACCAGTCTCACGCGTTCAGGCAATCAAGGACTACCAATGTCCAACGACCGTCAAGGGTCTTCGGAGATTTTTGGGAACTCTGAACTACTATCGGAGATTCATCCCGAAGGCAGCCGACCATCAAGCGCTTTTGAACGAGCTGTCATTACATGGACACCCGAAACCGAGGCAGCATTCGAGCGATGTAAAAATTCTATAGCAGAAGCAACATTGCTCGTACATTTTCGACCGGATGCCCCTCTAGCACTCGTGACAGATGCATCCAATATGGCGATAGGAGCCGTGCTTGAGCAGAAACATGACGACATATGGCTACCGTTAGCTTATTTCCAGAGGAAGCTGAGCCGTGCCGAGAAGCTGTATAGCACCTACGACCGCGAATTACTCGCGATATACGCTAGTATTCGTCATTTTCGACACGTACTCGAAGGCACCGATTTCGTGGTGAAAACCGACCATAAGCCACTAGTTTATGCCTTTCATCAGAAAACCGACAAGTCTTCGCCCACACAGAGCAGACAGCTATCGTTTATTTCACAATTTACAACGAAAATCGAGCACGTTTCTGGCGAAGCTAACATCGTCGCCGACGCTTTGTCGAGGATTGAAGCAATTTCCTTGCCACCGGATATCGACTCGAAGCTTCTAGCAGAAAAACAGGCCGAAGACACCGAGCTACAAGAACTCATTTCGTCCAATCCAACATCGTTGAAGTTGATTCCTGTTTCATTTGGTCAGCAGACAATTTATTGTGACACTTCAAGCAACGTAGCCCGACCGTTTGTCCCTGAATCGCTTCGAAAAACTGTTTTCGACACATATCACCGGTGTTCCCATCCCAGTTGCCGATCCACTTGCAAGGCGATCAAAAGGAAATTCGTTTGGCCGAAGATGCATCAAGACGTGCGACTATGGTCACGCACGTGTTTGAGCTGTCAACGATCGAAAGTCGGCCGGCACACCAAAAATAGTATTCAACCGTTTGGTATGCCTGACGAACGTTTCCAGCATGTGCACATTGACATTGTTGGACCGCTGGCGCTTTCCCGAGGCTCAAGATACTGTTTAACCATCTTGGACCGTTTCTCCCGTTGGCCCGAGGCGATTCCGATTCCGGACCAAACAGCTGAGACCGTCGCCAGCGCATTCCATTCGAACTGGGTTGCACGGTACGGGACTCCCTTGGTCATCACCACAGACCAAGGCACCCAATTCGAGTCGGCGTTGTTCAAAGCATTGGGAAAACTTCTTGGATGCAAACGTAATCGAACTTCCCCGTATCATCCGTCTTCAAATGGTGCGATTGAACGTTGGCATCGCACTTTGAAGGCAGCAATCATGTGCCACGAAGACAACTCTCAATGGGTCGACGTCCTTCCTACTGTTTTACTCGGACTGAGAAGCTGCTACAAAGAGGACCTTGACGCATCCCCAGCCGAACTGGTTTTTGGAACGACACTGCGATTGCCGGGAGAATGGTTCTCCGATATTAACACGGGTGAGTGTGATCCTCATACATTTCTTAGTAACATTCGACAGCACATGAGGGAACTTCGCCCGAAGCCAGCCGCTCATCGATCAAACAGAACAACATTCGTCCATAAGGATCTACGTTCGTGCTCGCATGTGTTCGTTAGGGTGGACTCTGTCAAAAAGTCACTAACGCAACCATATACGGGCCCACATCGTGTCATCGAGCGATTGTCATCGTCTGTATATTCTATCGAAGTCAACGGTAAGACAGTCAACATATCGATCGAGAGGTTGAAGCCAGCCTATCTTGCAAACGACATGGACGGTACTTTGGTATCTTCCACACCGTCATCGAACTATCGTCCGACATCTTCGTTTTCGCCTACACACCAGTGGACTGATTCGAGTGCTGATTCGACTGACATCGTTTTGGGTACTCAACCGAGTTCATGGAGCCAACAGAGTTCATCGAGTCAACAACAACACACGTTACGACCGAGCAGTACACCAAATCGTCTTCCAGCAAGCAAAGGTTCCACGACTAGGAAGATTTCGAAATCGATTTCCTGGGCACCTGAACTTGTGCAGTCGCCACTTACATCTGCAACTATGTCATCGACTGTACACACGCCCATTTCGACATCGACCAATGCATATCCGTCAGCTTTTGTAACAAGCACTCCACGTCCAGCTATCCGACGAACTTATTTGCCGCATCCTTCCAAACGTTAACCGCACTGAGACTTGTCCGACATTGTTTGTCAACAACATCAGCTGTTTTCAACGACATCATCATTCAGGAGGGAGTAATGTAGCAGCATCCACACTTTTTCACCACTTTGCGTGCTACTGTTGCTACTATCTGGCAATGCCATCAGATTTATTATCATCGTTTGTTCTGGAGTGTTCGAATTCATTCTCGTCGAGCATCACAACGACGCACTTCGATTTCGTCAGTAGATAGAATAAGTTCAGTTTACCCGTTGTACTTATAAATCGTAAATCATAATAAATAATTGTTATCGTTTAATTGTTGTGGTTGTCATTCACTTCCCCAACATGTTTAATTTTTTTAAGCGGCAGAATATTACACCATCTTATGTACAAAACTCAAGTCCAAATCACTGTAATGGGCCGAAAATTATAGGCTTTTTAGAATCTCGGGATCTGCTGCCGCTTTATTTAATCCAAAAATTAAATTGGATTAAGGAATTGGGAGGGTTTTCAACGGATGAGACCCTAAAAATAAAACAAGACTTCACGGAAATAAATATAATATGAAAAAATGTGAGGAAGATTTGAAAAATTAAGCCTTTTGTCGTTTTCTGCCCCCTAAAACTCTTCTTCCAATTAAGGAAGGAATCGTCGTTGAGTACTTTGAGTACGGAAAGGTCATGCTTCGTCGAATAGATGATGCTCAACTTAGGCGCCTCATACAAATCACCGTTTCGTAAAATATTCACAAAATTTGACGGATTTTCAATTATTAATTTGTTTAGAACGGAAAACGTCGATTTTGAATAATTTTGTAAGTAAATCGATTTACAAATAAATTTTTCTCAATTCAGTGTTTTTCGGAAGGAGATATAATATACATTTCATTTTAAAATGTAATAAATAAAAACATAACGTTGACATAATTCAAAACATGTATTCGAATCATAAAATGTATATTCTAGACTTAATAAAAAGCTGGGTTTAATGAATGAGGAGCTCTTTTATATACTAGAGGCAGAGCGACCCATTTCGCGGTCCAAACAGGGGTTTTATTTCATTTCGCCTATATAAATTTAGGAATTTCTTCTCCCGGAGTTCCCTTGATTAATTTAATTATATGTATGAAATTAACTGCATTGTATAGGCGATCTCGGCGTGGTCCAGGAAATATATAGTGCTTGCAACATGATATACGAGGGCAGTTCAATAAGTACCCGTGTTTGAAGACATAAGACGGTACTGAGGGAAGTTGGTGTCATCATCGTGTGCTGACATCTATCAAACGACGCCAAAACAAATTCCAGACTAATTTATTGGTTAGTTTTGATTTGACTGCCATTCGAGTAACGCGTGTTTCGTAATTTTCGATAAGATGGAAAGAGATAGGTAATTCGATTTCTGTTTTTGGATCAGAAAAAATGCGAGGAGATAAAAGCGAAGTTGGATGCTATTTATGGGGACACTTCGCCGTCTATGACCACCGTTAGATATTGGTTCAACGGTGAATCTGCTCCAAAGAAGGCCAAAACGGTTTCATCGGCCGGAAATCATGTCATGGCGACGATTTTTTTGGGATGCGAAGGGCGTCATCCTTATGGATTTTTTAGAAAAAGGAAGAACGATCACTGGACAGTGAATTGCATGAATTGCGTAATGAATTGCTGCCGCATCCTCCGTATTCGCCCGGTCTGGCTCCCTGCGACTTCTTCTTGTTCCCTAACATGAAGGAATGGCTCGCGGGAAAATTTTTTAGCTCAAACGAGGAAGTCATCGCCGTATTTTGGCGAATTCGACAAATCCTATTTTTTGGAGGGGTTAAAAAAATGGCAGGAACGTTGGGAAAAGTGTATCTTACTAAAAGAGGACTATGTTGAAAAATAAAAAAAAAATTAGAAAAAAATTGTGTTTTCATTTTCAACACGGGTACTTATTGAACCACCCTCGTACACTCCTCTATATGCAATGTAACGTTGACTCGAAATATCCTATAAACGGCTGAGTGAAGGCACCATGCCCACAAGGGGTTACGGTACAGGGAAGAAGATAGGCGATCCTTTTATGAGTGCGAAATACATCATTATCATTCTAAAATGAGGAACAATTTTGAGCCCTTTTCCTAGTCAATATTTTTTGTAATTTTATTTGAAATAGAAAAATACCCGTTACGTATTGTAATTGTATGGACACAGACTTATCGTTGATTAGCTACCTAATAAAAAAAATTATCCTGCTTACTTCGACTAGCCGCAGTGTACCCGGAAGCCGGAAAGTAAGTACATCGGCACGGTAAGTACCGTACGAAAAATCAGATCGAAATCATGAACAATTTCATCGAAACGGGATAAATGTGATGGTGCGTAGTCGATTCCAGGGTTAAGAATCACTATGAAATTTGAAAACGCAATACACTCATCAAATGTGAGAATTTCTTTTTTCCTTTTCACGATACAGTCTTGACTCGGTAACCCGGATCACCTTTAATCCG
Source organism: Microchrysa polita (assembly GCA_949715475.1). Lineage (NCBI taxonomy): Eukaryota > Metazoa > Arthropoda > Insecta > Diptera > Stratiomyidae > Microchrysa > Microchrysa polita. The sequence goes on along the minus strand of OX454419.1, from coordinate 36,210,197 downwards.
GATCATTAAAAGTTTCCACCATGTATTCTATAGTCCGGATTTTGGCAGCAAATGTTGACTTTACACTCCGGATATTTATGATGCTCGAGGTTTAATGGCAGATTTGGTCTCGTACTTACTTATGGGGCAGTTTGAGCAATAACACGGTGCTGACTACTTTTAAAAAATACATTTATCGATTTTTTATCTTCTTTTTAATTTTTTTCGGCGGTTTTTCTGCAGAAAAACAAAATGATTTCACTTATCCGGATTTTTGGTCTTGGTCCGGATTACCCCTTACAATAATTAATCCGGATGATCAAGTCAAGACTGTACATGAAAATTCGATAAAAAAATCACATGAAGAAAAATCCATTTAAAATTTCATGAAAAATGATATCCCTCTTTATAATGTGAATTCTCCATCGTCCTTCTAATTCATCAACAAATAAGAAATACATATTTGCTTGCTTTGCCAATCATAAGAATGCAATACGCACATAATTACAAACCTATGAATACCTTCGCATCTACAACGCGTACTCCATGACAACGGCAGTTGTTTACAATTGAGAGGATTACTAAATTTGTATATCCTTCTCTCAATCAACGTTGCCGCAATGACCGCAATGTAGCTAAAGCACAGAATCAGAAGTATACAGAATGTTCAGCTCCATACATCGAAGTGTCCTAAGTAAAATTTCGACCTGGACGCACGGTGGGTCCATAAGAGAAAATATTTAGATGCCTTAAGCGAAGAGAACGTTCCTTCTCAATGTAGATACACTTTTGCTTGTTACTCTTCTTTTCATGCGCTACTTCGATAGATATTGTGTGAACGAAAAAAACTTATGCGTGTACATGAATGTGAATGCGATAGAGATAGCGCGACGACGACGGCCGCATAAAGATATTCGTATTGTGTAATTAGCGATGGATAAGGATAGATTGGCGGGTGCGGGTGTATGAATTGGCGAGGACGTTGCGTGATGTGTTGATATATGGTGCGGCGATAGTCCCGCGGTGACGGAACATTGATGGGTGCATGAAATGAAATGTGTGAATTCCCATTCAGATACATACATATGACCCATATCTCCGCCGCGACGCGCGGCGGCAAAGGATAGTTAAGATGCGTAAGTTATGTTTGCATCTGTAGTACATACTTGAATTGGGAAAAAATAATGAATGGGCGGCAAATTTGTCCAAAAGATGCTGTTTTTCAGCTAGAAGTGCCGCAGTGGGATAGTAATGCGATATTTTCAAAACTGTAGGTTTTCTCAGCGTATTCAAGTGGTTGTTTAAAAAAAACTTACGATTATTATATCATAAAAAAAACACTGAAAATTTAGGGACCGAAGAAATTATTTTTTTTACATTTATGTGGTTTTAACAAAAAAATATATTATTTTCAATAACAAATATTTTGCTCTAATTAATTTTTTATAGGTATGTTATATATGTACATTTGCTTATATTCTACAAAAACTAATAAATTTATAGAAATATGTGGTATATATGTAATGGTTATCCACGGTTAGAAGTTGCAAAAAGAAAGATATAAAAAAATCATATGAGCGTTATAGCACTATTTGGCATACTCGCGGCACCACGCGGGATACACATAGATTGTTGAAGAGAACAAATCAGCTCTCTTCGCATGGAGGTACGAATTGCAAGGCAACGTGTAGCTTCTCTTCGTTCGATTGAAATGATGTAAAATTTTGATGCCATTTCTTTGTACTACGTGAACTATCTGCCTAGTTCTGATGGCTGTGTTTAAAGACTATCGTAATAAGCTAAACTCCATTATTAATATAGCTAAAAGTATACATTACAATAAAGAGATCTTGTCTGTTAAGAGTAACCCAAAAAAGTTATGGAATAAAATCAATGAGATTACTCTCAGAAACAAACAAGAACAGAACAGTGTTCCAGAGATTCTTTCAAGAACAAACAACATACTAAGAGAACCTTTGCAAATTGCTAATTTAATGCATATTTTTCTAGTATTGCAGAAAAAATAACAGAAAATATTCCCCATACACCTTACAATCCATTGAATGAGTTTTCATTCCCATGTGATCATAATTGCAGATAAATCTGAAATATTGTCACATGTAAAGGATTTAAAAAATGATACATCGCTTGTTGAGGATATGATAACTTCCAAACACTTGAAAGAATTAATAAATTTTTTAATAACACCACTATGCTATATTTTCAATTTAAGTCTAATAACTGGTGAATATCCTAATGGTTTTAAAAATTCAATAGTAACTCTAATTTATAAAGCAGACAGTAAGACAGTAAGTTTAAATAATTATCGACGAATATCGTTGATATCAAACATTGGCAAAATCTTTGAAAAATGCTTTAGGTCGCGTATCAATAATTTCTTGGAATACATAATATACGTCAATCAATTTGGGTTTCGTGGAAATAAATGTACAACTGATGCATTGTACCGAGTCACCAATATCATAAACAATGCTAGGGAAAATAATGAAAAAGTTATAGCTGTTTTCTTAGACATCAAGAAAGCGTTTGATACTGTGAACCGCGAAATTTTATTTAAGAAACTAGAACATATTGGACTAAGTGGAAACATAATTAAACTTTTGAAATCATATCTCCATGGTCGGACCCAAAAAGTTAGAATTAGTAGTATAAATAGTGAAAGGGCTTTCATTATTCACGGAGTTCCACAAGGGACTGTTTTAGGACCTATTTTATTTAATATATATGTTAATAGCTTATGCGAATTACACCACTCTGACAGGAGATTTGAAGGTCAAATTACGGCTTATGCTGATGATACTGTGGCCATATTAATAAAACTTGTTTTCTAACTTTTGGAAATCAAAATGTTTAAATAATTATCGACGAATATCGTTGATATCAAACATTGGCAAAATCTTTGAAAAATGCTTTAGGTCGCGTATCAATAATTTCTTGGAATACATAATGTACGTCAATCCTCCTGAACTTATATTAAGCCTTAATTCGGCTAAGATTATACATAAAACAGACACAAAATACTTGGGGGTGATAATAGATCATAATCTAGATTGGAAAAAGTATATCGTAGGACTTGCAGATAAATTACGAAAAGTCATGTATATTTTCTTCAGATTAACCAATTATGCAGATCTTGAAACAATAAAGATGGTATATTTCTCAACTGTACAGTCAACAATACAATATGCAGTTGAAATATGGGGATTAGCACTTAAAACATATCTTGCCACTCTACAGAAAGTACATAATAAAGTAGTTAAAATATGCCTAAGATAATCAAAATTTTATTCTACTACTGATATGAGGCGTATGAAAGTTTTAAGGTCATGAATATCCGCCAATTATTTTGTCTAAACGCTTTAAAGTTTATGTATAAGCACGAAGAACTCCGGATTCCTCATTTGTCCATCTATCAAACACGAAGACAAAAAACTCAACCATTATCTACAAAGCGCAATAAAAAAGCTTTACTGCCAGACATTTGAGTTTCCTAGGTCCAAGAATGTATAATGTAGTCCCTATCCAACTAAAAGAAAAACTAAATTTCATTAATTATAAAACCAAATTAAAAAGATACGTCTTTGATAACTCACAATAATATAGCTAGAACACTTTAAAGAAATCACTTCACTAAAAATTAGAGATTTTTTTTTTCTTTCTTTTCTTTTTAATTTCTAACTCGCCTATTTTACTAATGTGTTCCTTCTGAAATTTATACAATTTCGATGAAATGAATTTTTTTACGCCCTGTGGCGCGGGTCAAGTGTGCCTCCGTCTTTCCCGACGTGTCGTAAGAGGCGACTAAAGGGACAGGAGAGAATAAAACTCTCCTGAGTTTCGAACATATCCCTACAATTGTGCGCGCAGCGACTCTGTTTTGTGCGCTCAAGGGTTCAGATATGTACGAAACTTAACAAAAAATTGACCCCTGTGGTTTTTGGGGTTAGAATTATGCCACAGCGTTCCCAGCTTGTCGTAAAAGGTGACTTGAGGGATAGGGTACGTAGGCTTGTAACCCGCGTACTTGAAATTTTCTTTACACTCGAAACATTTAACGAGCGTCGAATACCTCGGACTGATTGGTGACATTAAAATCATAATGAGGGATCTCAACGCTAAAGTCGGGTCAGATAACCACGGATTGGAACATCTTATGGGAAATCATGGGTTAGGCGACAGAAACCAGAATGGCGAGATGTTTATAGAGTTTTGTAACTCTTGTCAGCTCGTCATTGGTGGGACTCTTTTTAAACACAAAGATTGCCACTTATCAACCTGAACCGAGATTCTGTAAGGCGACAGTTGACTGGCGATAGTCATTTTGGAATCATCTAAGGCGACAGTCGCCTTATGTATCTTATATGGCCGTCATTTTCAAGGCGGCAGTCACTTTCATGAAAAATTTACCATAAGTTCAATACGAACTCTTGTTGAAACATCAATTGTGTACCAATAACACAATGTGGCATGGCATAACCAATAATTAACGCTGAAACCTTTCTTCAAAAAGTAAATTCCATCTAAATTAACAAAGCGACAGTGCAATGAAAATGAAAATGAAAATGTCGTCCTTTGGAATCATGTAAGGTCATCACTTTGTATACGGCGACAGATGGTTTTTGTGCTCGCTGTGCTTCGTGGGACAGAGACAGATATATGTATGTGCTTTTGCATTATACACTTACGGTCAAAAGTATCGACTCAACCTAAAAGCACGTGTATTTGTACGTGTTTTTCGAAAAGTATAGCAGTTATCCATAAAAATCGTATGTCATTGAAAAGCTTAAGGCCTCAGCTTTACGTTGGTACCATTTTAACCAATATTTAGTGAGCACTTTTAAAATTGATGCTCTTTGAACGAAAACGTAGCGAAAATGAGCAAATATGAAAATGGATTTTGGTTAGGTTTTTTGCAAATAAAACAAAAACTGTTGGAAAATAAGTTAAGTATTTATTATTTTAGTATTTGGTATTTCCTCCTCTTGCTCTAATGACAGCTTCCAGTCGATTCTGCATTGATTTGATCAAGTTGCTGATGGTATCTTGAGGAATACCGTTCCACTCCTCCTGCCTTCAATTCTTCAGTGGACGAAGGGACTGGATTTCTGGCTCGGACTCTTCCCTTGAGTTCGTCCCATAAGTGTTCAATGGGATTGATGTCGGGACTGCGCGCAGGCCAGTTAAGTGACGACATATTGGCTTCATTCAAGAACTGCCGAGTGAGGCGCGACGCATGACACCGGGCATTGTCGTGCATCAAAGTAAAGTTCTCGCCAATAAATGCTGCATAGGGCACAACGTGGACACGGAGAACATCGGTAACGTATCGCTCAGCTGTCAGCCCTCCTCCTCGGCCTCCTGCGGGCACGAATACGAGATCCGTTTTTCCCTCCAATGAAATGCCAGCCCACATCATACAGGAACCGCCAGGGCCGGATTTCCCATATGGGCAACCTGGGCTACTGCCCGGGGCGGCAGCATTTGAGGGGCGGCAAATTCTTAAATGTTTTCATTGGTCTTCATATTCGTATTAATCCAAAGCTCCCAATCGCAACCTCAACTCAAATTTTAATGTGATTCCGCTTTCAAAAATTGGGAGAAGCATTAATTCACTCTGAATGGCGTGGCAGCCTTTAGTTCGGTTAGAGTAGGAATATAAATAATCTTTGTTTCAGGCATTGGCTTCACTTTAAACATTATGCCGAAAGCCACATTAAATGTTTTAAATACGCGAGTACATGGCCGGTAGCTCCTGATTTTCACTTTTCGAGCCTGTATGTAAAATTGCCCCAGAAAAACGAAAAATGATTCTGGTAATAGCGATCCTTTGAAAAGTTTAATCTAACCACACATTTTCGTGTATTCTATTACTTCTTAAATGTGTCCCAACATCAAATTCGCTGGGAATCAAGGATTTGGTTTCGGGAGAGGTTCAAGCCTCGATATTAGAAATGCGGCATTGGCTATCAAATTTTACAGAGCAAAATGGAAAATTCCACAAAAAATGTAGTTCAACTCAGGAAAATATCGAACTTTTTAGGCCCCGAATGATTTTTGCTGAAAAACATCAGTAAGTGCTTTCCAAATTCGTTTTCGTGATCTTTTTCACCGAATACAAATTAGGTCAAGGTGTGTTCAAAATTTACCGTAGCTTTCTTAATTTTAGGTTTTTTTTTTGGTTTACATTTTCTGGTTAAAAGTGATATTTGTTGGGGTAATTCGCAAATTATTTCCAAAACGATCCACAATGAAATAAAAAATTCAGAAATTGAAAAGGTATTTAGACGAACGCATTTCTAAAGAAAGTGAAAAGCCGAATGCAATAAGAATTGTACAGTTTTCTATGTTGTCATTGGAGTTTCAATCATTCCTAAAACAATTTTGGGAGGCGCACGGAATACCTGGATCCGTCCCCTGGGAAGCAACATGAAGAAATTTCCAAGCAAACAAAATACGCTTTCTGGCAAAAAATATGAAATTTTCAATTTTTCGCCCGCTAACGTTTTGTCTACCTTTCCTTTGTGTATGTGACAACTACTACCATTAAGCTTATCTACACTCAGAAAAATGGGCCCCGTAAATTTAAAAGTATTTGTACCATTATTTCAATTGGACGGCAATTTACCAGATTTCTTCACAAAAGTAAACAGATGGAATAATTAATATAACTGGAAGAATCTTATTGAGATATTTTGTATGGAATGAAATGTGTCCTGTAAATCCAATGGGACATCAGATTATATTTCAATCAGTTTGTCTCATTAAATTTACAAGATCTGATATGATTAACTAATAATAGGATGGATCCCATTTGTTTTATATGACGTCCTATTGCATTATTGGGATAGGCCTTTTAGTTGAATTGCAAGCATATGTATTTTGCAAGATAACCAACATCATGCTCCGTAGCCGAGATCGTTCGGTTGCCTACCTGTGACTTGGTAAGTTTTAAAGAGTACTAGCAAATCGGATGTTCAATACTCGGCCTGGCCAAATATCGTGATTCTTAAAAAAATCCACAAAGACGAAGCGTGTAAGGTATAATAATATGGGAAAATATAAAAAGTATAGTTCGATAAGACTACGAGTGAAACGATTTTTTTTATTACATAGGGTTGATCCTATTAATTCAATAAGATATATCCTATTGGAAAATAACTAGATCATGTGGTTATTTTAAAATGAGTCAACTATTAAAACAAACGGATATTTATCGAGTTGATGTAATGGTTCCTATATTTTTAAAGTAATCTGATTTTTCCTATTGACTAAAAATAATGGGACAAAATGATTAGTTTAATGGGATTTCCCATTGAAATTTTTCTGAGTGTAGTGGCGGAGGGCGGCAATTTCGTTACTGCCCAGGGGCGCCAGAGAGGCTAAATCCGGCCCTGGGAACCGCCGCCGTATGCAACCGTTTCAGTGAAACAGCACTGCGCAAATCGCTCAGTTGGACGCCTGTAGACTCGACATCTTCTGTCACTGCCATGCAGACACATTCTCGACTCGTCAGTGAACAATACTGAGCTCCATTCCGTATCGCTCCAAGTAAGATGATTACGAACAAATAAGAGGCGCGCTTGTCGGTGTCGTGCAGTCAATTTGGGGCCCCTGGCAGGCCGTCTTGGAGTGATATTCGCTTCCCTTAATCGTCTCCTTACCGTGCGGTCACTGACAGCTACTCCGCGAACACTCCTCAGGTTCCGCTGCGCAGCAACACCCATGAGGAAACGATTTCGTAACGTACTTGTTACAATGAAACGGTCGTCTCTCTCTGAAGTGGATCGAGGGCGGCCCGTTCTTGGTCTCGAATTAAAGCTACCAGTCTCTCGAAATCTCCTGCTAACTCTCGAGACAGCAGACTGACTCATTCCAAGACGGCGAGCGACGGTTCGCTGACTATGATTTTCCGACAATAGGGCTACAACTTGTGCCGCCTGTTCTGGCGTCGTATCCATTGATGACCAAACAGTGACTGAAATTACTTCAGATGTAAAGGCCAGAATAGACCTCGGGCGGAATGAAAATGAAATTTTTGTCCGCTGCGATTTTCTCAATGAAAATGCATGCTTACTGTCGTGGAACATGTCGGTAATGATGGGGAATTCCATAAGCTACAATCCGAATATGGTTCCAAAATTTTTCTCGTCCATTTTATGTATTATTTTTCGATTTCCCCGTCATTAGATATTTTCCATGGTGAAATGACGGGGGAATCGAAAAATAATACATAAAATGGACGAGAAAAATTTTGGAACCATATTCGGATTGTAGCTTATGGAATTCCCCATAATTACCGACATGTTCCACGACAGTAAGCATGCATTTTCATTGAGAAAATCGCAGCGGACAAAAATTTCATTTTCATTCCGCCCGAGCTCTATACTGCGCTTAAGTTACCTAACTTTCCTGATGCAACTGATAATGAGAAACCGATTACGGGCGCTTTTATAGGGGTAGTTTACCTTACCTGACCTTTACCTGAAACTTAAATTTTTCTGGGTTTTTTGTTATAAGTGGCAATAATTTAAAAAGTGCAAAGCAAATGTTGATAAAAAGGGTACCAACAGGTAGCTAAGGTTTCGAACTTTTAAATGACATACGACTTTTATGAATAACTGTCATACTTTCCAAAAAACACGTACAAATACACGCGCTATAAGGTTGAGTCGATACTTTTGACCGTAAGTGTAGATACTTTAGGGTCATCCGACACCATGCAATGCAAACGTACATATGGTACGTATGGACGAGTTCCCAAAATGGACTTATATTGTCGTCCATCGTACAATCGATTCCATGGTATATGAAAAGCGTAAGGAATATCTTTATGTTTTTGAATGTGTAGATGCGTGTGTGTGTGACTCGTGTGACTGCTCATGTTTGGTTCGTTGGTGTGTGCTTTATTTGATGACAGTGTCGAAGTAAAGCTATCTTTAGGAGTGAAAATAATGAGTGCATTCAGCGAACGAAATTTACTGGAAATGCTACAAGAATTACCCGCCACCGACCTCCTCCCCCACTGAAAAGCCTTCACGAGAATTTAATTGGAAGATAACTTTTCTGCTACATTTTTCGTTCGCTGAATGCACTCAATATATTTTTTGAAGATGAACATTCATCGCTAATTTTGATGAAGAATGACCGTTACAGCCACAAAATGAAGAAGAGCCACCGATTTATATGAAAAACACACACAACACCACTGTTCAAACGATCGGAAGTATGTGTGGCGTGGCGAACCTAACAGATCATATCCCAGCCAGCATTTAACACGTTTGTAATCATTATTTCATGCAACACGCGTGAGCACATATTGCTTATTCATTCATCACGTTTTCATACAAGCAGTATATCACGATGTCCCCCTATTTCATGTATATATGCATTTGCGCCTTATTACGGATAATCATTATAAAATCGTTATTCGTAAACATTATGTAATAGTTAAGTATCATATATATTCAATGCATCAATAAATAATTTAAAAAAAAACACGTGCGACGGTGAGCTTCGAACTCATAATCCTATGCACCGAAGGTGCGCGCTCTAACCACTACTCCAGCCAGACTATATTATTCGCGATTCTAATCAACCCAGCAACAAAAATCACACTTGAGGAGAAAACCATTATATTTTTTATATGCATGATCCGTCGACATTCCTTCAGCTGACCATCATGTATCTAACTTTAAATGCGTCCTATCGATACATAATGCCGATTCGTGATTCATGAAGTAAAGCTTATTCGTGGCTATGTTCACGGTACATTACGCCGATGCTGGCTGGGATGGCACCTGAAGACGTCAGGCAGGGTGGATAGTGGATTGGTAGTGTGTCTTTGGTGAAGAGCTTTGAACTTTGAGCGAAACATTAAAAGTTCATTATTGGTTATTGGATATGTCGACAAGTTAGCGAAACAACTTTTGAAAATTAACTCGGCGGCGGCGCGCGCCTTTGCAGTAATTTCGGGGATCGGGGGATCTGTCGAAATGAAAATGTTTGTCTCTAGGAAGAGCGTGTATGAAGATATTTGTTCGATGCGTTAGCGGTATTTCCACAATATCTTTCATAATATTATATAGAACTACACATAAAAACAGTTGCATGTAACCACTTTTTTTATTGGTATTGATTGGCTAAGAATGTGGATTAAATCAAATCAGTCCAGAGAAATCGGCAAAAAATTATAAACGAACTATTAACCCGCAGTTATCCTTTTCCTGCCATGCAGCTTATTTTTTTCCAGATGATTTTTAGTTAATTTTAAATATTTTTTCTCAAACGGCGATTGTCTGGAGTTGATAAATTAGTGATTCTAAAATGAAAAAAAATATGAAACGGGAAAAAAAAGCTAAAAGTCGACATCGAACAAGCAAGTGACAATTGCCCATTCGAAAATATTATCTTCCTTCGACAGGGTTGTCGAACCATAGTGTCAAATCTATACCTACAATGCCCACGCCCCACAGTGCGTCGTTCCATAGGCAAAAATAAAAAAATTGACAATTTTTCCTCGGAATTAAAGTTAGCCAATATCAAAAAGAACATGCTGGAGTATCCGAATACAGTCTTGACTCGATAATCCGGATCAATTATTGCAAGGGGTAATCCGGATCATCGGAACATCCGGATTAGCGCAATCACATTTTTCTGAGGAAAAACAATCGTAATAAATAAAAAGGCGGAACAAAAGTCGATAAATGTTTTATTTTTTAGAAATTAGCCAGCATCATGTCATTTGCTAAACAATCCCGTAAAAAAGTACGAGACCAAATCCACCATTTCACCCTGAAAATCTCAAATATCCGGATTATAGAGTCAAAATTGCTGCCGAAATCCGGACTATAGAATACATAGTGGAAGTATTGAGTGGTCCGGATTAGCGTGATATCCGGATTAAAGGAGATCCGGATTACCGAGTCAAGACACATAGTGGAAGTATTGAGTGGTCCGGATTAGCGTGATATCCGGATTAAAGGAGATCCGGATTACCGAGTCAAGACTGTATGTAAAAAAAAATTTATTGTTTCGTTTTTTTTAGTAATTTTATGGACTAAAGTTGAAAAATATAAAAACTTAAAAAAATAGGTTGTACTTTAACTTCGATTTCCGATCTTTTCGCAAGTTTTTGGAAACCATAATAATATTTTTTAGAATAAGTATGTTCCACTAAAACTCTTCAGATAATTGTTTTTTCTAAAAAAAATTTTATTGAATAAAAAATGTAAAAAAATCATTAAAATATGAAAAAAAACTTTAAATTGAGATTAAAAAAAGCGTCACAAAACGTTTTGGGTGGTTGATATTTTCCGAAAGATACAAGTGTCTACTTTAATTTAAACTAGTATTGGTTTGCCTTTTTTTACGCAATTGGCATTTTTACTGAACTAGTTTCTAGGAAAATGGCAACTGGGCTATTTCTAAAGTCACTAAAAGTGATAATTTTAACATAATTTAAGCTTATACACATTTTTCCGATAGAGGAGATAATAAATTTCAAGCACGAACAAAACAAAATATTATAAATAATTTTAATCAATTAATTAAATTAAAAATTCGATTAATTCAAAAATACCTAAAAAATATAAATATAAATACATAATGCATATGGTTTTCTATGGAATTTGATTTCTGAAGTCTAGTGTAAACCATATCATGTAAAAAATATTTATAATAATATAATAATAAATTGTTATTAATTGAAAAAATCGTTAAAAATCTATAAAATACGAAAAAACTTTCAACGTGAGATTTAAAAAATACGCATCGAAAGATTTAGAGTAGCTATAATTATTTTTGCTTTTTTAATGTAATTTGTATTTTTATTCAGCCAAATTTATTAAAATTTTTCGATAATTTTAAGGGTACTGGCGAGTGGTCAAAGCATCAATAAAGAAAAAATTGGGGACCTTCTAGATCACACCAAAGGGTTATACATATTTAGAATTATACCCGTGGTACTACATGTTAAGTAGTTGCACAAGGTTCTAGTGCACGGAGTTGAGGTAATTGATTCCTTCCATTTGCCAATTGGAAATTTATCTGAGGATGCCTAGGAGGCACTGCATAAGGAAGTTAGAAGGAATCGATTGCCTCACACTTGTAAGTTTTCCAGAACCAGTTCCAATAAGGATTTAATGCAAATGCTCCTCTTAAGCTCGGACCCTTTCCTAGCGTCCCTGCGACTCCAAAAATTAAGAAACAACATCATATAGACGCAGAAGTCAATTCATACATAAACCAATTAGATTCTACTTCCCATTGCCAATTTTTATGTAAGTTTTTACTGGATTTGGAAAGCGACGATGAGTCAGAATAAATTATAAGCATGTATTTTGTTAATATTATTGTTATTCTATAAAATAAAAAACGAAAAAAAAAAATATTTTATCGAAACACGACTTCGGGGGATGCATATCCCTGAATTATTTAATTTTTTGAACCACTATATCTCCAAATCGCAAAACTCCGTTTCTTTGAAATTTATATATTTTAAATTAATTTAAAATATTTAAAATTTTGAATCATACGAGTTGAACTATAGTGGTTAACACGTCAAATATCTAGCTCCTACAACAAATCAATTTTACATTATAAAATAATGGCTAATTCGTGTGGTTCCTGCAAAATTCTCATTGCCAACATCAAAGACACAATAAAGTGCACTAAATGTGATCAATATTATCACTAATCTAAAAAACGAACCAGGACCAAAAAGGAACGCGAACATTGGAAATGTGACCCGTGTATACAGTTAAATCAGAACGAAAACTGTGACTTCGATGGTGACGGTGAATCTATGTACAAAAAAACTAAAATCCGATCTGAAGAACATGGACAGTGTTTCCAAAAAGCGTTTTGATGAACTCTCAACATCGGTTCAATTCATGTCGAACAAATTTTACGAGATATTGGAAATTGTCAACGAACTAAAGGAATAAGTCACCGAGAATATGGCTCTTAAAGAAGAGGTTCGCATATTAAGTGATGAAAACAATCAATTACACCAAGAGCTGCGCGCAAATAATCTATGTATTGTCGGAGTCAACGAAAACCCATCCGAAGATACGATCGAAAAAGTTCTGGAAATCGCGACCAAAATAAACTGCGTTCTGCATGAACATAACATTAGTGATGCATACCGCCTATCACGCCGACCGACAGCAAACATCAAAATCAGGCTCCAGCGATCATGTAAATGCGAATGTGAGTACTACCACGATTCTATGCAAATTTACTCGGAAAATCATGCGAGACCGGTTCCTGCAACAATATCGAAATTATGCACGCTCAACACGCTCAACTCACCGAAAATGTATGTCAACGAACATCTAGCGCCTCGTGTTGCTCGGCTATTTCACGATGCAAAGAATCAGTTGAAGCCTATTGGATATAAATTTATCTGGACGAAAAACGGCAAGATATATGCAAAGAAAGATGAGCATTCAAGAGGATTTATAATAAAATCGAAAGAGGACATTTCTGCAAAATTGTAAGGTAGTTTCCCCTCTTTTATTTGTTTCTTTTTTGAGCATATTTATTTCCCTTAATGATAGAAGTCAATCAATTTTTAAATGATTCATATACAAATTTTACAACAATTTTGCGTAGTACTAATAATTGTAAGCACTTTTTGAACGATAATAGCACCTTTAAAATATTTCATATGAATATACGAAGTCTGCCAAAACATTTTGATGAGCTATCACTACTATTGGCGGACTTAAATTCTGAATTTGACGTCATCGTGTTATCCGAAACTTGGCTAAACGAAACCGATTGTTTCAACATTAATGGTTATCAAATGTTCAATGGGCCAACAAAGTATAACAAATGTGATGGAATTGTTGTCTATATAAAAAACAAATATAGTGTGCGGGAAATTAATCACCACATTGATGATGCAAATATTGTTGATTTAATTACATCTCATGAAAAAATTGAAGTCGCCATTACAGCTATTTATAGATCTCCCAATTTAAACATTAACAATTTCTTGCACTCTTTAAATTCGTTTTTGTACAGTAAACGCAGCATTAAAAATCACATGATAATTGGAGATCTAAACATTGATATCCTACGCAGCAAAATGTCTCCAATATGCAATGAATACTTAGATACGTTGGCAAACTTTGGTTTTCTTGAATATTTACACGGAAACACTAGATCTACTCTATGGGGAAAATCAACTTGTTTAGACCATATTTTCATGAAGTCAGACTCTGCTTTGTTTTTTTTCGCCGGCTATTTTCGAAACATTTGTAACGGATCATTTCAGCACTTTAGCTAAAATTAAGTTTCCAACTATTGAACCCTTAGGCAGTCGAGCAATTTCTCCAACCATTCTTTCAAAGCTCGATTACAATAAAGTTGAAGCTAATATCCGTGCAGTCAACTGGGACTCATTAATGCTTTGTAATGATGGAGAAATTGCCATTGAACTTCTTTTTGATATTTTCAGTGAAGTTCTTGCCAAGTCGTCGGTTATAAGTGAAAATTCCGAAAGGAGGAAATTTCGTCCATTAAAAGCTTGGATGACAAAAAGTATAGTTGTCTCTATACGGCAAAGGGACAATTTGGCAAGAGCAGTGAAAAAGTGTCCCCATAATGAAGAACTGTCTACAAAATATAAGTCTTACAGAAATAAGTTAACAGATATTATTCGGTCGGTTAAAAACAGATACTATTCTAATGAAATAAATAAGGTCTTAGGAAATAATAAAAAATTATGGGGGGGAAAATTAATGAAATAATATCCTGTAATCGGATAGTTTAATCACACCATCGTTGATATTTGTAGGGAAGATGGCACATTAACAGCGGATAGAAAAGAAATAGCTGATATATTGAATAATCACTTTAGTACTGTTGGCGAGAGACTTTCAAGTGGCGCCGATCCGATCCGTAATAATGTTTTTTCTGACGATATAAGCACATCCGATACACTTACTTTTCACATGTTCCCTATAACAGTTAATGAAATACTTCACCATATAAAAAGTCTAGATTGCCAAAAGTCCCCAGGTATAGACGGGTTTAGCGCTCGATTTTTGAAAATTACAGCTGTCCATGTCGCGTTACCCTTGGTTCATTTTTTGAATTGTTGCATAAGACAAGGCATTTTGCCATCCAAATTAAAAACAGCAGTAGTTATACCGTTGTATAAAAGTGGCGACAAGTCCGATCCAAATAATTACAGACCGATTTCTCGAGTATCTATTATCAAAATTGTTCGAAAAATGCATTAAATCTAGACTTGAAATTTTTCTTAAACAAAACAGTATTTTGGCTCCCAACCAATATGGTTTCACTTCTGGTTCGAACACTTCCAATGCCCTCTATGATGTGACTGAATACATTGCGAAAGCACTAAATAAACATGAAAAGCCCTTAGGAGTATTTTTGGACTTACAAAAAGCTTTTGCCACAGTGAACCATCGCTTATTACTAATGAAACTGGAAAAGTTGGGGGTTAAAAACCAAGAATTTGCATTGTTTCAATCGTATTTAAAAGACAGAAAACAAGTTGTTAGAGTCGAAGGTCAAATAAGCTCTCTAAAATCCGTTAAGTGTGGAGTTCCTCAAGGGACAGTTTTGGGGCCCATACTATTCCTTATATACATAAACGATCTGTGCAACATGGA
This sequence comes from Microchrysa polita, assembly GCA_949715475.1. Lineage (NCBI taxonomy): Eukaryota > Metazoa > Arthropoda > Insecta > Diptera > Stratiomyidae > Microchrysa > Microchrysa polita. The sequence continues at coordinate 36,194,550 of OX454419.1, read as the reverse complement.
AAACGAAATTAAGGGCGGAATTCATAGTCCTTACTTATACTTAAGGGAACCCTTAAGGGACTGACGCTATTCATAGTCACTCAATAAGGATACGGTTAAGGGTTTCCTTATTCGTTAAGGTACGTATCTAGTAACCTTACATGAACTCATATATTTGTTGACATATCCTTATTCAAACACTTTGAAATTTTTTAAAAATTTTGAATTTTTAACTACTTGATATTTTTTTATATCTTATTTGTCACTTTCAATAGATATGGCAAATAAGTTAATCGTTTATTTAATGAGGCAACGCCCTAATAAGTCATGTCTATGAATACGAAGCTCCCTTAAGGGTTCACTTATATAGGGAAAACCCTTATTCCTTAAGGGAATCCTTATTACTTAAGTGGGACTATGAATTCCGCCCTAAAGCTCATATTGTCTCATTTGCCGATGACACGGTGCTTCTTTTTAAAAGTTTAAGTTGGGAGGAAACAATAAAAATGGCTAACGAAAGTTTAGTGGCAGTAGCTGATTGGTTGACTAACCAGAAACTGCACCTAAACCTCCATAAAACAAAATGCATGCACTTTGAAATCTCGCCTGCACCAGTATCTAGAGACAATTCGGTAATTTGCGTTAAAGATTTTATTGTAGATAAAGTCAGTGAAATTAAGTAGGTACCTAGGTGTAACTATTGATCCAGCTTTAAAATGGGATTCAGACATCATCCAAATTTGCAAAAAATTGAGGAAAACACTGTACATGTTTCATTTGTTGCGATACGTGGTAAGTGTCAACATTTTAAGAAATGTGTACTTTGCTATTTCTCAAAGTGTAGCACAATATGGCATAATATCGTGGGAATCAACTTACACAACTGCACTTTCACCTCTCAACAATCTTCAAAGTCTCATTGTGAAAATATGTTTAAATCGAAGTAAGTTTTCATCTACAACCCAGGCTTTTGCTGTGCTTAAGGTTATGAACATCAGACAACTATATGCATATACATTATATAAGTACATGTATCAAAATCGTTCAAAATTTGCAATACATTCTACAGGATATCTCACTCGTCAAACAAACACATTGTCAGTTATTAAATGCAGGATAAGTGTCATGCGAAAACATGCTAGCGCATTAGGCCCAAAAGCTTTTAATTTATTGCAGCCAAGTATTAAAAATAGATTGTCAGATACAAATTATAAAAAAATATTAAAAGAATTCGTTTTTACTACTCCAAATATATTTGCAGAAATTACAAAGATCCTCCAATAATTACTTTTTGTGTACATGGATTTTTATTGTTAAAAAAAAATGAAATTATTGTATTCTTACAACTTTATTAACCTATTAACAATCACTATTTTTCAGCTCTCACGCTCAAGCCCTTAAGGCTTTTGTGAGTTGCAATGTATTCCAATTTGTTTTTTATTTTGAAATGTCCAAATTATTATAAATGTAATTGAATATTGCAATAAAGTATAATAATAATAATAAATAGTGACACTTGAGCAATGTCAGAGTGAGAAAATATTAAGTTTTAGGGCGGAATAAGTAATAAGGATTCCCTGAGAGAATAAGGGGTTTCTCTATATAAGTGAGCCCTTAAGGGAGCTTCGTATTCATAGACATGACTTATTAGGGCGTTGCCTCATTAAATAAACGATTAACTTATTTGCCATATCTATTGAAAGTGACAAATAAGATATAAAAAAATATCAAGTAGTTAAAAATTCAAAATTTTTAAAAAATTTCAAAGTGTTTGAATAAGGATATGTCAACAAATATATGAGTTCATGTAAGGTTACTAGATATGAACCTTAACGAATAAGGGAACCCTTTAGGAAACCCTTTAGCGTTTGCTTATTGAGTGACTATGAATAGCGTCAGTCCATTAAGGCTTCCCTTAAGTATAAGTGAGGACTATGAATTCCGCCATAAATTTAGGCTCTGCAAAGATATTAAGCATTTTATAAAGCCCCCAAAAATGGGTAAAATTTATAGATTTCTTTCTTGAATATCTCAGAGCTCAGTTTTACCGGATAATAATTTTTTCACCAACTAATGTTTATTCTATACTTTAGATAATAGCTAAGTTTCAAGAAAATTGGTTATCCGGTTACCAAGTTACGATTTTTTATATTATAGCCTATCTTTATACCATTTATTTTCCTCACATTTTCATCAATATCTCGAAAATCCATCATTTATTCATCTTGAATTTTATTCAGAATTGAGAACCTAACTAGCTAAACACATCCACTAAATTTCATAGAAATCGGTAAACGCGTTCTTAAAATATTGATTTTTGACCACCCACTCCATACATTCGACGCACTATGGCCCTGTCAAGAAAAATCTCAATTTACTAACATTTACTCTAATGTAAATACAATTAACCCTCACTAAATATGTCAGTATTCTAGACCCACTATCGCATCTATATCCTTTAAAAAAATGTGCATCCTCACGCCAACGCCAATTTCACGCACCAAAAGATATACATATATAGCAATCATTATGTATAAAAATGACTACCATCCACCAAGTATCTATACCCGCAACTAAGCATAAAACCTATGTATGTATGTATATTAAATGATCATAGATTGTACGCGCAAACCTGAGTCATTTATCCGATGAAGTGCAGCGCTCCTGTCCTAGTCCATTCCCTAGATTTTGTAGTAAAATATTAAGTTCTTACATCATAAATAATTCCACAAATCCTCCAAAAGTGCCCTTTTGTTTATTACTTCACACCAAACACTTTTAGAATATCGAAATTGTATGAACTCTCAAGCCATTTCCGTTATTTTTCGAATTTCGTATGAAAGCGACAGTACCAATGCTGTCGCTAGAAAGTGATCGCTACTGGCGACAGTTATGGGCGATTATCGCCTAAGATGATCCCAAAAAAAAGCTCTGTCGCTTTTCGACCTCTGGGTAGTAGTAGCTATCTCTTTCATACACACGCCCGACGGGGCCATCACTTTCGATTATCGCCATTGGCGATGGCGATTATCCCCTTACAGAATGTACCCTCTGCACTTCTCTAAATGGCAGAACTGAGAACCAGATAGACCATATTGCTGTTTCCAAAACGTGGAGAAACTGTATCCTGGACGTTAGGGCGAAACGTGGTGCTGATATTGCCAGTGACCACCATCTTGTCATCGCAAAAATGCGTTTACGAACGGCAGCAATCCAGCGTCCTAACCGTGCAAATATTTGCCATAGGTATAATGTGCAGAAGCTCAAAATTCCATCAACCAAGCGTGCGTTCTCCACCGCTTTGCACGAAAAAGCTACTGCACCACCACCAAATGAGAATCCGACAATTGAAGATAGATGGAAAGTCGCTAAGGATTCATTTATTTCATGTGGCGAAGAAATTTTAGGACGATTTGATAGCGGTAGGAGACCATTTATTAGCGACTCTACTTGGTCTCTTATCTCAGCACGCAAGAGAGTTAAGGAGCAGATTAACTCAGCTGATGACTATTCAGCTGAAGAACGATACAGAGCTGAATACCGTTCGCTCCAAAAAGGCGTTCAGAGGAGTGTAAGACGTGATAAGCGTAACAATATCAACGCACTTGCGAAGGAGGCAGAGGATGCAGCTCTCCGCGGTGACAGTGGAACTCTCTTCAAACTTATAAAGCCATTAACTGGCGGATCTTTATTAACGGAACATCCTGTGAAAGATAGGAAGGTGTTCAGCTCGTTACCGAAGAACAACAGCTACAAAGATGGAGAGAACACTTTTTAGAGGTCCTGGATAACACTTTCGGGCCTGCAAGTGTATCTTCGTTGCCTGCAGAAGACGTCCCTCAAATAGACGGCATTAGTTCCGGTTCATTATCCAAAAAGGAACTAACAGACGCTATCAAATCAATGGACGCCGGTAAAGCCGCCGGGATTGATGGAATTCCGACAGAATTTTTAAAAGCGGATATTAACGCTACAGCGGATATTCTTCTTCCCTTAATCCGAGAGTGTTGGGAAACTGAAACTCTTCCCAGTGAGTGGAAAAAGGGCCTAATTATTCAAATTCCGAAGAAAAGTTGACCTGAAGAATTGTAATAATTGGCGTGGGATCTGTATACTTCCTGCTATTTCCAAGTTGATGGCTAAGATTGTTTTAGGACGAATCAAGGAAAAAGTCGATAGCACATTGAACGATGAACAGGCTGGCAATCCGCGGAGCGGAGATCCCCATTACATCTCATGTTCATCGACTTTGAAAAAGCCTTCGATAGTGTTGATCGTCAGTACATCTGGGATGCCTTACGAAGACGAAATATTCCAGATAAGATAATCTCCATCATTAAGGAATCCTACAATGGAGCCCAATGTCACGTCTTGCATAAGGGCAAGCTTTCAGATCCTTTTGAGGTGCACAGTGGAGTGAGACAAGGCTGCATTTTGTCACCTATTCTCTTCCTTATTGTCATTAGTGATGACGGCTCCGCACTTCAATTACATCGTAACAAAGGTATCAGATGGAAATTGTTTGAACACTTTCAACATCTTGAGTACGCTGACGACATTTGTCTTCTATCAACTAATACGGATGATGTCGCTCAAATGACAGAAGCTCTGAATTGCGCAAGTCGTAATGCGGGGTTGAAAATCAATGCTGCCAAGACTAAGTTCTTGAGCACATACCCAGGGGGGCTGTGTGAAGTTAGCCAGTCATTTTTTTGAAATTAGGTCCTTTTGCTCGGTGAACCGTTTGTTCTACAGCGGCTACGTTTGTTCTTGATTGCTCGCCAATTAATATCGTTTGTTCTTCTCTAATTATTTAATTATAGCAACTTTAAAATTGTGAGTGTGAACTTAGCCAGTCATTTTTAAATATGGGTCGGAAAGGTATAGGTTTGGTATCAATCGAAAGCCAGACGTTTGTTCATTTTGTAGGGCGTTTGTTAATCCTGGAAACGGAAGGATACAGGAATTATTAAGGAAAAAGAGATTAGTTGTGACGTCATCTTCACTCAACTAACGCCATCTACTCAGCTCAGCTGTAGGGGCAACCCGTGTCCCGCGAACAATTTATGCAAGATCCACACCATCATCGTGCAGCTGAGCTGAGTAGATGGCGTTGGTTGAGTGAAGATGACGTCACAACTAATCTCTTTTTCCCTAATAATTCCTGTATCCTTCCGTTTCCAGGATGAACAAACGCCCTACAAAATGAACAAACGTCTGGCTTTCGATTGATACCAAACCTATACCTTTTCGACCCATATTTAAAAATGACTGGCTAAGTTCACACTCACAATTTTAAAGTTGTTATAATTAAATAATTAGAGAAGAACAAACGATATTAATTGGCGATTAATTAATGGTTCACCGAGCAAAAGGGCGTAATTAAAAAAAAAATGACTGGCTAACTTCACGCAGCCATCCAGGGGGGCAAAGCGGAATTTGTATTTCGGGACAGGCATTCGAAAAAGTTGATGAATTTTGCTATCTCGGGAGCGTAGTTACAGCAGATGGTGGAGCGGATGCTTATGTTAAATCACGGATAAACAAGGCTAGGGCGGCTTTCTTCAATTTGACTCCTTTCTGGCTAAACAACAATATTTCCAGACGCACCAAACTTCGAGTCTTCAATTCCAATGTGAAATCCGTGCTGCTATATGGCTGTTCAACCTGGAAGGTGACTAAAGAGATTACTGATAAGTTGCAAACTTTTGTAAATCAGTGTCTACGGCGCATCCTACATATTCGTTGGCCGGAGATCATTTCGAACGAGGATCTCCTCACTATAACTGGCCAAGAAAGGATATGCACTTCGATCAAAAGACTTAAGTGGCAATGGATAGGTCACACCTTCCGAAGAGGGCCCAATAACATCGCAAAAAAAGGCCCTGAACTGGAATCCACAGGATTCCGGAGCAAGACGCCGTGTTGGACGGCCAAGGAACACATGGAGAAGATCGGTAACAAGCGAGGCGAAAACGCTAAATCTTACATGGTCGCAGCTAGCGCCGTTGGCGCAAAACAGAACGATGTGGAGAGTAGGCGTAGTTAATGCCCTATGCCCCACAAGGGTTTGACAGGAACTAGAGAGAGAGATAATTTTTTTGCTAAATCTTAATTATATACTGTAAAGTAAACTGTCACCGCACTCGCGCACAAGAATTTATCTTTTGCGAGTAGCGAGCTTTGAAAATTGTTTATTTGTAAATAATTATGTATAAAAAGAAAAGCTGCAATAAATATATTACATATTATTATTATTTAGAAGCAAAACGAAAAGGAACAGGGAGGATTGTTCCCCCGATCCACTACTTAGGAGCAAAGTAAAGTTCCTGAAACAGATTGACGACATGTCTTCAAATCGTTTCAAGCTCTTGGCCGATCTTCCCGAAAACACCGAACCATCCACAAACAAAGAGCCCACCACCAAAAAGGTAAAATGTCCACCACTCCACTAGTATTACCATCAATACAGCGATCCAACCTTGATGTCATGTTAAGTGAACTAAGCATCAACGATTTCTCAATCCAATACACTTCGACGGGAATAAAACTTACCATCGAAACTTATGGAGGACTTCGAGAAAATAACTAAAATGTTGCCCGCCAAAGGAAAAAAACGAAAGCGAACAAGTCTATGATTACCGGAGACAACTTGCTTTTTTTTTTAGCCTTCCACGCAACATCCCTAAAAAAATTTTTTTTTACCAAAATATTTCACATATCCTGTTCTAGTGCCTTTCCAAAAAAATCTTCGATCGGCACAATAACGGGTAAGATATATGCAATAAACGGTGCAATTTTCACCCTCACAGACTTAAGCGAGTAACCCAATTTCAGACTAGAGTCTACAGTTGCAGAAAGACTTGCTTCTACTGTCTCTCCGTGATGGGATTTTTATGAAATTTGGAATGAATGATCTTCTGGTGGTCCTTCTAAAGGATCAATGTCTTCCATTTAGATAAGTGGATGGAATAACGGTAAATTATTAGGTAAAGTTCACAAAATATTTCCAACAATTGCGTCTTGCGGCTCATCGCATTGAAATTTTTTAAAACACACTGCGACATTGGGACATATTGGGACACTGGGAGACTAGGATCTTGGGGCAGTGGGATATTAGGAAATTGGGACATTAGGGTCTTGGGACATTAGGACGTTAAGACATTTATTTATTTATATATTTCATATATTCCACTGAGCAGGAGCTAGTCCTATAATTACAGTAGCACAAACAAAAATAGAACAAAAATTTAAGAGATAATAGGATCCAGGTAATTACAAGTAAAACATAAGTATTATTTTATAATAAAGAGTATGAAGAAATTAAATGTTTAAATGAAATTCAGGAATTTTACGAATAAGTTCGCGCTTAAAATAAAAAAATGATCGCGCTAAATTACCTAGCTCAAGAGAATCGTATTTACGCATCATCCTTATAATAGGTGAGTAAAAATATACTTCAAGCTCCGCTGTAGGAGGATCAAAAATAAGAATCGACCGCGTATTATATGAACGCTGCCTGAAGACTATATCCGCTGAAAGAGCTGATCGAATGTAGCCGAAGCATAGCTTAAATAGAAAACATTTATCAAGGTAGACTCTTCTTTTTTCCAAGCTCATCAATTTGAGAAAATTTAGGCGTTCTGGATATGATGAGGATGAAAGGTTGAATTTATAAAAAAGGTTGGGAGTAAAGTTACGCTGAACAGCTCTAGTGCGATTATATGATTATTAGAGTTCGGGGACCATACTATTGACGCATATTCCAAGATACTCCGGACCAGAGAAATGAATAAATTGACCGATGTCGAAATAGATTTTAAATCATGAGAGCAGCGTAATACGAACCCAGAAAGCCGAGATGCCCTGGTTATGATGCCAGAGTAGTGATCAGTGAATTTGAGTTTAGAGTCGAAAGTAACGCCAAGATCCTCAATAGTACAAACGTTTTTTAAATGAGTAGAGTTCGTGATATAGGTAAATGAAATGGGATCGGGTTTTAAGGAGAATATTAGGACAGAACATTTGGTAACGTTAAGCGATAAATCATTTTCTAGACACCAGGACGATAGCATATCAAGGTCAGATTGTAACGCTAAGCAATCATATATAGAGGATACGGCAGCGAAAATTTTGCAGTCGTCCGCATAGAGAAGAGTACGACAATTGAGGATATTTGGAAGGTCATTAACCCTTGTGTTGCCACCCGGGTACCCGGGTACCCATCTTGATACGTTTTGCTAAATAATTTTTTTCCCAGAAAAGATTGTCCAAAACCTTCTCGAATCTCCATGATTTATTCGAATTTGTCTCGAAATTTGCATTCTACGTATTTATAGAAATATTTTAACTTAAACAATTTTGCATTTGAAAAAAACAACACGTATGAGGTATGAGCCACCCGGGTACCCCGATATAAAAAGAATGATTTTCGTATAGAATATCGTATACAATTTCGAGTATATCGTAAAAATGCGTACACTTTTCTACCTCTAGCGTTTCTTTGATCGTTGCTGTTAGTAACCACTTCTATAACTGACCTTCCTTAGTACTTTTCGATTGTGGTTTTCTTTCCATGCTTTCGCATGAATTGCTGGTTAGAAAATCACTCTCCTATCATTAGCATAGCTAATTCTTCCGAGAGCTGGCGTAGAAAAATTCTGCGCCCGTTAGTTTTTTTTTGCAAGCATATCATTGTTTTCATAGTAAGTAACGTACGTGCTACTGGCGATATCGTAATGGAAAGAATCGCCGGTTTTTTCTTCTTCGGAACATACGAACAGATGGTACCTCCTCGTCAAATCCAAAGGCGTCGACAATAACGGTCAACAGTTCGTCAGTTTCATTTCTTGAGGAATGCATTTTGTTTTTCAAAATAACGATGATAGTGAGATTCCGTAACAAAACTTTTCATTGCTACTCTCCTCAGCGTTTCTTTTGTCGTCATCGTTTTCTTTTATTCGTCCATCGAAACTCTCTCAGCAGTGACTGAATGCCTGGCTTCTTCACGCCAACGGCAATAATTCAGTGCATGTTTTGTATACGCTAAGTTCTCTAAACAAAACTACAATCTATTCTTAACATTCCTGGTAAAAATACAAACAATTATTTTCAGCTACAATGGACTTTTAGCAAGAGTTTCATAGGGGGGTACCCAGGTACCCGGGTAGCAGATAGTGTAAGTTTTTTTGGGTGGCAACACAAGGGTTAATAAAAAAAGTAAACAAAATCGGTCCTAAAAGATTTAGGAAAAAAATCGGTGGATACATTGTTCTGCCAAACTACGCTGCAAGACCTATTAACGAGATATGACTTAAGCCAAGTAATAAGATGAAAAGGAAAGATAAGATGAGCAAGTTTCTGAAGTAGCAATGATTGATTGACTGAATCAAATGCTTTAGTAAAATCGGTGTAGATAGTATGAACGTCGTCATGATTGTTCAAGGATTTAGCAACAAAATTAACAAATTCAGCCAAATTCGTAACCGTTGACTTCATCTTACAAAATCCATGTTGACAGGAACTAATAACATGCCCAAAATTGTCTTCAATGTACATAGTTAAATTCGATGCGCTCCAGGATCTTAGAACATGATGAGACTAAAGAAATCGGACGGTAGTTGGATGCGACGTTTAGGTCACCTCATGGCCGGATTTAGCCTCTATGGCGCCCCTGGGCAGTAGCCAAATAGCCGCCTACCGCCACTGGTTAAATTTGAAAGTAGTGATAATTGTATATACATGTAGGCAAAACGTTAGCTATGGTGTGCTTTGTGAAAAAACATTTCATATTTTTACGCGAGTGACCGATGTAATTTTGTTTGCCTGACAATATGGTGCTTCCGAGGAATGGAGCCAGGTGAAAGTCCATAGGGATCGGACCCTTCCCGAAATTGTGTAAAAAAGCATTGAAATTCAAATGACAACATTAACGCATATATGCCCAAATTATTTTTTTCTCGAATATTTAAGTCTTTTTGGTATATATGTCAAGTCGACAATACTCTAAAGCATATTTTCGAAAAAAAAAATATTTGTTTTACTGTTGTTGTTGTAAATAATAGTCGCCCCAAAAATGGGGCATTGGGCATGTTGGGCTCCATATAGATTACATATAAATTTGCTTGAGCCATAAAGGGAAGACACAAGTAAATGTAAATTTTATACTGTTATTTGGTAAAAATTTATTATTTTGAACTAAGATCCTTAGGTGGGGTCGAATCAAGAGGCATTTACAGGCATACTACATTACATTATAGATATTTATTTTTGCCTCAATTGGACGTTCATCTTGAATCGTCTCAGCAAGTCAACGACCCTTATTGGGGTCAAGTGGCTCCCGTGAGTGCAATGGGTGGCTGCGACGGGCGAATGTCAAAGGACTTGAAGGAACATCCCTAATTACAAGCTGCCAGTACACAGTAAAGGCGAATAACGCACAACGAGACTTAGCCAGATTGCGTGGACGACCGAGAGCTCGCTGGATGTACTCCGTAGGTGAGGATGTCCACCAGCTGTTGGGCATCCGTAACTGGAGGACAAAGTCACTGGATTGTCAGCAAACTTATATCTGTGACATAGTAGAAATAAGATCTGGCAATGCCATTTAGAGAGAGATGTCAAAAACTTGTTCATTCATGTTCGTGTGTTGTGTACCGATAAGTCAATAAAAGAATTATCCGCGATATCCGTATTTTCATAAAGGTTTTACAGTGGCGACGAGGTGAAGAAAAATGCCAGATCCGGTAGAAAATAATAGCCCCGCCACAATGGCGATGGGTACCATTGGGCGAATCAGCGAGTTCGACGTTTCCGAAGACTGGAACTTGTATAAAGAGCGCCTCGACCAATTTTTAACCTTTAAATGCATGGGGTCTGAACCCAGTATCGTAACTAACCTCCCTTTATGTAAAATCGGTCACTGAACACGGATTCAGCATTTATTTTCCCAGGAAATATCCCGTTTTCCCAGAAAAGCGAAAATAGTAGAATTTTCATTGTGTACCAAATATGGTACGCCATGCATTCAGGCCATATGTTGTAAATGAAAGACATTTTTCAAATTTTATTTAATCTGCCTCTTAATTTAATATAAACAGTGCAAACAAGAAAGGATAATGATTATTGATAGTTTCCATAGAAATTATAGTAAAAACTCGATATAATGAACTCCTCTTCGATAAAGGAAAGGTTGCCATTTCGATCGAAAATCGCGAATATTCAGTTTTTTAAAAGGGAGCTCGGGTAGGTCCGTGATTAGTTTTCTATTCCTTATTGAAATTTGTACCGATGTCTATTTGTGACATATCCTGGAAGTTGATGGAAAGTGGAGTAGTTCTTACTACCCCTACATCCTCTACAAACCTAAATTTAGCCATATCTTTTGATAGAATGTCGCGAAAAACTTCAAATGTGTGTCAAGTGGTGGCTGTTGGATGTCCTTGTTAAATATTAAAAGTGCGCCAGATCCGACTCATATACCCCGTCCTCCTCTACAAAAAAACATGAAATTGATTATTTTGGTTTTGGCGTGCCGTCTAGCTCTGTACATGGGTATAGGGTATGCACTCAATATGCTATTAGAGCGATTAGAACTCGGTCTCCTAAATCATTTATATAATAGTTCGTTACAAACATGTTCCACTGTTAAACGTATATTTCGAAACTTCTTTTGACTTATCATAGCTCATGGGATCTTGAAAAGTATATAGATTGGATTGACTTTGCTAGGATATGAATATGGAAATGAACTGCTGGCTGCTTTATAGCCCAAATTTGTGCAGGTCCCTGGACCTGTCCACAAGAATTACATTTATGTATTTTTTTGTTTATCGAATGTGGTACTCCATATAGTCTTCCATATGGAATGGTTGACCCTAGCAGTATATTTTTGGGGATCCTGACCGTAAACTTCCAAGACAATACTTGTCATAATCAAATGTTTTAAGAAATTGGATATCAAGGCGCTGCTGCTTGAGTCCTAGTGAAAGTCCAAGCATTTTACTAAGATGTTAAGCACGGAAGCTCGGTTTTTAGTGGCGTGTCCTACGGACAAAACAAATGATGTGAACAATTTTTTCAGTATGCTTGCCAGCTAAAAAGATTGGGATTATAAGAAGTAGCTACAGAAAATCTAAGCCCTGACCGGTGTGCCATAGAAAATAAAATTACAAAAACGATCGTTCCAAATCAACTACGACAGCTCCGTTTTCTTCGATCCTGAGCAAGACTGATTAACCTAGCTTTCATAAAAAAATGGCAGTAAATGTCCTGGCAAAATGGATCGGTGGCATAATTTGTATGAAAATTTAAATTATTTGGACCTGTTCTGGTCCCAATAAAACGCACCATAATATTGAAAGAGCTGATAGTTAAAATGTTATGAACATATCCTACCCTTCCCAAGACTAAAGGAGAATAATTTCATCAGCTAAGACGGATCGGAATGTACATATGTATAGATATTTCCGAATATGCCCAAATGCATGGTGTACCATATATGGTACGTCGCAAAATTGGTACAAATAATACCTTTGGTGACCTTTTTTTGCCGAAATCTCAAAAGAACCTCAAGAACACATTCCAATTTACTCACCAGTATTTTTCCTTTTCCAAATAACGGTAAATTTCGCCAATTTTTTTAGCTCTAAAGAATAGCTTTTAAAATTCCACAAAAAATAACATTCGTCCACTTTTACGGCGCACTGGCAATTCAGGGAAAGCTTCGGGAAGCCAAAATTTAATTTATGTGAAAGCTTGTTTTGTCTACTTCGGGAAAAAGTAAAAACAAAATCAAAAATTGAATAATCCCTTGACTTTTACAGGAAAATAGCCATGTACCATATATGGTACGCTATGCATTTAAGGGCTAATTGCAAACTCAGTGTCGGAGGAAAAAAAAGTCTCGGTGCTTATAACGGTGGTTGGCCACGAGGCTTACTCGACACTGCGGAATCTTTGCGACCCAGTGCTTCCATCGGCAAAGTCATATAAAGAGCTGACAGATTTGCTCAAAGAGCAATATTCTAAAAAAGTAAGCATTTTCCGGGAACGCATTGTATTTTATGATTCGAAACAGAAAACCGGTGAAAAAATACATGATTGGTATTTGCGGCTTAAAAGTTTGGCAAAAAACTGCGCATTCGGAGATCAATTGAACAATATTCTCCGAGATAGATTTGTGTGCGGCATCACATCGTCGAAAATTATTGACAGGCTGTGCGAAGAAACGTCCAACAAAACGTTACAGCAATTTTTGGACATTGCTTTGGCAAGGGAAGCGTCGCTAGACCAAGCAACGGCGGCATTAGACTATGTGAAAAACACGGCGAATATTCGGAAAAATAAAGGCGAGCAGAATCGTGAAGTGAAATCGTGGAAGACAGGGCAGCAATCGAAAAAGAAAGTTAGCAAAGAAGGAGGCAATACGTCTACGAGTATGTGTTGTAAAGCTTGTGGTAAAACAAATCACAACTTTTTAAAATGTAGGTACAAAAACTATTCTTGCAAAGTTTGTGGAAAGAAGGGCCATTTGGCAGTAGTATGTAGAAATTTACATAAATTAAACAATGTGGAAGAAACCACTGTAAATTTATTTAATGTGAACTACTTAAAAGCAAATGTTTTTCAGATAGAAGTTTTGTTAAATGAAGTACCTCTAACACTTGAAGTCGATTCCGGCAGTGGTCTGTCTTTGCTCCCGCACAATATTTACAAAAGGTATTTTAGTTCATTAAAATTAAAACGAGACCGAGGCTAATTTCGGGCGCGGCCTAAATTTGAATACCCTTCACTCTCCTTGGGCTAAAAGTTTTTTTTTTGGGCGAACATATGACTTGTGTTCAATCCTTCCCCATTCTTTTCCTTCTGTGGCGTCGATAAAACAATATTTGTGTGTTTTTGGTTAAGTGGGAAAATAAAAATATTTACTCAGAAAACTTTATTGGGGGTATGCGGGAGCATGGTCCCATAGTATGATTCCATTCGTTTTACTTTTTTTTGTTTTGAAATTGGTGTGGAAAAAATGTTTCTTAGAAGATCTGAAATGGGGGGTTGGGTTTGTATGGTAGCCCCATGACCCCATAGACCGATTCCATTCATTTTTACACATGTCTTATGGCATCAATAGAGATACACTTTTACGAGTTTTGGTTGAAAGTGATGCACAAATAAAAAAGTGTTTCGTAGAAAAACTCAATTTGGGGGGTTGGGTTTGTATGACAGCCCCATGACTCCATTGTCCGCTTCCATTCATTTTTACATATGTTTTGTGGCATCAATTGAAATGCACTTTTATGAGGTTTGATTGAAATTGGTGCACAAATCAAAAAGTTTTTCTTAGAAAAACTCAATTTGGGGGGTTGGGTTTGTATGACAGCCCCATGATTCCACAGTCCGATTCCAACCATTCTTACATATGTTTTGTGGCATCAATAGAAACACATTTGTTTGAAATTTGGTTGAAATTGGTGCACAAATGAAAAAGTTTTTCTTAGAAAAATTTAATTTGGGCGGTTAAGTTTGTATGGCAGCCCCATGACCCCATAGTCCGATTTGATCCATTCTTACATATGTTTTGTCTTATCAATAGAAACACATTTGTGTGAAATTTGGTTGAAATTGGTGCACGCATGAAAAAGTTTTTCTTAGAAAAACCAAATTGGGGGGGTTAGGTTTGTATGGCAGCCCCATGACCCCACGGTCCGATTTTAGCGATTCAAACATACAAACTGCCTGCAATAAAAAGAAGCATGTGTGCAAAATTTCAGCTCGATAGCTTTTAAACTGGCCGAGTAAAACGCGTAGCAACAGACGGACAGACGGACAGACGGACAGACGGACAGACAGACAGACGGACATCGCCCAATCGACTCAGCTCGTCATGCTGATCATATATATACATATTTTATATGGTCGGAGATGCTTCCTTCAATGCGTTACAAACTTCATGACAAAGTTAATATACCCTTTACTCTACGAGTGAAGGGTATAAAAATGTACTACATTGCTGAAAACATATGACGGAAATATTATTACGCCTCTTGGAGTACTCAGTGGTGAACTAATTTTTAAAGGGAAATCTTACGAGGGTAAATTTGTAATTGTGGAACAGGGTTCAAAACCTCTCTTAGGAAGAGATTTGATGGATGTATTAGGCATTGAGTTAAAAGGACTTAATTATTTAACTACTCCAACATTGAACGGGTTACTTGATGAATATAAACATTTATTTTCCGGGCAGCTGGGTGTTTATAAAACTCCAGTATCTCTTGCAGTAAAAGAAGGCACAAAACCTATTTTCCATAAACCGAGACCAGTTCCTTTAGCTTTTCGCTCACTAGTTGAAGCAGAATTAGACAAGCTAGAATCAGAGGGTTGTATCTCAAAGACGGAATTTACGGACTGGGGTACTCCCTTGGTGCCAGTTTTGAAGGAAAATAAAAAAATGAGGCTTTGTGCAGATTATAAAGTCACATTGAACAAATATGTTTGCAAAGAGGACCGTTATCCGTTACCGAGAATAGAGGAAGTGTTTTCAACCTTGAAAGGCGGTGAATCCTACACGAAATTAGACATTTTAAACGCATATAATCAACTTCCAGTAGATGAGGAGACAAGTAAACTTTTAGCTTGGAGTACTCACAAAGGGGTTTACAAAGTAAATCGCTTACCTTTCGGAACAAAGCCGGCCTGTAGTATTTTTCAACGGATTCTTGAGAAAACGTTGGTTGGAATTCCAAATGTAATTAACTTTTTGGATGACATTGTAGTAACAGGAAAAAATAGGAAGGAACATTTACAAAATTTAAAGACAGTTTTCGAAAGATTGACAGAGGCAGGATTCACATTAAACAAACAAAAATGCGAATTCTTCAAAACTCAAATTACCTATTTAGGTCATATTATTTCTAAAGAAGGGTTGTCAAAAGATCCTTCAAAAGTAAAGGCCATGTTAGAAGCTCCTGCTCCTAAAGATGTTGCGGAGTTAAAGTCGATATTAGGTTTGTTCCAATACTACTCCAAATTCGTTCCAAATTTTTCGGCGGTACTTTATCCGTTAACGAGACTATTGAAACAGGGAGTTCCTTTCAATTGGACGGAAAAGGAAGAAAAGGCCCTGAGTGAAGCAAAACGTTTAATGTCGAGCAAAGAGATTTTGGTTCATTACGACCCTTCTAAAAAGGTTTGTCTTATTTGCGATGCATCTAATTATGGATTGGGTGCAATACTAGCCCATATGGATTCTGATGGCAACATGCGACCCATTAGCTATGCTTCAAGGTCATTGACCAAAGCTGAATCAAACTATTCAGTAATTCACAAGGAAGCCTTAGCCATTATATGGGGTGTCAAAAAGTTCCATTTTTACTTAATAGGAAGAAACTTCCAACTGGTATCCGATCATAAGCCGTTAAAAGCTTTATTTGGTGAAAATAAAGGAATACCATTAATGGCGGCAGGGCGTATACAACGTTGGGCTGCATATTTGGCAGAGTTTGACTATGAATTTCTTCATATAAACGGGAAGGATAACTTAGCGGATGGTTTTTCTAGGTTACCTTTGAAAATTGATGCAAAAGACAAATTAATAGAAGAGACAAACATGGAATATATTGATTTCATCGAAGATTCTTTACCTGTGACTGCGGAAGCGATCTGTAAGGAGACAGCTAAAGATCCATTACTTAGTCAAGTAGTCGGTTATGCTACTACCGGTTGGCCGGATCGAGTAGACAAAGATTTACAAACTTACAAAGATCGCTCAGTATATGTAAATAGGGGATTGTTGATGTGGGGTTACAGAGTAGTGGTCCCACCATCACTACAAAAGGATGTACTCAAGGAAATACATTCGACCCATTTGGGTATTACCAAAATGAAGGCTTTGGCTCGAAACTATTTCTGGTGGCCAGGTCTGGATAAGGATATTCAATCTTTAGCCACATCTTGCTCTAGCTGTATAGAACATTCTCCTGCACCACAAAAGTCTATTTTAACTAAATGGCCAGAATGTTCAGTTCCATTTGAGAGAGTGCATATAGATTACATGGGTCCTTTTAAAGGAAAAATGTTTTTGATTTTAACTGACTCTTACTCGAAATGGATTGAGGTATATATAAAAAATACCTCAGATACGAATTCAACTGTGACATCATTAAGAGACATTTTTGCAAGATTCGGCCTTCCCAAAACACTGGTGTGTGATAACGGCCCATCTTTCGCTTCCGAAATATTTAAAGAGTTTTGCAAATTTAATGGAATATCTTTAGTTTTCACTCCTCCTTATCATCCAGCTAGCAATGGAGCAGCTGAAAATTCAGTTAAATCAGTGAAACAAGGTTTAAAGAAAATTATGGAAGAAGGAAAAGTTAAGCTGAGTCTAGAGCAAGCTCTTATTAAATATTTATTCCAATACAGGAATACACCACACTGCACGACGGGAGTGGCTCCAGCGACAATAATGTTCGGTCGAACTTTGAGAACACGATTGGACTTGCTTAGAAATTTTCCGGATAGGGAATTAGCAAATAGTCGGCAAAATAATTATTATAAGGGTACTAAGAATAAAGTTTTCTCAGTAGGAGATAAAGCTTATGCTAGAGACTATTCAGGAAAAATGAACTGGAGACCCGTTACTATTATAGGGCAGTTAGGAAAGTCGATCTACCTATGTAAAGTGGAGGCATCGGAAATAATCTGGAAGAGGCACAGAGATCAGCTCAAAGCATTAGGTTCATTTTACGACGACTCAAATATTA
Source organism: Microchrysa polita (assembly GCA_949715475.1). NCBI lineage: Eukaryota > Metazoa > Arthropoda > Insecta > Diptera > Stratiomyidae > Microchrysa > Microchrysa polita. The sequence continues at coordinate 36,176,812 of OX454419.1, read as the reverse complement.
TGCCAAAATTATTAGAATGTAGTTTGTCAGTCCCCGCAAAGGTTGCCCTGGTAAGTTCACCATTGAACTCTGAGGAAAATACGGTTCCTGAGCCCGAGATAGTTGAACATTCGGATCCGGTCCAGGTGGATTTACCCGACTCAAATTGTGCGGTGGCGGTAGAGAGAGAGACTGCTTTTCGAGAAGACAGTACAGATAAAATGAATAGACCAACTAGAACTATAAGTAAGCCTAAGAGATTTGACGATTTTGTTTTGTATAAGTAACAAAGTATCAGAAAGTGTAGAAATGAATTATACAAATTATACCTATATATAAAATATTGATCGAAAAGGGGAAAAGAAAAGAGAATTGTTATGTAATATTTTTCTTTATTTAGATTATTATATTTCATCATTTTGGCATTACAATGAATTAAAATTTTGTTTATTATCTTAAATGGAAAGACATTTTGTAAACCAGCCTCTTAATGGGGGAAGGAATGTGACATAGTAGAAATAAGATCTGGCAATGCCATTTAGAGAGAGAGATGTCAAAAACTTGTTCATTCATGTTCGTGTGTTGTGTACCGATAAGTCAATAAAAGAATTATCCGCGATATCCGTATTTTCATAAAGGTTTTACAATATCCATAAGGGATTTTTCGCAGAATCTGTCGGATGAGATTTCTCATACGAAAGCAATATAATTTTATTTTATTTATAGTAGGGAATACTAGCTCTTCAGCGACAAAACCAAATTATTACCTAACCTTTTTTTTGATGACATTTGTCGAGAAACTATTTTTACCGTTAACTAGTGTACTAATGGGCTCAAAATATAAGTTTTTGTTTTGTATTTTTGCGGCTTACTTTATAATTATTCCGATAAAAATCGATTTTCTGTTAGATTTCAATAAATAATTATAACAGCTATTAATTAATTTCATTCTTGGGTATAATAAATAACGGTAAACCGGTTAACCATTATTATTTCTTTTAGAATGTTAATGTAGCCATAGACGCCCAGCGCCCCATTTTTGGGGCATCAACAAAACCGATCCATATTTTCGTCGGTTGGTAAAAGATTTTATGTTTATGGGTAAATTTCGTTTCATACATCTCTTCTGACAATAAAATTACTAACACTAGATTAATTTTATAAAAATGAGTTGAATTACATATTTTTAATTGTTTTTGGATAGTTTGCATCTGTCGAAAACCCTCTACTTCAAACCGGAAATGGAACAAAGTTAACCAAGATACAGTTACTACGTTTTAGTTGCAGCTTTGCAAACATCTTTTTAAGGGATATAAGTAAAAACCCTTTCAAAAAGTGTTACCAGTTTAATTTAAAAATTTAAAAAGTGCACCGTTTTAAAATTGGGGCGTTGGGCATATATGGGTTAAAACTGAAATGATGCACATCCATTACAACGACTCAGGCCCGTGCGCAGGAATCATCCAAGGGGGGGGGGGTAGGGTTTAACTTATATATTCAAATTTTTCATTGAAAGGTATATTTAAAGTTTAAAATATACAGGCTATAATAAGGTGACCAGACTCCCAAAAGCCCAATGCTGTACACAAACTAGCGGAATTCGGTTGTCAAGCAAATCCAGAGTCATATATCCAGGTTCCAGGTCCGAGGTCTATGTCGCAAACATGTTGGCTGTTTTTCTAATGCACGACAGACAGAGTGTGAGCGCGCAGAGTATTCTGAGCTGCAGGTTATACGGACGAGTCATAGGTTTAAATTTCACGAAATGGCGTCCATTGGCTTACCGATCGCCGCGCTTGCACCTCGCCTTATCATTCTTAGCACTATCACTGCGTCGCAAATTTAGGCGAATTCTGAAAATTGCATGGCGAGGTCTGGATGAAGCGAAGGGCAAGGCACAGGATTTAGGTAAACTTAACGACGAGCCAGAGGTCTAAATTTTACGAATTGTCATCCATTGGCTTACCGCTCGCTGGACTTACCTTGTTCCGCAACAGCACTACGTCGCGAATACTAAATAGCGAGACAGATAAAGCGAGGTCTGAGCGGAGTAAAGGGCGAGGTGCATGGTCTGAGTATATGTATGGACGAGTCAGAAATATAAAGCTTACGAATTGCCTGACATTAACTCACCGCTTGTTGCGCTCGCTTCATCCTATTTCCAAGCAGCGCTACGTATCAACCTTTTGGCGAATTGTGAAAAGGGCGACAGACAGCGAAATCTTAGTTAACAGACGAGCTATAGGATTTGAGTAAATGTATGGACGAGCCAGAGATCTAAATCCAACAAATTGCTTTCCATTAGCTCACTGCTCGCTGCGCTTGCACTTCGTCTTATCCTTTTTCGCAACAGCACTGCTTCGCAAAAATATTGGCGAATTCTCTAAAGGTACGTGTTCGTAGAGACGACTCATGTGATGATCGCTCAGCGATCGCAGTTAAACCATCGGTTCTGACCACTATACGCGCATATTTTCTATACAGACATGTTATGGTCGACACATGGAAAGTAACACCATTACAAAAATATGCAAATATGGCTCGGAATTGGATGCAAAACTACGATCGCTGAGCGATCATCCCAAGAGTCGTCTCTACGAACACGTACCTTAATGCGAGACTGACAGTGTGAGATCTGAGCGGAGCGAGGAGTGAGTCACCGAATTATAGTAAACCAAATACCAAAGGACGAGCCTGAGGTATAAATCTTATCTAAACCTGGTGGCAATATTTCACGAGGAGAATAAGGATTTCTTCATAGTTACGATAGGGATGCCATGTCGTTCCCCTAGGCTTTTACCTACCTACCTCCAACAAAATTCGGAGTGTGATACGGTTGTCAGCCATACCACTTATTAGTCGCATTGTTAGTTTATTATTCTACAATAAGAATGTTTCTTATCATCTTCTTCTGAATAATAAATTTGCGGCGGGTCATGACGAGTTTAGAAACTCTCTCTCTCTTTATGAATCTCTATATCACAGAGTAGTGACCGAACAATCATGGCCACAGAGCACGGCTTGTAACGCCGTTTTAAATGGATTTTAATGAAATTTGGGGAAAAAACTACCTAAAACCCATGCTGAGTCATTTCATTAGTATGCATTTTCCTATAGAGGTTGATAAAGGAATCGGAATAGAGTACAATGGCTGATTTTTTCATCTTAAAATCTCATCTTTTGACGGATGTAACCTCTAAACCTTGGCAGCTAGAGCCTTGAAATGTCGCAATCAACAACAAATCCCCTGCAATGCCCTACAATAGTTCACCCACTACAATCTACACATGCCGCGCGGTTACATTTATCTTTGAATTACAATACGTTCGGTATAGTGAAAATACCGCTTTTCGGATTGCATACCAACACTTATGAGTTTCTACCACGAATGTGCTTGAACTGTCCGGAACTGGATGCTGTCTAGCGGCGAGAGAAAATTCTTTTGGCAAGGTATAAATGAACAACGCCAGTTTACATTTTTATGAAGTTAAATTTTTACCTTATGAGAACAATAGTATTTAATAAGAAATTCTGGCAACATTTGCCAATGGGGGGGGGGGGGGGGTTCAACCCCCAAACCCCCCCCTGCGCACGGGCCTGCAACGACTGTACATTTTCTTCACAATGTGCTCAGAATGTTTTCTAAATGCCTTTCCACTTTCGAAAATTTTGCGAGTTTTTGGCAATGTATTCTTACAAAAAATTTAATTTTTTACACGTCAAGCCGACAACGGCAAATACCGTTTGACGAGTCGTGTAGTGGGGAAATAATGTATTGATTACACGCCTAAGATTTAATGTAGGTTCAGGGATCCGGAGCGGAGAGGGTCGAAGTGAATCAAATTTCCGGAGCGAAAGAGCGGAGCGAAGAGCGTTGTTTTGCACGTGGAATTGGAGTGGATTGAACGTGTGCGCTAAATTTCGAAACGAGTGTTTATTCATATCCAACAAAAGGACTATGTCGGAAGAGAGACATATGGCAAATTTAAAATTTGTTCAAGCGGTAGCAGAGTGATAAAATTGGGCCGCCCCGGATCCCTGATTATTGCATCCAAAAGCTTCTCAACGCTTTCTATTAAAATGTACACTGAAGTATGAGGTATATATCGCTTGTTTAAGTTGAAGCCAATGTTTCCGAAAAGACTGTCTACTTCTAGACTTAGTAAGCTACGCGCCACCAGTATGCTACTCGGAATGATTCCTAAAAGAGTTTTGCATAAAGGATAAGTCCCAGCTTTTCAAGTTGGAGATTCACATTTCAATTTCAGTTGAGTGTGCGATTGGGCGCCCTGGAATACACCCAAATTGAATAACTTAGAAAAATGAAATTAAAGTTTTAGTCTAATTATGTCAACTGCTCTTTGAGTTTCCAAAATGCATCTTTCACAGAATTTAGAACCATGTGATATTTTCAAAAATTGCCGCCCCTCAAAATCTGCCGCCCCGGGCAGTTGCCCAGGTTGCCCATATGGGAAATCCGGCCCTGGGTCACCTTTCTTAGGAACGTTTCCATTTCGTAGGAAAACCACACTCGGATATGCTTTGGTTAAAAATTATGGCCAAGGGTGTTGAGAGCCTATTTATACTGGATCCGATTTGAATCAGGCATTTTGCCTGATTGCCAATAGCACGTACATTTAAATGTGCAAATTTATAGACAATCAGGTACCTGATTGCTCGTCAGGTCGCAAGTGCAACAACAACGAATACACAATCAGGAACCTGAAGACTTTTTCAGGCAGAATCGCCGGATAAGCCAACAATAGCATGTGCTGGCAAATGGGCAAATTTATACTAGTGTTCAGGTTTCAATCAGGTTTTTCCGAAATATTGCAAACGCTTTATACCAGGCACCCATATTCGCATAGGGGCATGTTTTGTATCTATCAGGATCACCTGATCGTCCTACCTAATTACTTCATCAGCTAGAGTCGCCGCGAAAACCAACAACAAAAGCGATAGTTTTCTTACAAGCGCAAATGATTTGTATCAAGCAACCATGTTCACATGCATGTCTGCTATTTACTTTTTTGGATAGAATCGTCTGGCCAATAGAAAGTGTGCATTTTATTTGGTTTTGAGGTTCTTCCACACTGTTGCCAAATCAGGCATCGGCTTGAAAAGCGCCAATTTTCGACTATATAGGCCGTGCATGAAAATATGATTGCCTAGTTTTGCTTTGCAGCATTGTATGGCTGCTTGTGCGCTTGGGTGTATTGTTTCGAGACCCAATTACTTCTTCATCAGTCATAAATCGCCAGTAAAAATAACAAATATGGCGACTATTTTCCTTAAAATGCAAACGCTTTGTACCAGGCTATCATGTACAGAATTCGCATGCGTGTACGATGGTTATTGTTAATGTTAATACACTGTTGCCAAATCAGCCATTGGCTTGAAGAGCGCGAATTTTCGACCATAGTATGGCACCTCGCATATTTGCGTACGTTTTTTTACTTATAATAAAAGGTAACCAGATTCTTGAAAGACCAATTGCTTCGCAGGCACTAATGGAGACCACCCGACGCGGACAACCCCTCTTCTGATTCTGGAAAATTGCCAAAAAAAAAATTTTGTTTTTCAAAATGATCACATAAATTCCGAAATAAATCACAATGGTTTAGATAGGGGGTTCAATAATAATTGAGTCGACTATGGTGCTTCACCGGTCTATAGTCTAAAAGTATAATACATACAAGATTCCGCCTTGTACAGGGCAAGCGTCGTGACGGCTTCCAACTTGTTTGATACAACTCTTCCCACCAACTTGTCACAAGTTGGGAAGACTGTTGTTGCGAACCACGGCTCTTATGTCCAGCCGCCGTCATTGCAACAAAAAAAAAATAATGGGAACGCCACTGGCTCGGTGGCATATGACCCGGCGAGGTCAGCGCGTGGCGTGGGTGATTTGAGCCATAGCGTTCCCATCCTTGCGAAACCACCATTCTATTTAAAAAAAAAAAGGAAGCTAAAAGGACGGGAAGAGGAAGGAGGTGCCCATCCTTCGAGACACGGTTGTAAAAACGGTAAATAAAAAGAATTGCATTTCAAATAATTACAAAAAAACTATATTATCCGTGGATTTGTATAAATTCTGAATAGGGGAATTCATAAAAAAAAACAAGATTTAGGAAGAAAAATTACAGCGAATTTATAAAAAAAAACGAATTCAGAAAAGAGAGAATAAAAAAAAAATAAACGTTAATTATAGAAGATAAAAAAAACCAAACAAATTACTCATGAAAGTGCAAAAAAAAGTTAAAAGGAAAGACTTAAAAATTATAAAAAAAAACTTACATACTGAGCTGCCGACGATCGATCGAAGGTTGCTGATGCGGAACGATGGTCACTAAAAAAAAAGAACTTCGAAGTTAAGCAAAAGAAAACCAAATTCCCCTTTACAATAAAAAACGAAACTCATCCGGATCCATATTGTGCATGGCAGAGGCATAAAAAAAACGTGTATGCAAATATAACGGTACTGCAACTATTTATACGCCAGGCAGGACAGACTATTTCAAGGCTAGCCACACCTTCAAAAATGTATTTGAAATTCATGCTCCGCAAAATTGTTGTTGGGCCAAAAATCCCGTACTTCCTTTTCGTTCCACTCTTGAACAATTTCCATATAAATGCTTAGCACATCAAATTGTCACGTAATACAGAATTTGAGAAAAATGCGTTTATGCAATTGTTCAGCATGTTTAAAGATTATTTTTCACTGTCTATTTAGCACCATTGGTCTTATAAATTTCTTTCTATTCCAGAAGAAAATCAAATTTAACTTCACACACAGGCACTTTAAACGGGCGGTCTTTTACCGCAGTTTCTTCACGTAAGTTCTTATTTATTCGATTAGCGATCGTTTCTAGTGTTTTTATCATAATAAAAACAAAACTCCGACCAAAATCACTATCACAACTTCCGACAGTCGAGCAAAACAACATATTTTTCCAAATAAAATCCAATGAGCGGCCGCAAAGAAGCGTGAAGGGAGCCAACGGCGGCTGTGTGAAGTTAGCCAGTCATTTTTTTGAAATTAGGTCTTTTTGCTCGGTGAACCGTTTGTTCTACAGCGGCTACGTTTGTTCTTGATTGTTAACCAATTAATATCGTTTGTGCTTCTCTAATAATTTAATTATAGCAACTTTAAAATTGTGAGTGTGAAGTTAGCCAGTCATTTTTAAATATGGGTCGGAAAGGTATAGGTTTGGTATCAATCGAAAGCCAGACGTTTGTTCATTTTGTAGGGCGTTTGTTCATCCTGGAAACGGAAGGATACAGGAATTATTAAGGAAAAAGAGATTAGTTGTGACGTCATCTTCACTCAACCAGCGCCATCTACTCAGCTCAGCTGTACGGGCAACCCGTGTTCCGCGAACAATTTATGCAAGATCCACACCATCATCGTACAGCTGACCTGAGTAGATGGCGTTGGTTGAGTGAAGATGACGTCACAACTAATCTCTTTTTCCTTAATAATTCCTGTATCCTTCCGTTTCCAGGATGAACAAACGCCCTACAAAATGAACAAACGTCTGGCTTTCGATTGATACCAAACCTATACCTTTCCGACCCATATTTAAAAATGACTGGCTAACTTCACACTCACAATTTTAAAGTTGCTATAATTAAATTATTAGAGAAGCACAAACGATATTAATTGGTTAACAATCAAGAACAAACGTAGCCGCTGTAGAACAAACGGTTCACCGAGCAAAAGGACCTAATTTCAAAAACATGACTGGCTAACTTCACGTAGCCGCCAACGGCCCAATGGCCGTTGCTCGAGTCAACGACTCAAAACCAACTGACTCTCCAAAAACCAAAAAAAAATCACCGATGCAAGGAACGTCAAATTACCAGCTGGTGCGGTGGCATTGACCTGCATGCACATAGATCAGGCCGCCCCCACATACCGACGGATCGGTGCTATCGATAAGGAAAAAAAATCGTCATCGATAACACCGAGCACAACATACAACCAACTATGCATATAAGTCGCATGCATTAGAATCGGTCTCTATGCTATGTACATTCCCGCTAGAGATCAATTGTATTGCATCTAACAGGCAACCTGTTTGTTGTATGTTGTTGATATTGCGGTTCGAATGATCGTCGCCAAAAAATGTAATGTAAACAAATTGGGCGACGATCTCAATAAGTGGTTCGCGACACTGTTTACACGTACGATATATTGTTTGAATGCTCGTTCAACAAGTTGTTCAACTTCTGTTCGCACGATGGATTTGTTGTCCAACTTGTTTGAATGCTCAAAACTTGGACAACAAATCCATCGTGCGAACGGCGCTTTAGTCTAGTGCGAGTGAGTTTTTTGTAATCAACATTTTATAATAGTCGATTTTCTCCGACAAAAAAAGTACACACATCCAACATACGCCTCGCAATATCGAACATTACTAACACCCGTCTAGCAGAAGCATCCTTATCAGTATATGCTGTCCTCAAGTTTCACCGATCTTTTCGGCGGCTATATATCCTTGTTGAAAGCTTCTCAATGCTGCACAGCAGTTCAAAATGTTGTAGCTCTGATCACCTTAACTACTAACACGATCAAGGTAGAGAAGAAAAATAACAATTTTCATACAATTGCAAAAGCAGTGTACCAGGCAATCATGTACTCATGCGTGTCTCATGTCTTTTTTCTCTGCAACCGTCCGGATGATACGTATGGTACGAAAAGTATCATTCGGCCTGGAGGTGGGGGTTGAAATAATTCATTTAGCCAGTTTGGATGTTTGGAATTTGGTATTCTCTTGCGAACAATGGACGAGGAAGGGCTGTATGCTACTTTGCAGCAACGAAAAAGGGTGGTTGCCTGCGCGATTTCTGACCTGTCCGCTCGGCGCAAAAGGCGTTAATCGGCCCACCCTTACTATAAACCGCGAGAGGCCCGATTTAAAGAGAGATATGAGCATTTGAGGCGTTATCCACCAATGTTTAAAAATTACTTTCCAATGTCGGTGATGCTCGATGTTCGATGCTCTCCTTTGTTATCTCCGCAACCATCTGACGAAACAGACAACTAATTGGCACGTAATGGCGCCCGGTCAAAAAAAGTAGTCGGCAAAAAAATCCCTTACACGTTCGCCTGTAGCCATTCCACGGCCATGCTCTCGACTCTCCGCTTCCCGGAAAGTGAGCGGATCGCCAATGGATAGTGGATAGTGATCGCCTGCTTCGAAATAAGAGTCATCTTCATAATTATCGCCATCTCTCCTTCTAATAAAGTTGTGCAGCACGCAACATGCCTTAATTATTAGGTCGATGGTATATCTGGGTTTGCTTGTATTGGCCGTTGAAAAATTCTGAATTTGTTAGCGAACATGCCAAATACACACTCGGCCGGCATCCTACCCTTTGATAACCTGAAGTTAAATACCCTTTTTCTGGCAGTTAGCCCACGAGAAGGATACGGGCGGAGCAAATTTGTGTGCACTTTGAAGGCCTCATCGCCAACTATCACAAATGGCTGAGGGTCCTTCTCAGTATTCGGCAAACAGCGTGGCTCGGGCAAATTTAACTGCCCCGAATATAGTTTCCTTCCGAATTCGCTATCACGGAACACAGTGGAGCCTCCCTCTCCTCCGTATGCTCCCACATCTATTATCACAAATAGACCATTTGCATCCACTACAGCCATTAGTACCACCGAAAAATATTTTTTGTAGTTAAAAAATAATGAGCCAGAGCGCCTTGGTTTTACGTAGCGGATCTGTTTACCATCGGTGGCACCGACTAAGTTGGGATAGTGCGTTTTCTCATAAAAAGTATCCGATATTTGGAGCCACCTTTCTTTAGTGGGTTCTGGCATTTCTTCATTTTTGAGGACGTTCCATATGGCCTCACATGTTTCCCTTACAATTCCGCTAATTGTACAGGGAGAAACATAGAAGTCATGCTGCAAATCCGCGTAAGTATTTCCGGCAGCAAGGAACCTGCAAGGAAAAATTGGTAGATAATTGTACATATGTATATATTCCGAAAATCAAATTTTTTTGATATTTTAAGACATATTGAGTCGATATTCCAACCTATGTGGCACGAAAATTATTTTTTATTATTATTTCTTATTTTCCTAATTTATTTTAGTTGATAACATCAAACAAAAAATGGAATAATCTTCGAGATGCATTCCGTAAATCGGTTAACGACGCAAGAAGCGGAGACGCGGCAAACAAAAAGAGAAAATATGTATTTGCGGAGCAACTAGAATTTTAAAAAAATTCATTCAAAAAAAGAAGCTTTTGTTAAATGTTTACTCGATGTGCATATTAGCAGCACTTACGATACAATTGTCTATTGCAGGACATCCGGAAATGTGGATCCGGATATAATAAATGTAGATTCGCCAATGAGTTCCGATTCGGATTCAGAAGAGTCGATTGGAATGAGGCCCAAAAAGGCACAATTTTCAAACGAATCCTACCGGAGAGAGCTTCTAAAGAAACTAGATGCTCCAATCATTCTGCCACCTCGCGAGCCAGAAGACGCGCATAAGCAATACTTGCTATCGCTTCTTCCAAATTACCGCGCTCTACAGAACGAAGATCAAATGGAGTTCCAAATTATGGTGAGCCAGTTTTTCTTACAAAAAATGCGGAGCCGGCGGGATGCCGCCCAACTCGATCTCCCCCGGCAACACAGACCCTTTATTCTCTCCCGAGTACTTCCTCCCGCGCTACACCCTATCCCTACTTACATCCTTCATCCTCTTTGGATTATTCTGTATCCTCTAATTTTTATAATCCATAAATCCTATCCTACCAGAATTATATCTATATTTAAGTTTATTATAATCTGAACACATTTTATTTCATTATTATATGTATACGTATTTGGAAATATATGAATTATGTAATATACCTAATATAATGAACATTTTGGTAATTTTTGTTTAACCCATATTGTCCGGGGGTAAGAAGGAGTTGTGCTAGTATTACGAAAACTCGCACAGTTGTTTGGCATAGGAAAAATATGCAAATTTCGAAGAAATATATATTTCATTTTTTGTATTTTGGGCTGTGGAGCACGTTGCGAAAACGCAACTCTAGGGCTTAACGTGTACTTTTTTGGTCAAAGAAAAGTCTCTTCCATACATCTTATTTTTATAAATAATGGCCTAAAATTTAGAAACAAAAGCTATTATGTATTTGCATTTTTATGGATCGCCCCACCATCCTTAGAATGTTGTCTGGATATAAGGCTGGCGATCCTCCCTCCAGAAGTAGTGCCCCTACCCTTTCCATTTGTAGAAGATGGTTCTATGATAAACCTAACTTCCCAAGGACATACATATCTGGATTCCATTTTCCACAAAGTTTAAGGCTCACACGCTATTTGAAGAATCGCAGATGTAGTGACCGCGTCATAAAACTAAATAAATTAAATGTTCTAAATAAACTTTTTCATTTGCAAAGCCAGTTATTACTAATATTTCTTAAATTTATCGAAAACTCAAGTACAAAAAATGTTTTCCCCACTTTATCTCAAGAAGTTCTACAGAGTCAAACAATAAAAGCAAAAATTAAATAGCATCAAAACTGAATTTACCGTAAAAATAATGGAAATTATCTGTCCATAGGATAGGAAAAAGAGGATATCGTTATAGTCCAGGGTTGCGTTTTCACAACCTTAAATTTTGAGCGTATATTCTCCACTCATAATACATCTTCTTGATGATGATTTTGATATTTTCGCATCTGTTGTAGCACTGCCATCTAGATAGACAGGCCGAACTGCAGAAATTTGTTCGTCTACAAGTGGACAAAGTGCGTTCGTGACCAGTGACAGTTGACATTTGTAAAGCCCACAACCTCCAGTGCTTCTGAACCCAAAAGTTTAAATATGCCGAGCGTTTATTACGAAACAAAGGTTATGGTTTGCTTTAATGTGTTTTTGATGTGCAAGTGGTAAAATAGTATACATCAACATCGTACTTACCATATTTATCTCAAAAATCAACGCACTGGCATGTGTATATCATAGCAAGTCACACGAAATGACAGGCTGACAGCCACTGATATTTGGATTGTGGACAATTTGTGGATTGTACTGAGCGGTACTTTGGCAGTACTAAGCGCGGACCATGACCAACCATGGCACTACTAGTGTTGCATGACCACTGACAGATCAGCTGATAATCCGGCCTGTCTATCTAGATGGCAGTGGTTGTAGTCTTTCTTATGTTATTTCCGTAGATTTCAGGAAAATATTTGATCTAAGTATTTTTAAACACAAATTAGCATCCGTACCTAAAAACATGGAATTTTCACAATTTTCAAACCCTAAAAAATCAAAGAGAATGTCGAAATACAACTTTGAGAAAAAATAGGTCGATAAAATTAACCTTTCTTCCTCGGGGATCAAGTTTATATTATGTAAAGCGTTGCGAAAACGCTACCGTAGGACAAAATGGGTTAACTTACCTCAACGTCAAAGCCAATCGTTCCTCTGCGGAAATTGGCCTTCTCCAATTAGTTGTTTGTTTCGTCAGATGGTTGCGGAGATAACAAAGGAGAGCATAGAACGTATTCACCGACATTGGAAAGTAATTTTTGAACATCGGTGGATAACGCCTCAAATGCTCATATCTCTCTTTAAATCGGGCCTCTCGCAGTTTATAGTAAGGGTGGGCCGAGTAACGCCTTTTGCGCCGAGCGGACAGGTCAGAAATCGCGCAGGCAACCACCCTTTTTCGTTGCTGCAAAGTAGCATACAGCTCACCATACCCTTACTCGTCCATTGTTCGCAAGAGAATACCAAATTCCAAACATCCAAACTGGCTAAATGAATTATTTCAACCCCCACCTCCAGGCCGAATGATACTTTTCGTACCATACGTATCATCCGGACGGTTGCAGTGAAAAAAGACATACACGCATGAGTACATGATTGCCTGGTACACTGCTTTTGCAATTGTATGAAACTTGTTATTTTTCTTCTCTACCTTGATCGTGTTAGTAGTTAAAAGGTGATCAGAGCTACAACATTTTGAACTGCTGTGCAGCATTGAGAAGCTTTCAACAAGGATATAGCCGCCGAAAAGATCGGTGAAACTTGAGGACAGCATATACTGATAAGGATGCTTCTGCTAGACGGGTGTTAGTAATGTTCGATATTGCGAGGCGTATGTTGGATGTGTGTACTTTTTTTTGTCGGAGAAAATCGACTATTATAAAATGTTGATTACAAAAAACTCGCACTAGACTAAAGCGCCGTTCACACGATGGATTTGTTGTCCAAGTTTGGAGCATTCAAACAAGTTGGACAACAAATCCATCGTGCGAACAGAAGTTGAACAACTTGTTGAACGAGCATTCAAACAATATATCGTACGTGTAAACAGTCTTCCCAACTTGTGACAAGTTGGTGGGAAGAGTTGTATCAAACAAGTTGGAAGCCGTCACGACGCTTGCCCTGTACAAGGCGGAATCTTGTATGTATTATACTTTTAGACTATAGACCGTTGAAGCACCATAGTCGACTCAATTATTATTGAACCATTTTATGTGATCATTTTGAAAAACAAAATTTTTTTTTGGCAATTTTCCAGAATCAGAAGAGGGGTTGTCCGCGTCGGGTGGTCTCCATTAGTGCCTGCGAAGCAATTGGTCTTTCAAGAATCTGGTTACCTTTTATTATAAGTAAAAAAAACGTACGAAAATATGGGAGGTGCCATTGTGATTTATTTCGGAATTTATGTGATCATTTTGAAAAACAAAATTTTTTTTGGCAATTTTCCAGAATCAGAAGAGGGGTTGTCCGCGTCGGGTGGTCTCCATTAGTGCCTGCGAAGCAATTGGTCTTTCAAGAATCTGGTTACCTTTTATTATAAGTAAAAAAACGTACGAAAATATGGGAGGTGCCATACAATACTGCAAAAGCAAACCAGGCAATTATATTTGCATGCATGGCCTACTATGGTCGAAAATTCGCGCTCTTCAAGCCAATGGCTGATTTGGCAACAGTGTATTAACATTAGCAATAACCATCGTACACGCATGCGAATTCTGTACATGATAGCCTGGTACAAAGCGTTTGCATTTTAATGAAAATAGTCGACGTATTTGTTATTTTTACTGGCGATCGCAACAATACGCCCAAGCGCACAAGCAGCCATACAATGCTGCAAAGCAAAACTAGGCAATCATATTTTCATGCACGGCCTATATAGTCGAAAATTGGCGCTTTTCAAGCCGATGCCTGATTTGGCAACAGTGTGGAAGAACCTCAAAACCAAATAAAATGCACACTTTCTATTGGTCAGACGATTCTATCCAAAAAAGTAAATAGCATACATGCATGTGAACATGGTTGCTTGATACAAATCATTTGCGCTTGTAAGAAAACTATCGCTTTTGTTGTTGGTTTTCCCGGCGACTCTAGCTGATGAAGTAATTAGGTAGGACGATCAGGTGATCCTGATGTAGATACAAAACATGCCCCTATGCGAATATGGGTGCCTGGTATAAAGCGTTTGCAATATTTCGGAAAAACCTGATTGAAACCTGAACACATAAATTTGCCCATTTGCCAGCACATGCTATTGTTGGCTTATCCGGCGATTCTGCCTGAAAAAGTCTTCAGGTTCCTGATTGTGTATTCGTTGTTGTTGCACTTGCGACCTGACGAGCAATCAGGTACCTGATTGTGTATAAATTTGCACATTTAAATGTACGTGCAATAGCAATCAGGCAAAATGCCTGATTCAAATCGGATCCAGTATAAATAGGCTCTGAATGAACGACAAGAACAACAAGAACAACGAGAACAAGATTTTCGAAAAAATGATTTTCAAACTCTTATATCTCCAGTGTTTTTCATCGTATCTTCTTGAAATTTTCTACACTTCGTAAGACGGCGCGAACAACAACCTTTACCGAATTTGAACACTCAGGACCAACCAGGGTCCGAGCTACAGAGGTGCGAAAACCCGTACTTGTTCTGTCGTGTAAACATAGTCTTAGTCGCTTCTCACTTTTGATTTTTTTCAAATTTCTTCGTTTTTCTTTGGCGGGCGGGACGCTCCCGCGTCTCTAGATAGCTTAGGTGTAGGCAGTAGGACCACGAAACGATAGGTACCCGGTTCGATTAGTAGAAGCAAAGTGAAAAAGTTGGTGGTATTTGGTAAATACCACGTTTTTCGTCATTCGGGGTTTATCCTTTGTTGAATGACGAAAAAAGTGGTATTTACGAAATAAATTGCAATAGTTGTGATGCTAAATACATCGGTCAGACAAAACGCAAAATTAAAACCAGATACAAAGAACATCTTAATGCTGTAAAAAATTTCGCCACGGACAAATCAGCGGTAGCCCTACACAAGTATGCCAATAACGATGGACCACCCCACCAAATCGGAGACATCAGGCTATTAAAGCACATTACTGACAACAGGACCATGGATGCGTACGAGTCAATGCTAATACATAAATGCACCAACCGCATGAACACGGATAACGGAAACATCACCTCGAATCTTTTTAAATACATAAAATAAATTTAATCGCTCTAATTACACATTTTTCCAATATATAACGTTACTTGCGCTCGATTTCATTACATTTACCTTTTTTTTACATTTTATATTTATAATACTATACATATTTCGCATTAATATCATTTTCACTTTGATTCATTTACAGTTATATTAACCTTGAAAAATTGTATATTTAATGTTTCCAAAAAAATAATTTTCTTTAGTCATTAAAACGCGTATGCTGATGATGAGTCATAAATTGACCCGAAATGCATTTATAATAAAAAAATTTTTAATTGATTAAATCTCCGTTTTGTTTTATAATAAAATTGTGTTTAATTAACTAAAAAATTGTGATTTACTGCGATCCATAAAGGGATTTAACGCACCAGACTGAAATCAATTAACATGATCGCAGACGTGGTTAATAAGTGTGAGATAAATACACATAATCCTCAAAACATTTTAAATTTAAAGTGAAATCACTTTTAAAATAAAGTTATTTTAAAATCAATTTTAAAGTACAAGAATCACTTTAATATTTCCACTATCGATTCAAAATGGTACATTTTTTCATTGTGGCCTTGGCGTAAACCCAAGTAAAACAAAACTGATGTTGTTCACTACAAAAACCAAGATACCACTCTTCTCCCTTCCAAAACTAAACGGACAGCAGCTAACACTATCGCCCAGTTCAAAGTATTTGGGAGTAATTCTTGACCCCAAGCTTAACTGGAAGCTAAACATTGAAGAGCGCGTAAAGAAAGCCTGTGTAGTTTTCTACGCATGTAAGACAGTTCTCAATAGAAGGTGGGGTCTTAAGCCGAAGGTGATACTTTGGCTTTATACAGCAATCGTACGCCCAATCCTGACGTATGGGGCACTAGTCTGGTGGCCGGCGCTCAGTAGGGCGTACAATATAACAAAACTGGGTAGAGTGCAAAGATCGGCATGTCTTGGTATCACAGGGGGTATGCGAACATGCCCGAGGGATGCGTTGAATTTAATCTTGCACCTCTTACCTATCGACATTTTTATCAATCAACTTGCGGCATGTAGTGCGGTCAGGCTTAAAGAGTCCGGTTGCTGGACTTCTAAGCCGTATGGCCACTCTAATATTCTCAACCAGCTGCCACTGGCTGGGATCAATGCTGCAACAGACTTTGCAGTGACTACACTAAGCTTTGGGAAAAACTTTACTGTAAGATTTCCGACCAGGTGTGAATGGAGAGGGTGTGAAATAGTAGGAGATTACGATATATCGTTTTTCACAGATGGATCTAAGATGGACTGTGGAGTAGGTGCGGGGATCTTCTGTGAATCACTAAAAATCTCTGAATCATACCGTCTCGCTGACCATGCCAGTATATTCCAGGCCGAACTACTTGCAATCACGAAGGCCTGCAACGCACTCGGAAATCTTCGTGGCAGCCAAAACATAGCGATCTGCTCAGATAGCCAGGCAGCTATCAAGGCATTGAACTCTGTGGAGATATCCTCCAAACTTGTCAAGTGTTGCGAGGAGACGCTGAACAACCTTGGAAGGAAGCACTCAATCACCCTAATTTGGGTGCCGGGACATAGGAATATAAAGGGAAATGAACTGGCAGATGAGTTGGCCAAAATGGGGGCAGTTTTGGACAACTCCCAAGTGGAGCGCGTATTCACTCCGATGGCAGTTGTCAAGAGACAAATTTCCCTTCATTATCTCACGATTGCAACTGGCTATTGGCGGAGCATAAAAACCTGTGTCATATCAAGGAAGCTATGGCCGTCATATGACTTGAAAAGGACATCTGAGGTTCTGAGTAGGCCACGGAAAGATATCGCTAGACTTATATCGGTTATTACGGGCCATTGGCCAATAGGAGACCATGCAGCCAGATTGGGTATCCCCCACAACTCGCACTGTCGCAGCTGCGATGCTGCAGATGAGAGGGAAACTGTAAATCATTTCCTCTGCAAATGCCCAGGTCTCGCAAGATCCCGGTATCGCACGTTTGGTAGTGCGTGTTTTGGTATCCTAGAGGATGCGTCGAAGGCAAAAATAGGGGAGCTACTTCACTTCCTGAATTGTACCGCGTGGGTTTAGGCGACCCTCTACTCTTGAAATTAAACTTTTTGTAACCTCCATTCTCTAAATCGATCAACTTTTTTTTTTTTTGTGGTATCAAAACGGCGCCTCTTGCGCTAATTGTGCTTTGGGCCGTATCTGGCCTAAGCAACCACTTTTACCTACCTACCTACCTTCATTAAACGTAAACGTGTATGGAGCTAAATCATATATGAAAATGTTCGAATCATAGCTATTATTTTTGATTTTGTAACGATTTTTTTTTAATTGCACCGATTTGATTTCTTTAACGACCGTTTACTCGCTTGGTTTCTTTTACCAGATATCCCCATTTTAACTTTCATGGCTTTTCGTTTTTAAGTAAAAAACAATATATGTAATTAAATGTAAATTATACTTACTGATTCTATCAAGATTTGACCGTGATAACACACTATGAAAGCAAGGCTTATTTGATATAGTAGGAAGAACATGTATTTCGTTAAATCCTTGTTACTGACTCCAGCGGAAACTTGAAACCCTACTAAGCAAATTATTAACGACGATGAGAAGAAAATATAGAAGTTCGACAGGCTAAAAACATCGTTGACTTCTTCTGATATCCTAAAATAAATTACAAAATATAATTGTATGTATATGTATGTACGTAATAATTTTACACTTTCGTCTTTCTGGTGATATTACGAACCTGAGCATTGCTTTATGATGTTGTATTAACGACTTTAAATGAGGGATATCACTCGGGTTTTTTTTTGGAACAAACTTTACAAACTCCCTTGATATATAGTCGAATTGCATTATCAACTGATTTATGATCGAGCACATTTGTAAATCAGTAGCCAAACTACCACCCACAGCAACATAGCCTGCGTAACTTTGATGTGCATAGATAATTGGATACAGCCAATTTTTTTTCACATCAAACGGATACCATATGAAGTACGGATAATTTTTGAGGAATTTATAACCACTAAAGTAGTTAATTGTAGACTCAAAAACCTCATATAAACTAAAAACCCATACAGTAGTCATTGCCAATATAGAGTATGGAATAATTACTACTGGAACGTGCTTCAAATAAAATTTTACGAGGAAATCCGATTGAGAACCACTTGTTTTGGGGAAGAAATCTTGAAGTTCTTGCATGAAACACTTCAATTGCTTACGTTTATGCCAAACTGTCATCATTTTACCAATGGACCCAACACATAATCCAATGCACGGAAGTAAAGCCGTTATTTCTAAAAAGTTTTCAAATACCCCAAAAGCATTTCGCAGATAAATTATCTCGCCAATTATGCAAAAAATTAGATTCCATGTGCCCACGTGGAAAAGCAATTGATTAGCGAACCTTCTGAAATTACTGTGTTCCGTTGAAACGCTAAATGCGTCAATGCCAAAGGTTTTAAAGAACCCATCACCAATTTTGGTGAAATCATCGAATTGGATAATTTTATTCTCGGACTGAACACTTTCTACAATTCGAGTTTCCATTTTGAGCGAAAAGGAAAACTTTAAAGGAAATGATACGTCTGATGCAATTGAGTAGAATTTATAGAAAATGTATGTATTGATTTCTGAAGTAGATAATAAGGACGCCAATCGCTTCTATGACAAATTGGTGGGTGTGGTAATCTTTCTCAAATGCCGTATTAGGCATCCTTAACCATGATATTACGTTTATTCGCTTTACACTTGATTGATATGTTGGGCTTATGTATGCTACCATGCAAACAGTGTAATGATAGGTGTAATGTTTATTGTTTAGAGACATGCCACATGCAATAAAATCTGACATGGCAATCAGTTTAGTGTAGAATTGTTTTTTTAGGGTTTTTTAGATTTTACAAAAAACCCTTATGAAATCGATTTTGTCCGTCCGTCTGTCCGTCTGTCCGTCCGTCTGTCCGTCTGTCCGTCCGTCTGTCCGTCTGTCCGTCCGTCTGTTCACTAAATAACTCGCGAACGGCTTAATGGATCGTCATGAAATTTGGTAGGAATGTGTAGAATGGTAACAGTCTTTGGCACGAAATACTTAAAAGTTGGTAGGACAAAAATAACAGGGTGTCCCGGACATTTGAAAATTTGTTCAATAAATAACTTGCGAACGGCTTAACGGATCGTCATGAAATTTGGTAGGAATGTGTAGAATGGTAACAGTCTTTTTGTATGAAATACTTAAAAATTGGTATGGCCAAGATAACAGGGTGTCCCGGACATTTACAAATTTGTTCACTTACCGATCGTTATGAAATTTGGTAGGAATGTGTAGAATCGTAACAGTCTTTAGCGTGAAATACTTAGACGTTGGTAGGATAACGCAAACAGGGTGTCCCGGAGATTTGAAAAAGTCGACTTTTTTAGTTTTTATCAAATCAAAGAACTCGATGGGTACATTTCATATCAATAGCTTTTTTCCAGTTTGGAGTAATGGTAACGGCGTTACAGCTAATAAATCCAGTTAATATGTCGAGCCATGATACATAGTAAATCTATTTTTGGATTGGTCTAATTAAAAAGTGTTACAGAATGAAAGGCGTTAGCGCGTTTATTTAGACCAATCCAAAAATAGATTTACGAGAAGCATTTCATTAACATTGTGCATAATTCTTATTATTACCTACAAAATATATGTGCAAAATTATTCACTATGTATGTATCCAAAATCTAAAAAAAAACCCTCGTATTGCGGGCGCAGCCCTCTGTACGCCGGTATTTTTTGTCCTACCCGTAAAACTTAAAATGATAATACATGTACAGTGTAGAATTCATTATGAGAGAGAAAGATATATGACAATTTTCATCTTGTACTTTAATAAATGCAGAAGAATAAAATTCAATTAAATAACTCCAAACTTATTTCTAAATGCTAATACATACATACATAGTTTTTCAGATGTGATGCTCTTAGTAAACATATCGGCAACCATGTCGGTTGTCGGCAAATACTTCAATTCGATTTCCTTGTTAACGATCTTTTGACGAATAAAGTTTGCTTTTATATCGGCGTGCTTTGTACGAGAAGAATATAGTATTTCCCAATTGATAACATCCTTATCCCAAATGAAAAAATCCATATCCGAAATGAAAAAATCCTTATCTCAAATGAAAAAATCCGTATCCCAAATGAATAAAAACCCGTATCTCAAAAGAAAAAATCCTTATCCCAAATGAAAAATCCTTGTGTGCGAATTAAAATAAAATGAATTTAGAGGTGTTTTAAGTTGTTTCTTGCATCAAATTATGAGGTGTGGTTGTTTTTCCTGAGGATATGTGTAGGATCGGCTTCGTGGAGTTGGCTAATGCAATTGCCGTGGTTGGACATTTATAAAATTGTATACTCGTACGTAAAGTTCCTTGTGGCTTTTGATCAATCGTCATGAAATTTGGTAGAGATGTGTAGAATTGTAACAGTATTTGGCACGAAATACTTAGAAGTTGGTAGGGCAAAGTTAACAGGGTGCCCCGAAGATTTGAAGACGAAGTCGACTTTTTTTATTTGTGCGTGTGTAGCCCAGGTCTACAAATTTTAAAATTATGATGAATCTTTTTTTTTAGAACATTACATAAGAAGAGGCCAGGAAATTTTAATTCGAATAACTTAATAACTAAACTATACCAAAGAATGAACATTAAATTTGGTGTAAAACCATAGAATGGTTTAATAGTGGTAATAGTAGGCGGAGTCCGGGAGAGTTGACCATATTGGAGACTTGAACCAGTTGAGTTTATTCTTTGGAATCTAACGACTAGAGGTTGATTTTTTGTCAGAAGGTGACCTATTCTAGCCCGCATCTGAATACCATATCCAAATGTCGGACACTTGTCTGTTTCGGAAAATAAACGGGAAAATATATTTGTTTTAGTGCAGACATCTTCTTAATTAAGTATTTAATTAGAATATAACGAGTTTTCCTACGTTGGTGAGTCGTGGTCCTGCTCAGAGCATTTTTACCCAAAAAAGCGCCAACCGGCCAACTTGAACCATTAAGAAACTGACAGATATATGGTTTAAGTCTCCCGCCCTTGAAATATATGTAATTTCAGCTAATTTTTGGAAAATGTTTCGAAAATCTATTCAGGAGTATACATTCAGGTGCGGAACCCCTTTAACTTAAAAACCTTTCTTAGCCTTGTGGAAATGACGTCCGGGTGGACATAAATTAACATTAAAAAATCACATAATTTATACTAGGATTCAATTGAACGTTCTTAGTCCAGTCACAAGCCAAAAAGAACACGATTACGTTTTTTTCGTAATATATGATGAGAACGATAAAGCATTGTAACATGTCCGTAAAAAATATTGCTTTTTTTGGCAATTTCAAATGTATGGTCATGTCTCCCTCTATGGTGGCCCAACTCTCCCGCCAGTTGGGGAGACTTGAGACATTTTGAGGATTTTGAATAAGGAGATCTGTGTCATACACTATTCATTTTTATCAATAAATACCAATCAAATTTTAAAGATAACATCACACGCTATGTATTAAAAAATAAATAGCATCAATTTATCCAATGGATAACTTTTTATCCGCGATGAAGCAAAAAGTGGGTCAACTCTCCCGGACTCCCCCTACTCTAGAGGTCCAGAGATCGAATCTCGACGTTGTCTAAACATTTCCGTACATGTGCGCATAGGAAATACACTGCTTGTCATCAGATTAGCACACCCCTTCGCCTGAATAGTTTCGGCTGATTTCCAACCAAACTAAAAAAGGTAAAATTTAAAAATTATAACTGTTGATAGTCTATTCAATTCTAAGTTAATTAAAATAAGAAGTATTGTGTTTACATTTTTTAATATTGTTATATAATTGTTTTTCGGAAAAGAACACACAAAATAGCCATTTAAAATTTGTCATCAGGATGCAATTTCTTTTTTGTCGATCTTTCACAATTTAAGACGAAGAACCCCCAATTTTATGTCGTTTTTTCAGTAATATATAACTTTCATTTGAATAAGGGAAAATCTGTATCTGCGGAATAGGGATACAATAGGCTTGCAAGGAGTCAAGGCGGTCAAAAAGTGCAATTTCGAGAAAAAATGCATAAAAGTCGATATGTTGAATCTAAATTCGTGTGTAATAAGTAGCGTTAATGCCTGATGTTGCATATATGTAACAGTAAGACATCCTTCGTTTCAAACGGCTTCGGAAGGAATAGGATATCAATTCGGCACTAAAAAGCGTTTTATCCTGTACTGGATACTATTAGCATTTAGCAATGCGTAGAAATCAATTTAGCTTAATTTGATTTTCTATTGTGGAAGTTATAGAGGTTTCTTTCGATGTTGACGAAAATCGCCACGATGGCAAAAATAGTAGAGGAATTTTATTTTTATATTTAATTGTATGAAAAAAAATTAGAAAAAAATTAATGGTATGTTAGATAGATAGATAGATATGTTCCTTTATTGAATTCAAATAGTTGTGTACTACAATTTATACTTAAGAGCTACAGACTGGATGAGTCTTTTCATCTTTGATTTTATCATTAGCTTATGCTGAGTAAATATTCCACTTCTTTTTATTATTTAATTTATAAGGGAAATTTTCAAAAAACCTTATCTAGTTTAAATTAAAGCTAACTATACTTAAAACTAACTAAAAACTAAATTAAAATTAAAATAATAAGTAAAATAAAATGAGTATGCTTTAAGCAGAAGGTAGGTGTGACATGGAAGTATTATCTGTTAAGCCATCAAGGAGAAAATTCGAGTGAATCTTATCTATCATTTCTTTGATTAAACAGACTCCGCTGATCAGATGTAGTCGATTTGTAGAGAACCACCACCGTTCATTCAAGATGATTTTAAGACATTTATTTTGCGCTAACTTGTAATCGATTTTTATGACACTGTGCACATTCTCCCCATACCGCGGCTCCGTAGGTCATGATTGGTCGCATTGCAGTTTTGTAAGGGAGAATTTTTTTATATAAGCTCATTTTCGAATTTCTATTTATGAAAGGGTATAAGGAGCGAATGTTTTTATCCATCTTCAGGATTTTTGCTTCTATGTGGTCATTGTAAGTGAGTGTTTTGTCTAGAGTTAAGCCTAAATATTTAAGAGTGGTGCTCCAAGTTGATACATCTATCCGGCAAATTGGTTCTTTTCTTTTTCATGGTAAAGAACATAGATTTGGTCTTTGAGATGTTTATTTTAATTCTCCATCTGTGGTAATTAATACTGATATAGTTGTTCAAGTTTCGATTCGAGGGTATCTATTATAATGGATGGATCGGCTGACTTGGTGTAAATACACAGATCGTCAGCGAATAATGCAAGTTCACAGCGATTATCACAAGGAATGTCCGAAATAAATATATTGAATAAGTATAAAATGATTAAGCAAAGCTCAATCTGTTGTTTTGCCGGAACCACATATTGAATAAGGTTGGACTTAAACACGCACCTTGGGGCACCCCTGCTGGAATATCCTTTTGATCGGATAAGCTGTTATCAATTTTAATACAGAAGGATCTGCCTGACAAAAAGGATTCTATTGCCTTTATAAGGTACAGCGGAAAGGAATGTTTGGTCATTTTATATAGAAGACCCTCGTGCCAAGTAGTATCGAAAGCCTTTTAGATGTCAAGTAATACCATACCGGCAGAGTATTTTCCAGCGAAAGAGTCTCAAATTTGGCCTGTTACTCTGTAAAGTTGGTGGCATGTTGATAGACCTTTTTTAAATCCGAATTGGAAATTGGGAATTACAGGATTGGTTTGTAAAAAGCTTTGTATACGACTGAGCAAAATTTTTTCAAATACTTTACTGACCGATGGTAGTATAGCATATACAAATAATACATATACATATGTCCAAAGCTCACTCAAAATCGGGTACACATTTTTTTGGCCATGTCTTCTGATCTGCACCCAATGTCACAAATACGACCATACAGATACACGTATACAGGCTATTAAAGCTATTTGCTCTTTTGCTACACAGTTCAAGTTGAAGAGAGTTTAGATACTCTGCCAGAGCAGGTTTTCGTGCATTTGTCGACTTCATGAGTGTATCTTCTTCCACTGTCCCATGCCATGGGTCGGGGTGGCTTACGCAAAAGTATCTGCGCCTGCGAAAACTGCGTATTGAAAAAACATGAAAGATGATTTGATGATAATGCATTTCTTGAGGTTGCGGAACAGGTTGCCATGTGTTCATTGACCTCATTAGTGCATTTCGTAAGGTGCATGCCGCGCTGTTAATGCAATGTAGTGGTAGCATGCGGTAGAGTGAGTGGATTTAGTGCAGGACAAGGCAACCCAACTTCCATACATATTTCAAAAAAGATATATTTCTATACAGAACATCAACTGGAAATTTGTATGCAAGTTGTTCTGTCCTGTTCTGTACTCGATTCAATTGGAGGGATATGAGTACGAGAGTGAGTTGTAGAGTATTGATAAAAAAATACGATATTTGATCAGCAAAAATCCTATATCGCTGTATTTTTGCGGGATGGTTGGTGATGCTGATGGCGTCCTGATTATGGAAAAAAAGTCCCCAACGATTGGAGGGCAACCTTGAAAAAAGGGGATAAGGGAGTATTTTTTTACTTTTTAGCAAACATTTCAAAACCGACCAAATATACAGAAAAATGGTCTGAGAACGAAAAAAAAATACATAAAATTACCCTTGTAATTGTATATTGTATACAGGGTGTCCGGAAACTGCCGCATAAACGCACCGGATTACGATTCCTCAGTTGATTTTCAGCAAAAAAGTTCTACTGAACATACCCCCTCAGCTCAACCCCTTAGCTGCCACAGACATTTAAAGATTTTTGAAAAAATCATTTTCTTGCACGACTTAAAGCCTAATATCTCCAAAGCTAGACCAGCTAGAATAGTGATATAAAATGATTATTACAGCCAACAAATTTACCTATAAAATAAAACTAACAACACTAAAATCGGATAAGAGGTTTGGTTTTCACAGAGCTTCAAAGTCAAATTTGCGTGATTTAACCCAAAAACAAACTTTTTTTCCGTCTCAATTTTCTCTAACTTCTGCCTAGGTGAGGTGCTTGTACGATTCTTTTAAAAATTGGCGCATAGTCTTACGTTCATATCTTTCTTACATCATTTTGATCTAGCTCTATTACTTCTAACAGTTTTTATACGTTAATTGTAGAAAACTGGGGTTAATTTTAGCTCGAATTCAACACAATTCAATTCACACTGCCCCTAAAGATCTGCAATTGGTAAAATCTATTCAAAGTATGTCGAAATCGAGCCAAAATTAACCCTAGTTTTCTGCACTTAAGGTACTAAAACGGTTAGAAATAATGGAGCTAAAGTAAAATGATGTAAGAAAGATATGATCGTAAGACTTTGCGCCAATTTTTATAAGAATCGTACAAGCACCTCACCTTGGTAGAAGTTAGAGAAAATTGCGATTGAAAAAAAGATTGTTTTTGGGTGAAATCACGAAAATTTGACTTTGAAGCTCTGTAAAAACCAAACCTCTTATCCGATATTAGTGTGGTTAGTTTTATTTTATAGGTAAATTCGTTGGCTGTAATAATCATGTTGTTTCACTATTCTAACTGGTATAGCTTTGGAGATATTAGGCTTTGAGTTGTGCAAGAAAATGATTTTTTCAAAAATCTTTAAATGCCTGTGGCAGCTAAAGGGTTAAGCTGAGGGGGTATGTTCGTACAACTTTTTTGCTCGAAATCAACTGAGGAATCGTAATCCGGTGCGTTTATGCGGCAGTTTCCGGACACCCTGTATAATACATTAGGATTTAGTGAAAAATTTGGCGCTAGACTAAAAAATAAATTAGAATATTTTCATTTTAGACTCTTTTAAAAACCTCCATAGCTCTGAAAACGCAAGTACCCCTCCTCCCTTTTCAAGGCTGCAAACCACTAATCTATTGGGACTTTTTTCCCATAATCAGAAGGTCATCCCCAAAAATCCTGCAAAAATCCATCGATGTAAGATTTTTGTCGTTCGATGACCATATTTTTTTTCTTCGGCTATAATAAAATCATATTGATTTAATTGTTTGAAACAAATGAGAATGCCCACTTTTGTATGAAAGTTGGTTAACGAAATTTGTATCAGAAGTCTCAAAACGCAAAAGTCTCTATTAGAGAGCAACGAATATATGAGTTTCAATTTCGGATCAATTTTGATATAATTTGAATAAATTTTACCAAATTGCAGATCTTTAGGGCAGTTTTAGTTGAATTGAATTGAAATAGAGCTAAAATTAACAACAGTTTTCTGTACTTAAGTCATTAAAACTGTTAGAAATACGGAAGATAGAATAAAATGATGTAAGAAAGAAATGATCTTTGGACTATGCGCCAATTTTGTGAAGAATCGTACGAACACCTCACCTTGGCAGAAGTTGCAGAAAATTGAGATGGAAAAATATTTTGTTTTTGGGTCAAATCACAAAAATTTGACTTTGAAGTTGAAGAAACATCTTATCCGATTTTAGTGCGGTTAATTTTATTTTTTGGATAAATTTTTTGGCTTTAATAATCATTTTGTTTTGCTATTCTAGCTAGTATAGACTTCAAGTGAGGTGGACTATTGCAAAATTTCAAGGTTTCCTTGAAATCGCCTTAAGTCAAGGATGCATTGACTCGAGAAATTAAATTATTTCAATGAAAAACTACTGGAAATGGCATTTATATTTGAAGGTAAGGTATGTTTAAAAATACGGGCGTTAGTTTTGGCTAATTTTTGCTATGATTGTTGCCACGGCCAGTCAAGCAACAATACTATGTATACTATAAATACTAAATATCTCCCTTTTCTGATTATATAAAAAATATTGAAAATACATATGTATGTGCTAATATTTTTGTAATTTCTGATTATTTACTTTTTATGTTAATAGTTTATTGAACAGAGTTAAATGTAATAATTAATGCATATTTCACTAAAATAAGGTAAATTTAAGAATAGACTTCTCCACACGCAGTGTATAAAAAGAGGAGAAGGCAGACAATTTTTCTGTATCTCTTACCTTTTTTGAAATAATCGCAAAAAAAAAACGAAAAGAGTCCCCCTTTCCCCCCTTTTGTAAGGTTGCTGTTGGGGACCATCTCCAACCATAATTCGAAAAAATTTCCATGTAGGATTTTTGCCGACCAAATATGCCGCTTGGGTTGCTTGGAATTGACTCTCAAATATCATATTTAAATATCGGCTCAGATAATCTGAACCTCAAAATATAGATACACACGCCACAGACAAATTATAAATTTCGTAGGCGCATGCACAACGTGTTCTCGTGTCGTTTCCTTCTCTCTACCCAACTTGGTCCACTTATCTTGCGCGCGCCGCGCCGCGGTGCCATACATCGCACACCACACAAGAAGCGGGCGGGACGTGGCAGTGAATGAATTTCATAATCATTTCTGAGTTCATAACATAACATATTCTCCGCAACGGCAACTTGCTCTCTTCCTCGGACCCACTCGGTCCACTTGTCATGCGTCACGGAGTACGGAGATATCCGTCACACACCATGGAAGTCGCAGGCAATGGCAAGCGATGAGTGATTCTTAAAAGATACTATAAAAAGAGTATCTTGACTCTCTTGAACTGGAAAACGTTCTCTCAAATTGACACGCACACAGGCTCATGCGATTCGCTTGAAAGCTCTAGGAAATTTCAGATACATTTTCATAGGAACAACATTTTGTACCAATTTTGACATATATGTCTTATTTGTATTTGGTAGTAGACTGATCGGACGATAGTTACTAGGTGACTCTGCATTATTACCTGATTTTGGAATAGGAATTGCTACCGCTTTTTTCCAAGCGGAAGGAAAGTAACCCAATTTCAAACATGAGTTGAAGATGGAATTTAAGTGAACAACAGTCTTTCTTGATAACTTCTTAAGGACGAGATTTGGAAGATTGTCTATTCCGGGTGATTTGCTGTTTTTTTTTATTTCTTTAAAGATTTGACAAATTTCTTTGGGCTTGCACATACAGTTTGTGGGGAGATCAAAGTCGGTAGGCAGTTGTCCCAAGGTCCTTTTGACTAGGTCCTCATGAATAAAATTGCCCATATGTCGGGTTAGGTTGTGAGCAGCATGGAAAGTTCTAGCGAGAAGATTGGCCTTTTCGCTGTTGTTGAATCACTTCAACACATTATTTATTAAATTTCATATACTCGTAAAGTAAATCATGTCAATTATTACTCAGCATAATGGTCATTCAATGTAATGTATTGAATGGCTAATTAGAGCGACGATTGACTAATTGTTATAAAATGTATGTCAATCGTCGAATTGCTTTCATTCTTTAGTCTTAAGTTACAATTTTGTTAGCTACAAATATTGTAGTTTTAAGAATATAGATTCAGTGTTCAATAAACATTCAAAATAATAACCAACCGCCTTTACACTCATTTACTCCCAATTCCTATAACCCTAACGGAACAAGTATTCTACTATCATTGAATACTCTGTTTCTCCCTCCACATAGTATATACTACCACTGGAACGGTGGCCCTATATTCTATCCTTTTCATGGTCCGTCGAGCCTTCCTAAAAAGTGCCAGTTTGTGCTGTTCTGGTTCCTTACCAT
This sequence comes from Microchrysa polita, assembly GCA_949715475.1. NCBI lineage: Eukaryota > Metazoa > Arthropoda > Insecta > Diptera > Stratiomyidae > Microchrysa > Microchrysa polita. The sequence continues at coordinate 36,147,683 of OX454419.1, read as the reverse complement.
TAACAAATAAAAAGGGCAATTCCCAGTCTCCCAGTTTCCAAGTACATATCCAGTTGTTGCAGAAATCAGTGTTACCATTTACTCCAAATCGTTTGCTGCCCAATTGGTCCTGTAAAACTGTGTTGACGCCTGACGGAGTATTATATATAATTGTTGGCAGCGAAGTTGACATTTATTGACTGTCTGTTAGCTGCTGTACTCCAATTGATCCTTATTGCCATCTCGTCGCACCGCTACTCCAAACTTATATCAAATCGTCTACGTTGCCGCCCGTTGCAACACTATATACACTCCCTGGTTGGTTTCCAAAAGTTCCACTGATCTATTAAAGAAGTTTTGGTTTTGGTATTATTGCATTTTACAAGATGGATACAACGTCGATCCTCGAACAACAGAAATTTATTTCCGAAGAGTTGGAGAAGATTGAGTCCCGATATAAAAGGGATGGTCCATCTCACCGTAACGTGGAATACCTTTTGCGGAAATTAAACTCTTTGGAAAACCTCTTCCAAGAGTTCCATAATAACCACGCTCTCCTTCTTGACAATCTTACTGAAAATGATCCATACTTAAAGCAAGATTTATATGGATTGGGAAAACAATTATACTCCAATGTTAAGGCCCGTCTCGAAGAAGACTATGCGAGAATTCTGTCCGAAACAGAAAAAGCAAAAAGGCCAACAACACCCACTGTTTAAACATTATCGTTTATCATTAATACACATACATTAATACTATACAAAACCCTAAATGTATCTTCAATTTTGCAAACAAAAATTTATGTTGACAATGCATGTATGCATTTTATTCAGTGCAGAGTTCAATATATCGATATAACGATATATTGATTAAGTAAACAAAATTTTAGTATAAGTAGACTAGCATCAGACTAGCATTATGTATAATTATTAAGATTCAAGCAATAAAGGCTTACAGGTAAAAACGATATTCTTGTTTCTTCATACACTTGTCTTACGGACTTGTGCAATATCATAAAAGGTCTAAGCACCATACAATTGTCTGAAGGACTTTTGTTAAGCTGTAAATTTCTGTTTATAGCCAACATTTTTTGGTCCGTCGAGCCGGATGCGGAAGTGCATCATTTGAGCTGTCTGTCCTACATATCAGCGTCCCTTGGAACTTCTGCATCATTTAACCTATCCGTACTGCAACACAACGTCGTTCTGTGGATCTTTGCCATCATTGGAGCTGTTAGTGCAACATAACGTCGTTCTGTGGATCTTGGCCATCATTGGAGCTATTCGTGCAACATAGTGTCGTTCTGTGGATCTTGGCCATCACTGGAGCTATTTGTGCAACATAACATCGTTCTGTGGATCTTGGCCATCACTGGAGCCGTTCGTGCAACATAGCATCGTTCTGTGGATCTTGGCCATCATTGGAGCTGTTCGTGAAACATATCATCGTTGTCTGGAACTTCTGTATCAGTTGAGCTGTCTGTGCAACAAATCGACATTTGTGATCTGAACTGGATAATATACAAGTCCAGCAATGGCGAAAGCAGCGACCGAGCAGATGGCCAATTTCGAGGATCTCGAGAGAATCATTTCTAATTATAACGAGACCGAGGCTAATTTCGGGCGCGGCCGAAATTTGGATACCCTTCGCTCCCCTCGGGCTAAAAGTTTTTTGGGGCGTATCTATGACTTGTGTTTAGTCCTCCCCGCTTCCATGCTTTTCCTTGAATTTTCACATAAGTGCCGTGGCGAAGATTTAATGGGAGAACCGGGGGATGTGGGTTTCTTAGAAGAACCAAAGGGGGGGGGGGGGGTTGTACGGCAGCCCTACGAACGCATGGCCTTTCCATCAATTTTTACGTATGTTTGTGGCATCAGTTAAAACACATTTCTATGAGATTTGGTTGAAATGGTGGATACATAAAAAAGTTTTTCTTCGAAGAACCTAATTTTGGGGTTGGGTTTATATGCCAGCCCCACGACCCCATAGTCCGATTTCATTTATTTCCACGTTTGTTATGTGGCGTCAATAGAAATATAATTTTCTGAGGTTTGATTGAAATTGGTGTGCAAATAAAAACGTTTTTTCTTTGAAAAATTTGATTTGGGGGGCTAGGTTTGTATGGTAGCCCCATGACCACATGGTCCGACTCCATCTATTCATACATATGATTTGTGTCAACAATATAAACACATTTGTGTGAAGTTTTGTTGAAATTGGTGTATAAATAACAAAAAATTTCTTAGAAGAACTTAATTTGGGGAGCTAGGTTTGTATGACAGCCCCATGACCCCATGGTCTGATTTGGTCAATTTTTACATATGTTTTGTGATATAATTTGAAACACATTTGTGCGAAATTTGATTGAAATCGATGAGAAAATAAAAAAGTTTTTCTTAGAAGAACCTAATTTGGGGGTCTAGGTTTGTATGGCAGCCCCACGACCCCATTGTCCGATTTGGTCGATTTTTACATATATTGTGTGTCAGCAATGAAAACACATTTGTGTGAAATTTTATTGAAATTGATGCATAAATAAAAAAGTTTTTCTAAGAAGAACCTAATTTTGGGGAGTAGGTTTGTATGGCAGCCCCACGACCCCCTTGTCGGATTTCAGCGATTCAAACATACAAACTGCCTGCAACAAAAAGAAGCATGTGTGCAAATTTTCAGCTCCATAGCTTTTAAACTGGCCGAGCAAAATGCGTCGCAACAGACAGACAGACGGACAGACGGACAGACGGACAGACGGACATCGTCCAATCGACTCAGCTCCTCACGCTGATCATATATATACATATTTTATATGGTCGGAGATGCTTCCTTCAATGCGTTACAAACTTCATGACAAAGTTAATATACCCTTTCACTCTATGAGCGAAGGGTATAAAAAGGATAGCGAAAGCAGGCATTAATTGGGGTACTTTGAAGTAAGAATTGAGCGTATACGAGCACAGTGGGCGAGATGCGAAGCTCAACATCAAGCAACGCACGCACAAGTCGCACATAATTCGCAGCTGCTCTCTGACTACCTTAAGGAGTACGATCGTTTCGAACAACTGTACCTGGAGTTCTATGCAGAGTTTAACCCATTAATGCCTGATGTTACATATATGTAACAGTAAGACATCCTTCATTTCAAACGGCTGCTAAAGGAATAGGATATCAATTCGGCACTAAAAAGTGTTTTATCCTGTACTAGACAATATTAGCAATACGTAGAAACAATGGCGCCGGAACAGGGGGGGCAGCGGGGGCAACTGCCCCCTCAATATTTTGGCTAAAGGGGCAATTAGTACTACATATATTGCACTATATTAAAAATGAAGAATAATTTATTTTATATTTTTATACGTATACAATGTACATATTCAATTTATTATTCTAGTAGTGGATATTTGTTTTCCATGATGGAATATTTGTTTCGCAGAAAGCTGCATACGTGCATCTAGTGCATGTATCCTACGAGTATGTACATAATGAGTGCATTCAGCGAGCACATATTGGAAAGAGCTACTCGAAAGTGTTCTCTCCCCGCGTCCCACTCACCCGCTAATCGGTCCACATGCGATGTATCGAAAATTTCCCCTATTTAGCGTTGAATTGGAATGCTACATTTAGATGTGTAGCTGCTACTTGGACTGCTCGATCAACTGTCACGCACAGCTGCTCGACCATCAATACTGGAAATTGTTTATTCGAGTTCAGCAGAAAAATGTCCTGAGCCAGGTTTTAGTGAACGTTATAATATTGTGCGATGAGAGTACGTATTTTGATTAAGAAAGTTGCAGTTTTAGGTTTTTTGAATTTTTGATTGCCGCAATGTCTGCGGATGTATCAGCTGGTAGCAAGTCCATTCAGCGAACACAAACTTAGCAGTTTTCCAATTTCTTGTGGTGGGGATATGTAGCACATCACAATATGTGCTCGCTGAATGCACTCAATCATTCCATTTTCATTTCTTCTGCGTTAACAAGAGTACCTCGAATTAACGACAAGGCCAACGATAGCGAAACTATTGACCGTTGATCAACGAAAACGAGGAAGTTTTTCATTCTCCTTGTCAGAAAACCGTACCGATGGTAGAGAATCTCACAGTAAGATTGGGCTGCTATGCTCGATTTCCATATTGTTGATTATCGGTCACAGTTAACTTTTTGAAGAGTATGCCGAAAGCTTCACCTACATGTTGCGCCGAAATTGCTGATCACTTTCGAAGCATATCGAGCACAGCAAGTTACGGCTAGTAACATTACTTCTAACGGTTCCAGCATCAGCTGCATCATCAGAAACGTCGTTCGGTGCCTTACGACGTCTTTAACATGGCTACAATCAACAATGACACATCTTATCCTTCTCCATGTTCACAGGGAACGAACAGGGAATTTAGATTCCTCAAAAATCATGAATGAATTTGTTTCCCGAGGAAACCGGAAAACAACCTAATTTTATAAAGCTATATAAAATGAAGAATATGTTTATAATCTTCAACACTTTTACAATGGGATCAAAATGGGTAACAAAAAGAAACTTAAAAGGCTAGTCTCTAGTCTAGAAATGAGTATTTTCCAAAATTATTAATGGTGTAGTCATTTGGTGATTTCAGATTGCAAAGTGTGGTGGAGAATTTTTTATGTTTTATTAGAGGGCTGAGCTTGAATCCGGAGCTTGCCACCAACTTTGTTTTTTGGGGGAGGATGAGGCTTAAAACTCCAAAAGTGTACATTTTTCCGATAACCTGTGCTTGAACATGTTAGAAAAAACATAATTGCGGGCAGGCGCGCACAGAGGGTGGGGCAAAAGGGGCAATTTGCCCCGGGCCCCGCGTTGGAGAGGGCCCCGCAGGGACAGTGGTCTCGTAGTGCGCGTACGTCTGCAAAATTATTACACGATTTGATGTCAGATAAATTTTATTTAAATATCTATTTATGTATCTTGTTTTGCGTTATTCAAAGCATTTCTAGGACCTTATAGGATTTCCCTTCACCTACTTTTTTCAATTAAAATTGCTAAATCTAAAATTGGCACTGATCACTCTGGGCCCTCTCGCCAACTCTTGGAGTGGGCCCCCTACACTGAGAAAAAAAGTAGAGTGAAATCAATCGAAAACACTCCTGAAGGTCGATCCACACTTTTCAGTCATCAGTCACAGTCACTTTCCATACAAGTTAATTGATTGACTGACACTCTTCCAATTTGTATGAGAAATTACTGTGACTGCGACTGATGACTAAAAAGTGTGGATCGATCTTAAACCAAGTATGTATTTTGAAACATGATTTTGACGTTACAGTTTTTCTACTAAAATTAAGAACATCGTACTTAAAATAACTTTGCTAAGAGCTACTTTGACTGTTTGCATTCTTACATTGAGAATAGCGTTCTTATTGTAACGTTTATTAAATTAATGATTTCATCAATTTTTTTTTTTTTTTTTTTGATAAAAATGCTCACGCTGCGCATCATTGACCTCTATAGGTGTTAGTGATGTTTAAGCATAGAAAATTACCTGCGCCTACAATGAGATTCGATCCCGCGAACCTATGATTCGAAGACGAGCGCCCTATCCATCTACCCTAATGCCGCTCTCTCAGGTACCAGCATCCTGGCATCATGTAGTAGGAACAACATTTATAGAGTTTCCAGAGTTCTTTTTCTCAAAGGGGCCACTTTTATTTATATGCCCCGGGCCCCGTAAATCCTCTGTGCGCGCCTGATTGCGGGTACAACGCACCATTCATATTTAAAATGCGTTAAGCGGTATCTGTACAATTGATAGTAATTTTTTTGTGTTTTTTTATATGATTTTGACCCTGTTTCACAACGAAATGTTTGTGCTGAGCACTCCAAAAACAAAAACAAAACAATTTTTCCCCACATTTTGCAATCTACTAGGTTTATCACGTGCTAACTACACTATCAGCGCAATATATCTAATGAAGAGCTTATACTGAGGTGAGGGGTGGCTCACTTTCACTAGGGCTTCGCTTGTGGTAAGTACAGGACCCTCAGCTTTGTAAAGAAATTTGCAATTTTATTTATTTTGCGAATATTCTCTAAATAAGGTTTCGAAACCCAAACTTTCCATTTGAAAACATAAGAATCAAAATTTGCACATTTTGTAGTTTCGCATTTTTATATTTTCAAATCCGATTTTCAATAATTTTGAATTTTTATGTTTTTATACCGAAACTTTCGAAAATTTGGGTTTCAGACCCAATGTAGAGGTTATTATAGCGGAAGTCGTAACTGTCACAATTTAAAAATTAAAATCGCCCAAAAATTCCACAAAAAGTGCAAATTTTTGCCTCATTTTTTTAAATCAAGATTTTCGTACTTTTTGAAAATGTTAATTTAAAATATAAAAGGGCAAAATTGTCAAAACTTCCGAATAAAGAACATTAAAAATTACAAAATTTTTATTTTAAAAATGAGATAATTAAGATAATCAAAATTGAAATTGTTTGTTTGCCTCACTTAATGAGGCGCATTCAAATGCACATTCTGCACATATAGTAGAGCTGGTCCTGGCTAGAGGTCCGGTATATAACCGCTTAATTTAATATGAATTTGAGAAAAAAAATCTTGCCCCCCCAATAAAAAATTCGTTCCGGCGCCACTGCGTAGAAATCAAATTAGCTCAATTTGATTTACGATTGTGGAAGTTATAGAGGTTTCTTTCTGATGGTTTTTTCGATGTTGACGAAAATCGTCACGATGGCAAAAGTAGTAGAGGAATTTTATTTTTATATTTAATTGTATGAAAAAAATTGAGAAAAAATTAATGGTATGTTATTACATGGTCTTTTTGAAACAATACAAAAAATAAATGAAAAAAATATTGTCCGTAGTTTACGTTTAATAAGTACTTTTATAACACTGTTACATATATGTAACATCCGTCCTGATATGGGGAAAATGCACTCCTCGTATAAGAGGTATATGAGTATGTGCTTTTTTAGTGTTTTTTTTATTTTATGGATTTTTTACACTCTTGACGCGGTAGTCCGGATTAATTATAAAAAAAGAAGTCCGGATTCCCAAATAATCCGGATTACCGAAAATTTCCGGATTTTAACAAGACATTTTTATCTAGGAAAATAGCATAAATAGTCTTCATAAATGTTAAAATTTAATAAAAAAAAATCGATTATTTAGGGTTTTCCTTAAAATTAGTCTTGTCACTCATGATTTTCTAGACCCTTGTGTTTTCTTGACTGGCAAATTGAGCGGCCATATTTGGCAAAACATACCAAAAATATTGAGAGTCGGAATTAGAATTGCTCTAGAAATCCGGAATATGGATTCAATAGTTGTCCTATGTGGATTAAAATGATAGCCGGATTCAAGGGTATCCGAAGCAAGGAGTCAAGGCTTTATTTTCATGAGGCCAAGGATTAGTTATTCTATTTAATTCTGCTAATATAATATTTAAAAGGATATATTTTGAGCTACGAAAGAAGAAATGGTTCTAATGACCAAATTATAGACAAGGAGGAATTATAGGCTCTATATTTAGTCCTTTTTAGACAAATTGGGCGGATGGACAAATTGACAAAAAAATTGAAACAATAATTTTATAATTTACTGGCAAATCTTCCATAATCCTCAAAATCTGTATTGATAACTACTGTACTTCTATAAACTTTTTTCCTATTCACAAACTGTAAAATCTATTAGTTCTGTGGGTGCTCAAGAAACTTCTCAATAAAACAACAACAAATCCACATGCAAAAACACATATATAATAAAATAAAATAATACAATATTTGACGTAATATTTTTGTAAGGCTGTTCATTTTTCGCACACATTTCGTATTATTTCTACGTTATTGTTGCCTTATCTACATTTCAAACTTCATGTAAAATATCGGCTTTCATATATTTTTCGCTTTATTAAAAAAAAATTACTAAAATGTTTTCTTTTTGAAAAAAATTTAAAAATATACCTTGAACACACTTTCCCCGTATCATGCCTGATGTTACATATATGTAACACCCTCGAGTACCTCGAGTGCCTGATGTTACATATATGTAACAGTGCCGGGAGCCTGAATCCGGCTTCCGGGGAAAACATTTTTTTCTACAAAATGTGTTTTTAGCCATTTTTAGCTGACGTGGAAAATTTCAGCTCAATCGGTAAGATTTTAGGGTCTCGTCGTTAATGGGTTAAGGACAAAGCCCTTACATTTAGAATGGCATCAGCACCACTTCCAGCACCGCCAACATCCCAAATAAATCCGCTAACGAATCAGGAAATGATTTAAGCGTAACCGAAGCCAATTATGAGAAAGCATGGACACTCATAAAGAATCGGTACAGCAACAAGCGAACAATAATCTCAATGCATTTGCAAGCATTCTTGAACTTACCCACGATGAAGATGGAATCAGTTGACGGGTATAAAAGAATTATGGACACAACCAACGAAATGATGACTGCAGTCGGTGGATTAGGCGTAGACACGGAAGCATGGTACCCAATCATCGTTCACATAGCATCCCACAAACTAGACCGTGAAGCAAGAAAAAACTGGGAATACGAATGCGGTTCGAAACCCGACGTTCCGACTTGGACTCAGTTCTGTGAATTCTTATCCACTAAATTTAGATAGTTGGAGGTAATGTCGGATGAAATACCGAGGAAAAAGCAAACATCGGAAGTGCACGTGTCAGTGGAAACCTCCAAATGTGCGGTGTGCAAGGGTGATCATAAAGTGTACAAGTGCGCTAAATTTCAACGAGCAAGTGTTGATCAGCGAAGAGAATTAGTCCGAACCCTAAATCTATGCTTCAACTGCTTTGACAAGCATCGCGTCTATGACTGCCCATCAAAATCAAGCTGCAAATTGTGTGCCAAAAAACATAACACGATGTTACACGTCGTACAAGCGGATAATGAAAAGAAAATGGAGAACCTGAAGACTCAAAGTACTGTTGTGAACCACAAGAATATGTGGAACGTTTTATTGGCGACTGCTATCGTTCGAGTGAGAGATGTACATGGTCAATATATTACACTCCGAGCTCGACTAGATCAAGGTTCCCAGAATTCATTCATCACTGCAGATGCAGCGAAACTATTAGAATACAATCGCGAACACGCCAAGGTGCTAGTATCAGGCATCGGCAAATCGCTTAATAAATGTCATGGAAAAATACCGCTGATAATTAAGGAAAAGTGGTCTGATAAGGTGATTCAAACAACTGCGATAGTTATGGGAAAGATCACCAATTGCCTTCCATCATCATTAATTTCCCGTACGATCAATTTGAAGGTGGACTTGGAGGATTTAGCGGATCCTAACTTCACAACCAGTTCCAAAGTTGACCTACTAATCGGAGCCGACATCTACGGAAGTATCATTATGAAGGGTCTTCGTAAAGGGTATCATACAGCCCAAAAGACGAGACTGGGTTGGATTCTATCAGGACTAATCTCAAATTCAACCAATGCTGGAAAGTCGATTAGCATGGTCAGCATTGCAGAAGTCGATCAAGTACTACGTCAATTCTGGGAACAGGAAGAAGTTCCTCAACACAAGGTTCTCAAAAGAGAAGAAGAAGAAGCCGAAGAGCATTATCGGAAAACAACAACCAGATTGGAAAATGGAAAGTTTCGAGTGCGATTACCAGCAAAGGGTGACATACGAACACAGTTAGCAGAATCGTGTAGGCCAGCAATCGCGAAGTACACTTCTAACGAGAAACGACTACTGGCCAATGAAAAACTATATGCAGAATATAACCGATGTCTGCAGGAATATTTGGATCTTGGGCATATGGAAGAAGTGCCGAAACATCAGATCAACAACATTGGTTATTATATGCCTCATCATGCAGTAGTGAAAGAAACCAGCTCCACTACAAAAGTGCGAGTGGTTTTCAATGCGTCAGCTAAAACGGATTCCGGTAAATCGCTGAACGATTTATTAATGGTGGGACCAACGATTCAAGACACCCTAATATCTCTGCTTCTACGTTGGAGATTGCATCCAGTAGTGATAACAGCAGATATAGAGAAGATGTACCGCTAGATCCAGGTACATGAAAAGGACACCGATTGGCAACGAATAGTGTGGCGACCTCACAAAGCGGATATCATCAGACACTATCGACTGAAAACGGTCACTTTTGGAACAGCTAGTGCACCATTTCAAGCCATTCGCACGTTGCAACAGCTTGCAGAGTACGAGAAAGATCGTTTTCCGAAAGCAGTTGAATATTTAAAAAGAGATTTCTACGTCGATGATTTACTAACTGGAGCTGATACGGTGGAAGAAGCGGTGTTAATATACAACCAGTTAACACAATTGCTTGGCATGGGCGGTTTCAATCTCCGTAAATGGAATTCCAACTACAGTGAAGTTTTGAACGAAATTCCATCAGAGCATAAAGACAGCAACTTCTCAGTTAACATGAATTTGGAACAGACTATCAAGACGCTAGGAATTCAATGGCACCCGCATCAAGACGAGTTCCGATTCAACATCTCGACTCCCAAGATAACCAGCCAAAGTATAACCAAACGACTGGTTGCATCGCATGTCGCATCCATCTTTGATCCTCTTGGATGGCTACAGCCAATCATAATAACTGGAAAAGTATTTCTACAGAAATTGTGGCTTCACAAAATTGGATGGGATGATCAATTACCAGAAGAGCTGCAAGGCGAATGGAAGAGTTTTGAAAACAGTTTGGCACATTTGAAGGATCTCAAACTACCTCGTTGGCTCGGTACTTCATCCAAAGATGAATTTGAGCTGCATGGATTTTGCGACGCTTCTAGGCAAGCTATAGCTGCAGCAATTTACATCCGTATAACAAAAACGGGGCAAGAGTCACCAATAGTGAGATTACTGACGTCTAAAACCAAAGTAACACCATTAGCAGTTCAAACCATTCCTCGACTAGAGCTTAACAGTGCAGCATTACTGGTTAAACTGATGGAGCAGACAAAAGCGGCATTCACGAATGGTTCTAGTATCACCACATTCTATTGGACCGACTCTAGTGTAGTGCTGTCATGGTTTAGTGATCATCCTTCACGGTGGAACACCTATGTGGCGAATCGCGTAAGTGAGATCCATGCCGCCAGTACCATTTCACAGTGGCATCATGTTCCAACAAAATGCAATCCAGCTGACTGTGCGACCAGAGAATTACCAGCGGCTCAATTGGAGAAGTTCGACTTATGGTGGAATGGACCTGATTTCATACGATCTCCCAACATAACGTTCCCAAGAATTCCAAATCAGCCCGACTTCAATCTCGAAAAACGATCACAAGTGTGTGCTGCAATAACTGAGGACCAGCCGATTATAACATCATTTTCAAGTTACACAAGAATGGTTCGAGTTGTGGCATATTGCAGGAGACTATTACCAGCACGAATAACTGGAAGAAAAGTGACAGATCGGTTCCTGATAGTCATGGTATGATCCGTTCATTTTGCGGAGCGGAGCGGACCTAATCCGGTCCGATGTCGGACCTAGGTCCGAAAACCTAGGTCCGCGTCTGGTTTTTTTTTCTCGAAAGACTATCATTGGCTATTGTTGACATTGATCTAGTATTCGGTTATTTGTTTGTCACTCACTACAGTTGTAAAAAAACAACGGTTGATTAAAAAGACCTAAGCCACATGGCTATGCACATTTAACCTGGCAATACAACCTAATATTGGTTAGCCAACCGTTCGATACAAGGAGCCCCACCTGTGGACTTCTGTTCGGCAGAGGTGACATCAGGATACCAAACCCTTGTTCGGACAAAGGAGAAAGAAGATTATTTATTTGTTCATTTGCAGCTTTTGTTTTTTTTTCATTATCAGGACCTTAAATTTAGTTAACAATTTTGGTTTAGTGTTTAATAAGTTCATATAATAAAAAAATAACGGGCGCGACAATGCAACATTAAACTAAGACCACAGATGTGTTAGTGACATCCAATCTCCAAGAACTTAATTGCTTTTTTGTTGAGGTGTTGAGATGAACATCACGCTCAGTAGTGTTATTTATCGCCACAAATGGGTAATCGTTTAACATCTGAGTGATATCATATGTGACAGACATTGGTCATGAGTTCGAAAAACACCATGATTCGCGGTGCGATTCCAACTCATAACCCAGTGAAACGAAGGTGCGCGCACTAATCACTGCATATTTATTTACTAGGTTTAGTTTAAATGTGAGTATAGTAATATATACCTACTATTTAAATAAGGATTAATGTTTCGACTTGCAGTTTTTATTGAGATTGTCCATTTCTGATTTAAGGTTTTATATTTTTGTGATTGTGCTTCTGGCCGCTTCATACATAAAAATGTGAGCGTTCAGAGGGCTGCGACCGCAATACGAGGGTTTTGTAAATATCTTTTTGGATTAGTCTAAATAAACGCTTCCAAGAATGAAAGGATTTAGAACTTTTACACCTTTAACTAAACCAATCCAAAAATAGATTTACTATGAATCCAGATTAGATAAAAGAACTCAACGGCAAATCTACAACCATTTTTCCATTTATGATTTCAACAAAAAAGAACTTAGCCAAATATAAGCATGGCTAAACACATAAACGGAATTTATTAGCTGTAAATTCGTTTCCGTTTCTCCGTGCCAAACACTATTACCATTCTTAGCATCCCCACCAAATTTCAAGTTCATTGTTCAATCCAGTCACAAGATAAGCATTGAACATATATGCTCAAAATGCTGCCCCGGTATTTTGAAATGCCCTTACTAAATATTTGATTCGCTATATTGCCGGTTTGGATAAAGTAATTCGAGTGAAATTTTGTCATATGACATACGTAATTTCCTAAAAATCTTTCACTCACAAAAAGAAATTTCATAAATTTTCTGTTATTTACTTTTTCTTAGCAAATGTGAACAGTCTTTAACGTAAGCTCATACTACATACATACTAACCTTTGTGCAAAGTTTCATATCGGTACCAGGGTTGCCGTTTTCAAATTTCTAAGTGTAACATTTATCTGATAAAATTGTAACATTTTTAGACTGAGTAACAAATTTGAAGATCTTGTTGTTAATGAACAATTTTAGCAATAAATGTGCTCAATTCCGAATTGAATGATTGCTTCACAAATAGTAGAGAGTTATACTCGTAAATTAAAATAAAGCAGTTTGAAAATGTTTGACTTTTTCCGAAAATTTGATATGTTCTGCTCCATAAACATTTTTGACAAAGTTGGTTTATAGGAGAAACGATATGTCAAAACTTCCACAATTTGTTTTCAAAAACTATTGGTTACAATTCTCTCAATTAATAATGACACTACTCGGCACAGAAGCTTAGTTTCCGAATGACTGAAGGGGCAGATCATTTCTTAATGTTGGCGCAAAACGAGATGCTTCCTTCAGTACATCAGTCAATGCTTAATATAATATAATCGAACTTAATTAATATTACATGATCAAACTAAAGGATATGATGAACAGAAATACATGCTGTAACAAAAAAAATGCACTCGCTAGTGTTTTCGGTAAAATTTTTAAATTTAATAAATTTGAATTGAACCATCACGTTCCCTTTGAAATGCTACTTTAATATAAACTGAAATTTAGGGCCCTTACATTCCAAATTTTGCCGAAAATTTTGGCTACCGTAAATTTGTTGTTTAAATTTGCGTCAAGGTAGAATTCAATTCTTTTACTGAACTAACTCGAAGGCTTGGTGCAGTTTGCAGCTATAATTGAAGGATGAACACTGATTCTGAATCAACAAAACCGGGCGCTTAATCCAGGGGTCTCAAAATCAAAACTTGACCTGGGCAAAATGTCAGGGCCTTTTAGGATTAAGCGGGCCGCAGGATAAAAATTATAAAAATACGTAGAGAATTTTTTTTCCAAATTTCAATCTGAGTCACTAACGACTTCGGGATTCTATCCTCTGGAAACAGAATATTCATAAAATGCTCTTCAAACAAATTTAGAAACTTTTGACAAGAAATTAAAACGCTGAAATTTTGTGGATCGATCAAGAGCCACAATTTGCAAATTAGTACTTAGAAATAAATACTCCAGAAATATCAAGTCAAAATTATTATAAGTCTCGAACAAAAATGTCGAGTACCTGCAAAATGTGAACACGAGTTATAATCCAGCTATAGTAGAGAGAAAACAATTTCACGGTGTGCTTTATATTTTTCTGCACAAAAGCAGTTTAGACAACCGTCAGCTTCTTAGAACAAAGGGTAGGATTGTTAAAAACATAACTTTAAAGAAATTTCTTAGACTTTAGTTCGACACATTTTGTTTACAAACATTTCCATTTTTGACACAATGTGCTGCTACATACTGTGTTTCTCCGATTTGGCTGCTGGCCTGACAAAACTGCGATGTGTGCAGTATGTGGCCCGCGCACCACAAGTTGAACATTCCTACCTGAATAGATCATGCTCAAATCACAAAACTATAAAATTTGTTTTGCAAAATAATTGTTGATGTCACTTATAGTAGAAAATCTAGTTTATCCCTCCACTCTTGCCGATTGTAACAAAATTGTTCGGGGTGTAACATTGTAACAAGAAATCGAAAATTGTAACAAAATGTTACAATTGTAACACGAGTGGCAACGCTGATCGGTACCCCTAATGGTTTATAAAAACTAATGAGAAAATATAATCTAAACTTCAGACATCCATAACTCCGTTACCGTTAATCGAAACTGGAGAAAAACAACTCATATAAAATATACCTGTCGATTCCTTTGATTTGAGTACCCATCTCTGATAGAAAATAAAAAATCTACATTTTTCAACTCTTCGGAACACCCTGTTATTTTTGCCCTACCAAGGTACCTACTGAGGTTTTCTTGCCAAAGACTGTTACCATTCAACACAATGTACCACATTTCATGATGATCGCTTGAGCCGTTCGCGAGTTCTTTAGTTCTTTCTGACCAGACGGATGAACAGACAAAGTCAATTTCATAAAGGTTGTTTGAAAAAAAAAAATGTCTAAAAAACTCTAAAAATGAAATCCGTGCTGAGACTAACGGTCGTAAAAAGTGTTACTTTTCAAATGTATTCCCTTTCTCTAATCCAAATAGATTTTTGTCCATTCATAGGCAACTCAAAATCGTGGGCGCGGTTGCCACGCTATCATGCCAATTTAGGATACACGGATCTCGCCCATATTCCTCACTTTGGTGCTCAAAATCCTTTCTATAAACTTCTCGTTCTTACTTGGTGGGGGGCGGAGGGGCGATGAGATTTGTTGCGAGACAATGCGATTTGTTTTCATGGGGAGAAAACCTGATTTTTCTATGGATTTTATACCGGCGCTGCCTCATGCGGTTTGGCGCTTTTTGGTAATGATACGGAACAGCTGTTTGATAATGATACAGAACAGCGCACCTGTTTTCTCCGGGAAATACTCGTCCAATCGGCATGGCAGAAACACTAGGAAAATTTGGGTCGCTGATTCCGAATTTGAGGTCAAAAACCAGAAATTTTTTTAGGGTTGCCCACCCCAAAATGACACCCCTGTTTCCTCGGGAAAATACTCGTCCAATCGGCGTGGCAGAACACTTGGTAAATTTGGGTCGCTAATTCCGAATTTAAGGTCAAAAACAAGAAAAAAATGTTAGGGCTATGCTCGTTCCAAAATGGTACCCCGGTTTTCTCATCATCGTATGTTCCCACAAGTGACCTATCCGCTACCTTCAATAATTCATTGCAAATATATGCGCTGTCCGAAACTTTCCTATACGTAAGCGTACGCTACAGACCGGGTTGTGCTGCACTGCATATTTCCACGAATTTTACTCCATTGCGACCCATTCATAGATTTGTATAAAAACAATTCTTGCCAAATCCAAATTTCGCCCTTTTTTGTGGTTACTCATACGCTACGAGCTTGGTTGGACAGCACTGTAAATTTAGTAGACCAATCCCTTATTACATTTCATACGACTATCCATTCATTTAATAAATATGCAAATCTATAACACAAACACACTATATAAACATATGGACAAAAAAATAAGTACATCCCTCATGCACCTTTTTATGCCAAATTTTCATACCCTTTTTAAAATTGAATTACTCCAAATAGATAGCCATTATAACAATTAGGATACACCAATACCAACAGAACCGAAAAACAAAATGGCATCGCCCTATTATCTTAGTCCCTCCCGATATTAGCTTTGAAGTGGGTTTTCAGCTTGGTCAAAATAATAAGTACACCATCGGTTTTTTTAATTTTTTGACAACAACTTGCTATTTTCCGTAAGGATTTGTTTTTTTTATTCATTGGTGTTTGCAACAAGCGTTAATTTAAAGACAAATAAAAATACTTAAGGGGCGAAAAACGCATGGAAGGTACGAAAAAAGACGTTTAAGTTGGAAAATTTTAAATGGCAGAAAAAATATTCTCTCAATGCAGCTAAACATTGTATTTACTGTGTTATTCATTAAAACCTAAACAAAAGCAGTCTCATATGCGCTTAAGTCAATGTAAGGGCCTTAAGGATAACTCTCGATCCAACTATTACTATGGCGAGAAAAGTTCCCTTGGCATGACTGGTGATTTTCGCGGAAAATATTGAAAATATAGAATCCCTTTGAAACGTTAATCGGAGAATACAAGAAGTGAAGCAGTTTTGGCAAAAAATTTAGAACTTTCCATGGCGACGTCAAAAAGTGTTGACGGTACAAGAAAATTTTGGAGCGATAGTCCTTCCTGTTCCAGACCGAATAATGAAAACTCACAGAATATTCTGTTTTATTTATGAGATCGTAATAAATTTGATTGGAAGCTACTCTTATCGTAATAATCTTCATTCAGGAAAAAAATAAAAATATGATATACGCTACATCAACTAGCTGTTTCCCATTCAGGTCCAAACATGGTCTATGGTTTAATTTTCATAGTTTGGTTTCGTTCAATTATACCTAATAACCGCTACAATGAGGCAATTTCAATATAAGAAATGTTAGTTGAGAGTCCTAGAATATTTTGCTGATGAGCCCATAAACTTTAAATGGGGATTTGAGCAGGATATTAACCATAACCATTCCCGAGAAACTGGTCAAGAATCCGCTTCAACCAAAATCGAGTGGCTTTTCACGTTGTTACTAGAGTTAAATTGAACTCGGAATGTTGAGGAAGAGTTGAATCAACGAACTAGAAACAAAGTTTTCACAACCAGAGGGCCAACAAATTTTTTTTTTTTTTGCAAAATAATGGACCGTTTACTTTAAAATAATAAAATAAATCAAATTCTTGTCGAATCAGAACATAATATTTTAATTAAAACCAGTTTTAACCAAATTAACTGACATGTACTTATTATTTTGTCCAGCCTATTTTAGTCAGTTCGAACTTTTTCAAGGTAAATGAAAGCCGTTATTTATTATAATATGTTAATTTACATATTATTTGATTCCTCACCAATTAAGTATTTAAATCTTTCCATATGATTTTATTTACTCAAGTGACTACTTAGCTACAGGGTGATAAGAAAAATTCGTATGGGTGTACTTATTTTTTTGGCCATATGTGTACATAATCATCGACACGTATGTATGTGTATATAGTATAAAAATTCCATATGGCAATCGAAGCCGATTTGAAACAAATCCTGCTCTCTATTAGCATCAAACAGCCTCAAACGACACGAAACCATTCATATGGACATACAATACACCATGCCACTACAACACAAACCCGATACTACAGCCACGGCAATGCACATTGCATCGTCTAAACAGCACGGTGATTCGAAATGGAAAAGTTCTCCATCGTACAACCACATGCCACTACGAACCCGATCCAAACACAAATCGACCGGACCGCAGGTCTGGACCGGTCTCTAGGTCCGGACCGGTCTCTAGGTCCGGACCGGTCTCTAGGTCCGACTGGACCTAGGTTTTTCCAAAACCGGAACTACCGCACCTAGGTGCAGCTGCCGGACCTAGGTTCAAAAGATTAGGTCCGGTTCGGAGCAACCATGACTAGTTCCTGACCTCACAGGAATTACATGAGGCAAGACAAGCTTGCATTAAAATGGCCGAAGAACTTTCTTTTGGAGAAGAAATCAAATGTTTAACAAAGGGCAAACCAATCAACGGAAAATCGCACATTTTACAATTAAACCCATTTCTCGACACGAGCGGAGTCCTCAGGGTGGGCGGAAGGCTTCAGAATGCTGCTTTGAAAATGAATGAGAAACATCCAATCATACTCAGCCATGAGTGCCAATTAGCAAAGCTAGTAATCCGTCACATTCATCATAAAACACTACATGGACCGGTACAGTTAACCTTATCAACAGTACGAAAGGAATTTTGGATTTTGAACGCGCAAAGACTGGTGAAGGCATGCATTCATAAGTGCATTACGTGCTTTAAAAGTAATGCGCAACCTGGCAAACAGCTTATGGGAAATCTGCCAGAGTGCAGAGCAACGTTGAATAGACCGTTTTGGTCAACCGGCCTTGATTTTGCTGGGCCTATCAAAATAAAGTGGTCTAACGGAAGAGGTGCGAAAACAGCAAAAGCCTACATAGCAGTATTCGTCTGTTTGGCAACTAAGGCAATGCATTTGGAATTAGTGAGTGACTTAACATCTAACGCTTGTATCGCTGCCGTTAAACGATTCATTTCACGACGAGGAAAATGTAAAAACATTTACAGCGACTGTGGAACAAACTTTGTTGCCGCCGGGAAAGAGCTGCAAGCCAATTTTAACTCAATGGCATCGCAGACTCGAGCATGGTTAGCCAACGATGACATTGTTTGGCACCACATTCCACCAAGGAGCCCGCATTTTGGAGGTCTGTGGGAAGCTGGCGTGAAGTCAGTGAAGCAGCATTTATTGAAAACAATCGGAGAGAGTCTACTTAATATCGAAGAAATGTATACGCTCCTGGCGCAAATCGAAGCCTGTCTTAACAGCAGACCCCTCGCACCGCTGAGCGACGATGTCAATGATATGGAGCCATTAACACCAGCACATTTCCTCATTGGAGATTCGATGTTTGCTGCTCCCGCAACAGTTCCGGATAACATAAACCTTTTGAAACGCTGGAAACTTACGCAGAAGTTGGCAATTGACTTTTGGAAGCGGTGGCACTCCGAATATCTAACGAGACTGCAAGCAAGGCCAAAATGGGCGAGACAGCAAGAAAACTTAGAAATCGGGCAGCTCGTCTTGGTAAAGAACGAGGACACTCCACCGACGAAGTGGCCTTTGGAGAGAATTATAAATATTCACCCTGGAAATGATGGTTTAGTGAGGGTAGTGACCATCAAACTGAACGGCAATATAACAAAACGACCAATAGTGAAACTTTGTTTATTACCAACCAACGAGTCTTCAGAAGAGTACAGTCGTGCAGCTCTAAAGAGAAATGTAGAACAAACCAACAAACCGAATGAAACACGCCAAGAACAAGTGACTTCAAAAAGACGTCGTATCGTGACTAGTAGTAACCTTGGGATGTTATCATGGCCAGTTATGATGTTGAGTTTAGTTGCAATTTTCACCACTTTTCCACAAGTCGAGTCTGTAGTAAATGTCACACAGCTATCTGGAGGAATATATGCAGAACACTTGGGTCGCGCCTCAATGAACAGAGGCATCTTACAACTAAACGTGAATATTTCCCGCCTAGAACTACAAAACGAAGAAATACAGGTTATTAACACATTCAACAACATATCCGAAATATGTTCCTTCAAGAAAATCATTAGCAATCGTCTCAACTGTTGTGTTTTGATACAACACTTGGAATATTTGGATCTTGGGCATATGGAAGAAGTGCCGAAACATCAGATCAACAACATTGCTTATTATATGCCTCATCATGCAGTAGTGAAAGAAACCAGCTCCACTACAAAAGTGCGAGTGGTTTTCAATGCGTCAGCTAAAACGGATTCCGGTAAATCGCTGAACGATTTATTAATGGTGGGACCAACGATTCAAGACACCCTAATATCTCTGCTTCTACGTTGGAGATTGCATCCAGTAGTGATAACAGCAGATATAGAGAAGATGTACCGCCAGATCCAGGTACATGAAAAGGACACCGATTGGCAACGAATAGTGTGGCGACCTCACAAAGCGGATATCATCAGACACTATCGACTGAAAACGGTCACTTTTGGAACAGCTAGTGCACCATTTCAAGCCATTCGCACGTTGCAACAGCTTGCAGAGTACGAGAAAGATCGCTTTCCGAAAGCAGTTGAATATTTAAAAAGAGATTTCTACGTCGATGATTTACTAACTGGAGCTGATACGGTGGAAGAAGCGGTGTTAATATACAACCAGTTAACACAATTGCTTGGCATGGGCGGTTTCAATCTCCGGAATGGAATTCCAACTGCAGTGAAGTTTTGAACAAAATTCCATCAGAGCATAAAGACAGCAACTCCTCAGCAGCGTTGCCACTCGTGTTACAATTGTAACATTTTGTTACAAATTCCAATTTCTTGTTACAATGTTACACCCCGACCAATTTTGTTACAATCTGGCGAGAATGGAGAATTCAACTATATTTTAATATTTTTCTACTATAAGTAACATGAAGAAGTATTCCGAAAAACAAATTTTCTATTTTTATGATCTGTGCATAATCACCCATCGATTCACTCAGGCATTTCAAACTTGTGGCCGACGGGCCACATACGGCCCACATCGTAGTTGAGCTAAAGTCTAAGAAATTTATTAAAAGTCGTCAAAAATTCGACTGCAAACTTAGATTATGTATTTAAACATCCTACTCTCTGTTTTAGGAAGCTAGCGGTTTTTGAAAGTACTTTTGTGCAGGAAAATATAATCTCTCTTCATTACCGTAACTCCTAGTGGAGCATGGTGCGTTGATGACTACCGTATGGTGTGTAGTCATCAACGTTACAAAGCCAACTGAATTCGGAGTGTGATACGGTTGTCAGCCATACCACTTCCTAGTCGCATTGTTAGTTTATTATTCTACGAGAGGAATATTTCTTATCATCTTCTTCTGAATAATAAACTTGCGACGAGTCGTGCCGAGTTTGGAAGCTCGTTTCTCTATGAGTGTCTATTTCACAGAGTGGCGACCGAACGATCACGGCCACAGAGCACGACTCAGGAAAATATAATACCCATGGTGAAATTGTTTTCTCTCGAAATCAATCCACCAAATTTCGTTGTTTTTTTTTTAAGTCTATAAGTGTTTTCATAATTTTTAACCCGCGGCCCGCTCAATCCTGAAGACGATGACATTTGTTGGCCCAGGTCAGGTTTTAATTTAGACACCCCTGGATTGAGTACCCGTTTTTACTGGTCCTTCCTTGATTCAAGATAAATGTTCATTCAACTATACCAGCTTAGTTGCCCCAAGCCTTCGAGTCAGCTCAGTAAATGAATTGAGTTTTACCTTGCCGCAGATTCAAACGAAACATTTACAATTGCCAATATTTTTTCTCGTCATTCGGTAAAATTTGGAATGCAAGCTTTATATGGGCACCAAATTTCATTTTAAAGCAAAAGAACATTTAAAGGTCTGGATAGACATCGGGTGGAATGAAAATGAAATTTTTGTCCGCTGCGATTTTCTCAATGAAAATGCATGCTTACTGTCGTGGAACATGTCGGAAATTATGGGGAATTCCATAAGCTACAATCCGAATATGGTTCCAAAAATTTTCTCGACCATTTTATGTATTATATTTCGGTCATTTCACCGTAGAAAATATCTAATGACCAGGGAATCGAAAAATAATACATAAAATGACAGAGAAAAATTTTGGAACCATATTCGGATTGTAGCTTATAGAATTCCGACATGTTCCACGACAGTAAGCATGCATTTTCATTGAGAAAATCGCAGTGGACAAAAATTTCATTTTCATTCCTCCCGAGGTCTATTCAGGCCTTAAGAAGGAACGTGATAGCCTAAGTAAAATTGATTTGCGAGTAGCTTTATCTTGATAGTATTTTGATGGACAGGAAAGAGCAGATGAGCTTACATGCCAGACAACGTTAGACATCTTCACTTACGGGTCCTGAGCATTTTTTCACACTCACTTTGAAAGCTCAAGCATTGTCTGAGGTACTGGAAGGAGCATCTAGTTTTGCGACAACATAAAGACTTGGATGTCCCTTCAATCATTCGGAAAGTAAGCTTCTGTGAAGAGAAGTGTCAATATTAATTGCGATATTTCTTAACAATTGTTTTCGTATTGAATCTGTTCAAATCGTGGGTTGGAATTAAAACTAATTGTGGACATTTTGACATATCGTTTCTCCTATACTCCAGTGCGTGCCTGTAGTATTATGACACCAAGATTAATTGCGAAATTTCCATTTCTTTATTAAAGTTTTATTATGCGAAGTGCCCTGAAATGCTGGCTATCCATATTACCATTAAAAAAATTGTTTCATAATATCTCACAAATATTGGGTCCAACTATCACGTGAATTTTTCGTTAAATCCTTGGACTCGCCATAATATACAGAATTTTTGGAACAAAATGGCTAACATTTTCGAAAAAAAGTCAGCCATTTTCAAAATCGTTTGTTTTAATTTATAACTCTCCACTATTTTTGCGAGCAATCATTCATTTCGGACTTACGTACATTTATTGTTTAATTTGTTCATTTACACCAATCCCTTCAAATTTGTTACACTCAACCTAAAAATGTTACAATTTTATGAGATAAATGTTACACTTAGAAATCTGAAAACGGCAACCCTGCTCCTCAGTTAACATGAATTTGGAACAGACTATCAAGACGCTAGGAATTCAATGGCACCCGCATCAAGACGAGTTCCGATTCAACATCTCGACTCCCAAGATAACCAACCAAAGTATAACCAAACGACTGGTTGCATCGCATGTCGCATCCATCTTTGATCCTCTTGGATGGCTACAGCCAATCATAATAACTGGAAAAGTATTTCTACAGAAATTGTGGCTTCACAAAATTGGATGGGATGATCAATTACCAGAAGAGCTGCAAGGCGAATGGAAGAGTTTTGAAAACAGTTTGGCACATTTAAAGGATCTCAAACTACCTCGTTGGCTCGGTACTTCATCCAAAGATGAATTTGAGCTGCATGGATTTTGCGACGCTTCTAGGCAAGCTATAGCTGCAGCAATTTACATCTGTATAACAAAAACGGGGCAAGAGTCACCAATAGTAAGATTACTGACGTCTAAAACCAAAGTAACACCATTAGCAGTTCAAACCATTCCTCGACTAGAGCTTAACAGTGCAGCATTACTAGTTAAATTGATGGAGCAGACAAAAGTGGCATTCACGAATGGTTCTAGTATCACCACATTCTATTGGACCGACTCTAGTGTAGTGCTGTCATGGTTAAGTGATCATCCTTCACGGTGGAACACCTATGTGGCGAATCGCGTAAGTGAGATCCATGCCGCCAGTACCATTTCACAGTGGCATCATGTTCCAACAAAATGCAATCCAGCTGACTGTGCGTCCAGGGGATTACCACCGGCTCAATTGGAGAAGTTCGACTTATGGTGGAATGGACCTGATTTCATACGATCTCCCAACATAACGTTCCCAAGAATTCCAAATCAGCCCGACTTCAATCTCGAAAAACGATCACAAGTGTGTGCTGCAATAACTGAGGACCAGCCGATTATAACATCATTTTCAAGTTACACAAGAATGGTTCGAGTTGTGGCATATTGCAGGAGACTATTACCAGCACGAATAACTGGAAGGAAAGTGACAGATCGGTTCCTGACCTCACAGGAATTACATGAGGCAAGACAAGCTTGCATTAAAATGGCCGAAGAACTTTCTTTTGGAGAAGAAATCAAATGTTTAACAAAGGGCAAACCAATCAACGGAAAATCGCACATTTTACAATTAAACCCATTTCTCGACACGAGCGGAGTCCTCAGGGTGGGCGGAAGGCTTCAGAATGCTGCTTTGAAAATGAATGAGAAACATCCAATCATACTCAGCCATGAGTGCCAATTAGCAAAGCTAGTAATCCGTCACATTCATCATAAAACACTACATGGACCGGTACAGTTAACCTTATCAACAGTACGAAAGGAATTTTGGATTTTGAACGCGCAAAGACTACGACTACGTAGTCTACGTTGCCGCCCGTTGTAACTACGACACCCAAAAAAGTAGCCATGTTGCCGCCCGCTGCAACTGCCTCATCCACCACCACCACCAAACCTCTGTTGCCGCCAATAGCAACCAAGTCACCTACTAGGGAGAAAATCCACACCCTGAAATTTCTTCCCACCAAACACCAATGTTGCCGTCTAATACAGTCGCTCAGACACTAGCGGATCTCTTAACCGAAACAAGGGATCAAAACCGTGAATTTACTGGTAATACCACATTTAATACTACTCCATTTTACGCATATCCGAATATTGCGAACCAACCACCGCCTGCCGCATTTGCATCAACCGGCAATGGATATTCCATGCACGGTTTACCAAAATTGCCTCCAATACAAATTCCAATGTTTTCTGGAGGAAACAAGGAATGGAGACAATTTATTGAACTATTTAAAGCCGTTATAGATCAAAATTACCAAATTGGAGACATTCAGAAACTCCAATATCTCCTAAGCTACCTACAAGGTAATGCTAAAGAAGCGGTGGCACATTTAACTCTTAGACCACATAATTACCAATCCGCTCTAACGATTCTGGAAGAACGTTTTTCAAACCAGCGACAAGCTGCTAGCGACTATATTGACACAATACTTGATTGTAAACCGTTGCAATATCGCATAGCAAGTGACGTCATAAATATGTTTAATGTGCTAAGAAATTGCCTTGCCGGACTACAGAATATGGGCCATGATACTAGCCAATGGGGTCCGATGATTGTACGTGTCATCATGAGAAAATTTGATCCTGAAACGTTGAGATTGTTTGAAGAAGGATTAAGGGATAACAAATCTTTCCCATCAATTCAGTTCAGTTGTCAGACGTTGTGGGGTATAGACGTGCAAATCTGATCTCTATTTAATTTCTATAATTTCAATAAAATGTCTTGCGTTTGCCGCCTCAAAGTAGAAAGACATCAATCGAAAATTCAGTGCGCTTCGTGTAAAGTGTTGTTTCACCGCAATTGTGTGAAATTGTTAAACAGTGATGTGGAATTCATGAAAATCAATAATATTTCATATCGGTGCGATCTATGTATGACGGTTCGAAGAAGGTCATTACACTCTCCACCACAACCATCAATCACACCGTCGTCGTTGCGAGAATCGGAAACATCCAGCGAACCGATCTTTTCGGGCACGAATAATGACAGCATACGACCTGAAATCGATCTTAACAATTTGCACAGCAGCGTACAACACGAAATTACTCTTAGCGATTTACACAAAGAGATACGAGCTCTGCAGTTGTTGAACGAAAATGCAATTTCAATGCTTAATACAATGAAGCTAGAGAAGGATGAGTTGCAGCGACAAGTAACTAATTTACAGCACAAGGTAAATTACCTAGAACAAAATGCTTTGTTGAACAGCATTGATATTGTTGGAGTACCAGACGCTTCGAACACGAATGCTGTGGATAGTGCTCTCTTGGTATTCTCTAACGCTCTCGGAGAAAAACTCGATCGCTCCGAATTTGCCGACTGTTACACAAAGACCAACTCGAAAACGATTTGTGTAAAATTTCACTCAAACATTATGAAGCGGAGAATTATGGACTTAAAACGAAAATTAAAAAAAAATCTTACGTCAAAAATTTTATATAAAACTGAAGATAATTCTAAAATTTACATTAATGATAGCTTAACTAAATATTCTATTTCCTTATTAAATTCTGCTAGAAATCTGATGAAGCAAAAAATGATAAAGTACGTCTGGACTAAGAACGGATCAATTTTGATTCGTGCGAAAGAAGGCGACAAAGTCGTTAAAATAAAATCTATTGAGGACCTGAATTTGTATTCTAGTTCAGATACATAATTTTATCTGCATGTTCTCGCCATCTCTTTCACAAGGTAATATTGATAACTATAGTTGTTTTGATTATTCCGATTGTTTTGATACTTGTTTGGAAAATTTTAACTGCCTTTATATACTACATCTGAACATCAGAAGTTTACGGAAAAATTTTGATAATCTTGTATGTTTCTTGGACTCCTTAAGCAATAAGCCACGATTTATTTTTCTTTCAGAAATATGGATTTATAGTTACGAAGCAGAGCTTTTTGAATTGCCCGGTTATAAATTATACACTTGTTGTAACGACTCTTATGCCTCGGGCGGTGTCGCGGTTTTTGGTTTGGACGATTTAGTTTGTTCATTTGAGTGTCGTAATTTGTGTAGTTGCGATCTTTTAAAATTTGAATGCGACATTTCTTTCGTCAAATTTACTTTTGTATGCGTCTACCGATTCAATCATATTTCTAAGAATGTGTTTTTGCAAGAACTTGATGACTTTCTATCGTATGTAAATAGTAGAAACTGTGTTATTCTTGGTGACATGAATATAGATTTATTAACTGAATCAGTTGATGTTGCCTGGTATAAATTGCTTATGGCTTCAAATGGCTTCGAATCTTGCATAAATGTGCCTACTCGTATGACAGCGTCTAGCCAAACCTGCATTGACCATATTTTCTGTCGTTTATGTATTAATAGCAGTTTCGCATTAACCAGCTCTACTGCCAATATCGATATTTCTGATCACTTTATGACAAGTCTTTTTTTCCGGAATATAAACGTTAGTAATGGGAATTCATCCGAAGAGGTAATCCCATTTAGGAAATATGATTTAGTAAAATTAAACAATTTATTAAGAATGGAAAATTGGAATGTTGTCTATAACACCGTAAACCCCTCCGAAGCGTTTGAACTTTTTCTGCAAATTTTGCTTAATCACGCAAACAGTTGTGAAATATCTTCTCCTTACAGGAACTCTGTTAAAAAGCTTAAGCCGTGGATAAGTGATTCATTAGCTTCCAAAATCAAGAAAAGGAACAAATTAAGGTCAAAATGGAGTAAACATCCATTGGTGTTGAGTTTACAAGATGAATATAAGAATTTGTGTGTGGAACTAAAAAGAGAAATTCGCATTACCAAAGAAAATTATTATGTTTCTGAATTTAATAAACATCATCGTAATCCGAAAGGCCAATGGAACACCATTAATAATATATTGAATCGAAAACCTTTGAAGGGTGGGGTTAAAAACTTAAAGATTGGAAATTCAATTATTTCTGAACCATCTCAACTCGCGGATGTTTTTGTGGATTTCTTCTCTGATATTCCTCACACTAGATTACATTCCCGTAACAACCTCAGTTCAATACCCTTAATTGATGACGTTCAACAATCTAATAGTTTTTTCTTTGAACGGATTACCTCTTTGGAGTTATATCGTTCTATACTGTCATTAAAAAATACTAAATCTAATGTTGAAAATTGTCTGTCAAATTGGGTACTTAAAAATGTAGCACTTAATATCGTTGATATATTAGCTGATATTTTCAACAAAAGTATTTTAATGGGAGTTTTTCCTTCAATACTTAAAATAGCGGAAGTTCTGCCATTGTTTAAAAAAGGCAATGGATCTGATCCTAATAATTATCGTCCAATTTCTATTTTGTCTCCTTTTTCTAAAATATTTGAAAGAGCCGTCAAAACACGCATGTTAACATTTTTAGATAAAACTAAGTTCTTCAGCGACAGTCAATTTGGTTTCAGGAAAGGGAAATCAACTGAAGATGCTTTATTGTCTTTTTGTAATAACATCTTTGATGGAATAAACGACGGTAAAATTTCTGGAGCTTTATTTGTGGACATCAAGAAAGCATTCGACACTGTCGACCACGAGTTATTGCTGAATAAGCTGCATATTTCTGGCTTTAGAGGGTGTATCTGGGACTGGTTTTCTTCGTTTTTATCAGATAGAATACAACGTGTAAGAATTGGTAGTATTTACAGCAAGTCAAGAGAAATCAATTTATGGGTACCCCAGGGATCTGTATTAGGGCCGCTATTGTTTCTGATTTTTATAAATTCTCTATTCATACAGCATTTTCGTAGCAAGCTCACAGCGTTCGCTGATGATGTTGCATGCTCTTTCAGTAATAAATCCATGCTTGATTTTATTTGCAATATCAACTATGATTTAGAATTACTCAGGATTTGGTTCAGTTCTCACAGCCTTTCCATAAGTGAAAAAACGAAATTGTTGTTATTTAATTCACCTAATATCTTACCTGATTCTTATACGTTTTGGTTCCATCACCAAAATTGCAAACGGTTTTTAATTACTAATGAGTCACTAGACGGATCAGATATCACTTTCTGTTCTGACGGTTTATGTTCATGCTGCTTTCCAATCGAAATTGTTCCCAATTTTAGATATCTGGGTGTATTTCTAGATAAGAATCTCGATTGGTCTTGCATATTTCCAATTTAAATAATTCCTTGTCTTTTGTCATTAGGCAAATTTACCATCTACGTCAATACTGCTCACTTAATCTTTTAAAAATTATTTATTATAGCATTTTTCACTCTAAACTGGATTATGGTTTATCGTGTTGGGGTGGAACTCATAAAACAAGATTAAATCCATTATTAATTGCGCAAAAGCACGTTGTCAGAGTTATATGCAATAAAAATCGGCGTCACAGTAGCTACCCTTTATTTAAGGACTTAAATATTCTTCCTTTAATACATCTATATTCTTTTAAAATTCTAAAACTGTTTTTCATGCGCTGCGGTTACCTCAACTCACGTGATTCGAATCTATATAATTTAAGACTCAATAACGCATTCTTGGTAAATATTCCCCGTAGCAGAAGAGATTGTTGCTCCAAATTCTTTATGTGGTCTGCTCCTAGGCTGTTCAACAAGTTACCGCTCTCTATTAGAAAATTGCGTATTCTTCCTAAATTTCTTAGGGAAGTAAAATCGTGGTTGATGAATCATGATAACGCTGAAATATGCTCATTGCTATATAATATGATTGTTTAGTGTAGTCCTATGGAGGTTTTTATTTTTCTTGTCTACTAATTTAAGAATAATCATTGTTTCAATAGTTCTTTCCAACTTCTTTTCTTATTTTTTGCTTCACATTTTTCTTGTTTTATTTACTTTAATATTTATATTTTCTTGTTTTCCTTGTTATTAACTATGTATGTATATTTAGTTTTTTCCGTTTAATTTTTCTTTATTTCTTATTTTGTTATATTTTTTTATATATATTTTTGTTATACTATTATTTATTTTCTTTTGTTAATTATTCTCTATCTAAATTATTAATTATTGTTATTTACCCCACAATTTCCGTTCAATAGCATTTAATAATCTTTTGACATTCGAAACTAATTTTTCAAATTAAAGAATGTATTTTTGTAGAAAATTAATAAATATATCTATCTATCTATCTATCTATCTATCTAGATGAACTACACTAGCCGGCATATGTATTTTGACATCTGGTAATCTCGAGCCAAGATACTGATTTTGTTTAACTAGAGCGAATAAAGGCAAATTTCTTATAAGGAAATCAAAGTACATATCAACAGCAATAAATATGCTCAATATTTTTCCTGTCCATTTTCGCACTCTCTTGCTATAAAGAAAAGAACAGATTGGTGCGAAATTTTGATGCGACATAAGTATTTTGACAATATTTAAATCTTTGATTGTACACCAATTTCTCTGGAAAAAAATGGATAAAACATAGTTTTATTAATGATTTGTGTTTATATTTTGAATTCCAAGCAGAAGATGTGTCCAGTGGCATGAAACATTGGAAAAAAAATCAGAAATTCAAAGTTTGGTTTAAGCCTCCGAACTGGCAAACTTCAACCATATACAAATAATACATAAAAGTAGTAGAATCCAAAATTGTTGAGAAAAAGACACTTCCAGTTATCCAATTGAATTCATTTAAGTTTTATTTTTCAATATAACTCCCCTTTACTTCAATACAACGATGAGATCGTTTAATAAGATCCTGCATCCCTTTCAAAAAGTAGTCCGCGGGTTTGTCTTGAAAATGGTCCAAAACAGCATCTTTCAGTTCCTTCTCAGTCTCAAATTTTCGTCCTCGGAGGTCCTTTTTTAATTTTGGGAACAGGAAGTAGTCACTTGGGGCCAGGTCTGGGCTGTACGGGGGGTGTTCAATTTCTTCAAAGCCGCATTTGACCACAGCAGCCTTGGCCACCGCGGCGGTGTGAACTGGTGCATTGTCGTGAAGAAGCAGCACCCCTTTCGCCAGTTTTCCATACCGTTTCTTTACGATGTGAGCCCTCAATTGGGTCAAGAGATCTGCATAATATTTCCGTTACTGATGTGCCCTCGTCCTTGAAGTCAATCATTATAATTCCCTTGGAATCCCAGAAGATGGTAGCCATAATCTTTTTCCGGCTCTGCTGCACCTTCGCCTTCTTGGGCGCTCCTCATAAGGCCTCCTCCATTTCATGGACTCTTTTTTGGTCGTGGGATCATAGTAAAGGACCATGGTTTCGTCTCCTGTCACAATTCTGTTGATAATTGCATCCGAGTCGGCGCGACACAGCTCCAAAAAGTCTTTCGAACATTTCATCCGCTGCTTCATTTGATGTGCTGAGAGGATTTCGGGATCCATCTTGCCGAGATCTTCCTCATCCCCAAATGGTCGCTAATAATTCTTTCGACGGTGGTTTTTGATAGACTTTTCCTTTCTGCAATCTCTGATAACTTTAGCCGCCGATCACTCAATACAACTTCCTCGACTAATTGGACGTTTTCTTCGGTGGTCTCAGTTATTGGGCGTCCGGTGCGGGGTTCATGAAAAACATTCGTCCTTCCTCGCTTGAATTCCAAAATCCACCGGTAAATAGTCGCCTGGGATGGTGAAGAGTTGCCGTACACGGATATGAGTTCATCTCGAATCTGGGACGCCGTGTATCCTTTCAAAAAAAGGTATTCAATGACCGCGCGGTACTTGATCTGCTCCATTTCAAATACGAAATCAGAATGCGACACAAATAATTACCTAGCCGGGCCCTAGATTGCACGATTGAACTCATGTTTAGTCCTGTTATGACCGAAGAGTTGTTCTATCGAATAGCGGTAAAATGAATTCAATCGGATAACTGTAAGTGTATTTTTCTCAACAATTTTCGATTCTACTACGTATGTCCAAATTGGTACAAAATGTTGTTCCTATGAAAATGTATCTGAAATATCCTAGAGCTTTCAAGCGAATCGCATGAGCCTGTGTGCGTGTGAATTTGAGAGAACGTTTTCCAGTTCAAGAGAGTCAAGAGACTCTTTTCATAGTATCTTTTAAGAATCACTCATCGCTTGCCATTGCCTGCGACTTCCGTGGTGTGTGATCATTGAGTAAGTATGGAGGCGCAATGCCCATATATTCCAATGGTAGCTTGGCGATAGAATTCCTATACATGCGCAACTGCATACACACTGCGTCGCAACACCCGCACGATCCACAATCCTACATAAACATGTTTACATTTGAGAGGACAATATGTCAAATGCTCGTTTAAAACCGGTCTGGTCCAATTAGAATGTTTACGCTTTAGAAAACAATATTTCAAACTTCCATACAAAATCCAGTTTAGCAACTTTATCGCTGCATTTCACTTCACGTCTCATTCCGCAACCGATTTCGTTCATCTCTCACGTAGTGTTTCGGTTCCTTATAACTCTCTGTTCTGATTGTGTGATGGATATCTCCGTGATGCATGACAAGTGGACCAAGTGGGTCCGAGGAAGAGAGCAAGTTGCCGTTGCCGACCATATGTTATGTTATGAACACAGAAATGATTATGAAATTCATTCACTACCACGTACCGCCTGCGTCTTGTGTGGTGTGCAATGTATTGCACCGCGGCGCATGAGAAGTGGACAAAGTTGGGTAGAGAGAAGGAAACGACACGAGAACACGTTGTGCATGCGCCTACGAAATTTATAATTCGTCTGTGGCGTGTGTATCTATATTTTGAGGTTCAGATTATCTGAGCCGATATTTAAATATGATATTTGAGAGTCGATTCCAAGCAACCCAAGCGATGCGACAAGTTTAAGAAAAATGGCATATTTGGTCGGCAAAAATCCTACATCGGAAATTTTTTTGAATTATGGTTGGAGATGGTCCCCAGATTATGGCAATAAAAGTCCCAACCGATTAGTGATCCGCAACCTTAAAAAAAGGGGGGAAAGGGGGACTCTTTTCGTTTTTTTTGCGATTATTTAAAAAAAGGTAAGAGATACAGAAAAATGGTCTGCCTTCTCCTCTTTTTATACACTGCGTGAGGAGAAGTCTATTCTTAAATTTACCTTATTTTAGTGAAATATGCATTAATTATTACATTCAACTCTGTTCAATAAACTATTAAAATAAAAGTAAATAATCAGAAATTACAAAAATATTAGCACATACATATGTATTATCAATATTTTTTATATAATCAGAAAAGGGAGATATTTAGCAGGCTATGAAGGCTTTGGTGTCAAAAAGAAAAGTCTCTAATGGAGACGATAATAATTAATATAAATGTAGGTATGAGTTTTAGAGTCATAGACATGGAGTTTCTGAAAAAATACCTTCTTTGTTATTCCGTTCGGGCATTTTACTCACTCCATAACTTCTGATAGAATAAAGGAAGTTAAAATTTTGCACATATGATTTTGTAAGAAGCTCTTCCTGCGTGTTGCGACCAATTTATTCAATACTTTCTGTAAATTTGCATTTATGCATTCCCGACTAGACAGCTGTAGATTTTTTAATTTGTAGTATACATAGTATTGTTTCTTGACCGGCCGTGGCAACAATCATAGCAAAAATTAGCCAAAACTAACGCCCGTATTTTTAAACATACCTTACCTTCAAATATAAATGCCATTTCCAGTAGTTTTTCATTGAAATAATTTAATTTCTCGAGTCAATGCATCCTTGACTTAAGGCGATTTCAAGGAAACCTTGAAATTTTGCAATAGTCCACCTCACTTGAAGTCAATGTAGCTAGTTACCTACCTTGAGTTATTATTATATTACAATTGTGTTAACAGCTTAAGGTCTCCTTGAGTTTCGCCTTAAATGACTTAATTGACTTGTAATATAAACTACTGGAAATGACATCTATTTTTTTGAATTTCGGTATACTTGACTAAAGGTCGCCTTGAGTTAAGCTATGTTTATAAATACGGGCCTAAAAGTATAAATTTCGGTATCAAAACCAATTTTCCGATAGTTTTTTTTTTCATTAGTCGTAAGTTAGGAAAATATACAGGGTGTCTGCCGCATAAACGCACCGGATTGTGATTCCTCATTGATTTTCAGTAAAAAAGTTGTATTGAACATACCCCCTTAGCTTAACCCTTTAGCTGCCACAGTCATTTGAAAATTTAAAAAAAAAAAATTTTCTTTGACGACTAAAACGTCGTTATCTCAAAAGCTATACTAGCTAAAATAGCAAAGCAAAATGATTATTAAAGCCAACAAATTTCTCCAAAAAATAAAATTAACCGCACTAAAATCGGATAAGAGGCTTGGTTTTTACAGAACTTCAAAGTCAAATTTTTGTGATTTGACCCAAAAACAAAATATTTTTCCATCTCAATTTTCTGCAACTTCTGCCACGGTGAGGTGTTCGTACGATTCTTTACAAAATTGGCGCATAGTCCAAAGATCATTTCTTTCTTACATCATTTTATTCTATCTTCCGTATTTCTAACAGTTTTAATGCCTTAAGTACATAAAACTGTGGTTAATTTTAGCTCTATTTCAATTCAGTTCAACTAAAACTGCCCCTAAAGATCTGCAATTTGGTAAAATTTATTCAAATTCTATCAAAATCGATCCAAAATTGAAACTCATATATTCGTTGCTCTCTAATAGAGACTTTTGCGTTTTGAGACTTCTGATACAAATTTCGTTAACCAACTTTCATTCAAAAGTGGGCATTCTCATTTGTTTCAAACAATTAATTAAATCAATATGATTTTATTATAGCCGAAAAAAAATATGGTCATCGAACGACAAAAATCTTACATCGATGGATTTTTGCAGGATTTTTGGGGATGGCCTTCTGATTATGGGAAAAAAGTCCCAATAGATTAGAGGTTTGCAGCCTTGAAAAGGGAGGAGGGGTACTTGCGTTTTCAGAGCTATGGAGGTTTTTAAAAGAGTCTAAAATGAAAATATTCTAATTTATTTTTTAGTCTAGCGCCAAATTTTTCACTAAAATCCTAATGTATTACAGTGAAAGCTCCCGTAGGCGGACACTGACGGTTCCATTAATTTTGTCCGGCTACGGGAGATGTCCGCTTGCGGGAGAGGCTGAGTATAGCGAACACCAACATTATTTAAATTTATTTACCTTTCCGACCCCTTTAAATTCAACATAATTAAAAATTGAATATCGGTGTCGGAAATTATTGACATTGTTCAAGATTTTCTACAATTATTCTCAAAATTTCCTCTGCACAAGCGGACGGACATCAGGAGAGACTAAAACTTCAAACTTAAAACCCTTTGTTTGTCTACAAAAATCAGAAAAGTACTTTCAGCAAGTTGTTTTGTAGTCATTTCTACCATTGAATCTCTCAAAATTACGGTGATGAGTAGTCCTAGAATTTACTTTTTGTCCGTTTACGGGAGAGTCGACCTAAAAAATGTACTAGATATTAGTGTCCGCGTCCGGCCAGGGGAGCGTCCGGCTACGGGAACGTATTTTGTTCGAAAATTGTATTGAAAAGCTTGGGACCGAGAAATTTGTCCGGCTACGGGAGGTGTCCGCTTACGGGAGCTGTCCGCGAACGGAGCTTTTGTATATACAATATACAATTACAAGGGTAATTTTATGTATTTTTTTTCGTTCTCAGACTATTTTTCTGTATATTTGGTCGGTTTTGAAATGTATGCTAAAAAGTAAAAAAATACTCCCTTATCCCCTTTTTCAAGGTTGCCCTCCAATCGTTGGGGACTTTTTTTCCATAATCAGGACGCCGCGCCATCAGCATCACCAACCATCCTGCAAAAATTCAGCGATATACGATTTTTGCCGATCAAATATCATATTTTTATTTGATCAATACTCAACTCATTCTCGTTCTCATATCCCTCTAATTGAATCGAGTACAGAACTAGACAGAACAACCTGCATACAAATTTTCAGTTGATGTTCTGTATAGAAATATAACTCTTTTCAAATGTGTATGGAAGTTGTGTTGCCTTCTCCTGCACTAAATCCACTCATTCTACCGCATGCTGCCACCACATTGCATTAACAGCGCGGCATGCAACTTACGAAATGCACTAATGAGGTCAATGAACGCATGGCTACCTGTTCCGCAACCTCAAGAAATGCATTGTCATCAAATCATCTTTCATGTTTTTTCAATACGCAGCTTTCGCAGGCGCAGATGCGTAAGCCACCCCGACCCATGGCATGGGACAGTGGAAGAAGATACACTCATGAAGTCGACAAATGCACGAAAACCTGCTCTGGCAGAGTATCTAAACTCTCTTCAACTTGAACTGTGTAGCAAAAGAGCAAATAGCTTTAATAGCCTGTATACGTGTATCTGTATGGTCGTATTTGTGACATTGGGTGCCGATCAGAAGACATGGCCAAAAAAATGTGTACCCGATTTTGAGTGAGCTTTGGACATATATGTATTATTTGTATATGCTTCAACCCTGGTTTAAAGGTTGGAGACGCTGCAATTGAATTTAATTTCATAAGGTAGACTGTTCATTATTAAACACCAGAATTGAATAAGAGAAAAGAAATAGAAAACTATTCCATGCATCACAGAAATGGGATGTGTATATCGAATCATTACCGAAAAATCTTCCAAACATTTATGGAAAATGTCCTAATTGAACCAAAGGATATTATGAATATGAAGAATGTGCCATCGGAGGCAGAGATAATAACGACCACTTTCGGTCTAGAACTAAAAAAGGCAAATTGCATGCATACCCAGATAAAGTGACACCAAAGAAAGATTTAAAAACCTTACCAAAAGCAAACCTCTGTTACTAAGGAAAAAGTTCAAGCTACTGCAACTTTCGGAAAAAGCTTTTCGGCTAATATTCGTTATTTTATTACATTTTTACAAAAAAAAATCAATATTTAAAGAAAACGCTCAGTTTATGTGGAAAAACGGATATCTGGTTATCAAAATTAATACCACAGTGGAGGCTCTTTCATGATGCAGGGATATTTTGCTTACAATGGCCTAGGCTGCTTAAGTTCAAACCACTGTTTCCATGGCCAAAGCTTCTTTTGGTCGTCATTGAATCGTCGGAAGTTATATTGGTTTTTTTTGCGGCACAATTTGGTTTAAATTTCACTTCTTTCATAGAGTTCTTCATCGTGGATCACTCATCTCGGGGTTCATATTCGCTTTCTTTCAGAGAGCGCCAAGATTTGTTTTTATTTTGTTTTAAAACATTTTTTGTTCGGTAATAAACAGTTTACCGTGTGAAATAAAATTCAATAGTAGCGTATTCAATTTGTAAACCAGGACTAAGGCTTGCATCAATCGATGCTCAAACCAATCTTTGAAATTCTGATTTTTGTTTATGTTTCGAGCCACTAGTGATATTTTTATTTGAAAATTAATATGGGGAACTCAAAAATTAATAAAAACATGTTTTGTGCATCAGTTCTTGCGAAAAAATGGGTGCAATCAAAGAGTTAAATGTTGTCAAAATACTTATGGCACACCAGAATTACGCCTCCATCTTTTTTTTTCTATAGGATAAGAGTCCGAAAGAGGACAGGAAAGATATTAAGCATATTTATTGCTATCGATACGTGCTTTAATTTTGATAAAAGAAATTTACTGTTATGGGCTTCAGTTAAACAAAACCAGTGTCCGTGCTGGAGAGTATGAGATGTCAAAATACATATGCCGACCAGTGTATGTTCGTTCCTGTTGAAACGCCATCAACTTTTGATAACACTGAGACCCCAAAATCAGCTGACGAAAGGAAAGGTACATTTGGCCAATTCCACAAAGCCCATTTCAACGAATAAAAAATGCCCACTTTATAAATCCGATCATAAACTATTTACATGCCCTAAATTCAAGGAACAGAATACCCAAGAACGAATAAGCTCCATCGACAACAATCAATTATGTAATAATTGTTTATCGCACAAACGTAACATTAAGTGTAACAGCAAAAGCAGGTGCTATACTTGCAATGGTAATCACCATACATTGCTGCACCTTAATAAGCACGCGACAGCAACTCATGTTGCAACCGAATATAACTCCACGGTAATTCCTGCCACTGCGCTAATCAACATAAAAAAAGGATTTGTCAAATGAAAAAGCAACAACAACGCATTGGTCTCGGCGATGACACGATCCAAGATAGAGCTGCCTGTAGAAATATGCTGAGATATTATCGCCAAAACGGGCGATGTGCCTACACTGCAGGTCGAGCAACGCGAAACCATGGAGCGGTATAAAGAACGAGGCAAGGAAGAAGAAAGAAAGGCAATTGTATCAAACGTCTCCGTTTTTATATTGAACGTTTTTGTTATTTAAATTAACCGAAGCATTCTTTTCAAAGAAACGGTATGTATTTCGAAAGTAACGAATCCCGTTTTCATTTCATAGAAATTACCCCATTCAAAATAATTGAGTTTTATATGGAATTAAAAGCAAACTCTGCTAAAATAAAATAAAACATTCCGTTTGATTGTCCATTCTCCATTCGATTAGATACTCACTGTTACCTGGTTTGGCAAATCAATAAAAAATTAAACTTATGAAAACTTCAGAAAATATGATTAATATATTTCACTTTTATCTTAACACCCGCTAAACTTAAATTGCACGTGTGCAAGCGTCCATTCCTCCAGATGAATGCAAAAGAACATTCTCAAAAATACTTCTAAACATCGATTCTAATGACATACGCGTTTGTTGTTAGACACTACACACTTGTTTGAAATGTATATGAACACGCGAGACTCATCAGACCGGCCAGAAATATTTACTAACAACTGTCTGTTGTACTACGTTGAAGCAAATGATATTTTGGCATCGCGTCCTTTGCTGTAGAGAGAGAATGTATTTTATCAATGCACAAATTGACGGGAGGTGTCCGCTTACGGGAGCTGTCCGCGAACGGAGCTTTTGTATATACAATATACAATTACAAGGGTAATTTTATGTATTTTTTTTCGTTCTCAGACTATTTTTCTGTATATTTGGTCGGTTTTGAAATGTATGCTAAAAAGTAAAAAAATACTCCCTTATCCCCTTTTTCAAGGTTGCCCTCCAATCGTTGGGGACTTTTTTTCCATAATCAGGACGCCGCGCCATCAGCATCACCAACCATCCTGCAAAAATTCAGCGATATACGATTTTTGCCGATCAAATATCATATTTTTATTTGATCAATACTCAACTCATTCTCGTTCTCATATCCCTCTAATTGAATCGAGTACAGAACTAGACAGAACAACCTGCATACAAATTTTCAGTTGATGTTCTGTATAGAAATATAACTCTTTTCAAATGTGTATGGAAGTTGTGTTGCCTTCTCCTGCACTAAATCCACTCATTCTACCGCATGCTGCCACCACATTGCATTAACAGCGCGGCATGTAACTTACGAAATGCACTAATGAGGTCAATGAACGCATGGCTACCTGTTCCGCAACCTCAAGAAATGCATTGTCATCAAATCATCTTTCATGTTTTTTCAATACGCAGCTTTCGCAGGCGCAGATGCGTAAGCCACCCCGACCCATGGCATGGGACAGTGGAAGAAGATACACTCATGAAGTCGACAAATGCACGAAAACCTGCTCTGGCAGAGTATCTAAACTCTCTTCAACTTGAACTGTGTAGCAAAAGAGCAAATAGCTTTAATAGCCTGTATACGTGTATCTGTATGGTCGTATTTGTGACATTGGGTGCCGATCAGAAGACATGGCCAAAAAAATGTGTACCCGATTTTGAGTGAGCTTTGGACATATATGTATTATTTGTATATGCTTCAACCCTGGTTTAAAGGTTGGAGACGCTGCAATTGAATTTAATTTCATAAGGTAGACTGTTCATTATTAAACACCAGAATTGAATAAGAGAAAAGAAATAGAAAACTATTCCATGCATCACAGAAATGGGATGTGTATATCGAATCATTACCGAAAAATCTTCCAAACATTTATGGAAAATGTCCTAATTGAACCAAAGGATATTATGAATATGAAGAATGTGCCATCGGAGGCAGAGATAATAACGACCACTTTCGGTCTAGAACTAAAAAAGGCAAATTGCATGCATACCCAGATAAAGTGACACCAAAGAAAGATTTAAAAACCTTACCAAAAGCAAACCTCTGTTACTAAGGAAAAAGTTCAAGCTACTGCAACTTTCGGAAAAAGCTTTTCGGCTAATATTCGTTATTTTATTACATTTTTACAAAAAAAAATCAATATTTAAAGAAAACGCTCAGTTTATGTGGAAAAACGGATATCTGGTTATCAAAATTAATACCACAGTGGAGGCTCTTTCATGATGCAGGGATATTTTGCTTACAATGGCCTAGGCTGCTTAAGTTCAAACCACTGTTTCCATGGCCAAAGCTTCTTTTGGTCGTCATTGAATCGTCGGAAGTTATATTGGTTTTTTTTGCGGCACAATTTGGTTTAAATTTCACTTCTTTCATAGAGTTCTTCATCGTGGATCACTCATCTCGGGGTTCATATTCGCTTTCTTTCAGAGAGCGCCAAGATTTGTTTTTATTTTGTTTTAAAACATTTTTTGTTCGGTAATAAACAGTTTACCGTGTGAAATAAAATTCAATAGTAGCGTATTCAATTTGTAAACCAGGACTAAGGCTTGCATCAATCGATGCTCAAACCAATCTTTGAAATTCTGATTTTTGTTTATGTTTCGAGCCACTAGTGATATTTTTATTTGAAAATTAATATGGGGAACTCAAAAATTAATAAAAACATGTTTTGTGCATCAGTTCTTGCGAAAAAATGGGTGCAATCAAAGAGTTAAATGTTGTCAAAATACTTATGGCACACCAGAATTACGCCTCCATCTTTTTTTTTCTATAGGATAAGAGTCCGAAAGAGGACAGGAAAGATATTAAGCATATTTATTGCTATCGATACGTGCTTTAATTTTGATAAAAGAAATTTACTGTTATGGGCTTCAGTTAAACAAAACCAGTGTCCGTGCTGGAGAGTATGAGATGTCAAAATACATATGCCGACCAGTGTATGTTCGTTCCTGTTGAAACGCCATCAACTTTTGATAACACTGAGACCCCAAAATCAGCTGACGAAAGGAAAGGTACATTTGGCCAATTCCACAAAGCCCATTTCAACGAATAAAAAATGCCCACTTTATAAATCCGATCATAAACTATTTACATGCCCTAAATTCAAGGAACAGAATACCCAAGAACGAATAAGCTCCATCGACAACAATCAATTATGTAATAATTGTTTATCGCACAAACGTAACATTAAGTGTAACAGCAAAAGCAGGTGCTATACTTGCAATGGTAATCACCATACATTGCTGCACCTTAATAAGCACGCGACAGCAACTCATGTTGCAACCGAATATAACTCCACGGTAATTCCTGCCACTGCGCTAATAAACATAAAAAAAGGATTTGTCAAATGAAAAAGCAACAACAACGCATTGGTCTCGGCGATGACACGATCCAAGATAGAGCTGCCTGTAGAAATATGCTGAGATATTATCGCCAAAACGGGCGATGTGCCTACACTGCAGGTCGAGCAACGCGAAACCATGGAGCGGTATAAAGAACGAGGCAAGGAAGAAGAAAGAAAGGCAATTGTATCAAACGTCTCCGTTTTTATATTGAACGTTTTTGTTATTTAAATTAACCGAAGCATTCTTTTCAAAGAAACGGTATGTATTTCGAAAGTAACGAATCCCGTTTTCATTTCATAGAAATTACCCCATTCAAAATAATTGAGTTTTATATGGAATTAAAAGCAAACTCTGCTAAAATAAAATAAAACATTCCGTTTGATTGTCCATTCTCCATTCGATTAGATACTCACTGTTACCTGGTTTGGCAAATCAATAAAAAATTAAACTTATGAAAACTTCAGAAAATATGATTAATATATTTCACTTTTATCTTAACACCCGCTAAACTTAAATTGCACGTGTGCAAGCGTCCATTCCTCCAGATGAATGCAAAAGAACATTCTCAAAAATACTTCTAAACATCGATTCTAATGACATACGCGTTTGTTGTTAGACACTACACACTTGTTTGAAATGTATATGAACACGCGAGACTCATCAGACCGGCCAGAAATATTTACTAACAACTGTCTGTTGTACTACGTTGAAGCAAATGATATTTTGGCATCGCGTCCTTTGCTGTAGAGAGAGAATGTATTTTATCAATGCACAAATTGACTTACACGCATTTATTGCAAAAAACGATTTAGGGATGTAGGTATGTGTATTTGTTACGCAAAGGAATGTATACACATTACTATTAGTACAGTATTTAAAGACACAAAACGGCCGTTTACTTAAAAAAAATACGTAATGGCTGAAATTTTCTGGAGATGTTAGGGGACATGTCTCTTATCTAAAACTGAGTTTTCGTATTTGTGGGGGTGGGGGAAGTTGGAGTATATTGCCTACTTATAGGCAAATTTTGCATTTTTCGTTAATATCAT
The DNA here is from genome assembly GCA_949715475.1 of Microchrysa polita. Taxonomy (NCBI): domain Eukaryota; kingdom Metazoa; phylum Arthropoda; class Insecta; order Diptera; family Stratiomyidae; genus Microchrysa; species Microchrysa polita. The sequence continues at coordinate 36,106,027 of OX454419.1, read as the reverse complement.
TCTTACTGTTGACCCTACTGTAAAGTGATGTATATAAGTTTTGTTTCTAATCAAATTATCTATCTTACGGTACCTACATTAATTTCATCCGTCAAGTAGTTCCGTTATAGTTACCAGTTAAAGGTGAAAATACATAGGACCAAATGGGAATATTTTGCTTAAATAAAACATGTAATGACTGAAATTCGGTGGAGTCGTTAACCTTCCGGCGGGCGCAATACTAATCCTAACACGATCGGGCGCAATGCATCTGACAGATTAAGTGCAGAAAAAAGGATGAAACTAAGTTTCTATATATTTTAGACTCTCATTTATTGTTGCATTATCTTTTTGAAACAGTTCTACGAAATTTTAGAAACAAATACTGGCTCAAAAAGTTTGATACCCTTCACATTTTCAATTTTCTAAGAATATTCCGCTTTCAATCGCTTCAATATTTAAAAAACCTCCATCAACTCGACCGCTTAAAAAATGTGAGCTTATTTTACTAAAAACACTCTATTGAACGATTTGGTGACCCTAAAAGTCAAGACAATGTTATTACGCAATGTGAAGAGTATAACAAGTGGAAATTTTCATAGAAAAGGTGAAAATAACACAATCGGGCGCAATACATCTGAGAGATTATTTCATCCCCTCCCGCCCCTCAGACATATGGTAGATAGAAGCTGAAAACTGATTTGGGTAGTTGATCGATAAAGATTAAGCTACTATGAGTTTCAGATCTCTCCCTTTTCATATCGCTGATTGGCGCAACAAAAACTGGTCACTTAATCCGTCAGATGCATTGCTCCCGCCCGAAGGTTAAGGGATGCATTATAAATCTAAATCTGAAGTTGCGTATATACCAGGGAGGTTATAGTAAATTGCCTACTTATAGGATAAATTTCCGTTTTTGCTTAATATCATTCTTATTGTTGACCCTACAGTAAAACGGTGTATAGAGGTTTCATTTCTTATCAAATAATCTATCAAACAGTATTTAAATCAATGTCATACGTCAAGTAGACCAATAAGAACGGGTTTTGCATTTTTTTAATACCAGAAAAGTAGGAATTTTTTTTTTGTAAACTAACTGCATACCTAGGCCCACAAAAGTATCTTTTAAATGTTGAACCAACTACCTCGCTATGGTAAGAACTTTCTAATTACTCGCACCGTAAAGTTACTCGAGCAATAAAATGCATGCCATAATTTTCTGACTATTTTCGCCACTTTGCCACTGGTTTGAAATTTTATTTTAATTGGTAATTATGATAGTTTATATAGTGACGATATTTTCATATGTATGTGTTTTGTGTTGCATAACTAACTACAAAACCCTATGCACTATTCGTAAAGGAAATACTGTTAATACTGTTAACGTACCGGTGAATAGATTTTGATTGGAAAGAAAACCTCTACCATTTCACTGTAGGGTCAACAAAAAGAATGATATTAAGCAAAAACGCAAATTTAACCTATAAGTAGGCAATTTACTATAACAACCTCTCCAATAAATACGAAACATCTCCACCAAATTTCAGTCATTACGTGTTTTACTTAAGCCAAATATTCTCCTTATTAGTGCTATTTTGCCCTTTAAGTGGTCATTTTAACGGAATTGGCCTACGATATTGGCTTAGGTACCGTTGAATAGACAATTTGATTGGACACAAAACTTTTATACATCACTTTACTGTAGGAATACCAGTAAGAATGATATTAAGGAAAAACGCAAAATTCCCCTATAAGTAGGCAAATTACTATAACTTCCCCCACTCCCACAAATACGAAAACTCAGATTTAGACTTAGGGCACGTTGCTTAACATCTTCACCAAATTTCAGCCATTACGTATTTTTTTTAAGTAAAATATACCCGATTACTGTACTATATGTAATGCGGAATCTTTTGATTTAAACGACCGACCGTTTGGGGTTTAGCTGCTCTTTTGTTTTAAACGAATTACTCTTAGCGTAAATGAGAACTCGTTAAAATCAAACGAGATTTTTCAAACGAATACTGCGTTCAATTTAAATGTGGAGCTTTTAATATGAATGTGCATTTTTTTTTCTCTGAGTGTATGTCACCAGATTTGGATGATGACATTTCATTTATATTTGCCTAAGAGGATCGAATCTGAAATCCTTTTGACGGTTCTCCAGATATTCAATTGTCAAAGTTTGACTTTTCTATGGGGTAGTTCAGTCTTTCAAAGGGAGTTTGCGGTATTTTTTACTGCAGTTTTATGTGAATCAATAGCACTACATTTTAAATTTAATTGGCCTCGCTATCTAGTAAATATTTAAATTTCGACGCCATTAAATTAACGTTTTAATTTTAATCAGCTCCACAAGAATAATAAGTTGTACCAATTTTACAAAGATGTTAATCATATGAAATGTCGGAAAATTTTTGCGAGAAAAAATTGAAATATGTATTTACTAGACAGCGAGGCCAGATAAATTTAAAATGTAGTGCTATTGATTCACATGAAACTGCGGTAAAAAATACCTCTAAATCCCTTTGAAAAACTCAACTACCCCATAGAAAAGTCAAAATTTGACAATTGAATATCCGTCATAACCGTCACGCTTTCGCAAAAAAGGATTGTAGATCCTCTCACGTGAATATAAATGAAATGCCATCATCCAAATTTGTCGCCGCAGATACTGAAATCGTGTCATACCGCGTCTCATGTGTCCATATCAAATCACCTCGGCGTATAAACTTTAATAAATTGTTTATACATCAAAACACAACTTGTTTTATTTCCATTTAACTCACGCATAATCAAAATTTCAGACATACTTGAAAGTTACAGTCAAACTTCCCTATAACAAACTTCCGTATAACGAATTTCTCTATATAACGAATTTACTTTGTAAACTCTGCATTTTCGCGAAGTTTCCTCAAGAATTTAATCTCCATATAACGAATTTCTTTCTTTCTTTGTAACGAATTTTTCTCTATACCGAATGTTTTCCCAATTCCAACATTCTAATTTCAGGTATTTTCAACTTCTATATAACGATTTTTTCCTAATTAATTCCCCCGATGATTTTGTAACTAAGGGGAATACCCCAGTAATGCAGGAATCGAACAGAGTGGAATAAAACTAAAGACACTTTAGGGATTCCCGGACTATGCATGTCAATTGTCCGACCATTTTACGTTGCTGCAACGCAATTTTGAATGGGAATGGACTGTATTTGACTCATTCTGAACTTTGAGGTCTTTTGATATTATGAGTGTTGCAATTTTTGGGTGAAAATTGCCATGGTTTCAGGTCTTTGAAAAAATATTCTGACTCCAATCGGGAATAATGAAACAAACGTTTCACCGTTTGTAACCTAGAGACTATGCGCCAACTTTTAACCCTCGGATGGTTCAGTGGGGTCTGACAAACCCCAGAGAAATTTAAAACTTAAATTTTTCATAGAAAATTTTCATAGAAAAACTTGTTGAATGGTATTTTGATGCATATGTAATTTAACCCTTCTGTCGGCACCTACTACAATATGCATATTCTATACCCAATAGGTCTGGCTGGACCTACTGAGAAAAACATTTTTATTTTTTAGAAAAAGTAAATTTTTTATCGGTCAAATCATTCTATCCATTCTTTACTGCAATTTTTCAACAATAAAAGCATCAAAATAATTTTTGTAGATATACTGGAAACGTTTTTAAGTAGATATATTTTGAGGTGGTATTAGTACAAACGTGTTTCTCCCTTATTTTCTTCTTTTTTTGCTTCGCTATTTGCATTGTGTTTATCTAGTAGATCAGACGTGTCAAACTCGCGGCCCGCGGGCCGCATGCGGCCCGCCTCGCAGTTCTGTGCGGCCCGCGGCCATGACGAAGCAGCACAATCTGTATCAACACACAAATTGTGAAATTGGTAAGGTGAACAAATTCAGAAGTTGAACTCAAGTCTGCAAAGTTACTTAAACTCGTCAGTGCCTTATGCAATATTATTTTAGGATTTTTTCTCCAAGTACTGCCAACAATTGGAGGCTGGTTATTTGATTTTATAAGACAGCTCATCTTTCTTGCACAGGACAATACTAAGTCTCTTCATGAAACTCTTCTGTCCCGAAATGCAGTTAATAAAAAAAAACTACGGAAATATTGGAATTGGTGACTAAATCACCTGGATGTGAAATTCCAACATAATAATTAGAGCCCAAGTGCCTTATTTTTAGACCTATACTTATCAAGCTGTATTGGTCCATGAGTTTGTTTTTTGGCTTATGTGAATACAGCCCTCCCACATTCTCAAATTACGCTCGTAACCGTTTGTTCGTAATTGTTCGTCAATTATTTTCGGTTGTTTGTCTCTCATTATGTAACAATAGCAACTTTAAAATAAGGAGTGTGAACTTAGCCCGCCATCGTTAAATATGGTCTGACAAATATAAATTTGGTATCAATCGAAAGCCAGGCGTTTGTTCGTTGTTTTGGGCGTTTGTTCGTTGTTTTGGGCGTCTGTTCGTCCTGGACTCAAGGATTCAGGAGGAAAAACGGAGACCATTGCGTGTTTTTTATGTTCCAATTCAACTGGTTTGAATATTCTAATTCAGCTGGTTTGAATATTCCAATTCAACTACTTTGAATATAAAAAACATGCAATGATTTTTGTCTCGTCTTCTGTTTTTCTTAACTACTCCTGAATCCTTGCGTTTCCAGGACGAACAAATACACAAAACAACCAACAAACAAACGCCTGGCTTTTGATTGATACCAAATTTATATTTATCCGACCAAATTTTTACGATGGCGGGCATAGTTAATACTCAGAATTTTAAAGTTGCTATTATCAAATAATTGGACACGAATAAACGATTTTAATTGACGAACAAATGTAGCCGCCGCCGAACAAACGGTTACTAGCGTAATTTGAAAATGTGGGAGGGCTAACTTCACATAAGTAACTTTATGTCTCTTTTAGCCATACCTTTCTGCTGAAATTAATTTATTCTGACTATTTTGCCTCCCAATGTTATTTTGGGTGATGACTGGTGCTAAACATTTTTTATCATCTGTCTGTCCGAAATTTGGCGCAAATCATGTAATTGTGGTTACTTGAAGATCAATCATATTTTCACGTTTCCGTTCTTGTCTTAATTGTTTAATGTTCTTGAAGTACATTTTCGAAAGGAGGAAGTTCTCATGGATAATCCCGAAGCCGCGATAGTGATCCAGACTCTCTGCTATATTTTAAAAGTAATATTCTGTAATCAACTTTCGTAAAACGATTACATCAAAGTTTTGAAAATTTTCCTCTTGCGGCCCACTTAAACCTGAGGAGAGTGTTATTTGGCCCGCGCCAGGTTTTGAGTTTGACACCCCTGTAGTAGATATTTCGATCGAATTTTCTAATTCCAATATCTTTGGGGAAATATTAAGCACTTTGTTGGCAGATTTTACCTCGATATTAGTCTGCAGATTTAGGGAAATAAGTGGGAAGAAATAAGGAATTTTCAAGGCAAAAATCATTTAATTCTAAATTTTTCGTAAATTTTTTGATCAAATCTATTTAGAAAGACGTTTGCAAGTCACTCATACTTAGTCCTTACTATTACAAAGGAAATAAAACTGGGTTGAATTTCCTAGGATCAAATCTCAGTTGATTAGGTGGTGTTATAAAATGTGACGAAATTAGGCATACCCATTTTCCGAACTTCACGGCTTTTTCTAGAAAAATCTCAGAAATTTTTATCGTTTATAGTTCAAATTGAGTTTAAATGATATTATTACATCATAAATAACAGAATTTAATATTTGCACTTCTTACTTCAAGAGAAAAATGGGGGAATAACTATAGGTCTGGCCAGACCTATTGGGTATCATAAAGCACTATAAATTGAAAATCATCAAAAACATACTCAAAACCTCAACCGATTTTTTCAAATTTTCGCAAAATGCTTCCAAACATATTATTCTAGGATATCATGAAATATGAAGTCGCTGCGATTTCATCTTCTTTGCTTTTTACACCAAAATATAGTGCCAAAGGTCTGGCCAGACCTTCGTGCCGACAGAAGGGTTAAGTATGTAAGAGACTCAAACTTTATTTTGTTATATAATTTTTTTTTTCTTTTTTTTTTAATGAACATGGCGTACTGGACATTTGTATGCATAAAATACGGTACTCACCTGATCTATACCGCCTGATACCATCTGTAATAAGAAAAAACAACCAATGAGCCTGCAGTTACACGCATTGAAGATATTAAGTTATTTGAAACGAAAACGAATAATAATTCAAATCTTTATGTTGGCCCGGCCAACAAACAGGAAGAAGAGGAGAGCGAAGGAGAACCACTTGTCGGCGTCGTCGTCTCAGCATCGGTCATCGCAGCATAGGTCATCGGCTTCTCGTTGTATCGGTTGATTCTGGCTCAGGTATTCAAACGGCAATGCGAGGTAGACGCAGGATGGATGTATCGGTTGATTCGGCTGCTTCTCCTTGGTTCAATCCCACTTCACTACCATCCTCAATTCTTCTATATCCAGAAGTAAAGCCTTTCTACCTAAGGCACACAACTTCTGGCGAAAACATTCTAATTCGGTATTCTATGGTAGACTGCGGAGGGGGAAACCACAACCTCCTAGCTATTACAGAGGGGGATCAACTCCGGAGCGGAGCACCGCGCCTCTACTCAAATTTCAGAGAGGGGAACACCACAACCTCTCAATCACACAGCACGAAGAGGGGAGACACCACAACCTCTTCAAACATCAACTCAACATGGAGAGGGGAGACACCACAACCTCTCCAACACGTAAACTCTGTGCAAAGAGGGGAAACACCGCAACCTCTCGAGTTTACCACCAATAGAAAGGGGGGACACCACAACCTTTCTACGAACGTCAACACAACATGAAGAGGGGAAACACCACAACCTCTCCAAAACGTAAACTCTGTGCAAAGAGGGGGAACACCACACCCTCTCGAGTTTATCACAAGTAGAAAGGGGAGACACCACAACCTTTCTACAAACACAACGCTGAGAGCGGGACGACCACAACCTCTCAACGACTCAATCGGAGGGGACCAACTCCGAGGTGAAGCCCACACGGCTCTAAACATCTCACTGAGAGGGGAGACACCACAACCTCTCAAACTATCATAACTTTCCGGAAAGGGGGAAACCACAACCTTTCCATACAACACTCACTCAATACTGAATCTTAGAATACCTCTTGGTAATTTTCCGTGCTGTACACACAGCAAACATAGTCCGCCATAAATCAGATCTTACACAATTAGTATAACAACAATACAAGCAACTACAAGCTCAGTGTACTCACCTACGCACAACGTTTTTTCCTACCGATTCCTTGTTGTCACCGCAAAAGACGGAAAGAAGACGATGGGACACCTTAGCAGCAGCCAACAACCATCGAATGTGTCGTGAAATCTTGAAATGGATTTTCTCGCGGCACACTTCACAAACACCCCGGAAAAACACTTGATGCGAAACACGATCGTGTGAAATAAACTTAATTCTACGCGTCGATTATTATTCGCGTAATTTGACAACAGAAATATAGCAAAACCACACCAGGAACATAAAAGCGCTTGACGTTCCGCTAGGAAAAATGACCGATTCTATTTTATTTTTCAATTGTCATTTAATTTCATGGCCTACTATGAAAATACAATCATACAAAAACACCAAGCCTCCTTCATTCGGCCATCCTGCATTAACTCGCCTCGAGTTACTTTATATCCATATTCGAAACCTTAGCTCCTTAGCTTATCTCTGATTCTCCTTCATTTTCGCGTAATGAATCATCTCTGATCCCTCTCAGAACTACACAACATTATAATTTAAATAATTTAATTTTTCGACACTCTATAATCTTACTGTTGTAGTTTGGATACCTAAATTACAACTTATTAAATCAATCCTACAAAACACCTTTTGAAACATTTCATTTTTTTTTTTTTTTTGCGACAAGAATCTAATTACTATAAATTCTAGTGAATGATACAGCTTCCTATTACCTAGTAATCGTGTTTGTACCAAAATACCATAAAAAGCAATTTGCTCACTAACATGCTGTATTAGCTATTCGGAAACCCAGTGTAGTTCTACTCACTAACTACTCCTAGATAGCTTGAGTTTAACACTTCACGATAAAGTTGAGCAGTATGCAGGTCGGGGTGAGAGCTCCATGAAAAAGATCCTGCCACGCGAAATGCCTTTGAATCATAGTACGAAGGAAAATATTTCGGGAGGGGTCCCGTGAGCAGAGAAAGATTAAACCCTGAAAACCTAAAATGAACCCTAGACCCTGCAACATTCCATGAAGCAAACTACCAGGGTTGACGTTGGAATCAATGCAGCTGAGTTTTCACCAATCCGCTCACATACTTGTATCAAGGTGGATACCCAGATCTGCTTCTGTGGTCAGCGAAATGATGTTCGTGAATACCATTAGGTATCCGTAAAAAAATCACCCGAAGTTCTAATCAAAACTATTTTTTTTTTGTAATTATTTATTTATGGTTTGTGGAATGCAAACTATCACTTACAACCCGACACGTATGTCGTATGTAAAACGACTCTCGTTGAAATCTATACAGCAACCAAAATATCCTAGACGCAAGGAAAAATTCCTTGATCGATTTTCACTGTATTTTTAACCCAAAACTTTCAAAAACACATTCAACACATTAAATAGAGTTAATAAGCGTCCCTTCAAAGTAAAACTCGCATACTGTATCACTGCATCATCCATTAATTTCGGAAGTAGTTCGTTTCGTCAGAATCCCCACCTTAGAAAGTAACTATTACTTTCGGAAGAAAAACTTCGAAATAGTCAATATAAGTGCCGCTTAAGTTGACACTACTGCACTCAAACTCAATTTTGCCCCATTATGTCCTTTTTTTTTTAATTTAAATTCTGAAAGGTTTTTCACATGGCCCCAAAATTTATGTAAATTATTTAGTCTCGTATGCTGTTCACACTATGGTCGCAATCCTGTTTCACGACTTGGTAGTACAGTACAATCCACTTAAATTACAAACTCAGACAATTTCATGGACGACCAAAACTGCTAGTTATATTACTTCCTTTTTTTTTTAAACATGAAGCAAAATCCATATTATAGGAACTATGTCAATGACCCATGCTCGTCAATAGTTGAAACATATCACCTTTGTGTTCAAAACTATGCGCAAAGCGGAAAATGGATCAGATGACCCCTCTGCAGTATTGTCAAATGTGAAGCTCACCACACTTCACTATGATCCCGTAAAGATTTTCCCCGAGAATTGGATTATAATCTCCGTTCGAAATCCATGTAAATGTATGGAAAAATCCAAAAGACTTTCGCTTAGATCCCTGCAAAATCTGAAGGCCATACAAAATCCTCCATTGTCTGTAAATCCTCCCTTGATCCGATACTATCTCCTTCGGAAATTCATGCCTCAAATAGATTTCTTAGAAAAGCTATACAACAGTTGTGTTTCCGATGACACAATTACTTTCCGAATACACTAAATTCAGTGTGTTTGCAATTATTTAATGTATTCTCTTAAGGTTTCGGATTTGCATCTGTGTAGCAAATTTTTCAAAATCTCAAATAATGTTATTATTTATAAATATTTCTTACAAAAAAATATTCAGACTAAGCTATACGACAGGTCAAATGCAATTCAACTTCTTCCAGTCTAGTTTACTTCTTCAGACTTCGAACTCATTAATGGTTTCTGCAATTCACTCTCATTAACAAGCAAATAAATTGATAAAACTCCATTTAGTATGATCAACATACCCCTTCTATATTTAATTAGTTTTGCTTCAATGGATTACAACATTTTCGATTTAACATCCACTACTTCACAATAATTAATATCCGAACCTTCCTTCATATAAGATATTCGTCATATGTTAAAATAATACATTATAGTTTTTTTTTTTTCATTTATGTCATTGTAGCCCCATCTACCTCTTTAGATCTGTCCTGATAATCATTTCAATTGAATAAAGATAGTCTGACAACCCCTGCCCCAACTCCCTGACATTTTCATGAGAATAGCCAATACTAATCTGAACCAATCCACACTCTGTTACCCCTGACTGAACTAAAATTATGATATTCATTCCAATAACAACCCCCTCAACCCATTTACTACACTAAAATACTATACCTTATTTCCTAAATGAACTACCAACTTTACAGCACTATCCACAATCTTTCAATAAAACAAACTATCACATATACTATCGCAGAACAAAAATAAAAAAATAATTAACTGAGTACCGCACTAACATCAAATGTCCAGCTGATCCCACTTCTGATATGTAAGAGACTCAAACTTTATTTTGTAATATAATTTTTTTTTTCTTTTTTTTTAATGAACATGGCGTACTGGACATTTGTATGCATAAAATACGGTACTCACCTGATCTATACCGCCTGATACCATCTGTAATAAGAAAAAAACAACCAATGAGCCTGCAGTTACACGCATTGAAGATATTAAGTTATTTGAAACGAAAACGAATAATAATTCAAATCTTTATGTTGGCCCGGCCAACAAACAGGAAGAAGAGGAGAGCGAAGGAGAACCACTTGTCGGCGTCGTCGTCTCAGCATCGGTCATCGCAGCATAGGTCATCGGCTTCTCGTTGTATCGGTTGATTCTGGCTCAGGTATTCAAACGGCAATGCGAGGTAGACGCAGGATGGATGTATCGGTTGATTCGGCTGCTTCTCCTTGGTTCAATCCCACTTCACTACCATCCTCAATTCTTCTATATCCAGAAGTAAAGCCTTTCTACCTAAGGCACACAACTTCTGGCGAAAACATTCTAATTCGGTATTCTATGGTAGACTGCGGAGGGGGAAACCACAACCTCTCAATCACACAGCACGAAGAGGGGAGACACCACAACCTCTTCAAACATCAACTCAACATGGAGAGGGGAGACACCACAACCTCTCCAACACGTAAACTCTGTGCAAAGAGGGGAAACACCGCAACCTCTCGAGTTTACCACCAATTGAAAGGGGAGACACCACAACCTTTCTACGAACGTCAACACAACATGAAAACGTAAACGTAAACTCTGTGCAAAGAGGGGGAACACCACACCCTCTCGAGTTTATCATAAGTAGAAAGGGGAGACACCACAACCCTTCTACAAACACAACGCTGAGAGCGGGACGACCACAACCTCTCAACGACTCAATCGGAGGAGACCAACTCCGAGGTGAAGCCCACACGGCTCTAAACATCTCACTGAGAGGGGAGACACCACAACCTCTCAAACTATCATAACTTTCCGGAAAGGGGGAAACCACAACCTTTCCATACAACACTCACTCAATACTGAATCTTAGAATACCTCTTGGTAATTTTCCGTGCTGTACACACAGCAAACATAGTCCGCCATAAATCAGATCTTACACAATTAGTATAACAACAATACAAGCAACTACAAGCTCAGTGTACTCACCTACGCACAACGTTTTTTCCTACCGATTCCTTGTTGTCACCGCAAAAGACGGAAAGAAGACGATGGGACACCTTAGCAGCAGCCAACAACCATCGAATGTGTCGTGATATCTTGAAATGGATTTTCTCGCGGCACACTTCACAAACACCCCGGAAAAACACTTGATGCGAAACACGATCGTGTGAAATAAACTTAATTCTACGCGTCGATTATTATTCGCGTAATTTGACAACAGAAATATAGCAAAACCACACCAGGAACATAAAAGCGCTTGACGTTCCGCTAGGAAAAATGACCGATTCTATTTTATTTTTCAATTGTCATTTAATTTCATGGCCTACTATGAAAATACAATCATACAAAAACACCAAGCCTCCTTCAAGTATGTGTCACTAACGTTCATTTAAGCATAAATTTGTTTGAATTCGTGATTTTTTTAATAAGTTATAGCACTTTGAATGTGCTCTGGGGTCTGTCAGACCCCACGAACCATTTACGTATGTCTTTTTTACAAAAGTACATTTTTCGTTTTGTGGGAAATTTTCAAAGTATGTTATTTGGCAAACGATAAAATGTAATAATAATAGTCGCGAAGTGTTGAAACTTTGTAATTAGAGTACATTTGGGAAATTAGATATGTTCATTTTGAAAGAAATTGAAAATTCAAGGTGTTTTGAATTAGGGGTTTTTTTAATTTTTTGCTCAATTAATTCGAAACTATGCCGTTTTTTATCTGGTTTTCATTTATGAGGATCTCTTTTCAATATTGTGTCATTACGTTATGGTTTTTTAAGTCAAGACATAAATAAATGACTTTTTGAGCGTAAGAATTAGGTAGGTATTTTACATAATACATAAAGCTTCCTCAGCGAACTTGGCTGTATCCTTGTCGAACCTCTTCTAAGAAGGAGAAAATCATCGGGCAATATTCCCCCAAAATCAGTGCAAAATATTGAAGACATTTTGTGCATTGTTCAGCTATTTGAACTTAGACGAAACGATGAATTTGATCTATCGGTTTTTGGAGTCGCATTTCTCTTAAAGCAAAACAGTTATTTTTTCGGATTAGGCTGTAGGTAAGAGAGCATTTTGTTGCTGTTGTAGTGGCAAAAGACAATTTGAAAAATATTAAAATTTGCAGTTACAGTGGATGAAAAATGAATTTTTCGATTTTTCTTTAATTACACATAACTGTAAAAAACGCGACTGATTTTTTTTAATGTGTTTTCCGTAATGGACACTAAATGCGCTATCATCGGTTATCGGGTTATCTTTGGGGTATGAGAGACCCTCTATACAAATGAAGAAAAAAACAAAGTTTTTCTCTATAACGAATTTTCTCTATAACGAAGAAATTAGTCGGTCCCTTGCTGATTCGTTATAATGAAGTTTGACTGGTTATTTTTGTAACAGAGGCATTTCATTTCTCACGCGCGCGCAGAGAGATGTAAGCAATACATCTCTTAAAATTCTCTTCTTAGTTTTTAGCGGAAAATTATGAAAGTCAATCATCAATTGTTAAACATTCACAATAAATTACAATTCAATGACTAAAACACATATTTATCAGTAGGTTCGTTTAAAAAACCGCGGCCGACCGTAGTCCGTGTTTTCCTTTTGACAGATTTGACATCTGCTGACAGCTTCTTCGGGCACATATGGTCGAGTTCGCCGTGATTATCACAATTGTTGCGAACCACGATCCACGATCCTGCCGAGCCGTCGTCATTGCAATTTTTTGTTTTTTTTTTTTACATTACCAGGTTGATTTTAGCTCGATGGCTCTGGTCCCAGCCAGGCCAGCGTAGGTCGTGGTCCTTTGAGCCAAAGCACCCTGCTGCTGGAATTGCCATAAAAGTAGGGGAAAAGGATGGAGTATACCCATCCTTCGGGGCATGGAACATCTCAATAATAAAACAAATTTATTTAACCAATATATAAAAAAGTATATTCAGTTGACAAATTAAGTTGCATAGAGAAATAAAGAGCACATAAAAATGAAATTCAAAAAAATTTAAAAAACTAGGAAGACAAAAAATAAGAAAATAAAGAAATAGATTTCAAAAAAATGTGTAAAAATTGATAGGAATTTACTGCGAGAAAGTCGCCGACGATTGATCGAAGGTTCCCCAACTCAAATTTAGAAAGCTATAATGAAAATAAATAGTAAAAAATAACAGATCTTGTACGGAAAATTGTTACAAATCTCCTCATTCACAAGGTATACAAATTAAACTTGCGTGAACATACGCCCAAGATGAATGGCACTCGCATTTGCGTTTTCAGTCGTGAAACCAATCGCAGTCGTCGCCTTGACTCAATCGCATTTGAAACACACGTCTTCAGAAGAAAACGCAGCCAAAATAGACCGCGGATTCCGTCACAGACACACTCGCCGTCTCAAGCTCAACCACGGGTGAAACACGTCCTTCGATGTAGAAACAACGCCAAAAAGACCAACTGGCGATTTATTCGCAATAGAAATCGCCGAATTGAAACACGCACCTTTATGAATAAAACCAAAGAACAGTTCCGCACAAACTCCAATCAGGATTCTTTGTACCAAAAAAGAAAATATCGAGAAACAAAAAAAACGTTTCAGTCCAAAATACTGGTAGCACGGATTTTGCTTCCTAATTTTTTCTCAAATCCGTCCGCCGTCCACCGGCGCATTCAACACTTCTCCTAAAAAAATCATCCACCTCGCCACTATCCAGCAGAGAGCAACAACAAAAAAATTTCCCGCGCTCATCCCGCACACCAACGGCATAATCATTTTTCCCACGGTTATCGCTTTGATGTTACGGCAATCAGCAATGTACCCACCCGACCATCGAATCGGATTGAGCGAAAGCAACAGAAAAACAACAAAAAAAATTTTGTCTCTCATCTGTTTCGATAGTCAAATGCAATGCTCACTGTTGGTAACATCATTCGGCGTCATCAATTGGTTTGATTCCAACAGATGATGAGCAGACGGCTGTGTGAAGTTAGCCAGTCATTTTTTTGAAATTAGGTCCTTTTGCTCGGTGAACCGTTTGTTCTACAGCGGCTACGTTTGTTCTTGATTGTTCGCCAATTAATATCGTTTGTTCTTCTCTGATTATTTAATTATAGCAACTTTAAAATTGTGAGTGTGAACTTAGCCAGTCATTTTTAAATATGGGTCGGAAAGGTATAGGTTTGGTATCAATCGAAAGCCAGACGTTTGTTCATTTTGTAGGGCGTTTGTTCATCCTGGAAACGGAAGGATACAGGAATTATTAAGGAAAAAGAGATTAGTTGTGACGTCATCTTCACTCAACCAACGCCATCTACTCAGCTCAGCTGTACGGGCAACCCGTGTCCCGCGAACAATTTATGCAAGATCCACACCATCATCGTACAGCTGAGCTGAGTAGATGGCGTTGGTTGAGTGAAGATGACGTCACAACTAATCTCTTTTTCCTTAATAATTCCTGTATCCTTCCGTTTCCAGGATGAACAAACGCCCTACAAAATGAACAAACGTCTGGCTTTCGATTGATACCAAACCTATACCTTTCCGACCCATATTTAAAAATGACTGGCTAAGTTCACACTCACAATTTTAAAGTTGCTATAATTAAATAATTAGAGAAGAACAAACGATATTAATTGGCGAACAATCAAGAACAAACGTAGCCGCAGTCGAACAAACGGTTCACCGAGCAAAAGGACCTAATTTCAAAAAAATGACTGGCTAACTTCACACAGCCTGAGCAGACATCATCTTATTAGTTGACCCATTTCGCTATATCGGATCGCCCCCACCTGAAACAACTTGCTTGAGTATTGATATTTCTTTTCGAGATGAATTGAAGGGCTGTGTGAAGTTAGCCAGTCATTTATTTGAAATTAGGTCCTTTTTCTCGGTGAACCGTTTGTTCTACAGCGGCTACGTTTGTTCTTGATTGTTCGCCAATTAATATCGTTTGTTCTTCTCTAATTATTTAATTATAGCAACTTTAAAATTGTGAGTGTGAACTTAGCCAGTCATTTTTAAATATGGGTGGCTACGTTTGTTCTTGATTGTTCGCCAATTAATATCGTTTGTTCTTCTCTAATTATTTAATTATAGCAACTTTAAAATTGTGAGTGTGAACTTAGCCAGTCATTTTTAAATATGGGTGGCTACGTTTGTTCTTGATTGTTCGCCAATTAATATCGTTTGTTCTTCTCTAATTATTTAATTATAGCAACTTTAAAATTGTGAGTGTGAACTTAGCCAGTCATTTTTAAATATGGGTCGGAAAGGTATAGGTTTGGTATCAATCGAAAGCCAGACGTTTGTTCATTTTGTAGGGCGTTTGTTCATCCTGGAAACGGAAGGATACAGGAATTATTAAGGAAAAAGAGATAAGTTGTGACGTCATCTTCACTCAACCAACGCCATCTACTCAGCTCAGCTGTACGGGCAACCCGTGTCCCGCGAACAATTTATGCAAGATCCACACCATCATCGTACAGCTGAGCTGAGTAGATGGCGTTGGTTGAGTGAAGATGACGTCACAACTAATCTCTTTTTCCTTAATAATTCCTGTATCCTTCCGTTTCCATGACGAACAAACGCCCTACAAAATGAACAAACGTCTGGCTTTCGATTGATACCAAACCTATACCTTTCCGACTCATATTTAAAAATGACTGGCTAAGTTCACACTCACAATTTTAAAGTTGCTATAATTAAATAATTAGAGAAGAACAAACGATATTAATTGGCGAACAATCACGAACAAACGTAGCCGCTGTAGAACAAACGGTTCACCGAGAAAAAGGAGCTAATTTCAAAAAAATGACTGGCTAACTTCACACAGCCGAATTGAAGTCAAGTTCAATAGTTAGGATTTGGCTGTGTGAAGTTAGCAAGTCATTTTTTTGAAATTAGGTTCTTTTGCTCGGTGAACCGTTTGTTCTACAGCGGCTACGTTTGTTCTTGATTGTTCGCCAATTAATATCGTTTGTTCTTCTCTAATTATTTAATTATAGCAACTTTAAAATTGTGAGTGTGAACTTAGCCAGACATTTTTAAATATGGGTCGGAAAGGTATAGGTTTGGTATCAATCGAAAGCCAGACGTTTGTTCATTTTGTAGGGCGTTTGTTCATCCTGGAAACGGAAGGATACCGGAATTATTAAGGAAAAAGAGATTAGTTGTGACGTCATCTTCACTCAACCAACGCCATCTACTCAGCTCAGCTGTACGGGCAATCCGTGTCCCGCGAACAATTTATGCAAGATCCACACCATCATCGTACAGCTGAGCTGAGTAGATGGCGTTGGTTGAGTGAAGATGACGTCACAACTAATCTCTTTTTCCTTAATAATTCCTGTATCCTTCCGTTTCCAGGATGAACAAACGCCCTACAAAATGAACAAACGTCTAGCTTTCGATTGATACCAAACCTATACCTTTCCGACCCATATTTAAAAATGACTGGCTAAGTTCACACTCACAATTTTAAAGTTGCTATAATTAAATAATTAGAGAAGAACAAACGATATTAATTGGCGAACAAACGTAGCCGCTGTAGAACAAACGGTTCACCGAGCAAAAGGACCTAATTTCAAAAAAATGACTGGCTAACTTCACACAGCCCTAAATATCGGTACGAGCTTTAGAGCGGCGAAATTGTGTCACGAACCACGGTCATAACAGGCGTTGGTTGAGTGAAGATGACGTCACAACTAATCTCTTTTTCCTTAATAATTCCTGTATCCTTCCGTTTCCAGGATGAACAAACTCCCAACAAAATGAACAAACCTCTAGCTTTCGATTGATACCAAACCTATACCTTTCCGACCCATATTTAAAAATGACTGGCTAAGTTCACACTCACAATTTTAAAGTTGCTATAATTAAATAATTAGAGAAGAACAAACGATATTAATTGGCGAACAATCAAGAACAAACGTAGCCGCTGTAGAACAAACGGTTCACCGAGCAAAAGGACCTAATTTCAAAAAAATGACTGGCTAACTTCACACAGCCGAGTTCGCCGCAATATTATAATTAGGTTAAAGGTTGATCTGGTTCGAGTATATGAAAACTTCCGCTTGGCCATCTGGTTCGAGTCTATGAAGACTTCGGCTTGGCCATCTGGTGGACATAGTCAGGTCTCTAAACGAATAGATAATCGTTAATAACTAACGAATAGTCGCGTTTTTCGTTCGCTCAACTCCAAAAAATGAAAATAGCTAACGTTCCCTCTCTATTGATACCACATTCATACCAATCCGATCTTTTTTTGAACATCGTTCGCCAACTTGATAGTCCGAATGATAAATAGCTATAATTAAATAAATAGGATAGCTCCCATTTGTTTTTAAGTGCAGAGCAAATAGGAGCTAACGATTAGCAACCGATCAAAACTATTCCGTAACGGTTTCGAGGTCGTGCAGAGATAATCTGATCTTTTTAGCCAACTTGATACTCCGAAAGTTCAACTTACTATAATTAATTAAATAGGATAGCTCCCATTTTTTTAAGTGTAGAGCAAATAGGAGCTAACGATTTGCAGCCGATCGAAACTATTCCGAAATGGTTTTGGAGATAGTCGTTAGCCAACTTGATATAAGTAACCTGTACCTACTGTTCCCGTAGCCACGCGAATAAACAAAATTTGATACGCACATAAACGAAATTAGCAACGTGAGAGCGACGCGAAATAGAATGACATATAAGAGACGAAAATACCCTCTACTCAAGAGAAGATTTTATTTCTGTCAAAATCGTTTCTCTTTGGACGCACGATGCGTCCAACTTGAAATTTTACTTGTGACAAGTGCTTATATGGAGTTGGCACCTCTGTCTAGTTAATTGGCTCTGTGTTATGAGTGCATCTTCTTGGTATTTAATGTTCGTTGATAGTACTTACCTTAAGAAACAAAACATTTTTTTGTTTGTTCGGCATTTTTGACAGCAATTTATGATGCATTGGGCTTGACATTTTGCGCTGCTGCTGTTGCTGCTTCCATTCTATTTCTACCATTTCCTATATATGTATTAGGGCTCCATTACACAGTCATATTTATATTATAATATGTATGCCATATGCCTAAGCCTACTCGATTCATTCAGTATAATTTTTTAGACGTGCAGGAAGCGAAATCAAGTAGGCTTAGGGATATGATAATATCTATTATATTACCAATATATGACTATGTAATAGCGGCCTTAGGTTTTGTACTTGTCATTACATTATATTTTGGGTGTTCTTTTTCGAAACACAATTACATATGAAATACATAATGTATTAAGATCTAGAAGCGAATCTTTTGGTTTTATTTAACTAAGAATTGAATCGATAATAATAATAATATTAATAATTTTTCACTTTTGCTAGAATTCAGTGTGTGCCACCTGATGATAAGGGTAAGTGGAGTGTTTTTCGGCAGGGGAGCTAAGGACATTTAAAACTTCTGTGATTTTTCAATATATTTGATCGATTTGATTACAAATATTTACAGCAATAATACAATTTTTATATTATATTCAATTTAAATAATTTTATTTGTTACGAAACTGGATATTGCTTCAAATTTTATAGAGCGTCCGGAAACTACGGTATAAGCGCATCGCAAAATGATTCCCCTATAATATCCGTTCTTAGCCCTTTAGTTGCCACAGGCGACTAAAGCTTTTTTACAAAATAGTTTTCTGAATTTATTTTCACAAAATAAATACTGAAAAATCAATATCTTTAAAACTACACTACCTAAAATACTAAAATAAAATATTTACCGTAGCTGAAAAAAAACTAACAAATATTATTAATATCAGCAAAGCGCCTTATTTTTCAACATAAACATTTTACGCTTGGATCTAAGTTCTAGGTAAACTTCTTCAGTCTAAATTATATTTTACTATTCAACACTATCTATTTGTCCAATTTACCAATAGCTGACGTCTCGATTTGTCAAATTTGACAGTTATTTTTGTCAAATCTGTTACAGGTTTGCCAAAGTTTAGATTAATTAACGTACAAAATCCTTACAAGGGAAAAATATATAGACTGTCACATTTTTTTAGTCTAAAATTGTTGAAAAGTTGAAGTCTGGCTATCTTATATTCATCACATTATTTTATTGTAAGTTGATGATTTTTGGCAGTAGCGTGAGAAAATAGGGCTAGGGAAGGAAATTATTTTTTAAAACATTTTAAACGATTGTGGTAGCTAAGAATTCGGGGTATGTCCTGTCTACTTTTTTTTTGTGGGAGGTAGAATCATAGATCATTTTGCAATACATTCTTACGGTAGCTTTAGGACACCCTGTATACAAATCTACGCATAATCTGAAGCGGACCCTTACTTATTAAATTTCGGTTTAATATTAGGAAAAAAAGTTTCAAGGGGAAGTATAGGATCTTCTGTTGCTATTGCGAAATAGCTAGGTATCCTACGCGACATGTTAGATTCTGCGGGATTATTAAAACTTAATGAATTTCCTGACAGGGTTAGTTGGGCTACTACTTTCGATTGTTCTGATGGAGATTCATTCAGGTCGAATATTTCATCTGTTATAGTAATTTGTTTGTCTTCGTCGACATTTTGTTTTAATGGGGTCTCAACTTTATTTATTTTCATAATTGCACTCTCTTTTTTATTTTTTTCCGTACCTACACTAACTAGTTTTTCCTTGACTTCAATTTTTGACTTTAATTGTAACTCATTAAATTTTTCAGTGGACGCGGATCTGGTTTTACTTTCCCTTGCTTGCTCTTCCACTAAATCATTTTCAATTGACTTCTGAATTTGTGTTGGCTCCTGTGTACTGGAATTTGAAACACCGAAGTGAATATTATTTCTATTTCTTGTATCTTTTCTCCGTTGGTGCCATGTTTGCTTTTTGTTTACATCATTATCTTTGTCTAAAATGAGACTTTCATAGGGTTTGTTGGTTGTCGACATACGAACACGTAGGGATGGTAATATTCGTTTTCTGGTTGGATATCTGACCTTTGATTTCTGAATAATGGTAGTTATTGAAGCTTGAGTTGTTGTGCTTGTAGTACCCTGAGAATTATTTCGCTTTCTGTAGTCTTTAACACTAAATCTCGGTCTTTCTTCAGGGCGGAACTTGCTTGTTAGGGATTTTTTACTAGTACTGCTACTGTTTTCATCTTTGGAGGTGACCACATAGTTCGAGTTAGCTGCATTAGGCGATATTTGTTGCACGGAAGTGTTGAAAGCCATGTTATTATTTGACCAATAATTTAAACTTTCATTAATGTTGTTTTCAGTGTTTTTTTTTATGGTATACACTTCAGGATAAGCAAAGTTCTGGGTAGAACTATGCTTTTGGAAATCAGATGGTAGTTGCGCAGTAGACAATTTTTCCTGCAGAGACTCTTTGAACACATTTATTTTTGAGACGCCTGTCTTGTTTTTTCGTTCAGTTGAAGTGAAACCTGTATAGTTTTGCAATTCCTGTCCTTTCAATACGACCGTTGAGTTTAGTGATGATTTCCGCACTGCCACTCTGTCGACCGGATTCCAAGTTTTGTGTATGGTATTTAGCAGCCTAGATTCTTTGGTGTCCATTGACTTTGAAGTGTTAACAGTTTCTTCGAACTTAATTCGAGAAACGTGGCTATTATTTAATAGTTTCAGAGAGTCTTTTGATAGGTTGGAGTAATCAAAATCATGTAAATTATCGCGGAATTGTTTTTGAACACTAGCTTCGGATTGCAACTTTGCTCCTGAAGATACTCGTATTTCGGGTAATGAAGTCGACGGCGTGTTATAATTTTCCATGTAGGATATATTCATTGATACATTTTTATCATTTTCTGAGCTTTGTTGCATGTAACGGGTAGTGTTATAAATAGGCCTTCGTCTTCGCGGCCTTTCTTTTGGATGGTTCATATCTGACATATCCATCGAAACCAACGTTGCATTTAATATTGACGAAGTCCGAAATAAAGGTGATATTGTGTCCTTTTCCTTTTTTTTCGTAACACGAATTGCTTGGTTATCAATTTGAGTTTTTACATCTTTCGATACTGGAGTTGTTGTAATATTTTCCATTATCGGTTCGGCAATGACTGCATCTTTTATAGCTAATGAATCATGAGCTGGGTTGTATCCTTCCTTTCGAGAACTCAATGTACTCGTATATATAGGCTGGAAATCATTAATATGGGTTTCAACTTGTTTTTCAAAAATATATTTAGACGATCCTACTTCTGTTGGATAAGCTGTCACAGGTACATTTGAAGAATTAGTAGGAAAAACAATGACCTTCGACAATGTATAATTGGCGGCGATCGAATTGTGTATGTTGCTTTCGTCTTTAAATTCATTTACATCGAGTGGAGATATAAGTGGCGTATTATATTTATTAAGAATACTAAATCCATTTGTTTGTTCTTCGAGAACTGTTTGTTGCTTCATTGGAATAGTAGGCGTGGATTTCAAAGTTGAGATGCCTACTTGAAGGCATGGTGGTGATACCAAATTATTCGAATACATATTTTTACCTCTTTTGTCTGAAATCAGGCTTTGCTCTTTACTTTGTTGATGAATTTGCTGAAAGAATGGTGTTAAAATATGATCAGGAATCGGAGGCAGAGATTGGAGCGTAGGTTGACCAAAATTCTGAACTGTGGACGTCGGTGAAGGAGAAAATGTGCTTTTTGGCCAAGCATTGTGATGGTAATTCATGTTTGGCCTCATATTTGTCCTAATTTCTACTTTTTGATTTAGCGGTAATTTAGCTGATTGAGTCAAGACAAGTTTATTGAAGCTGCCATCGTAATCAGCAGGTAAAATCAGCGATACCGACTTATCAGAAGTTCCACGTATAATCGGATAGTTGGTTGGATAAACACGGCGAAAGTCCTTTGTGGTATTTTCAATCTCAGATGCAAAATGAATTGTAGACTGTTTTTCGTGCCAAGGTTTGTTCTCTTTTAGCAAATGTGCAGCCGGACCAAAGAAAGCCATTGAAGACACTCCGTCGTTATAAAATGAACCAAATAGCTTTTCTCCGTTCGACTTTTTAAGCGATGGACCATGCAACAGCGGTGGAGGAGTAAGAATTAAGTCCCTGAAAAGATTTTTAAATTATTAAAACTATAACTATAAGATCAATGCAGGTTTAAATTAAAGGGTAACTATGATAATTGTTGTTTTTTATTTCATAAAGCTGAAAATAGATGAAAGTGCGCATGGTGCTATACTACAAAAAAATGCAATTGCAATTAAAGCCCACTACTTTTCCTATAAATTTATCTTAGCATACACTGCGCGACAAATTGTAGTGTATTGTAGTGTATACCTCATAGTGTATACCACGTAATATTAAGTAGTGTAGTGTATTAATTATC
This sequence comes from Microchrysa polita, assembly GCA_949715475.1. Taxonomy (NCBI): domain Eukaryota; kingdom Metazoa; phylum Arthropoda; class Insecta; order Diptera; family Stratiomyidae; genus Microchrysa; species Microchrysa polita. The sequence continues at coordinate 36,083,213 of OX454419.1, read as the reverse complement.
TTGTAGTGTATATGTAATATAAAACACGCGACAGAAATAGCCCGCGCCAAGCAATAAGGTATCCCATATCCGAAAATAGGAAGAATAACAAACAGACGAAAATAGTAAATAGTATGCAAGTACATTCATTCATTAAACTTTGCAATCCGATATGCAGTCTGTATGCATATGACTGGAAATGTGCATATGACTTGAGTGTCCGCGTTTGAGACATTGAAGGTCAGTTAATTTCTAAAAAAAACTTTTCCCATGGGAACCGAGAATTTGCTTGACGCGCACTTTTTCTTTAGGCTTAAGTAATAATGTAAATTAGTATAAATAGTGTTAAGTTTTGTAAATAAAACATCAGTCTTTTACTATAAACACCAATAGGCAGATCTCTGCCGCCGTTTTATTTTAGACCGATCACGTTTAGCAGTTGCCAGCTGCTTGCCTAATTAGTGGCAGTTAAACATGGTAAGTTCGGCAGTTAACCTACTGCTTGCCTTCTAACGGCAGAACAAAGGTTATATTTCGGCAGTTTGTGCCTATTAAAGAGCGGAAGACAGCTGCTCTCCAAATCTCTGTCTTAGGTCTGATTTGTCTTTTCTTTGACACTTTTCATGTGGAAATAACCAAACATATTACATGGCGATCCTGCCAACTCGATCCTGCCCAAGTCAACGCTATGGCGCTGAAGAGAAAGATTTCCGCATGTTTTGACGATTTTTGCGAGTATGTACATGCAACGCGATACAAACGGTGTTGAGATTGGTGTCTATACGATCTGAGGAGTCTCACCGTTGCTTACGCCCGAGTTAGCCGCTAACGAAATTCGGAAAAGCCAGCGATATTGCGAAATTTATAAAAGAAATTCAAAAATCTTTATTAAAAATGGTTTTCTCTGACACAAACGTTGATGAGAAAATAATCGTTAACACTGGTTCGGTTAACAACTCAAACCAATTTTCGTCAACTCAGGTTTTTACTTTCATCGTTATAACTATAGTAATCATGATAATATTTTTGCTAATCTATTTTATTACCAAAAAGTTTATCAAAAAAGAAATTAAGAGAGCTGTAAGAAACAGTACAGGCGCATTAAATGTATAAATTAGTGCTACAATAATGGAATGTGTAAACGAATTAGACAATATATTACAAAACTTAAAGAAAACCCCACAAAGAACTTATACTGATAAATACTTGGTAAATTTGCAATTGTTCTTACATGAGTTACGTGAAAAATTTAAACTTGAAATACCAAACTTAGACGATTCAGAATCTTTAAAATTAAAAACATCTTTCAGCAATAAATATACAGAAATTTACAACCTACTGAAACAAAAAAGACAAACTACAACTGAAACTAAAGACGAATCCAAAAACACTACAGACAAATCCAAACCAGACGAATCCAAAAAAACAAATATGGCAACTTTCGATATATTTAACAGTCTTAAAGTCATTCCTGACTTTACAGGAAAATACCAAGACACTAACAGATTTCTTAGCGTAATAGAAATTATTTATAAATCTGTACCGACAGATAAACAGCAAGACTTCATTATACTCATTATAAACACAAAAATACCAGATATAGCTAGGACAAAACATAATTCATTCTCAGCACCAAAAACTTATAATGAATTATCAACCAACCTTTTGAAAGTATACAAACCACCCACTTCAACTAACAACCTTTTAGATAAATTGTCAAATATACAACAGAGTAGTAATCTTTCAGTAATTCAATTTGCAGAAAAAATTGAAAACCTAACAGCTGAAATTACAGCCTTACAAATATCTACAATTGGTGAGCAAGGAAGGGAAATTCTAACTAAAACCAACCAAACTCTAGCACTAAACAGCTTCAAAAGAGGTTTATTCAACCGAAATGTACAACAAACGGTACAAGCTAGTAGAGTAGAAACTTTAGCAGAAGCTATTACCGTTGCCCAAGAAGCCGAAAGTTAATCAAGAGAAAACAAAGTTTTCTACTATAAAAAACAAAATAACTCATTCAATAGTAATAATAATAAATTCTACAATAACAATAAAAATAGGAATAACTATTATCATATGAATACTAACAATAAGAGAAACACGAATAGAAATAACAATGATAGAAATAGAAACAACTTTAGAAACCATAACTATTCCAATTACAACAGTAATATTAATAATAACAATTATCGTAACAATAATCGTAATAATAATAGTCGTAATCGAAACAATCGTAACAACTCAGTATATTTAACAAACCAGGAAAACTCTGGAACCCGAGAAACCCCAGTGGAAAATTAAGTAATGGTCAATCCGGGAAGAATCATAACAATAATAAACATAAAGCGTCAACTTTCAATATAAAAATAATTGAATTCAAAGATGGGATACCAAACTATATAAAAACAAAAACAAACAAAATGAAAAATGGCCAAAATTAAATAAACTTTTAAAAATTGGTTCAGAAGATACAGAATCTGCCAATTCTATTAAAAACATTTGTAAGGAATTTCAAGACATTTTTCACTTAGAAGGCGAAAAATTAACATCAAATAACTTTTACAGACAACACTTGAGTACTACTGACCAAACACCAGTATACATAAAAAACTACAGATTACCACATTCTCAAACCACCGAGATACACAAACAAGTTCAAGATCTGATAAACAGCGATATAGTAGAACCATCTACCAGTCCTTATAACTCTCCAATGTTAATCGTACCAAAAAGATCCAACAGCGACACCAAGAGATTAGTAGTTGACTATAGACAACTCAATAAAAAATTAGTAAACGACAAGTTTCCTTTAACTCGACTAGACGACGTACTAGATCGAATTGGAAGAGCAAAGTATTTCTCAACCCTTGATTTATCGAACTCTTTCCATCAAATTGAGTTAAACAAACAATCTCGTCCATTAACAGCATTCTCAACCAACAACGGTCACTATCAATTTAAACGTTTACCGTTCGGACTAAAAATATCATCCAACAGCTTCCAACGCATGTTGACAATCGCTCTAGCTGGTCTCGACTCTAACGCATTTCTTTACGTAGACGATATTATCGTATTCGGATGTTCATTGAAACACCACAATGCTAATTTAATTGAAACATTCAATCGACTGCGTAAATACAATCTGAAATTAAATCCCGAGAAATGCAATTTTCTAAAACCCGAAGTAGTATACCTTGGACACCTTATAACCAAAAACGGAGTAACAGCAGATCCCGACAAGTGTAAAGTAGTTCACAACTACCCTGTACCAACGAATGCCGATGAAGTTCGAAAATTCGTCGCATTCTGTAATTATTACAGACGATTCGTAAAAGATTTTGCCGCCATTGCTAAACCCTTAAACAATCTCTTGAAAAAGAATCAAAAATTCATTTGGAACCTACAATGTCAAAAGTTCAACTTACTAAAATTAATTAAATAGGATAGCTCCCATTTTTTTAAGTGTAGAGCAAATAGGAGCTAACGATTTGCAGCCGATCGAAACTATTCCGAAATGGTTTTGGAGATAGTCGTTAGCCAACTTGATATAAGTAACCTGTACCTACTGTTCCCGTAGCCACGCGAATAAACAAAATTTGATACGCACATAAACGAAATTAGCAACGTGAGAGCGACGCGAAATAGAATGACATATAAGAGACGAAAATACCCTCTACTCAAGAGAAGATTTTATTTCTGTCAAAATCGTTTCTCTTTGGACGCACGATGCGTCCAACTTGAAATTTTACTTGTGACAAGTGCTTATATGGAGTTGGCACCTCTGTCTAGTTAATTGGCTCTGTGTTATGAGTGCATCTTCTTGGTATTTAATGTTCGTTGATAGTACTTACCTTAAGAAACAAAACATTTTTTTGTTTGTTCGGCATTTTTGACAGCAATTTATGATGCATTGGGCTTGACATTTTGCGCTGCTGCTGTTGCTGCTTCCATTCTATTTCTACCATTTCCTATATATGTATTAGGGCTCCATTACACAGTCATATTTATATTATAATATGTATGCCATATGCCTAAGCCTACTCGATTCATTCAGTATAATTTTTTAGACGTGCAGGAAGCGAAATCAAGTAGGCTTAGGGATATGATAATATCTATTATATTACCAATATATGACTATGTAATAGCGGCCTTAGGTTTTGTACTTGTCATTACATTATATTTTGGGTGTTCTTTTTCGAAACACAATTACATATGAAATACATAATGTATTAAGATCTAGAAGCGAATCTTTTGGTTTTATTTAACTAAGAATTGAATCGATAATAATAATAATATTAATAATTTTTCACTTTTGCTAGAATTCAGTGTGTGCCACCTGATGATAAGGGTAAGTGGAGTGTTTTTCGGCAGGGGAGCTAAGGACATTTAAAACTTCTGTGATTTTTCAATATATTTGATCGATTTGATTACAAATATTTACAGCAATAATACAATTTTTATATTATATTCAATTTAAATAATTTTATTTGTTACGAAACTGGATATTGCTTCAAATTTTATAGAGCGTCCGGAAACTACGGTATAAGCGCATCGCAAAATGATTCCCCTATAATATCCGTTCTTAGCCCTTTAGTTGCCACAGGCGACTAAAGCTTTTTTACAAAATAGTTTTCTGAATTTATTTTCACAAAATAAATACTGAAAAATCAATATCTTTAAAACTACACTACCTAAAATACTAAAATAAAATATTTACCGTAGCTGAAAAAAAACTAACAAATATTATTAATATCAGCAAAGCGCCTTATTTTTCAACATAAACATTTTACGCTTGGATCTAAGTTCTAGGTAAACTTCTTCAGTCTAAATTATATTTTACTATTCAACACTATCTATTTGTCCAATTTACCAATAGCTGACGTCTCGATTTGTCAAATTTGACAGTTATTTTTGTCAAATCTGTTACAGGTTTGCCAAAGTTTAGATTAATTAACGTACAAAATCCTTACAAGGGAAAAATATATAGACTGTCACATTTTTTTAGTCTAAAATTGTTGAAAAGTTGAAGTCTGGCTATCTTATATTCATCACATTATTTTATTGTAAGTTGATGATTTTTGGCAGTAGCGTGAGAAAATAGGGCTAGGGAAGGAAATTATTTTTTAAAACATTTTAAACGATTGTGGTAGCTAAGAATTCGGGGTATGTCCTGTCTACTTTTTTTTTGTGGGAGGTAGAATCATAGATCATTTTGCAATACATTCTTACGGTAGCTTTAGGACACCCTGTATACAAATCTACGCATAATCTGAAGCGGACCCTTACTTATTAAATTTCGGTTTAATATTAGGAAAAAAAGTTTCAAGGGGAAGTATAGGATCTTCTGTTGCTATTGCGAAATAGCTAGGTATCCTACGCGACATGTTAGATTCTGCGGGATTATTAAAACTTAATGAATTTCCTGACAGGGTTAGTTGGGCTACTACTTTCGATTGTTCTGATGGAGATTCATTCAGGTCGAATATTTCATCTGTTATAGTAATTTGTTTGTCTTCGTCGACATTTTGTTTTAATGGGGTCTCAACTTTATTTATTTTCATAATTGCACTCTCTTTTTTATTTTTTTCCGTACCTACACTAACTAGTTTTTCCTTGACTTCAATTTTTGACTTTAATTGTAACTCATTAAATTTTTCAGTGGACGCGGATCTGGTTTTACTTTCCCTTGCTTGCTCTTCCACTAAATCATTTTCAATTGACTTCTGAATTTGTGTTGGCTCCTGTGTACTGGAATTTGAAACACCGAAGTGAATATTATTTCTATTTCTTGTATCTTTTCTCCGTTGGTGCCATGTTTGCTTTTTGTTTACATCATTATCTTTGTCTAAAATGAGACTTTCATAGGGTTTGTTGGTTGTCGACATACGAACACGTAGGGATGGTAATATTCGTTTTCTGGTTGGATATCTGACCTTTGATTTCTGAATAATGGTAGTTATTGAAGCTTGAGTTGTTGTGCTTGTAGTACCCTGAGAATTATTTCGCTTTCTGTAGTCTTTAACACTAAATCTCGGTCTTTCTTCAGGGCGGAACTTGCTTGTTAGGGATTTTTTACTAGTACTGCTACTGTTTTCATCTTTGGAGGTGACCACATAGTTCGAGTTAGCTGCATTAGGCGATATTTGTTGCACGGAAGTGTTGAAAGCCATGTTATTATTTGACCAATAATTTAAACTTTCATTAATGTTGTTTTCAGTGTTTTTTTTTATGGTATACACTTCAGGATAAGCAAAGTTCTGGGTAGAACTATGCTTTTGGAAATCAGATGGTAGTTGCGCAGTAGACAATTTTTCCTGCAGAGACTCTTTGAACACATTTATTTTTGAGACGCCTGTCTTGTTTTTTCGTTCAGTTGAAGTGAAACCTGTATAGTTTTGCAATTCCTGTCCTTTCAATACGACCGTTGAGTTTAGTGATGATTTCCGCACTGCCACTCTGTCGACCGGATTCCAAGTTTTGTGTATGGTATTTAGCAGCCTAGATTCTTTGGTGTCCATTGACTTTGAAGTGTTAACAGTTTCTTCGAACTTAATTCGAGAAACGTGGCTATTATTTAATAGTTTCAGAGAGTCTTTTGATAGGTTGGAGTAATCAAAATCATGTAAATTATCGCGGAATTGTTTTTGAACACTAGCTTCGGATTGCAACTTTGCTCCTGAAGATACTCGTATTTCGGGTAATGAAGTCGACGGCGTGTTATAATTTTCCATGTAGGATATATTCATTGATACATTTTTATCATTTTCTGAGCTTTGTTGCATGTAACGGGTAGTGTTATAAATAGGCCTTCGTCTTCGCGGCCTTTCTTTTGGATGGTTCATATCTGACATATCCATCGAAACCAACGTTGCATTTAATATTGACGAAGTCCGAAATAAAGGTGATATTGTGTCCTTTTCCTTTTTTTTCGTAACACGAATTGCTTGGTTATCAATTTGAGTTTTTACATCTTTCGATACTGGAGTTGTTGTAATATTTTCCATTATCGGTTCGGCAATGACTGCATCTTTTATAGCTAATGAATCATGAGCTGGGTTGTATCCTTCCTTTCGAGAACTCAATGTACTCGTATATATAGGCTGGAAATCATTAATATGGGTTTCAACTTGTTTTTCAAAAATATATTTAGACGATCCTACTTCTGTTGGATAAGCTGTCACAGGTACATTTGAAGAATTAGTAGGAAAAACAATGACCTTCGACAATGTATAATTGGCGGCGATCGAATTGTGTATGTTGCTTTCGTCTTTAAATTCATTTACATCGAGTGGAGATATAAGTGGCGTATTATATTTATTAAGAATACTAAATCCATTTGTTTGTTCTTCGAGAACTGTTTGTTGCTTCATTGGAATAGTAGGCGTGGATTTCAAAGTTGAGATGCCTACTTGAAGGCATGGTGGTGATACCAAATTATTCGAATACATATTTTTACCTCTTTTGTCTGAAATCAGGCTTTGCTCTTTACTTTGTTGATGAATTTGCTGAAAGAATGGTGTTAAAATATGATCAGGAATCGGAGGCAGAGATTGGAGCGTAGGTTGACCAAAATTCTGAACTGTGGACGTCGGTGAAGGAGAAAATGTGCTTTTTGGCCAAGCATTGTGATGGTAATTCATGTTTGGCCTCATATTTGTCCTAATTTCTACTTTTTGATTTAGCGGTAATTTAGCTGATTGAGTCAAGACAAGTTTATTGAAGCTGCCATCGTAATCAGCAGGTAAAATCAGCGATACCGACTTATCAGAAGTTCCACGTATAATCGGATAGTTGGTTGGATAAACACGGCGAAAGTCCTTTGTGGTATTTTCAATCTCAGATGCAAAATGAATTGTAGACTGTTTTTCGTGCCAAGGTTTGTTCTCTTTTAGCAAATGTGCAGCCGGACCAAAGAAAGCCATTGAAGACACTCCGTCGTTATAAAATGAACCAAATAGCTTTTCTCCGTTCGACTTTTTAAGCGATGGACCATGCAACAGCGGTGGAGGAGTAAGAATTAAGTCCCTGAAAAGATTTTTAAATTATTAAAACTATAACTATAAGATCAATGCAGGTTTAAATTAAAGGGTAACTATGATAATTGTTGTTTTTTATTTCATAAAGCTGAAAATAGATGAAAGTGCGCATGGTGCTATACTACAAAAAAATGCAATTGCAATTAAAGCCCACTACTTTTCCTATAAATTTATCTTAGCATACACTGCGCGACAAATTGTAGTGTATTGTAGTGTATACCTCATAGTGTATACCACGTAATATTAAGTAGTGTAGTGTATTAATTATCTTGTAGTGTATATGTAATATAAAACACGCGACAGAAATAGCCCGCGCCAAGCAATAAGGTATCCCATATCCGAAAATAGGAAGAATAACAAACAGACGAAAATAGTAAATAGTATGCAAGTACATTCATTCATTAAACTTTGCAATCCGATATGCAGTCTGTATGCATATGACTGGAAATGTGCATATGACTTGAGTGTCCGCGTTTGAGACATTGAAGGTCAGTTAATTTCTAAAAAAAACTTTTCCCATGGGAACCGAGAATTTGCTTGACGCGCACTTTTTCTTTAGGCTTAAGTAATAATGTAAATTAGTATAAATAGTGTTAAGTTTTGTAAATAAAACATCAGTCTTTTACTATAAACACCAATAGGCAGATCTCTGCCGCCGTTTTATTTTAGACCGATCACGTTTAGCAGTTGCCAGCTGCTTGCCTAATTAGTGGCAGTTAAACATGGTAAGTTCGGCAGTTAACCTACTGCTTGCCTTCTAACGGCAGAACAAAGGTTATATTTCGGCAGTTTGTGCCTATTAAAGAGCGGAAGACAGCTGCTCTCCAAATCTCTGTCTTAGGTCTGATTTGTCTTTTCTTTGACACTTTTCATGTGGAAATAACCAAACATATTACATGGCGATCCTGCCAACTCGATCCTGCCCAAGTCAACGCTATGGCGCTGAAGAGAAAGATTTCCGCATGTTTTGACGATTTTTGCGAGTATGTACATGCAACGCGATACAAACGGTGTTGAGATTGGTGTCTATACGATCTGAGGAGTCTCACCGTTGCTTACGCCCGAGTTAGCCGCTAACGAAATTCGGAAAAGCCAGCGATATTGCGAAATTTATAAAAGAAATTCAAAAATCTTTATTAAAAATGGTTTTCTCTGACACAAACGTTGATGAGAAAATAATCGTTAACACTGGTTCGGTTAACAACTCAAACCAATTTTCGTCAACTCAGGTTTTTACTTTCATCGTTATAACTATAGTAATCATGATAATATTTTTGCTAATCTATTTTATTACCAAAAAGTTTATCAAAAAAGAAATTAAGAGAGCTGTAAGAAACAGTACAGGCGCATTAAATGTATAAATTAGTGCTACAATAATGGAATGTGTAAACGAATTAGACAATATATTACAAAACTTAAAGAAAACCCCACAAAGAACTTATACTGATAAATACTTGGTAAATTTGCAATTGTTCTTACATGAGTTACGTGAAAAATTTAAACTTGAAATACCAAACTTAGACGATTCAGAATCTTTAAAATTAAAAACATCTTTCAGCAATAAATATACAGAAATTTACAACCTACTGAAACAAAAAAGACAAACTACAACTGAAACTAAAGACGAATCCAAAAACACTACAGACAAATCCAAACCAGACGAATCCAAAAAAACAAATATGGCAACTTTCGATATATTTAACAGTCTTAAAGTCATTCCTGACTTTACAGGAAAATACCAAGACACTAACAGATTTCTTAGCGTAATAGAAATTATTTATAAATCTGTACCGACAGATAAACAGCAAGACTTCATTATACTCATTATAAACACAAAAATACCAGATATAGCTAGGACAAAACATAATTCATTCTCAGCACCAAAAACTTATAATGAATTATCAACCAACCTTTTGAAAGTATACAAACCACCCACTTCAACTAACAACCTTTTAGATAAATTGTCAAATATACAACAGAGTAGTAATCTTTCAGTAATTCAATTTGCAGAAAAAATTGAAAACCTAACAGCTGAAATTACAGCCTTACAAATATCTACAATTGGTGAGCAAGGAAGGGAAATTCTAACTAAAACCAACCAAACTCTAGCACTAAACAGCTTCAAAAGAGGTTTATTCAACCGAAATGTACAACAAACGGTACAAGCTAGTAGAGTAGAAACTTTAGCAGAAGCTATTACCGTTGCCCAAGAAGCCGAAAGTTAATCAAGAGAAAACAAAGTTTTCTACTATAAAAAACAAAATAACTCATTCAATAGTAATAATAATAAATTCTACAATAACAATAAAAATAGGAATAACTATTATCATATGAATACTAACAATAAGAGAAACACGAATAGAAATAACAATGATAGAAATAGAAACAACTTTAGAAACCATAACTATTCCAATTACAACAGTAATATTAATAATAACAATTATCGTAACAATAATCGTAATAATAATAGTCGTAATCGAAACAATCGTAACAACTCAGTATATTTAACAAACCAGGAAAACTCTGGAACCCGAGAAACCCCAGTGGAAAATTAAGTAATGGTCAATCCGGGAAGAATCATAACAATAATAAACATAAAGCGTCAACTTTCAATATAAAAATAATTGAATTCAAAGATGGGATACCAAACTATATAAAAACAAAAACAAACAAAATGAAAAATGGCCAAAATTAAATAAACTTTTAAAAATTGGTTCAGAAGATACAGAATCTGCCAATTCTATTAAAAACATTTGTAAGGAATTTCAAGACATTTTTCACTTAGAAGGCGAAAAATTAACATCAAATAACTTTTACAGACAACACTTGAGTACTACTGACCAAACACCAGTATACATAAAAAACTACAGATTACCACATTCTCAAACCACCGAGATACACAAACAAGTTCAAGATCTGATAAACAGCGATATAGTAGAACCATCTACCAGTCCTTATAACTCTCCAATGTTAATCGTACCAAAAAGATCCAACAGCGACACCAAGAGATTAGTAGTTGACTATAGACAACTCAATAAAAAATTAGTAAACGACAAGTTTCCTTTAACTCGACTAGACGACGTACTAGATCGAATTGGAAGAGCAAAGTATTTCTCAACCCTTGATTTATCGAACTCTTTCCATCAAATTGAGTTAAACAAACAATCTCGTCCATTAACAGCATTCTCAACCAACAACGGTCACTATCAATTTAAACGTTTACCGTTCGGACTAAAAATATCATCCAACAGCTTCCAACGCATGTTGACAATCGCTCTAGCTGGTCTCGACTCTAACGCATTTCTTTACGTAGACGATATTATCGTATTCGGATGTTCATTGAAACACCACAATGCTAATTTAATTGAAACATTCAATCGACTGCGTAAATACAATCTGAAATTAAATCCCGAGAAATGCAATTTTCTAAAACCCGAAGTAGTATACCTTGGACACCTTATAACCAAAAACGGAGTAACAGCAGATCCCGACAAGTGTAAAGTAGTTCACAACTACCCTGTACCAACGAATGCCGATGAAGTTCGAAAATTCGTCGCATTCTGTAATTATTACAGACGATTCGTAAAAGATTTTGCCGCCATTGCTAAACCCTTAAACAATCTCTTGAAAAAGAATCAAAAATTCATTTGGAACCTACAATGTCAAAATTCGTTTGAACAACTCAAAAATTCTATTACTAGTCCACCAATATTACAATACCCAGAATTCGATAACGAATTCATTCTAACAACTGATGCCTCAGATTACGCCTTAGGAGCAGTGCTATCTCAAGGTGAAATAGGGCAAGATCTACCAATATCATTCGCAAGTAGATCTTTAACTAAAACTGAATTGAACAAACCCATAATTGAAAAAGAACTTCTCGCAATTCATTGGGGAATAAATCATTTCAGACCATATTTATACTGTCACAAATTTACAGTTGTCACTGACCACCGCCCTCTCGTATCTCTCTTCGTAAATAAAAACCCATCACCAAAACTAACCAGAATCCGATTAGACTTAATGGATTATAATTTTGATATTGTATTCAAACAAGGGAAAATGAATACTAATTCTGACGCTCTATCAAGAATTAAACTTGATTCAAATTCATTAAAAGAAATGATTCCCAAAAATATGAATGTTATTACACGCAGCCATAACAAAAAATTGAATAATGACTATGTGACCACACAGAATATGAACACTACTAAGCCTACTAATGAGCCTGATCAACTCTATATGTGGCAAGGTACATCCATTTCTGATGTTAGAAATTTGCCGATATTAAAATTCGAGCAAAATACAGGGTACGCCCATCCCAAAAATAATAAATGTTTGCCAAAAATAAATATCAATGAGAAAGATATCGTTGTAGAATTTAGCGAAAATCCTCACCGAGACTTAGGTCAGGTACTGGAGAAGCTAATATTCAAATTACAACACTGTGGAATACACAAGCAAGCACTATCAACAACTGATAAAGTATTCAACCACATAACAATCAAAGAATTGATTGATTCTTATAATAAAATACATGCATGTATAGTTAAAACAAATAGGCAAACCTATGTAAAAATTATATTATTCAATACTCCCAAGACAGTCGAAACAGTAACTGATCAACTAAGGTTAATTAGTGAATATCACGACTCTATTCACGGAGGTCACACCGGAATTAGGAGAACCATTGCAAAACTAAAACAAAAATACATCTGGAAAAAGATGAACAAAATGGTAAAAGAATATGTGAATAAATGCGAATCATGCTGCAAAAATAAAACAACCCGACATACCAAAGAAAAATTTGTAATAACTGACACTCCATCAAAATGTTTCGAGATAGTTTCAATTGATACAATTGGACCTTTACGAATATCAGATGGATACAGATACATAGTCACAGCACAATGCCAACTATCAAAATATATAATAGCAAAACCTACCTACACCAAGGAAGCAGATGAAATAGCCAGAACTATAGTCGAAGAAATCATTCTTAACTATGGACATTTCAAAACAATAAAAACACACATGGGAACAGAATACGTCAACCAATTACTTTCTAGTATTTGTAAATTACTGAATATTCAACACGTTACATCAACCCCATACCACCATGAAACCTTAGGCTCAGTAGAACGCAACCATAGAGTCCTAAATGAATATCTACTATCTTTTTGTGAAAATTTTATACAACACGACACCACACTCTGACACTGACTACACACCATTTGAATTAGTATTTGGTCATATTGCAAATCTTCCAAATGAAACCAGTAATAGGGTAAAAGTGGGATAGTTGCCCCCCTTTTTGTCTTGGGTCAATATTTAGCAACATAAAGCATTATTTCCCGGTTTTCGTGTATATGCGCTTTCCCACATCTGTTAGTAACTATTTTCAAAATAAATATTTTTGGGAGCAGCTAAGGATTTGTAGTTATACCTTTGAAAAGACACCTCTAATTTCGGGGATAGTTGCCCACGCTATGGGTTAGTTGCCCCAATGCATATTTTAATGTGAGGATAGTTGCCCTAAGGGATAAATCAGTTAAAATTTGAGTCGAAAGGGAAAACTGAATTCTAAGATGTGGGGAGAATAAAAAATAACTTGACGTCAAGTTAGCGGAACAACTTTCAAGGATCAAGTCGGGACTTGTACCGTTCTCTTCCGCTATTTTGTTGTGAATTAGTTGTGAAAGAAAAAAATTTGTCGCTCTTCACCATCAGCGGGAAATTGTAGTTTCCTGTTTGTGACGTCACGATGGAACAGCCCCACTTTACCCGCTCGAATCAGGTCGCGGAGTATGTCATAATTTGCTGCAAGGATAATACGAATGAGATGTTAAAAAAACGATTTTGTCGGTCCTCGCCATTAACGGTAAAATGCACTTTTCCATATTACGTTGACGTCACTATCTCAAACAACCTACTTTTCCTGATCGCACCGTGTCGGGGAGTATGTCAAAATTTGTCTCTTGGCTAATTACAATTAGTTGTGAAAAGAATGATTTTGTCGCTCTCTTCTTTACGCGGGAAAAAGCGGTTTTCCAAATTATGACGTCACTATGGAAGAAAACCCACTTTTCTTGATCGGATCGACTTGGTGAGTATGGCATAATTTGCCGCTTGGCTAATACGAATTAGTTGTGAAAAGAATGATTTTGTCGCTCTTAGCTATCGGTAAGAAAACGCGGTTTTCCCTATTATGACGTCACTATGGGAGAAAACCCACTTTTCCTGATCGGATCTACTTGGTGAGTATGGCATAATTTGCCGCTTGGCTAATACGAATTAGTTGTGAAAAGAATGATTTTGTCGCTCTTAGCTATCGGTAAGAAAACGCGGCTTTCCCTATTATGACGTCACTATGGGAGAAAACCCACATTTCCTGATCGTATCGACTTGGTGAGTATGGCATAATTTGCCGCTTGGCTAATACGAATTAGTTGTGAAAAGAATGATTTTGTCGCTCGCTTCTATCCGCGGGAAAACGCGGTTTTCCATTTTATGACGTCACTATGGGAGAGAACCCACTTTTCCTGATCGGATCTACTTGGTGAGTATGGCATAATTTGCCGCTTGGCTAATACGAATTAGTTGTGAAAAGAATGATTTTGTCGCTCTTAGCTATCGGTAAGAAAACGCGGTTTTCCCTATTATGACGTCACTATGGGAGAAAACCCACTTTTCCTGATCGGATCTACTTGGTGAGTATGGCATAATTTGCCGCTTGGCTAATACGAATTAGTTGTGAAAAGAATGATTTTGTCGCTCTTAGCTATCGGTAAGAAAACGCGGCTTTCCCTATTATGACGTCACTATGGGAGAAAACCCACATTTCCTGATCGGATCGACTTGGTGAGTATGGCATAATTTGCCGCTTGGCTAATACGAATTAGTTGTGAAAAGAATGATTATGTCGCTCCCTTCTATCCGCGGGAAAACGCGGTTTTCCATTTTATGACGTCACTATGGGAGAAAACCCACTTTTCCTGATCGGATCGACTTGGTCAGTATGGCATAATTTGCCGCTTGGCTAATACGAATTAGTTGTGAAAAGAATGATTTTGTCGCTCCCTTCTATCCGCGGGAAAACGCGGTTTTCCATTTTATGACGTCACTATGGGAGAAAACCCAATTTTCCTGATCGGATCGACTTGGTGAGTATGGCATAATTTGCCGCTTGGCTAACACGAATTAGTTGTGAAACTAATTATTTTGTCGATCTTCGCCATCGGCGAGAAAACGCGGTTATCCATATTATGACGTCACGATGGGAGAAAACCCACTTTTCCTGATCGGATCGACTTGGGGAGTATGGCATAATCTGCCGCTTGGCTAATACGAATTAGTTGTGAAAAGAATTATTTTGTCGCTCCCTTCTATCCGCGGGAAAACGAGGTTTTCCATTGTATGACGTCACTATGGGAGAAAACCCACTTTTCCTGATCGGATCGACTTGGTGAGTATGGCATAATTTGCCGCTTGGCTAATGCGAATTAGTTGTGAAAAGAATGATTTTGTCGCTGCTTTCTATCCGCGGAAAAACGCGGTTTTCCATATAATGAAGTCACGATGGGAGAAAACCCACTTTTCCTGATCGGATCGACTTGGTGAGTATGGCATAATTTGCCGCTTGGCTAATACGAATTAGTTGTGAAAAGAATGATTTTGTCGCTCCCTTCTATCCGCGGGAAAACGAGGTTTTCCCTATTATGACGTCACTATTGGAGAAAACCCACATTTCCTGAGCGGATCGACTTGGTGAGTATGGCATAATTTGCTGCTTGGCTAATACGAGTTAGTTGTGAAAAGAATGATTTTGTCGCTCCCTTCTATCCGCGGGAAAACGCGGTTTTCCATTTTATGACGTCACTATGGGAGAAAACCCAATTTTCCTGATCGGATCGACTTGGTGAGTATAACATAATTTGCCGCTTGGCTAACACGAATTAGTTTTGAAAATAATTATTTTGTCGCTCTTCGCCATCGGCGAGAAAACGCGGTTATCCATATTATGACGTCACGATGGGAGAAAACCCACTTTTCCTGATCGGGTCGACTTGGGGAGTATGGCATAATCTGCCGCTTGGCTAATACGAATTAGTTGTGAAAAGAATGATTTTGTCGCTGCCTTCTATCCGCGGAAAAACGCAATTTTCCATATAATGAAGTCACGATGGGAGAAAACCCACTTTTCCTGATCGGATCGACTTGGGGAGTATGGCATAATTTGCCGCTTGGCTAATACGAATTAGTTGTGAAAAGAATAATTTTGTCGCTCCCTTCTATCCGCGGAAAAACGCCGTTTTCCCTATTATGACGTCACTATTGGAGAAAACCCACATTTCCTGAGCGGATCGACTTGGTGTTTGGTGAGTATGGCATAATTTGCCGCTTGGCTAAAACGAATTAGTTGTGGAAAGAATGATTTTGTCGCTCCCTTCTATCCGCGGAAAAACGCGGTTTTCCCTATTATGACGTCACTATGGGAGAAAACCCACTTTTCCTTGGCTGTGTGAAGTTAGCCAGTCATTTTTTTGAAATTAGGTCCTTTTTCCCGGTGAACCGTTTGTTCTACAGAGGCTACGTTTGTTCTTGATTGTTCGCCAATTAATATCGTTTGTTCTTCTCTAATTATTTAATTATAGCAACTTTAAAATTGTGAGTGTGAACTTAGCCAGTCATTTTTAAATATGGTAAGGTTTGGCATCAATCGAAAGCCAGACGTTTGTTCATTTTGTAGGGCGTTTGTTCATCCTGGAAACGGAAGGATACAGGAATTATTAAGCAAAAAGAGATTAGTTGTGACGTCATCTTCACTCAACCAACGCCATCTACTCAGCTCAGCTGTACGATGATGGTCTGGATCTTGCATAAATTGTTCGCGGGACAAGGGTTGCCCGTACAGCTGAGCTGAGTAGATGGCGTTGGTTGAGTGAAGATGACGTCACAACTAATCTCTTTTTGCTTAATAATTCCTGTATCCTTCCGTTTCCAGGATGAACAAACGCCCTACAAAATGAACAAACGTCTGGCTTTCGATTGATACCAAACCTATACCTTTCCGACCCATATTTAAAAATGACTGGCTAAGTTCACACTCACAATTTTAAAGTTGCTATAATTAAATAATTAGAGAAGAACAAACGATATTAATTGGCGAACAATCAAGAACAAACGTAGCCGCAGTCGAACAAACGGTTCACCGAGCAAAAGGGCGTAATTAAAAAAAAATGACTGGCTAACTTCACACAGCCCTTTTCCTTATCGGATCGACTATACTGGCCATCTCGATCCGATCAGGAAAAGTGGGTTTTCTCCCATAGTGACGTCATAATATGGAAAACCACGTTTTCCCGCGGATAGAAGGGAGCGGCAAAATCATTCTTTTTACAACTAATTCGTATTAGCCAAGCGGCAAATTATGCCATACTCACCAAGTCCATCCGATCAGGAAATGTGGGTTTGCTCCCATAGTGACGTCATAATAGGGAAAACCGCGTTTTCTTACCGATAGCGAAGAGCGACAAAATCATTCTTTTCACAACTAATTCGTATTAGCCAAGCGGCAAATTATGCCATACTGACCAAGTCAATCCGATCAGGAAAAGTGGGTTTTCTCCCATAGTGACGTCATAAAATGGAAAACCGCGTTTTCCCGCGGATAGAAGGGAGCGACAACATCATTCTTTTCACAACTAATTCGTATTAGCCAAGCGGCAAATTATGCCATACTCCCCAAGTCGATCCGATCAGGAAAAGTGGGTTTTCTCCCATAGTGACGTCATAAAATGGAAAACCGCGTTTTCTCGCCGATGGCGAAGAGCGACAAAATCATTCTTTTCACAACTAATTCGTATTAGCCAAGCGGCAAATTATGCCATACTCCCCAAGTCGATCCGATCAGGAAAAGTGGGTTTTCTCCCATAGTGACGTCATAAAATGGAAAACCGCGTTTTCTCGCCGATGGCGAAGAGCGACAAAATCATTCTTTTCACAACTAATTCGTATTAGCCAAGCGGCAAATTATGCCATACTCCCCAAGTCGATCCGATCAGGAAAAGTGGGTTTTCTCCCATAGTGACGTCATAAAATGGAAAACCGCGTTTTCCCGCGGATAGAAGGGAGCGACAAAATCATTCTTTTCACAACTAATTCGTATTAGCCAAGCGGCAAATTATGACATACTCACCAAGTCGATCCGATCAGGAAATGTGGGTTTTCTCCCATAGTGACGTCATAATAGGGAAAACCGTGTTTTCTTACCGATAGCGAAGAGCGACAAAATCATTCTTTTCACAACTAATTCGTATTAGCCAAGCGGCAAATTATGCCATACTCACCAAGTCGATCCGATCAGGAAAAGTGGGTTTTCTCCCATAGTGACGTCATAAAATGGAAAACCGCGTTTTCCCGCGGATAGAAGGGAGCGACAAAATCATTCTTTTCACAACTAATTCGTATTAGCCAAGCGGCAAATTATGCCATACTCACCAAGTCGATCCGATCAAGAAAAGTGGGTTTTCTCCCATAGTGACTTCATAATTTGGAAAACCGCGTTTTCTCACCGATAGCGAAGAGTCACAAAATCATTCTTTTCACAACTAATTCGTATTAGCCAAGCGGCAAATTATGCCATACTCACCAAGTCGATCCGATCAAGAAAAGTGGGTTTTCTCCCATAGTGACGTCATAATTTGGAAAACCGCGTTTTCCCGCGTTTTCCCGCGTAAAAAAGAGAGCGACAAAATCATTCTTTTCACAACTAATTGTAATTAGCCAAGAGACAAATTTTGACATACTCGCCGACACGGTGTGATCAGGAAAAGTAGGTTGTTTGAGATAGTGACGTCAACGTAATATGGAAAAGTGCATTTTACCGTTAATGGCGAGGAGCGACAAAATCGTTTTTTTAACATCTCATTCGTATTATCCTTGCTGCAAATTATGACATACTCCGCGACTTGATTCGAGCGGGTAAAGTGGGGCTGTTCCATCGTGACGTCACAAACAGGAAACTACAATTTCCCGCTGAAGGTGAAGAGCGACAATTTTTTTTCTTTCACAACTAATTCACAACAAAATAGCTGAAGGGAACGGTATAAGTTCCGACTTGATCCGTGAATGTTCAAATGATGTAGAAAAAATCCAATCAGAAATTCTCCATGATTAAGTTCAAAATCCAAAATTTAAATGTTTGTTACTGCCAGGCCAGCATCGTCCGCTTCGGTCAAAAGGTGAAACTCAAAAGGGGGCTGAAACTCCTCTTCAATTTCTGCAAGTCAGAAATTGCAGGGATGGAACGATTCAAAAAACGACGATGCTGCCCGATGGCAGAAGAGCAAACTAAAAAACTACTGTGCTGCCCAACGGCAGATGAGCAAACTAAAAGACGATTGTGCTGCCCACTAGCGGACGGGCCGATAAAATATAAAAGGAAGTAAGTCCCGCCATCTAGTGGTCAACACATTACAAATCAACGTTAATTTAAAAAAAGCGTTACAAATTAAAATTACGATGAATCGATATTATTGATTAATGCATGACGTAACATTCTCCCCCGTTAAGACGCATAGTCTTAATGCTCGAGTCGATAAAACGTAGAATTGACATAGCGAATCATCGACGGCATTTACTCCATGCTGACGAATGCTATGTTCTGGAACACGAGACGATAAAGCGCGCCTCACTCGCTAACGAAGTCGATTGGAATTGAATGGTCGATATGGGTTGCCCTTTGGTTTGAGTGAGAATACGTGTGCATTGTGAGTTTGTGAGTATGTGATTTGTACTATTCAAAATTCAACTTAATAAAAAAATAGATTATTATTCCAAAATTAGTTATACATTTCAATTTGAAAATTCTAAGGTGAAATGAAATTCTAAATAGCAGTATCGTTGCATGGAAGTGGTGATAATTTTGAAATGGATCTTTTCAAAATAGAGCTCTTAATTTTAATTGATACTACACGAACTTCTCCATCATCGCCTGGATAGGTTTCAATTATACGGCCTAAGTTCCATTTACAGGGGGGCAAGTTTTCATCTTTCAGCAAAACGATATCACCAACTTTCAGGCTTGGATTTCGTGATAGCCATTTGGGACGTTGTTGTAAACGGACTAAATATTCATTGCTCCATTTATTCCAAAACATCTGGGTCAATCTCTGTGTGTACTGCCAACGGTCTAATCGATTCATGTTAATATCAAGAACGCTATCTTCTGGTGCAGCTAGTAAGGCGCTTCCTGCAAGAAAGTGTCCCGGTGTCAATGTGTCTAAGTCTTCTGGGTTGTTCGTCATAGGGCATAGCGGACGCGAATTTAGACAAGCTTCGATTCGAATCAATACAGTGTTGAGTTCTTCGTACCTTAGTATTGCATTTCCAACGATCCTTCGTAAATGATACTTGGTCGATTTTACGCCTGCTTCCCACAATCCACCAAAATTGGGAGACGCTGGTGGGTTAAAGTGCCAGGTTATACCTTCATTTGCCATTTGCTCTGTAGCGTAGGAATTACGTTTCACGATGTCACGAAGCTCCTTATCAGCACCAACAAAATTTGTCCCACAATCAGAGTATATATCTGTGCATTTGCCACGACGACTAATAAATCGTCTAAACGCTGCTAAGAAGGATGATGTGCTGAGATCGCCGACAAGTTCGATGTGGATGGCTTTGACAGCCATGCAGATGAATATACAAATATACCCCTTTTGAGTTTTTAAACCCCTTCCTTTGCTTGTCCGTAGGTTAATTGGGCCACAATAATCAATGCCAGTGTGAAGAAATGGTTTGGTAACGTTTACTCTCGGTCTTGGTAAATTACCCATGATTTGTTGTGTTGATTGGGCTCGTTGTCTATGGCATATGACACATCTGTGTATGCTTGGTCTGACTGTGTTACGTCCTCCAATGATCCAATATTTGCTTCGTAGAACATTTAATGTCAATTGAATACCACCATGTAGAGTAAGCTTGTGATATTTTTCGATGATAAGTCGAGTCAAATGATTTCCTTTCGGAAGTATGATTGGATGCTTCGTATCAAATGGTATTTCTGCATTTCGAATACGTCCACCAACACGCAATATATGGTCTTGATCAAGAAATGGGTTCAATGATAAAAGTGTGCTTTTCGAACAAACAGACTGGTTATCCTTTAAGGATCGAATTTCGTTATGAAATGTATACTGCTGCACATGTTTTATCCAAAATTTCAATGCGTCATTGAGTTCTTTCACAGTCAAATTTGAGGTTCCGGTTGATTGTCTCTTGGCTGCTGAAATAAAACGAAAGCAATATGCCGTGATTCGTAACAAACGATCTAGAGATGAATAGCGTTCCAACAAAGTTTGAGTTTCATTCAAGGCTTCTATAATAATATTGAAAACATTTACATGTTTCTTTCGAACTTCTAAGTTGCAAGTTTCAATTGGTACTAATGATGGCCAATGCTCAATTGATTCTAATAAATAACATGGTCCAGTCCACCAAAGTTTATTATCTATTAAGTTGCTTGTAGATACACCTCGTGAAGGCAGATCCGCAGGGTTGTGCTCCGAAGGAACGTAGCGCCATGGAGTATCCTTAACAGCATCAAATATTTGGGTTGTTCTATTGGCAACAAATACAGTCCATCGATTGGGAAGTCCCTTTAACCATGACAGGACAATAGTTGAGTCGGTCCACAAATAGGTTAAAACGTTGCTTATCTTCAAAATGGATTTCGCCTTGCACATAAGTTTTGCCAATAATACCGCTCCACAAAGTTCTAAACGAGGAATTGAGATAGGTTTAACGGGAGCTACTTTAGTTTTTGCAATCACGAGTCCGCTGAAGTTTCGTTGACGTGATACTAAATAAATCGCCGCTGCGTAAGCATGTTGTGAAGCATCACTGAAACCATGTAACTCGATATCATTGTCATCCGTGCCAGTGTGAATCCATCGAGGAATTCGTAAATCAGAAACGTGGATCAAATCAAGTTTAAATGTTTCCCATTTACTCATAAATGATTCGGATAATGGTTGATCCCAGTGAACTTGTTGTAACCAAAGACTTTGCATCATCAACTTCGCTGTTACTACAATAGGTGAGAGCCAACCAAGTGGATCATACAATCTTGCGACGACAGATAATATTTTGCGCTTGGTAAGGGGACTATGATCGAAGTCAATGTTAATCCTATAGCTGAATTCATCCTTGAGTGGATGCCAATTGATTCGTAAAGCTTTAAAGCCATTGTCGAATTCTAAATTCAAAGAAGTTTTTGTCTCACAATCATCGAGTGGAATGCCTTCAAGAATTCTTGTATCGTTAGCGATCCATTTTCGTAATTTAAGACCTCCAGTAGCCAGTAGATTCGAAATATCCTTTCGCTTCTCAATAGTTGCTTGCAGAGTATCAGCGCCAGATAAAATGTCATCCACATAAGTTTCTTCATTGATAATATCTACTGCACTGGGAAACTGTGACTTTTCATCTTCGACAAGTTTTTTCAAAGTTCGGATGGCCAAATAAGGTGCACATTTTGTCCCAAAAGTGACGGTTAACAATTTATAATCCTCCAGTTGATCGTCGGGCGTCATTCTGAAAATAATTCGTTGATACTCAGCATCATCAGGATGGATGTATATTTGTCGATACATCTTTTCTATATCTCCAATAAAAACAAACTTATATTTACGCCACCGTAATAAGACATCCACAATATTATTCTGCAGCGCGGGTCCATTCATTAAAGTTTCATTGAGCGTAACTCCAGTGCTAGTTTCTTGAGCTGCGTTGAAGACTACACGGAGATGCGTTGTGCTACTTTCTTTAACTACAGCATGATGTGTTAAATAATGTGCAACACATTCTTTACGGCCGTTCTGATAGCTATGTTCCCTTAATGCATCAACTCGATCCATATGATGTAATTTAGCGTATTCTTGTAGACAATTAAGATACTCGTGTTGTAAATCAGAGCTTTTCTCGAATCGCTTCTCCATTCGCAACCAATTCGTGATGGCAGTATTTCTCGAAAATCCCAATGAGTTTCGTGCATCGTCATTTTTAAAAGGTAGCCGCACTTGATAGCGTCCATCCTCCTTTCTGGTGACAGTGTTCGTATAGAATTCCTCGCAAGCTGCTTCTTCTTTTGATAACGGAGTGTTTGTGTCGACTTCTTCTATTTCCCAGAATTTCCGCATCAAACTATTAATATCTTCAGAAGGTTCAATTTCGACCTTGAAACTCTTGAATTCGTGTGAAGGGCTTCCATTTATTTCACCAGAGACAATCCAACCTAGTTTTGTATTTTGCAGAAGAGGACCAACATTCAATTTATGTACTTCACCCAGAATTATTTGTGCATATACGGCTGCTCCAAGCAGTATATCAACTCGACCTGGGCGATCAAACCAAGGATCAGCCAAATTAAATTCACGTACATGATCGCAAATTTATTGAATCGACTGGTTGTGCAGGTATAAGACTAGTTATTTTACTCAAAACCATAGCATTAAGTGGTATATTGTGACCAGTTCGAGTAACCAAAGTAAAATCGACTTGACCATTTGCAGAAGTTTGCTTACAGTCTCCGACCCCAACGATGCTAGCATTGATTGTCCTTTTTCGCAAGCTTAGTTGTTGTACAATATTCTCAGTAATAAAGGACGATTGCGAGCCTTGATCCAAAAGTGCTCGTGCAACCACTTTTCCTTTCGATGATTGCAATGTGACTAAAGCGGTAGCAAGTAAAACTTCCTTCTTGGTTCTAGTGGTGAACGAGGTAATATTTGGAGCCAATGTATTCGATTGTGACGGTTGACATTCATTAAGTGGCTTATTGTCAGAAGGTGTGATTTGAGTAATTTCCTGGCGATGGAGTAGTGTGTGGTGCTGTTTGCCACATTTATTACATTTATGCTTGCTTGGAAACTAAGTGACCTTTCGATAAGCAATTTAAACATAACCCATGTCTTTTCACAAAATCAAATTTTGCTTTGTGGTTATCATTTTGAAATTGAGGACACAAGCGAAGAAAGTGATGTTCACGACATTTTGGACATATTGGGTTGTCCGCGGAGAACGAATAATGATTACGTGATACAAATGATGAACCACTTCTTTTAAACTTATTTGTATCAACACCAGAAGCTTCTAAGGCTCTAAATCGATCATGAAGAAAGCCTTTAATATCATCAAAAGTGGGTAACTGCGCTGCCGAAGCTTGTTGCTGTTCCCACAGTTGTCTCGTTTGTTGAGGCAACCTTTGTGTTGTCAAATATACAACGACTGCGTCCCACAAATTTTCGATTTGTAACAAATTAATCGATTCGACACTTTCCACAGTTCTATCCAATAGATTTTTTAAACTAGAAGCCGTTTCCGAAGCGATATTAAGACCAAAAAGATGTTTGAATTGTACATTCAACAGTTGAGAATCGTTATCATAGCGCTCATTTAGCGCGTCCCATGCCAATTTATAATTTGCCGCCGTAATAGGAATATTCTTTAAAAGATTACTTGCCTCCCCCGTGACAGTCGATTTTAAATAATGTAGTTTATCGACGTCGGACAAATTGTTTCGCTCATGGATCAAAGAAGTGAACATATCACGATAAGTTATCCATGATTCGTATGTACCAGCGAAGGTAGGTAACGAAATTCGCGGTAATTTAACCTCAGTTTTCTTGAACTCACTTTCACCCTCTACAGCCGTAAATGTGCTTGAGTTATTATCCAGAAGCAAAGCGTCTAATTCTGATTGAAACTTTAATAACAAGTTTTCGAAAATTTCCACATGGTTCTCCTTGAAATACGGGATTTCAAGTTCCGTTGCATCACCCGTTAGATAATTCACCGTTTTATCGTGTCCTTTTGCGAAATTTTCACCTAATTTATTGATCTTTTTTAATAACCGTCTAATATAATCTTTTGATTGAGGAACCGGGTCCTCCTTGAAATTTTTATATGAAATGACGAGCTGGTCACTTTTAAGTTTTTGGGTCAAAATCAACTTTTCCATTTTGCACTACTCACTCACAATGCACTAGTATAGTAATAAAAATTGACTCACCCGATTTCCCACCAAATATTAAAAATTCCAAAAATTCGATTTCCAATGCCGGGACAGCCGGGACCCATTTTCTTAGTGAAAATGAAGAGCGACAAAATTTTTGTTTTCACAACTAATTCACTACAAAATAGCGGAAGAGAACGGTACAAGTCCCGTCTTGATCCTTGAAAGTTGTTCCGCTAACTTGACGTCAAGTTAGCGGAACACCCATTTTCTCAGTGAAAATGAAGAGCGACAAAATTAATTTTTCCACAACTAATTCACAAGAAATTAGCGGCAAATTACTGTAAAGTCGCCGAGTCGATTTTCAAAAGTTGTTCCGCTAACTTGATGCACGTGGTCAAACTATTGAACTTGACTTCAATTCATCTCGAAAAGAAATATCAATACTCAAGCAAGTTGTTATCAGGTGGGAGCGATCCGATATGGCGATATGGGTCAACTGATAAGATGATGTCTGCTCATCATCCGTTGGAATCAAACCAATTGATGACGCCGAATGATGTTACCATTGCATTGCATTTGACTATCGGAACAGATGAGAGACAAAATTTTTTTTTTGTTTTTCTGTTGCTTTCGCTCAACCCGATTCGATGGTCGGGTACATTGCTGATTGTCGGTAACATCAAAGCGATAACCGTGGGAAAAATTATTATGCCGTTGGTGTGCGGGATGAGCGCGGGAGATTTTATTTTGTTGCTCTCTGCTGGATAGTGGCGAGGTGGATGATTTTTTTTAGGAGAAGAGTTGAATGCGGCGGCGGACGGATTTGAGAAAAAATCAGGAAGCAAAATCCGTGCTACCAGTATTTTGGACTGAAACGGTTTTTTGTTTCTCGCTATTTTTTTTGGTACAAAGAATCCTGATTGGAGTTTGTGCGGAACTGTTCTTTGGTTGGCGCATTTGATTCATAAAGATGCGTGTTTCATTCCGGAATTGTAATTGGCACGGCTACTACAAGCGCGATCGTTACGGAAATCGCCTTTCATCCTGGGCGGCGCATTTTATTCATAAAGGTGTGTTTTTCCTCTCCAGATTAGATTGCGACGGCGATTTCTATTGCGAATAAATCGCCAGTTGGTCTTTTTGGCGTTGTTTCTACATCGAAGGACGTGTTTCACCCGTGGTTGAGCTTGAGACGGCGAGTGTGTCTGTGACGGAATCCGCGGTCTATTTTGGCTGCGTTTTTTTCTGAAGACGTGTGTTTCAAATGCGATTGAGTCAAGGCGACGACTGCGATTGGTTTCACGACTGAAAACGCAAATGCGAGTGCCATTCATCTTGGGCGTATGTTCACGCAAGTTTAATTTGTATACCTTGTGAATGAGGAGATTTGTAACAATTTTCCGTACAAGATCTGTTATTTTTTACTATTTATTTTCATTATAGCTTTCTAAATTTGAGTTGGGGAACCTTCGATCAATCGTCGGCGACTTTCTCGCAGTAAATTCCTATCAATTTTTACACATTTTTTTGAAATCTATTTCTTTATTTTCTTATTTTTTGTCTTCCTAGTTTTTTAAATTTTTTTGAATTTCATTTTTATGTGCTCTTTATTTCTCTATGCAACTTAATTTGTCAACTGAATATACTTTTTTATATATTGGTTAAATAAATTTGTTTTATTATTGAGATGTTCCATGCCCCGAAGGATGGGTATACTCCATCCTTTTCCCCTACTTTTATGGCAATTCCAGCAGCAGGGTGCTTTGGCTCAAAGGACCACGACCTACGCTGGCCTGGCTGGGACCAGAGCCATCGAGCTAAAATCAACCTGGTAATGTAAAAAAAAAAAAACAAAAAATTGCAATGACGACGGCTCGGCAGGATCGTGGTTCGCAACAATTGTGATAATCACGGCGAACTCGACCATATGTGCCGGAAGAAGCTGTCAGCAGATGTCAAATCTGTCAAAAGGAAAACACGGACTACGGTCGTCCGCGGTTTTTTAAACGAATCTACCGATAAATACATATGTGTTTTAGCCATTGAATTGTAATATATTGTGTATGTTTAACAATGAATGAATGACTTTCATAATTTTCCGCGAAAAACTAAGAAGAGAATTTTAAGATATGTATGTATGTATGTATTCTTCAGGATTCTTTGTACTAAAAAAAAATAGCGAGAAACAAAAAACCGTTTCAGTCCAAAATACTGGTAGCACGGATTTTGCTTCCTGATTTTTTCTCAAATCCGTCCGCCGCACCGTCCACCGGCGCATTCAACTCTTCTCCTAAAAAAATCATCCACCTCGCCACTATCCAGCAGAGAGCAACAAAATAAAATCTACCGCGCTTATCCCGCACACCAACGGCATAATAATTTTTCCCACGGTTATCGCTTTGATGTTACCGACAATCAGCAATGTACCCGACCATCGAATCGGGTTGAGCGAAAGCAACAGAAAAACAAAAAAAAAAAATTGTCTCTCATCTGTTCCGATATTCAAATGCAATGCTCACTGTTGGTAACATCATTCGGCGTCATCAATTGGTTTGATTCCAACGGATGATGAGCAGACATCATCTTATCAGTTGACCCATATCGCCATATCGGATCGCCCCCACCTGATAACAACTTGCTTGAGTATTGATATTTCTTTTCGAGATGAATTAAAGTCGAGTTCAATAGTTTGACCGTGGTTCGTGACACAATTTCGCCGCTCTAAAGCTCGTACCGATATTTAGCCAATATCACACTCCGAGTTCGCCGCAATATTATAATTCAGTTAAAGCTTGATCTGGTTCGAGTATATGAAAACTTCCGCTTGGCCATATGGTTCGAGTCTATGAAGACTTCCGCTTGGCCATCTGGTGGACATAGTAAGGGCTCTAAACGAATAGATAATCGTTAATAACTAACGAATAGTCGCGTTTTTCGTTCGCTCCACCCAAAAAATTGAAAATAGCTAACGTTCCCTTTCTATTGATACCACATTTATACCAATCCGATCATTTTTTGAACATCGTTCGCCAACTTGATAGTCCGAATGATAACTAGCTATAATTAAATAAATAGGATAGCTCCCATTTTTTTAAGTGCAGAGCAAATAGGAGCTAACCATTAGCAACCGATCAAAACTATTCCGTAACGGTTTCGAGGTCGTGCAGAGATAATCTGATCTTTTTCGCCAACTTGATACTCCGAAAGTTCAACTTACTATAATTAAATAAAAAGGATAGCTCCCATTTTTTTAAGTGCAGAGCAAATAGGAGCTAACGAAAGGAGCCAATCGAAACTATTCCGAAATGGTTTTGCAGATAGTCGTTAGCCAACTTGATATAAGTTTTCTTTGACACTTTTCATGTGGAAATAACCAAACATATTACAAAATGCTTAGGTTCATGGATATATTGCTTTAAAATGATATAATTTCTATATGTACTCTGATCGGATATAATTTTTAAACAATGCTCTCTCAATTAACGGTTATTTTAGTAAATATTGCAATTCTATCAAGCAACTCGCATAGCTAACGGAATTTTTTAAGATGAAAATCGCAATTTCCACTGCGACAATTGTATAGGTTCACTTACTGTAAAGAGTTATCTCGTCGTGGTGAGAAGTGTTTGTGGAAAAAAAAATTTTTCGCGTTGTACTCTGTGAGTCATATAGTGGATAATGTCAAAAGGAAAGCAATTTTCTGTCGAGGAAAAGGCGACAATTTCCATACTAAAGCAAGAAGGATATTCAAACCGACAAATTGCAATACGGATTCAGCGGAGCTCGAACGTTGTTAATAATTTTATACGAAATAGTGAAAATGATGACCGATGATACGCAGGAGGCAGAAAAAAAGCGATTTCCGGTGCATCAAGGCGAAGTCTCTTAACACTAGAAGGGTCAGAGCCGTCAATTTGACGGTTTCGTGATTTAAATTTAAATCATCTATATCTTCCAAACCGCAATGGTTTCAGCTTTCATATTTATTGACTTTTCCTAAAATATGTATTTGATCATATATTTGGATAAATAAATAACAGGCGCGACAATCCAGCATTGGACTAAGGCCGCAGGATGTGTTAGTGACATCCTATTTCCAAGATCTTATCTGCTTTTTGTTGAGGTAATGAGATCAGCATCACGCTCAGCAGTGTTATTTATCCCCATAAATGGGTACTCGTTTAACATCTGAGTGAGATCATAGTCCGTCACAAGCTCGTGAGTTCGAAAAACACCATGGAACACGGTGAGATTCGAACTCATGAGCCTGTGCACCGAAGGTGCGCGCACTAACCGCTAGACCAGCCAGACTACATATTTGGATAGAAATAAAAATAAAATTTTTTATTTTGTGAGATATTTCTTGTTATACCTATTAGGGTCAGAACCGTCAAATTGACGGTCAAGGCAAAAAATCTATAAATGCGTGGTTAAACATTTTTGTTTGTGATTAAAGTGCTCGTAAAAGAAAATAATCGTTAATATCGGCTTTACGCTTGAACTTATTGTGATATTGTGCGTTTTTGCAGCGCCCGTGTTCGCTAGCCCAAGCTACGGCCATAGTCATTTACACGGTCTTTGGCGTGCGTGTTTGCCCATTGATGATCTGTTGTAATGCAACAAAGGGTACGTTCCGTCAGTAATGATACTTTTCCCAAAATTAATCCACAACAGGGACTAAGAGTAATGTCGAGATACCACAATACACAATGAAACGTTCAAGACAACGATCAAACGGGTACCAGAAAAATTGAGGCCACTTATGCTAAAATAACTGGTAGCCGATAAGTAACTAATGTAAAGTAAAATAGGTACTAACATACTCTAAAATACCCTGAGAACTCCAACACCAGAAGTCCCCTGTAAAGCAGTAAGACATACGAAACTAGCGCCGCCATCAGCCCTGCTACATAAATAATCGTCATAATTCTAAATTTTTGCTGGGTATCGTTGTCGCTTGGGGAAAGCATCATATCGCTGCGTGCTCCATGAGTAGATTTTCAATACCAAATGCATCACGCAATGTTTTGTTGGTGATGAGACAGCTATGGGACCACAAATTGAACCTTTGTCAGTCCTACGGAACGAGTGAAATTTATATATTTAGTTGATATCCTTCCGAGGAAACCTTGCATCCTAATTTAGCTGTCCAAAGTTGTCTAAATCTTCATGCTCGAATCACAGTTCCGTAAAATAAAAATGGTTCGTACTTGATTCGTTGAGTTGCGATTGCTTTATAATCATCGGGTGTGTCTCTAGGAGTAACACTTACTCTTGCATTCCACACTTCAATCAACACAGAGGCCTGAATACCTAGTAGATGTCACAAGTGCATATATAAATATATATATCTTAGGTACTGGGTGGTTTGTTTTTATTACTAAACACCTATAGACCCCGTATAACTGGCTAAAGCTAAAGCAACTAGTAAAAAGGATCTCCGGAGGATTTCAGTGTAAACATGGATTTCAGGACGACTAGAAAAGAATTAAACTATTAGTTTTTTACCATCTTTAAAAAGCTGTTTGAGAATAATGTGCTATCAGTCATACTACAAGAAAAACTAATATTTTTCAAATTTCACTAAAAAAATTATTCAGAAATACGTTAATTTCTAATTAAAAGTAAGATAATTTCTTATGTCTTTATTTACATTAACATTTTATATTTATATTAGTACCATTTCAGCTATAAACACCTTGCCGTCGAATTGACGGCTGTGACCCTTTTAGGTATATAAAATTCCTGACCCTTCTAGTGTTAAGAGAAGTCTCGAATTCGCCCCTTACTGCGCGTAAGCTTGGGGAGATTTTGGTGTTATCAGCAAGTGTAAGGACCATCCAACGAGTTCTTAGATCGTCATCTTATTTGAAAAGTTTACGGTTAAAGAAAAAACCAGCCTTAACCCCGCAACATCGCCTACAGCGCCTGGAATCCGCCTCAAGATTCATGAACTGGACATCACAATGGATGCAGGTAATATTTACGGATGAAAAACGGTTTTGTGTGGACGGTCCAGATGGGTTCTCCTACTATTATCATAATATTAGGAAGGAACCTATGTACCTGTCACGCCATCACTCCCGAATAGGTTCCGTTATGGTATGGGGATCAATATCATATCCTCGAACTATCGACTTGGTCATCGTACGTGGTCGCCAAACGGATTCATCTTATAAACAGCTCTTACAAGAGGAAATCACTAAGATTAATGTCATGCACGGAGGCGATCCTTGGATATTGCAACATGATCTTGTCCCAATTCATACAGCGAGGGTGGTTAAATCGTTTGTTGAGGCGGAAAATGTGACTTTGTTAGACTGGGTGCCAATCTCCCCTGGCATTAAACATTTGGGGGTGGCTTGTTCGGGAGGTTTACAGTAGTGGTAAACAATACAACTCTAAAGAATAGGTAATTCATGGAATTAAGACAGCTTGGTCTAAAATACCGATATCCGTGCTGCATTCATTATACGATTATACCTGCCTCGCAGACTTTATTAAATTATAAATAAAAATGGCGGAAATACACACTATTAAATTACAAAAAATGTTCCTGTTTTGTCGTATTTATCCTCTTTCATACTTTTCTGAGATATTTTTTAGCGAGAACATTATGTAAAACGGTAAAATCATCCCTGAACCTAAGCAATTGTCGCACTGACTCGTTGAATGAAATAAATTACTGTAATTTAAGGAAAATGTCCTGTGGGGATTCAGTCTATTCATTTTGTTTGTGATATTTAATAGTTCCGAAAATAACATTTCTTGAACCGGTAAGATTTTATTTTACCGCTTCATGGAAGGAAATATGAGTGAACCTAAGCATTTGTCGCCCAGTGTATGTATGTATATAGCGTGGCCCACGTAAAAGTATCAAGAGACGCGAGAGCGTATCGTCCGCCAAAGGAAAAAAACGAAAGCGAACAAGTCTATGATTACCGGAGACAACTTGCTTTTTTGTTTGACAGGGCTACAGCCTTCCAGGCAACATCCCCTAAGAATTTTTTTTACCAAAATATTCCCCATATCCTGTTCTAGCGTCCTTCCAAAAAAAAATCTTAGATCGGCACAATAACGGGTAAGATATATGCAATAAACGGTGAAATTTTCACCATCACAGACTTAAGCGAGTAACCCAATTTCAGACTGGAGTCTACAGTTGCAGAAAGATTTGCTTCTACTGTCTCACTCCGTGATGGAATTTTTATGAAATTTGGAATGAATGATCCTCTGGTGGTCCTTCCAACAAGAATCAATGTCTTCCATTTAGATAAGTGGATGGAATAACGGTAAATTAATTGGTAAAGTTAACAAAAGATTTCCAACAATTGCGTCTTTCGGCTCATCGCATTGACAATTTTTTAAAACACACTGCGACATTGGGACATCAAGACTTTCGGATATTGGGACATTAGGCACACTGGGGAAACTGCGACGTGGGGACATTGGGCCACTGGAACATGGGGTATTGGGACATCGGGATATTAGGACATTGGAACATTGGGATATTGGAACATTGTGACATTGGAACATTGGGATATTGGGACATCAGGACACTGGGAGACTGGGACATGGAGCACTGGGATATTAGGACATTGGAACATTATAACTTTGGGACAATAGGACAACGGACATTGGGACACTGGTACGGAGTGGCATTGGGCCACTGAGACATCGGGATGTTGTGACATTGGGGCACTGGGATTAAAGGACATGTGGACAATAGAGTCTTGGGTCATTAGGACATTGGGATATTAGGACATTAACACATTAGGACATTGGGACATTAGGTACACTGGGGAAACTGGGACGTGGGAACATTGGGCCACTGGGACATCGGGATATTGGTACATCGGGATATTAGAACATTGGGACATTGGGATGTTGGCACATCGGGATATTGGAACATTGGGATACTGAGACATTAGGACACTGAGATACATGGACATGGGGGCACTGGGATAAAAGGAAATTGGGACATGATGACCTTGGGATAATATGACAATCGGAGATTGGGACACTGGCACATAGGGACATTGGGCCACTGAGAAGTCGGGATATTGGGACACCGGGATATTGAAACATTGGGGCACTGCGATTTAGGACATTGGGACATTGGGATATTGGGACATTAGGAATTGAAACATTGAGAAATTGGGACAATGGCACATTTTTACATTAGGATATTAGGCACACTGAGGAAACTGGGACGTGGGGATATTGGGCCACTGGGACATCGGGATATTGGGACATCAGGATATTAGGTTATTGGGATATTGGAACATTAGGATATTGGGACATGGGAAGATTTGGATATTGGGACATTAGGACACTGGGAGACTGGGACGTTGGGGCATTGGGATACTAGGACATTGGGACATTATGACCTTGGGACAATAGGACAATCGGACGTTGGGACACTGGTACATAGGGACATTAACACTTTGGCTGCCAATGCATCACCGGTGAACACGGCGAGTGTCATTCCCTAGGGGCCAGCGCATCACCGGTGAACACAGCAAGTGTCATTCCCCAGGGGCCAATGCATCACCGGTGAGGCATAGTTAGATTTTTAAATTTGTTGTCCTTACGGGTTTGAAAAACAAAATATTATAATAAAACTGACAGAATACTTTCAGTTACTGTTTTTTGCATCACACTTCAATTCCAAAAAATTCGCATATTTGCCAAGTATATAAAAAATACTTTCAAAGTGCGTAACTCCATAAAAGCCAAAAAAGTCTTTCCTTTTTTATTTTTATTAGTTGAAAGGTGAAAATTAAAAAAAAAATAGTTAAACAAAACATATTCATAGTTCTATAATCCAAAAGAAACAAACAAATGACGGTTCACAAACTTAGTTCAGGTTTAATGAAAATCTTGAAAATGTTTCAGGCACATATATGATTCACCTCCCTTTTGTCTTTCCAATTTCCAATGCAGACAAACATTACAAGACAGAGAGCATCTAGTTGTTGTCTCTGACTTTCCTGAGTAGAGTTTCATGTTAAATGTGTATCCCTCAGTAACTGTAAGTTTAAAGGATTTTATCCCGTATTTATGGGCTTTGCCAGGAAGATATTGACGAAATCCCAAGCGTCCACGAAAGGGTATCATGCTTTCATCGATAACCAATTGTTCGCCTGCTGACCGATAAACTTTAAAATTGTAAAGCACCTCTTCAATAATTCGTTCCACTTTATAGGTTTTTGAAGAAGTATCTTCGTTGTCGGCGAAATGCAAAAATCTTAGGAGAATCTGAAATCTGTTACGGGACATAGTGTTAACAGTGAATTGATTATTATCAAAGATCTGTCATTTCTGGGTACTTGACGAAACCCATGCATATTATCAGTCCTAGAAATTTCCAAAAATTCAGGCCGGTCGGTGTCCTTCCACGTACTTAGGCGATTACTCCTCCTCCTCAGTACCGTATAGCCCCATGTGGGGGCATGGTGCGTTAACTCAGCCGTTTATAGGCAATTTCGAGTCAACGTTATATTGCATATCATTTCGGAGTGTACATAATGTTGCAAGCACTATATATTTCCTATCCACACAAGTACGGAAATTTTGGCCCACGCCGAGATTCGTTCTCTGGCCCTCTAGATTACTAGCATCGTAGAGTGCGACTCAACCAAGTGAGCCACAGAGCTCCTATTCAATCGTAATTTCTAAAATCTCATCCGTCAGAAGGAGTCGGTATATTTCATAAGGACTCAGCTTCTCTACGTGAAATTATCAAACTATCGAACTTCACTAAACTCTCTCCGGTAGCCGGCGAAATCCAATCCGACAGTTCCTCGGAATTCCCCGAACTGCATCGTTATTTATAGGAACTTCACTATCTAAATCAAGTGTTCACGGGTGATGCACTTGTGTTTATAATAATGACATATACTTTCCCAGTGCCAATGCATCACCGGTGAACACGGTCGAGAAACCATTTGAATATGGCTTTTTTAAGCATATAAATATGTGTACAAAATATTTCCGGGGGGAAATAATTGGAACAGGAAAATTTTGCTTTGGCCCCTGAGGAATAAATTGTGCCGTGTTCACCGGTGATGCACTGGCCCCTGGGGAATGACCTATGCCGTGTTCACCGGTGATGCATTGGCAGCCAAAGTGTTAAGATATCGGGCCATTGAGATATTAGGATATTGGAATATTGGGACATCGGGATATTGGGTAATTTGGACATTGGGCACTCATCTTAGGATATTGGGATATTGGAATATTGGGACATAGAGAAATTGGGACATTAGAGTATTGGGACATTAGGACATTGTGACGCTGGGACATTTGGATACTGGGACATTAGGTACTCTGGGAAATTGGAACATGGGGTCATTGGGACAGTGGTACATTCGGATATTAGGCTATTGGGACCTTGGGACACTTGGTATACTTCGACATTGGGACACTGACCACTGGGATATTGGGACATCGGGATATTTGGACATTGGGATGTTGGGATATTGGGACATTTGTACATTGGGACACTGGAACATTAGGACATTGGGCCATTGGGATATTATCACATTAGGATACTGGGACATTTGGCATATTGGGGAATTGGGATATTAGGAAATTGGGACATTAAGACAATTGGACATAGAGATATTAGGACATTCAGTGGGACACTGGGACACAGGGATACTATGGGATATTGCAATACTGGGAGATTGGGACACTAGGGTAGTGGGACATTCGGACATTAGGCCATAGGGACACCGTGATATTTGCACATTGGGACATTGGCACATTAGGACATTAGGAAATTAAGACACTGGGACATCAGGATCCCAAAACAAAAATATTAGTTGGCTATTTAAGTATGCAAAAATATATGATATCTGTCCAAAAACAACAAAGTTGTAAAAGTTACCCCGCCGAAGAAAAATTCATCTGCCGCAAAAAGAATACATATCCCTCCAATGCATCGCTAATATGTAATTTTGTTTTAAGTGTAAATGCTGGAGAAGTTTAAATATACAGGACTACTTCCTAAAGTAATTTGGAGGGAGCCGTCAAAGTGTCACTGAATAAAATGTTAAAGCTCCCAACAAATTATTTACACCTAAAACAAAATTACATATGAGCGGTGCATTGGAGAGATATGTATTCTTTTTGCGGCAGATGAATTTTTCTTTGGCGGGGTAACATTTACAACTTTGTTGTTTTTGGACATATACAATTTACATAGCATAACTTTCGTGCTCTGTGGCCGTGATCGTTCGGTCGCCACTCTGTGATATAGAGATTCATAGAGAAACGAATTTCCAAAACTCAGCGGGTTCTATACAAAATCCAAAAACACAAAATCCAAAAAAAGTTAAAAGTCCACAAAGTAAAAATCCACAAAGACAAAATTCACAAAGTCAAAATCCAAAAAGACGAAATCCATAAATTCAAAATCCACACAGTCAAAATACATAAAATTCATATTCACAGTAGAAGCAAGAATTTACATCGGGTTCTATACAAAATCCAAAAATACAAAATCCAAAAACAATTAAAAATACACAAAGTCGTAATCCACAAAGACAAAATTCACAAGTACAAAATCCATAAAGTCATAATTCACAAAGTCAAAATACAAAAAGACGAAATCCAAAAATTCAAATTTACATCAGTTTGCTTATCACAATTGAATATTCAGAATATTTATTTAATTTTTTTATATACGTTATTACGTTAACTAGACAATTACGAAATCCCGGAGCATATGCGCTTTAACTGAAGACACGGAAAAGGATTCATCCGTGGCATATACGATTTAGCCGATGACACGGAGAGGAATGCACCCGGACCATAAGCGCTTCAGGTAAAGACAACTAAAGCGCATATGCTCCGGGTGCATCCTTCTCCAAGTCTTCAGGTAGAGCGCATATGCTCCGGGGTTTGGTAATTGTCTAGTTAAGCAACTTTTCTGAAAATCAATCTAAAACTTTAGGTTTTTTCTTAAAAAGTTTCTTGGAAAAATTTAGTGTTTTTTATAGCCAAAAAAATTCAATATTTAGTTCCCCCTGTTCTGCATGGAATGACTACATATTTTGAATCGCTTCGTATTTAAGTATAAAACTAATATTCCAAGTGTCCGGAGCAGATTTTTTCTGATCATTGATCAAACGCTACAAATATACAGTAAAAGAATCTTAATCACCTTCCGGGAAACGAAAATTCGAGTCTCCCCATCACCGCTCGCTCTCACCTCTGGTTTTTAACTAAAAAAAAAAACGTTGAACTTTCTCAAGCTCCGCCACTGGGAATTAACGTTTTGGACCATTTCATAATTACATATTATTGTAAAAAAAAACAAAAACGCGCACTGACATCACCGAATCGGAGCCCACGCAATAAGCATTATGGCTCTCTTCATACAAAAATTTATGGATTTGGTCTTCATGGATTTTGACTTTGTGGATTTTGACTTTTTGGATTTTGTCTTTATGGATTTTGTCTTTATGGATTTTGACTTTTGGATTTTGACTTGTGGATTTTGCATAGAACCCAACCCAACTCAGCATGACCCGTCGCAAGTTTATTATTATCAAGAGTCTTAAAGCGCCGACTTTTGATGGATAAATGTCTTGATCGTAGTAGCATTATATTGTCATGGTAGTAGTTATAATATGTAAATAAGATAATTTTATTCTTTTCCAACTAATTAAACTATTAAACAACCGTTTGACGTTTATCAAAACAAACACACGCAAAACTTTCGCACAATATTAAATTTCATAATTTGCAATAAATTCATACGATTTAATATTAAATTCATAATTTTATGATTCATTTACTCGTTCGCTTCAAAGTAAAAGTAGTTTCGCGAATCAGTTTAGTGAAAAATCATAAATTTGTTTGAAAAGTTTTTGGTTGTTGTTGTTGTTGTTGTTGTAGCGGTGCAGAAGGGTGTGAGTCGCTGTGCATGTCTGCGGACATGTTCTAAGTTTCGTCGTCGTTCTCGCCTATTGTCTCAAGCGACAAGAACGTAGCAGCTGCAATAGGCTTGTCCCATAACGCCCTCGGAGTGAGGTTAGTGGGTGCAGCGGGGCAATGAAACAGGTGGTCCACATCGTGTGGCGTACCGCCGCAGCTCGGACAAATGTTCTGGATGTCCGGGTCTATTCGAGATAGGTAGGAATTGAGACGTGAACAGAAACCCGACCTAAGTTGGGCTAGTGTCACTCTTGTGGCTCTCGGGAGCCTAGTCTCCTCAGGTGAT
Source organism: Microchrysa polita (assembly GCA_949715475.1). NCBI lineage: Eukaryota > Metazoa > Arthropoda > Insecta > Diptera > Stratiomyidae > Microchrysa > Microchrysa polita. The sequence goes on along the minus strand of OX454419.1, from coordinate 36,044,935 downwards.
ATGGGTGGTGGGGGCACTGAGAGGACTCTATTCGGACCTAATCTCCCTATTGACCTATTCACAACGATTGTGTGAATATCTGCGATGGCCGCATGGTATGCTGTGTTATCAAATATATCGGGAGGTACCCGTTTGTATCTCTGGACGTCTCTCTCGAGATCTCTGACTCCACTCCTGACATGTCGTGGAGGGGGAGTATTGTCCATGAGATGATGATTTGGGTGATCCTCTCGATAGCAACCGACCAGATATTGAGGAGACAAGAGGTGATTGTGATCACGCACTGATAACATGCTGGTTTCTTGATGAAGATGCTCCTGGGACGACATGAGGTGGCGATACGTAGAGCAGCGTTCTGGCATACCTGGATCTTATTCCACTTTGTGTCACTGACGGTTTGTGACCACACCGGTGCTGCATAACTAGGGATTGCTCTACCTATCGCTTTGTAGGTGACCAACATAGTTTCTTTGCCCTTTCCCCAGGAACTCCCGCCTTTAGGACGTTATTTCTACTGTGCATTCTATCGACTACGTTTGTGACGTGATTTTTCGACTTCATCATGGTGTCTAAATAGACACCAAGGATCTTGGGGTTGGTTACAGTAGGAACAACGTCATCAGCATGCTTACCAGTACGGATCCCAAGCACCTCCGAAAATTCCTGCGTCCAGGTGGTAAGAAGTGTTGCGGTACATTTAGACGGTGAAATGACAAGATTGCGGATATTGAAAAACTCCACCAGTTTCTCGATATAGTCATTTAGTCGAGCACACATGCCATTTAAATCATTCCCCGAGGTGAGTACGGTGCAGTCGTCCGCATAAGAAATTAGTTCGATACCTTCCGGGGGAGTTGGAAGGCTCGACAGATAGATGTTAAACAGTGTAGGAGAGAGTACACTACCCTGTGGAACTCCCTGCTTAATTTTTCTATGCTTTGAACGACTGCTCCGAAACTCTGTGAAGGATTGCCTTCCAGCTAGATAGTTGGCAATCCATCTAACCACTTGTGCAGGAATATGCATATTGAGGAGATCGGCCAACAGCGCGGAATGGATAACCGTGTCGAAGGCTTTCGACAGGTCAAGTGCTACTAGGACAGTTCTGTCACAGGGCGGTTTCTGGTTGAGGCCATTATGGATATGATGGGTGATCAGATCCAGAGCTGTTGTAGTACTATGCATCTTCCTGAAGCCATGCTGGTGAGAAGCTAGCTCAGCATGTGATACAAGGGTGGGGTAGATGAGTGCTTCGAGCGTCTTCGCAACGGGTGATAGAATTGTGATTGGACGGTAGGATTCGGCGAGTTTCGCGCTTTTACCGGGTTTGAGAAGGGGGATAATCCGCCCCTTTTTCCAGAATTCGGGGATGACAAGCGTGGATATCGACAAGTTGAAAGCCATCGTTAGGTATTCGATGGCCGGAAGGTTGAGGTGTTTCAGCATGACCATTGAAATGCCATCTGGTCCAATGGCCTTTGATTTTTTTGCATTCTTGATTGCTGCTGTAACTTGGTCCGCTGTAAAGGTGGGAATGATGTCAACTGTACGGTTGCGAATCCTTCTTCTTATCTTGCAATTGAGCATCTTGGTCTTGGGGTGTTCAATAAATTGCTTATTGAACAGGCTCGCGCAGAGTTTTGGATTGGCAGTGGTTTTCTTACCGAATCTGATGGCTACACTGCCCTTGTCTTTTGTTGGGTGAGACAGGGCGCGGAGGGTCCTATGTAGCCCATAGTTTGCTGACACCTTGTGAGAGGTCGCAGCTATCTAGATGCTCGTTCCATTTCTCTTTTTTGTAGGTGTTGACTTGTCGATTTATTTCTAAGTTTAGCTCATGAATTCTGGGGTCTGCCGGATTTGCGCGTCTTAAATCGTCCCGTTCGTCGGCTAACCTTGCGGCAGTAGTTGGGAAATATGGCCGAACTTTGGGGATACGTCCTGCTGGAATGTAGCGAGCTGCCGCTTTGACAATGACGTTCCTTATGTTCTTTTCGGCTTCCCGTGTGTTCGTAGGAGTAGGTAGCGCGGCGAACTTCGTCGTTGTGAACGCAGTGAAACCCTCCCAATTTGCCTTTTTATGGTTGATAAACGTACGCCGTTCTGATGTCGTTAGTTCGGCTGGTTTATCTATGTTTATTAATATGGGGAGGTGATCGGATTGGAGAGATGTTGTTGTCTCCCATCGGGTTTCACTTATCAAACTGGCGCTCACAATAGTTATGTCAGGAGAACTATGACAAGCGCCAGCGACACGTGTAGACGAAATTCCATTGATAGCGCAGAAGTCTGATGGGTCTAGTTTGGACGCGATATCTATACCTCTGGCATCATTTTCGAGGTGAGAGTGCCAGAGTTCGTGATGCGCGTTAAAGTCGCCAAATAGGATCCTATGCTGTCCTATGAGGAGTGGACCAATATCGAACTTATAGCCAGATCCACAGCTAGAAGCTGGTGGAACATAGATGTTTATAAGTTCGATATTGGTATTGCCGGATTTAACGGCAATAGCTTGCATTTCCGCCGTGCCGTCGTTGAAACGAAGATCTAATACACTGTATTGCACGGTTCTGTGTATTAGGAATGCAAGCCCTCCTCCTGGATTAGGACCCTGCCTGCCGACTCTATCACGCCTTAAAAGTATGTAATCGCCGCGGATGTTAAAATCGGGAGTTGATGGTTGGAGCTTTGTCTCCTGAAATTCCGCTAACAGAATTCTGCGCGTAATCATGAAACGGACTATCTCGTCGATCTTCAGACGGATGCCATTGCAGTTAAACTGCAATATGGAGAGTGGGGTGTACACTGTGGCGGGGGGTGCAGGTGTTAGACTTGAGCGATTATGTCTTGTTGTATTGTTGGCTACGGGTATCGGTAGTGGAGGATTTTGGGTGCTGGGGCCAGGATTGGCCGGAGACGGTGGTGGACCATTAGCTTGTGAGCTAGGGCCTGGGGTGGCTGGGGGCCGACCCGCGTGCAGACACCCTGGAGCAACAAATGACAACTTGTCATAATGTCTCATTTTTCTTAAGCCTGAGCAGTAGAAATGACACCATTCTCCGCAGCAGGTACACCTCAAGGACCTGGCGTTCCCGAAGATACGTCGGTTGCATACACAGCAGATGTAGATTTCGGGACCTGGATTGGTCTCGATGCCGGCGCGGATTAAGAGAATTGAGAGCAACTGCGCTGAGATGAAATGCTCCCAATTTGACGAAAAAACACATAGAACATGTCCACACACATACACAGACATACACATCCCTCCTGCATCGAACCTTCATGGTTCTTGCTATGGAGGGGTTTTTTGGCAACTCTTGGCCGTTTCGGTTTTGGATGAAACGGGTGTGGTCCGCCCCGGAGAGGCTCGAAAAACCCGTGTGGCTAGAGATGCCAACTCCCAGTCAACCCAAACCCGGAGATTTAGTGAAAGGATAGCGGGGGGGGGGGTGTTCGTACAGTAGTTTTTGCATATTTTGGTTTTTGCCTATATTGGTTGCTATTGCAATTACATACTCGTATTTACATAACAGAAAAGTTTCAGTTTGCATACTTATTTATGTATTTACATATTTTCATTTTTATATTTCTCTTTCATATTTACATATTTACCTATTTACATGTTTACATATATCCTGTTTACATGTTTACTTACACTTATTTAAGATATAAATAAGATTAGTTCACAAAGTTATCTTTAAAAAAAAAGTGTGAAAATTTATAAATGCGTTAAAATTGTTGAGTTTATAATTTTTAAAGCCAATTAAAAGCAAAGCTTATTGTTTATTGGAATGAAAGTTTTTCAAAATAGATCTGAGCCGGAAACACTCTTTATTTTTCATTTCCAATACTGAGCTCTCACATATAGAAAAGTTAAACTTCAACGCTTAATAACTAGAGAACCGTTAAGTTTTCGCAAAAAATAATAACAGATTCGTCCATTTCAGACCAACATTAGTGAAATGCCGCGCCATCAAAATTTGGAGCTACAAACTCTGAAATTTTGCCAAAAATCTATCTAACAGATCGAGAAACGACAGGCTCTGTATAAAAAAGATTACAGAAATACTCCGATGAGAATGTTTAGAAAAAGTTATGGTTGGGAGGATATGAATCAGTTGTTCCGGGATGCAGTCTATCCGTAAGAAAAAAACAACGCTTTTCTTGACAACATTTCAGTTGACACTATAGCTTTTTATCCAAGAGAAAATTTAGCTTCACACAAGTACTGAATTTGAATGTCTATACATAGTGAAGTTAAAACGCAAACTTTATAGGAAATTTAGGATTTTCAGTTTTTTCAATTAATGTAACTAAAAAAACATTATTCATTCATTACACGCTCTGAAATTAGAACTTGAGGTTCTAATATTAGAGCGTGTAGTTGCGTTGTTAAAATTGTAAGCTCTAAAATTAGAACTCAAGATCTAATTTCTGAGCGAGTAATGAATGAATAATGTTTTTTTAGTTAAATTATTTGAAAAAATTGAAAATCCTAAATTTCCTATAAAGTTTGCGTTTTAACTTCACTATGTAAAGACATTCAAATACTTGTTCTTATTTTGAAAATACTGTCAAGGTAAAATTTAGAGTTTTTAGTTCTATCAATAAATTTAACATGGATAGCTTATTAATTAATTAATATTTCTTATCATCTTCTACTGAATAATAAACTTGCGACGAGTCGGGACGAGTTTGGAAACTCGTTTCTCTATGAGTGTCTATTTCACAGAGTGGCGACCGAACGATCACGGCCACAGAGCACGACTGTTGTAGTAAATCATCCTAAAATACTATAAATTACGGGAAGAAAATTTGATTTTAATTCCACTATAACGATAATTGAATTTAGAATTATAGTTGTGCTATTCGCAGTAAAATAAGGAAGAAAAAAGACGTCCAGAAATTAGAACATTTCAGAAATTAGAACCACCTGATTTACCAAGTGGTTTTAATTTGTGAGCGTCTACTGTATCATAATTTTTCAGTATTTTATGTTTTACATACAGTTAAAAATAGAAAAATGACATACTTCTTTTGGGCATAAAAGCAGTAACGAGTTGATTCGACACAATGGCTTTCGAATATTTAGTATATGTGACACTTTTCGAGTGAGTTTTGAGGGCCTTTTCTCCATCGTGTTTCACTGCAAACTTTATGTTGCAAACTTTGCACTCGGCAGTCTGATTGTCTTCTTTCTTTAACCAGTCCTTGTATTCTTTAGCGTTCAGCCAGTCGTCGACGAATTTCGAATAATATTTTTTTCTTTGGCGGTTCTTTTTGCGATGAGTTCAAATTTTCGGAGTCAGACATCTCAAAACTCAAAATCACTTTTATACACTCACTATAAGGGGCGATTCAGACTATCGACAAGATTTACTAAATCCTAGATTTAGTTGACAGTTGTACCATATTGTACTGCAATTTGAATAATGCCAGTACATTCCACAACACATTTTGAATTTAATGGCATACGATTTAATCTAAGCGGGTTTCGACTCGATTAATCTAGTGGTTTTAGTAAATCCTGTCCATAGTGTGAATCCCCTCTAACGCGAATCTAAAATCGTATAAATTTGTGTAAATAAACGCAATATAAAAATATATCAGAGTGAAGTTTACTTACAGATTTGCTTTTAAATTTGGAAGATTATATTAGCACGTATTTAATAGTCAATAGTTTAGTTGCTCACAATCAAAACGTATAACGACAGACGTTTTTCTTTAACAGAAACTTCTTGGAAAGAAAATTAACGGTTCAGCTGAAACATTCCAATATTCGGGCCTAGGAACATATAGACAAGGAGAAAGGAGCTGAAACATCAAAGCACAAGAGCGTACCTGTGTAACTAGAATATGAGAGGGCTTCCATTACATTGCCTCTTTGTATGTCTCTCTCGTTACCTTTATGTCGATGGTGTGAGTTGACAGTATCTGTTAAAAATCTAGTCAAAAATTTCGCACGTTTCATTTCCTTCTCTATATGTTCTCTGAATGATTTCCAAGCTCAAGCGTCGGAAACAATCCCAGAGAAGATAACATGGAAAGTTGGAATGGATGTTGCGAGTAGCAACAATGATGCATGGAAAGTTGTAGCAGCAATGATGCATGGAAATTTGAAGCAACTATGATGCATGGAAAGTGAGTGCTATATGCGAAGCTATAATGCATCTTAGAATATAGGCATTATGGTGCAGTGGTACAGTACTTTTATGTTCATATTCGAACTTCAACTTATGATCGTTCTTTTTATTTTCTTATTTTTTTTATTTTTAATAATTTGTAGGTACAAATGAAAGGTTTATACGCCAAACCCGGAGATTTTATTTTTGACCCGGAGACCCGGAGACACCCTACGAAACCCGGAGTCTCCGGGTGAAACCCGGAGGGTTGGCAACCCTACGTGTGGCAGCGAGCTGCCACCGGGAATGGTTGCACGTAGGACCACAGTTTTTGGTGGTTTGCCTTTTCTACCTGTCGCTCGGGCGCTCTTTGTTCTTTGTTTTCATTTGGTCCAGTAGTCATTTCAACTCGGCTTAACTGAGTTATCTGGGCATACTTTTTCATACAAGCATATAGCGCAATGGTAGCGTGTACGACTCACGCCCGTGAGGTCCTGTGTTCGAATCCCTGTTTTTTCTGTTTTGCTCTTTTACACTTTTTAATTATTTATTAGTTTAGTTCTTGAATTAAAATGAATTGTGTTTGCGAGCAATTTTACAAAGTCCAAATTGACAATTGAAGTTTTTATTGTTTATAGTGCAAATTTAATTTTAATGATATTGTTACATCATAAATAGAATAATTTTAAGAGAATGTGATATTTTCACCTTTTACCTATAGAGGAAATTGGGGTAAAAAACTATAGGTCTGGCCAGACCTATGTGCCGACAGAATTGTTTTAAAATACTAAACTAATGTTTAAAAGAAGATATTTTGATAAATTTCCTTATTAATATATTTTGGTTTCATTTCTTTACGATCTGCTAGAGTTTACACTCGATTGATTTATTAGTCACTTACGTACGCATAGTAAGTAAAGTGATGCCGAGAAGCCAAGTTCCGGGACAAAAGTTTCTGTGAGGCAAAAAAAATAAAAATAAATACGATTGACGTTTATCAAAACAAACAAACGCAAAATTTTCGCACAATATTAAATTTCATAATTTGCATTAAATATATACATGAGATTTAATATTAAATTCATCATTTTATGATTCATTTACTCGTTCGCTTTATCCGTAAAAGTGGTTTCATGAATCGGTTTAGTGACAAATCATAAATTTGTTTGAAAAGTTTTTGGTGGTTTGCATTTTCTACCTGCCGCTCGGGCGGTCTTGGTTCTTTGTTTTCATTTAGTCCAGTAGTCTGTATAACGGCCAGTTCGGACACATATATGTTCATTTTTGCTTTGGCGACATTTTTGAAATTTCAATGAATTGAATTATTTTTCAAATCATTGAAATTTGAAAAATGCCGCGCAAACGGATATTTTTGTGTCGACATCAGCTGTGATCCGGCCCGAAATTTCAATTGGGTAACGCCGATTTTGGCGGGATTGGAACCGGCCGGTGCTGCATAACTAGGGATTGCTCTACCTATCGCTTTGTAGGTGACCAACATAGTTTCTTTGTCCTTTCCCCAGGAACTCCCGGCTAATGCCTTTAGGACGTTATTTTTACTGTGCATTCTATCGACTACGTTTGTGACGTGATTTTTCGACTTCATCATGGTGTCTAAATAGACAAGACCCCAAGGATCTTGGGGTTGGTTACAGTAGGAACAACGTCATTAGCATGCTTACCAGTACGGATCCCAAGCACCTCCGAAAATTCCTGCGTCCAGGTGGTAAGAAGTGTTGCGGTACATTTAGACGGTGAAATGACAAGATTGCGGATATTGAAAAACTCCACCAGTTTCTCGATATAGTCATTTAGTCGAGCACACATGCCATTTAAATCATTCCCCGAGGTGAGTACGGTGCAGTCGTCCGCATAAGAAATTAGTTCGATACCTTCCGGGGGAGTTGGAAGGCTCGACAGATAGATGTTAAACAGTGTAGGAGAGAGTACACTACCCTGTGGAACTCCCTGCTTAATTTTTCTATGCTTTGAACGACTGCCCCGAAACTCTGTGAAGGATTGCCTTCCAGCTAGATAGTTGGCAATCCATCTAACCACTTGTGCAGGAATATGCATATTGAAGAGATCGGCCAACAGCGCGGAATGGATAACCGTGTCGAAGGCTTTCGACAGGTCAAGTGCTACTAGGACAGTTCTGTCACAGGGCGGTTTCTGGTTGAGGCCATTATGGATATGATGGGTGATCAGATCCAGAGCTGTTGTAGTACTATGCATCTTCCTGAAGCCATGCTGGTGAGAAGCTAGCTCAGCATGTGATACAAGGGTGGGGTGGATGAGTGCTTCGAGCGTCTTCGCAACGGGTGATAGAATTGTGATTGGACGGTAGGATTCGGCGAGTTTCGCGCTTTTACCGGGTTTGAGAAGGGGGATAATCCGCCCCTTTTTCCAGAATTCGGGGATGACAAGCGTGGATATCGACAAGTTGAAAGCCATCGTTAGGTATTCGATGGCCGGAAGGTTGAGGTGTTTCAGCATGACCATTGAAATGCCATCTGGTCCAATGGCCTTTGATTTTTTTGCATTCTTGATTGCTGCTGTAACTTGGTCCGCTGTAAAGGTGGGAATGATGTCAACTGTACGGTTGCGAAGTCTTCTTCTTATCTTGCAATTGAGCATCTTGGTCTTGGGGTGTTCAATAAATTGCTTATTGAACAGGCTCGCGCAGAGTTTTGGATTGGCAGTGGTTTTCTTACCGAATCTGATGGCTACACTGCCTTTGTCTTTTGTTGGGTGAGACAGGGCGCGGAGGGTCCTATGTAGCCCATAGTTTGCTGACACCTTGTGAGAGGTCGCAGCTATCTAGATGCTCGTTCCATTTCTCTTTTTTGTAGGTGTTGACTTGTCGATTTATTTCTAAGTTTAGCTCATGAATTCTGGGGTCTGCCGGATTTGCGCGTCTTAAATCGTCCCGTTCGTCGGCTAAGCTTGCGGCAGTAGTTGGGAAATATGGCCGAACTTTGGGGATACGTCCTGCTGGAATGTAGCGAGCTGCCGCTTTGACAATGACGTTCCTTATGTTCTTTTCGGCTTCCCGTGTGTTCGTAGGAGTAGGTAGCGCGGCGAACTTCGTCGTTGTGAACGCAGTGAAACCCTCCCAATTTGCCTTTTTATGGTTGATAAACGTACGCCGTTCTGATGTCGTTAGTTCGGCTGGTTTATCTATGTTTATTAATATGGGGAGGTGATCGGATTGGAGAGATGTTGTTGTCTCCCATCGGGTTTCACTTATCAAACTGGCGCTCACAATAGTTATGTCAGGAGAACTATGACAAGCGCCAGCGACACGTGTAGACGAAATTCCATTGATAGCGCAGAAGTCTGATGGGTCTAGTTTGGACGCGATATCTATACCTCTGGCATCATTTTCGAGGTGAGAGTGCCAGAGTTCGTGATGCGCGTTAAAGTCGCCAAATAGGATCCTATGCTGTCCTATGAGGAGTGGACCAATATCGAACTTATAGCCAGAGCCACAGCTAGAAGCTGGTGGAACATAGATGTTTATAAGTTCGATATTGGTATTGCCGGATTTAACGGCAATAGCTTGCATTTCCGCCGTGCCGTCGTTGAAACGAAGATCTAATACACTGTATTGCACGGTTCTGTGTATTAGGAATGCAAGCCCTCCTCCTGGATTAGGACCCTGCCTGCCGACTCTATCACGCCTTAAAAGTATGTAATCGCCGCGGATGTTAAAATCGGGAGTTGATGGTTGGAGCTTTGTCTCCTGAAATGCCGCTATCAGAATTCTGCGCGTAATCATGAAACGGACTATCTCGTCGATCTTCAGACGGATGCCATTGCAGTTAAACTGCAATATGGAGAGTGGGGTGTACACTAAGCTGACCATACGTACAGCATTTCGCTGTACAGTACAGCATTTAGACCTATCGTACAGCATTGAGAAGCGTACAGCAAAATGTACAGCATTCTTGACGGTCCGACCTGCGATGTGTACGTACTAGGAAAATTTTATTTCGATCGCAAAATATGAATGATATGATAAGCCTCACATTTTTTCTTATTAGAAACTATGTCAAAACTCCAAGCCACTCACATAATGACAAACAGCGCTATCCACATCTGTTTGACAACTAGTGGTCTGCCTGCGGGGCGAGTTAATTCGTGAGGTCGTCGTGAATTCGATCACAGAAAATTAATAACTTTTCACGAGACTAAATTCAAATTTGCTGAGAAATAGGATTCTGTGTTTAGCCTTTTTAAGATTTTGTGTCCCTGCCTCCATATTCTGGTCAATAACGACGATATTGGACTGCAGTTCGCGATTGATTTCTTCGGAGTTTCTAGAATTCATATTTTTCCGCGAATTTGAATTTAGTCTCGTGGAAAGTTATTATTTTTCTTTGACCTGTGATTCACGACGACCTCACGAATTAACCCGCCCCGCAAACCACTAATACAGTATTTGATTCTGGGGCAGAACTTAACGCCTTAAGTTTTACAAAATAAGTAGTCTATTTCATACTCAATTAAAAAAAATCGGCCTAGTACAAGAATTGCTGGTTATAGCTAGTATATTTGTCGAACTATTTGATTTAACCACAATTGCATTTGGCATTTGGTAATTAAATTTCAAACTGGTCTGCAGGCAGCTGGAATTTGGGAAACACGACTATAAAGCTAATTCGAATTTTATAAAAAAATCAATATACTATTCTGTCTTCACCCATTTTGTACTGGTGGTTCGTTTTCGAACCACCATTTTCAATAATTTTTTTTAAATTGAATAATTTATATTTTTAACTTTATTTTGATGTTATCAGCACTGTTAGACTGTCGTCTATTGATTTGGGTCATTTGCAGATGTATATGTTATTATTATTCGACCATTTTTCAAAATTAAAAAAAGTATATATAAAATCCATGAAATTTATTGAAATGATTACGTTCAATAAGTAAAACCATGTATTTTTCTATTGAAATTATAATTTGAAAAGAATAACAAGGAGTTTTTATACATACGTACAATATTTTTCAGAATGAAGCTCTCCGAGCGATTTCCTGATTTACAGGCATATCGACTCGGAGAGTGCAAAAAATGACATTCGACCGGTTTCGATCGAATGCATATGACACAGCACTCTCATCAGGTGCCGCCGGCCGCTAGTGCTGTGTCATATGCATTCGAGGACGGCACGACCAGGAATGCACCGGCAAGCTGTTACTCAGCCGTATATAAACCAACAAAAATCATTCGTTGCTACGGATAACATTTTAGTCGAATAGCAACTTACTATTACTGACCGCTTATATACCGCAGCAAAGATAAAAAGTTTTAGACAAATTTAAATTATTTTTGGACGGCATATACGGGCTGCACTAACTAATCGAAACTAAATTTAGTCTCGCTCGCAACATATGGCGAGGTGCTTGCCAATCCATAATGCCTAGACAAGCGACTGTCTCTGAAATTTATCCAGGAAGAGCGAAGTCGTCTTGTTACTGGAATGATATCTTTTTCGATTTTCGTTTCGCTACAAAGTTTATATGAAATTCCTAGTGAGAAAAAACGCGAGATTAACAAATTCCAATCATAATAATTGTCCAAATAATCGAAATGTCAGATAAACCATTTCTAAACATCTGCACATTCCACAACCAATTCGAATAAAAAGAAGAAGAAGAAAGTTAATACGCGAACTAGACTAGGACGGTATATTCACCCTATGGAAAAGGTACTATCTCCAAAAATGTTTCAAGATAGTATAAATTAAGAGACGGTATATAAGCGCTCACTGTGATCCGTCCAACATCCCACTTTTTGGCTATAACGCCAATGGTCACGCATAGTAATATATGTAAATGCATGTTGGGACGCAGCCTCCGCATCACACGAAACAGCCGTGGAGCCCTCCGCTGCCGTCCCTGTTCCCATTTAGTGCGGGTACACAAATTATACATACGTACAATATTTTTCAGAATGAAGCTCTCCGAGCGATTTCCTGATTTACAGGCATATCGACTCGGAGAGTGCAAAAAATTACATTCGACCGTTTTCGATCGAATGCATATGACACAGCACTCTCATCAGGTGCCGCCGCTAGTGCGATCCGTAGCAACGAATGATTTTTGTTGGTTTATATACGGCTGAGTAACAGCTTGCCGGTGCATTCCTGGTCGTGCCGTCCTCGAATGCATATGACACAGCACTAGCGGCGGCACCTGATGAGAGTGCTGTGTCATATGCATTCGATCGAAACCGGTCGAATGTCATTTTTTGCACTCTCCGAGTCGATATGCCTGTAAATCAGGAAATCGCTCGGAGAGCTTCATTCTGAAAAATATTGTACGTATGTATAATTTGTGTACCCGCACTAAATGGGAACAGGGACGGCAGCGGAGGGCTCCACGGCTGTTTCGTGTGATGCGGAGGCAGCGTCCCAACATGCATTTATATTACTATGCGTGACCATTGGCGTTATAGCCAAAAAGTGGGATGTTGGACGGATCACAGTAATAGTAAGTTGCTATTCGACTAAAATGTGATCCGTAGCAACGAATGATTTTTGTTGGTTTATATACGGCTGAGTAACAGCTTGCCGGTGCATTCCTGGTCGTGCCGTCCTCGAATGCATATGACACAGCACTAGCGGCCGGCGGCACCTGATGAGAGTGCTGTGTCATATGCATTCGATCGAAACCGTTCGAATGTCATTTTTTGCACTCTCCGAGTCGATATGCCTGTAAATCAGGAAATCGCTCGGAGAGCTTCATTCTGAAAAATATTGTACGTATGTATAATTTGTTTACCCGCACTAAATGGGAACAGGGACGGCAGCGGAGGGCTCCACGGCTGTTTCGTGTGATGCGGAGGCTGCGTCCCAACATGCATTTATATTACTATTACAAGGAGTTTTTAGTTTATGAGCTTCTATATTTGGGTGGTTCGAAAACGAACCGCTGGTACATGGTGTATCTAAATGTTGTTACGTTACTCAACTTTAACAACCAAAATTAATAAAAAATTCTCCTTTTTGCATCCCTTCGAGGAAACCCTGTTATCTTCGTCCTGCCAAATTTTAAGGTATTCGTGACAAAGACTGCAATCATTCTACAAATATCTACCAAATTTAATGTCGATTGGTTGAGAGGTTCGCGAGTTATTTAGTGAACAGTCGAACGGACGGACAAACGGACAGACGGACGGGAAAAAATCGATTTTATGAGTGTTTTTTTTTTATTAAATTTCTAAAAAAAACCTTAAACCCCAAAATAAATATAAAATATAATAAAAACTGTATTTTATTATGTAAACCCCAGATACCATGTCGCTTACTTACCAACGGTTCGTTTTCGCACCACCCCAGAACACAAAAACAACAAATCGAAAAAAAAAATATTTTTTCAGAATCGTCATCAGAGTGTGTTTATAGATAATATATATCAAGGATATCGTCATAAAAAAATTATTTCTGGTACCGGTACAAAATGGGTTAACGAAGCATTCTTTTTGGAACACCCTTTATTATAGAACACTGGACAATAGTCATTAACCATAAAGAGGGTGCTACAAACTCGACATTGTTGCAATGCCCCAACGCCTTGAGGAGCGACAATCAAGCGATAATACTCTGAGACTCAGATCGATTTTCGTCATTTCATTACGAATGGGAAGGGAGAATTTCCCATAATGGGCACAGACAATCTGCCCGAGGTGGCAAATTTCAAGGAGAGGCATATTACTGAAACTTTCCATTGATTTAAAGTTCAGTGAAATACGCATTTCCAGTTCACAAACAGCAGTTTACATAATTAAAAAAAAATAAATAAGATTTCAACATGATGTATGGCAGATTTAAATATGTACTGCCAGTAGGCTTTTCAAAGTTCCCGCCCTATCGACTTCTACAAGTTTCAGTTGCCTTTTTTATTGCTTCCTCTGAACACCGTCCTTAGCCAACGAGCCTAGCCTGCGAACCTACCTATGGTTTCAGTAGATACTTCTGGTGAAAAGATATAATGCGAGTGAGAGAATCGATTGTGGGAGGGGAGTGAACCTGAAGGAGAATTCGCAGCATTGAAGCCAGTGGGCTTATTGTACTATGTGAGAGAGAGAATCAACGTTCTTTGTTGTAAAGTTATGCCTTGCTATTAAGAACTTTAAATCATGTGACCATCATGGGACAGCTTCAGAGGCTGCCTGAACTCAGTGCGATTTCTACTGATTCCCTAAAAAAGGGATTTTTTTTTAAATTCAAAAACTAGCTTTTTGCATTGAGTGAGAAGAATAAAGATTGGCAACAACTTCATTTTAAACGTCTGCTTGCGTGTACCACCATTTATACTAATTAAGTCACGGTCAGCAGTTAAGACAGCTTGCTTATTGGTCTACGATGTGAGGAAATATAGAAAATCAGATTTGTGCTACGGAGCATAATACAAAAAAGAAGTGCAGATAGGAGATCCGCCTCTAGCGTCCAGTCCCACTTCTAATTTTATGCTCGTAATGAGCCGAATCGACGAGATATGCCCCTTGAGGAGTTACCTCAATAGGGGAAAGATTATGGACAAATGGAGAGGTCAAGAAGCACGAGTAAAATGATAGTAACACGACATTGAAGAGCTGTTCGACTATTGGTTTCTCATGATAATGAGAAATGCATTCTTAATCTGTATATTTTTCTAAAATTTATACGAAAGGTTCCCTTTCGGAATGGGAATGCTTCTGTTCTCTTTTCGTCAAATGTGCAAGACTAAACATGAATGCATTAGGAGCGTAAGTAAACACTTCTAATGACCAATGGTGTTCGCTTATGGAAAATTCGCAATTGCAATATTAATTGTTGTTGGTCAACATTATGTACAGCATTTGTCCCTGAAGGATCTGGTCAGCTTAGTGTACACTGTGGCGGGGGGTGCAGGTGTTAGACTTGAGCGATTATGTCTTGTTGTATTGTTGGCTACGGGTATCGGTGGTGGAGGATTTTGGGTGCTGGGGTCAGGATTGGCCGGAGACGGTGGTGGACCATTAGCTTGTGAGCTAGGGCCTGGGGTGGCTGGGGGCCGACCCGCGTGCAGACACCCTGGAGCAACAAATGACAACTTGTCATAATGTCTCATTTTTCTTAAGCCTGAGCAGTAGAAATGACACCATTCTCCGCAGCAGGTACACCTCAAGGACCTGGCGTTCCCGAAGATACGTCGGTTGCATACACAGCAGATGTAGATTTCGGGACCTGGATTGGTCTCGATGCCGGCGCGGATTAAGAAAATTGAGACCAACCGCGCTGAGATGAAATGCTCCCAATTTGACGAAAAAACACATAGAACATGTCCACACACATACACAGACATACACATCCCTCCTGCATCGAACCTTCATGGTTCTTGCCATGGAGGGGTTTTTTGGCAACTCTTGGCCGTTTCGGTTTTGGATGAAACGGGTGTGGTCCGCCCCGGAGAGGCTCGAAAAACCCGTGTGGCAGCGAGCTGCCACCGGGAATGGTTGCACGTAGGACCACAGTTTTTGGTGGTTTGCCTTTTCTACCTGTCGCTCGGGCGCTCTTTGTTCTTTGTTTTCATTTGGTCCAGTAGTCATTTCAACTCGGCTTAACTGAGTTATCTGGGCATACTTTTTAATACAAGCATATAGCGCAATGGTAGCGTGTACGACTCACGCCCGTGAGGTCCTGTGTTCGAATCCCTGTTTTTTTCTGTTTTGCTCTTTTACACTTTTTAATTATTTATTAGTTTAGTTCTTGAATTAAAATGAATTGTGTTTGCGAGCAATTTTACAAAGTCCAAATTGACAATTGAAGTTTTTATTGTTTATAGTGCAAATTTAATTTTAATGATATTGTTACATCATAAATAGAATAATTTTAAGAGAATGTGATATTTTCACCTTTTACCTATAGAGGAAATTGGGGTAAAAAACTATAGGTCTGGCCAGACCTATGTGCCGACAGAATTGTTTTAAAATACTAAACTAATGTTTAAAAGAAGATATTTTGATAAATTTCCTTATTAATATATTTTGGTTTCATTTCTTTACGATCTGCTAGAGTTTACACTCGATTGATTTATTAGTCACTTACGTACGCATAGTAAGTAAAGTGCTGCCGAGAAGCCAAGTTCCGGGACAAAAGTTTCTGTGAGGCAAAAAAAAATAAAAATAAATACGATTGACATTTATCAAAACATACAAACGCAAAATTTTCGCACAATATTAAATTTCATAATTTGTATTAAATATATACATGAGATTTAATATTAAATTCATCATTTTATGATTCATTTACTCGTTCGCTTTATCGGTAAAAGTGGTTTCATGAATCGGTTTAGTGACAAATCATAAATTTGTTTGAAAAGTTTTTGGTGGTTTGCATTTTCTACCTGCCGCTCGGGCGGTCTTGGTTCTTTGTTTTCATTTAGTCCAGTAGTCTGTATAACGGCCAGTTCGGACACATATATGTTCATTTTTGCTTTGGCGACATTTTTGAAATTTCAATGAATTGAATTATTTTTTCAAATCATTGAAATTTGAAAAATGCCGCGCAAACGGATATTTTTGTGTCGACATCAGCTGTGATCCGGCCCGAAATTTCAATTGGGTAACGCCGATTTTGGCGGGATTGGAACCGGCGGGTGCCTGAGCGGTTTTCTCCGAACCGATTGACGTGGAGTCTGATTGTAGCCGCGAAGAAGGGAGGTCGACCGTGGTGCAGAAAGCCGGCCCGATCGTTCGTTTTTGATAAATTTTACATACGAAAATTCTTCCTAAATCACGTGCGTGATGAAGTGAATTGGATGGGAGGAATTAAAGTAAGATAAGTGATCTATGTGGTGTTATCTTGGATTGTGGGTGCTGTTCTTCTGTTCTCCTGTGAGAATAAGCATGCCACGGGCTGCATAGTCGCAGGAAACAAATATTTAACCATGTGCTCCACCTAAATTTTCCAAATTCCCCGTCACCCGTCCTAGGTGTGTTAGCGGAATGAGGTAAATCACCTCCTCCGGAATTTCGGTAAGGGGGGGACGCTTCAAATTTTTGTACGGCCCGCGCGCTTCATGGTAGGGTATCTTAATTTTGATTTCACGGGTGAAGACGGCCGAGGTCTACTGCCATCTTGGCCTCGGAGCGCCAAAAATGGCGACTGAACTGACAGATTCCAGGGTTCCCTTTTTTTTGAGTTATCATTTTTCTTCATTTCCGCGTGTGTTGTGATTTTAAAGACACGAGAATCACGTGATAATATGCGTGGACAGCGACAATGAGGCGGCAGAAATCCACGCACCCCTCCGAGTCTAAGCGTAGCAGCCAGCTCGTGCCGCCGCCCCGTTCTCATTGAAGGAGTCATCTTCATCTTCGACCTTCAAGGTCAGCTCCGTCCCTGTGGTCCATTACATATTTGTCGCCCAACAAATGGAGCCACCTTTTAGTCCGGAAAAGGACTGAACTTGATTTTTCATTACAGAGGTTACTGAAAGGTGATGCACGCTACTCCCTTGAAGACTCTGTTCTTTCCTCGAATACTGTTTAAGCGAATGTCATCAGTCTCGTCAGCTACAGACATGTTCTGTGCAACAATAATGTGGAGCAACCAGAAAGTGGGTCGCACTCGATTCGAAGTAGAACAAATTAATGCTTATTAATTTCGATTGCACTTTTGTATTTTAATTGTGCATTATTGTTTCGATTTATTGTTTATAATTCTTAAGGTATTTAAGTAAAAATTGTAAACTGTATTAGTTCAGTTCGGAAAAATATTTTTTTAAATTTTAACGTTGCAGTCGCGTTTTATTTCTTCTCTCGTTCGTAGCGTGTCTAGTTCACCAGGCTAGGCAGCTAACGAGATTAAAGTAATTAGTTTTCGTCCGAACATAGTCGTCCGTCGAGTCGGATGCACCGCGCGCCGCGTTAATATTTTTTAATTGCGTTTTACTGTAATGTTAAGGAGAATTAGTACTCCTTGTAAGTACAACGCGTTATCGTGTGTGTGTACTCTTATTTGCTCGCCAACGTCGGGTTTTTTGTGTCCGTTAGTGCTGCTGAGTTGTTATGTGTGTGGTGGATGAATCAGGAAGTGAAGCTGTCTTGACCAACCAGGAGGAAACTGCGGTACTTTAAAATCCAAGGAAGTTTGGAGAAGGAAAAAAAAAACTAGGGGGCTTCGCCCCCTGCTCGCTTCGCTCGTCAACCCCCGGGGCCGATGCTAATTTCGGGCGCGGCCGAAATTTGGATACCCTTCGCTTGGGCTAAAAGTTTTTTCGGGCGTACCTATGACTGTATTTAATCCCCCTCCTCATTCTTTTTCTTCCGTCTTGACAAAAGTTTTGGGCTTGGTTGAAATAATTGGGCAGATAAAAATATTTACTCGGAAATTTTATTGGGGTTGCGGGGGCATGACCCCACAGTACGATTCCATTCGTTTTTAACTTTTTTGATGTTTGGTAAAGACACATTAATTCAAGGTTTTGTGAAATTGGTGCAACAAATGTTTCTTAGAAGAACCAAAATGGGGGTTGGGTTTGTATGGCCACCCTATGACCCCATGGTCAGATTTGATCAATTCTTACATATGTTCTGTGTCGACAATAGAAATACATTTGTATGAAATTTGGTTGAAATTGGTGAACAAATAAAAAAGTTTTTCTTAGAAGAACCTAATTTGGGGGGGTTAACTTTGTATGGCAGCCCCATGACCCCATGGTCCGACTTGATCCATTCTTGCATATATTTTGTGTTATCTATAGAAACACATTTGTGTGAAATTTGGTTGAAATTGGTACACAAATAAAAAAGTTTTTCTTAGAAGAACCTAATTTGGGGGGTTAACTTTGTATGGCAGCCCCATGACCCCATGGTCCGATTTGATCCATTCTTGCATATCTTTTGTGTCATCAAGAGAAACACGTTTGTGTGTAATTTTGTGGAAATTGGCGCACAAATAAAAAAGTTTTTCTTAGAAGAATCTAATTTGGGGGGTTGGATTTGTATGGCAGCCCCATGACCCAATGCTCCGATTTTATCCATTCTTACATATGTTCTGTGTCAACAATAGAAATACATTTGTATGAAATTTGGTTGAAATTGGTGAACAAATAAAAAAGTTTTTCTTAGAAGAACCTAATTTGGGGGGTTAACTTTGTATGGCAGCCCCATGACCCCATGGTCCGATTTGATCCATTCTTGCATATATTTTGTGTTATATATAGAAACACATTTGTGTGAAATTTGGTTGAAATTGGTACACAAATAAAAAAGTTTTTCTTAGAAGAACTCAAATTGGGGAGCTAGGTTTGTATGGCAGCCCCATGCCCCAGTGATCCAATTTGGGTGAATCAAACATACAAACAGCCTGCAACAATAAGAAGCACGTGTGCAAAATTTCAGCTCCGTAGCTTTTATAGTGGCCGAGAAAAACGCGCTGATACAGACGGAGAGACGGACAGACAGACAGACGGACATCGCCCAATCGATTCATCTCGTCTTGCTGATCATATATGTATACTTTGTATATTATTTTTATATTTTTATGCTTCCTTCAAGGCGTTACAAACTTCATGACAAAGTTAATATACTCTTTCACTCTATGAGCGAAGGGTATAAAAATAAGTAAGTCATACATTTTTTTTCTATTGTTTGTGTAAACATTATTTGCCGTGTCGTATCGGTTGTTTTAGGGAGGTTTTAGTACTCCGCTTGGTTTAATATCGGTGTTAAATTTGCCGTGTCGTATCGGTTGTTTTAGTACTCCGCTTCGTTTAATATCGGTGTTAAACATTATTTGCCGTGTCGTATCAGTTGTTTTACGGAGGTTTTAGTACTCCGCTTGGTTTAATATCGGTGTTAAATTTGCCGTGTCGTATCGGTTGTGTTACGGAGGTTTTAGTACTCCGCTTCGTTTAATATCGGTGTTAAATATTATTTACCGTGTCGTATCGGTTGTTTTACGGAGGTTTTAGTACTCCGCTTCGTTTGATGTCGGTGTTAAACATTATTTGCCGTGTCGTATCGGTTGTTTTACGGAGGTTTTAGTACTCCGCTTCGCTTAAATATCGGTGTTAAACATTATTTACCGTGTCGTATCGGTTGTTTTACGGAGGTTTTAGTACTCCGCTTCGTTTGATATCGGTGTTAAACATTATTTGCCGTGTCGTATCCGTTGTTTTACGGAGGTTTTAGTACTCCGCTTCGCTTAAATATCGGTGTTAAACATTATTTACCGTGTCGTATCGGTTGTTTTACGGAGGTTTTAGTACTCCGCTTCGTTTGATATCGGTGTTATTTTCTGCGTTGGTAACTTGTATCTTATCTCGATATGATGGAGATTCAAGAAATAATCGAGAACCAACAGAAAAGGGTCCTCAAAATTGAGGAAATAAGAAAAGGACTATTAAAACTCAATCAGGAGAAAAGATCCTTAGAGAAGTTTGAGTCAGCTTGGCAGGAAATCAACAGAAATTATGTTGATTTTATGGTTGACCACAATACACTCCTATCAAAACCTATTCCAGAAAATCTTGTCTATTTCAAAGAGGACAAAATATTATTAATGGACGAGGTATATGAAAAGGCGAAAGCGCTAATAATTAGAGTACACCCCAGCAACTTCAAGGGAGGCCCATCAAACCAAATCAGCGCACAGAAACAAGTGCAACCCCAAATGCTTCTGAATAATGGAAATTCCCAGGAGACAGTAGCAACAGTAGCCACACCTACAGTGGACCCTTCACGGTCAATGATTACCGGCAACGGTACTGAATTATTGCAGAATCCTCGCAGCAGTGACCAGAAAGGTAGAGGAGCCCCTACTTCAGTCGGTACCTCGCCACCAACCATGAGTCAGGATAATTTGGGTACTAACATCGCGGCTGGATTCGGTGGCAGTATTCCCATAACTAACACTATCACGGGTCTCCAAGCTCCCCCTATCAGGAATAATAACACGGAATGGGAGACGAATTACACAACCACATTTTCCGGCAACTGGGGTGCATTAAGAGTCAATGAACAGGGCCTTCCTCACTCGGGTGGTGGTCAACGGGGACCAAACTTTCAGAATTCGTGGAATCGAGGGTATCGACCCAGGCCAAATCCACCAGTGCCAGAGATTCCATCTTTTAGTGGGGACATAAGTCAGTTTGAGTCGTTCCGCTGTATATTTAATTCCGTGTACGATGGAACCGATATTGGGTGGTCGGAACGCTTAATAATGCTGCAAAGTAAACTTCGTGGGGATGCAAAACGAGTGATTGAGCATCTTGGTGTCTATGGAGAGAACTATGCACAGGCTTGGGAACTGCTCGACATAAGATACAGTAATCGTCGAGCGCTTGTGGATAAGGAAATCCAGACTCTGCTGGATTTGCCTCAAATTACACAGAAGGATTCGCGGACTTTAGGTAAAGCTCTGGATATCATGAGGTCAGTAATCCAGAACTTGCGGAAATCCGGTTTCAATGCTGATGAAGGTGTACCTTTTATTCCATTTATTCTTGTTAGAAAGATGGATGCTTCGACGCGTCGGGATTTTGACTCATCTTTAAAAAATCCAAAGGCGCCAGTCTTAATTTCAGACATTGATCTCTTCCTCGAAAATCGCTATGTCGTAATGACACCTAGTTGGTACGGATTATCAGGAATTGAGAAGCAATATGAACACATCAACAAAAAGAAGGCGCACAAGGAGATAACTCTACTAGCGAATACCTCTGGAGAACAGCGAAAATGGCAATGTTTTATTTGTATGGGAGAACATAATGCATCAAAATGTTCCAAACTTCTCGAGTCGAATGATAAGGAGAAGGTACTACGCCATTATAGGTTGTGCATTTATTGTGCGTCTCATAAGTACAAAAAGGGTGAAATGTGCAACAGGCGAAAGCAATTAGAATGTGAAATTTGCAAGGAGCAACATTTGACATTACTGCACCCTTGTAAGCCAAAAATTGAAAAAGCTGAAGAGATCCGTAGCATATCACACCATGCTGAAAATTCTACCGCACCTCCTTCCTCCGGCACAGTTCTTCCTACAGCCCTTGCTAAAATAAAAGCAAGAGATGGGCGTACAATCGCAGTACGATGCTTAGTAGATCAAGGCAGCCAAAGCTGTTACATTACAGAGGAACTATTCCAAAGGCTACGGTTAAGTAAAAAGAAGACAAATATAGAAGTGTCTGGTGTTGGTGGGATTTCAGCGGGCGTTGTATCTTCTGTAGTCAATTTAGTAATCCAACTTGAGGATGGATGTTAAATTACTACAAAAGCATTGGTAGTAAAACGTGTGACCAAAGGGTGCCTCCCACGATTACCTCAGAGAATTAAGTCAATTTTGGGTAATAAAAAATTTGCCGACCCTGCCATTCAGTTTTCTTCACAGATACCAATTCTGCTCGGATCAAATGTTCTTCCTAAACTATTTCTAAATGGCGTAGAAGTTATTGATAATTTCCTGTGTCAGAACACCAAGCTGGGGTGGGTAGTGTCCGGTCAATCAGAAGGCTCCCTCACTAAATATTCTTCTTCGCATGTGTCACTGATGGAATTTTCTCAGGGGTTGCAAGCATTTTGGGATATGCCGCTAAGTCGAGAAGATGCTGGCACTATGGAAGATACTGCCTGCGAACAACTTTACGTAGAAAAACACTATCGGTCGGAAATTGGACGGTACGTAGTTCCCACGCCATGGCGCCTAAATGGTGACACATTAGGTAACTCGTATCATCAAGCGGTGCAGTTTTATTTAGGTCAAGAACGACGTTGGATTAAAAATGCAGAATTGAAAGAAATGTCTGATGGTTTCATGAAGGAATACCTATCAATGGAGTATATGGCTCCAGTACCAAAAGAACTACAATCTGACACCAGTGGAAATGTTTTTTACATACCATATCTGAGTGTAATTCGCCATGGAGCAACATCAACGAAGCTTAGAAATGTGTTCAATGCATCTAGTCCCTCTGCAAATGGTGTTAGTCTAAATCAGCTTATTCACTCAGGTCCTAAATTACAGAATCATATTTTCGATATTATAGCCAGAATCCGCAAGTTTGAGTATGTGTTTTCTGCCGATATCACTAAAATGTATCGACAGATCCTTTTAAGACCTGAAGATCAAATAAAACTACGAATTCTCTGGCGTGCAGACCCAGATGAGCCAATTGAGGAATACTACCTCAAGACAATTACGTACGGGTTAGACTGCGCACCATGGCAAGCCATCAGAACACTACATCAAGTTGCAGACGACAATGCTAAAGATGAAGATACTAAATGGATAATAAAGAACGCCTTTTATATGGACGATCTTTTGTACGGAGCAACTAACATAGAAGCTGCTCAAAATATCGTTCAGAAAATAAAAAACACGTTAGAAAAGGGGAAACTTCCTTTAACAAAGTGGGCGTCCAACCAGGCAGCTGTACTAGAATCTATTGATAAAGAGCATCGGATTGATTCATTTGTTGACATAGAGAAAGCGGCTGCAGATATCAAGGTTCTTGGGCTCCATTACAGTCCTCGGGATGATTGGTTTATGTATTGTATCCAACCTCTGCCGAAAATAAAGTATACCAAAAGGAAAGTACTAAGTGTGACAGCATCATTGTATGACCCAATTGGCTGGCTGTTGCCTGCCATCATGAATTTGCGAGTGGAGATTCAAAAATTATGGGAAGAAGGATATGATTGGGACAAGGAAATTGAAGAAAATTCTCGAACCAAGCTGGAAAAATTATTTTCTACATTGGGATGTCTAAGTACCATTAGGGATCCCAGATGGTCCGGCTATTGTTCAGATGAAGACATTACAGAGTTGATTGGCTTCAGTGACGCCTCTGCAGATGGATATGCCGCAGTGATATACAGCAGAGTCAAAAAAGGAGAGAGTTATAGCATTACGTTAATAGCTGCCAGGGGACGCGTCACTCCTCTGAAAACACGGAAAACCCTAAACACTGGCGCTTCTACTATTACTATACCAACAAACTAGTAAGGAAAAGAGTAAAGAGTATCCGAAAGTTTATTCATCCTTCAGATATGCATCATGTGATGTCGCAGGATAATCCTGCTGATTGCGCTTCACGAGGTATTTCGCCCATTAAACTTATTTCTCATGAGCTTTGGTTTAAAGGACCTGCATTTCTGCAAGGTAAACTCCCACTAACTCCCATGAACACCGCAAGCGAAACATCAATCTCTTTATTTTATTTTATTTTATTTTTATTTTATTTTATCGCTGAAAATCTTCAAGAAATTTCCGTAGATTTTATATCACGAGCCTCTTCACTTTCTCGTCTCATCAATACGGTGGCCAGATGTCTAAGATGGAAAAATCGGCACAGTGGGCCATTCTCAGTTGAAGAATTACATCAAGCTGAAATGGCTATAATACGGTATGAGCAAAATAGACTTTTTAGTAAGCAGTTAAAGAACATCAGAAAGGGTATGCCTGTGGAAAAGAACCACTGGCTTTCATCGCTTAGTCCGTTCTTCGATCCTAAAACCGGAATACTTCGGGTAGGTGGCAGGCTGGAAAATGCTCAAGTTCCAATCGAACAGCGGCATCCAATAAGTCTAGGGAAGTCACATTTGACTTATCTCATAATAATTAAAACGCATAATGAGAATCAACACTGTGGGGTAGGTCTCACCATGACGCTTGTACGAGAAGTGTTCTATATTCCCGCATTACGTCAACAAGTAAAAAAATGGATCAGAGTTTGTGTAAAATGTATCAGAATGCGGGGACAGACTGTGACACCAGCTATGGCATCACTACCTAGCGAAAGAGTTACTCCTTCTCAAGTGTTTGAGAATGTAAGAACCGATTTGTGTGGCCCTTTCGAAATAAAATCGAGCCCTTTAAGGAATGCAAAGCCTGTAAAAGTTTACATTGTTGTTTTTGTGTGTATGTCAACAAAAGCTCTGCATCTAGAAATCTGTAGTGATTTAAGTACGAATGGATTACTTGCAGCATTTCAAAGATTTGTTAGCAGACGTGGACAGCCGCGGACAGTCCGTTCCGACAATGGAACCAATTTAGTTGGCGCGGCAAAAGTGCTAAGAGAGGCATGGCAACAATTTATATTAGGATGTGAAAAATATATGTCTCAGCAGCGAATAGTGTGGCATCACAACCCTCCGAGAGCAAGTCATTTCGGAGGTTTATTTGAAGCTGCCGTAGGTAGTTTGAAGCGCTATATTAAAAAAATGCAATCTATTTCAAATCTTTCGTATGAAGATTTCCACACTGCAATATGTATGTGAAAAGCCATACTAAACAGTCGACCGTTGTATCCCCTGGCAGAGAACACAAGTATTAATACCAGCTCATTTTTTAATTCAGCGGAACTTACTCACTCCACCTATGGGCAGGGGTCTCGGATCGAAAGAAAATCTCCCTGTCACTAGACGATGGCTCCAAATTCAGGAGCTTCAGATGAGTTTCTGGAAAAAATTCGAAACCGATTATCTAGTCCATTTCCAGAAAAGATACAAATGGAAAAATCCTGACCGTCAATTAAGTATTGGGGACTTGGTGCTCATTAAAGAAAACGGTCATAGCCCGTTAACCTGGAAAACTGGTCGTGTGTCCGACACTGTTCCTGACAGTAAAGGAGTGATCAGACAAGTTAAACTGAAGATTGTTGGTCGGGAAAATGTTCATAGAGCTGTACATCAGCTAGTTCCTCTGCTTCCAGAAGAAAAGGAAAAACCAAAAACCGAAGCAGAAATAAATCCTGCTTTGTCCCAACCTCACCGTATGACTAGAAGTAAAACAAAGAAATTGGGAATTTCAGTGGGTCATGTAGCGACCCTCTTTCTTCTATGTTTGTTGCCTGCAAAAACTGTTTCTAAAACTTTCGAGCCAATCTTTGAAACAAGTCTAGTAGAGCTCGGTATGGGACAAGTAAAGGCTTTCGACTTGAAATTCACCGTTGCTACAACAGTTAACTGCTGATTTAGATCTTATTTCCTATCAATTGGAAAGGTTTTCCAAGCTTTGCCAACAACAGAAAAATAACAATATTCGAGAGCATTGTCTTGCAATGAAAAACGATAACGAAATTTTAGCAGAAAACGTTAGCCAAGATCTGAAATCCTCGTACGATGTAGAACGACTCAGGCAAGCTCGTGCTCTATCAATTCTGGTCAGTACCGCGTTCAAAGTAGGTGCTAAATATTTACCAGCGTTATTCACTACCGGAGCAGTTACCTATTTAAGTTATAGGGACATTGCTGTGAGACAAGAACTCAACGCCATGAAAAAACATCAAGCCAAAATCGCAACCCTTAGCATATCACTAATATTGAATATGATCAAGTTGAAGGGCAAGTTAATAAAATCATGGAGCAGCAGGAGATTTCAATGCTTAAACAGGAACTATCAGAATATTCGGTTGGAGTTAAATCCTTTATTGGAGAGATTGTCAGCAAACATCAGCATCTTCATATGATACGACCTTTAAGGGAGTTATCTGATTATGTTAAACGGGTAAGTAAAGAGGTAGCCGGAGTAGGACTTCCGGAATTGGACCAGCCAGAGGATATTTTTTCGGTTCAACCATCCATTGCGAGAGAGCAGAAGGCTTTGGTAAATATTCAATTTTCGATCCCTTTGGCCTACACGGAAAAATTTCATCATGTAGCCGTCATTTCTGTTCCAGGCTTAAACAATCAAACATGGGAACATGGGATCTTGGTATTGATTTACCGTTGCGTTTACTTTTCACTAATCCCGGAAAAAACTAAGTATTTCTTTGCAGAAGACGCCATCGAGATTCTTCCTGGATTTTTCTCAACTGAACTCATTCGGTCGGGACCCTCTTGCATTTTGGATATCGTCAGCGGAAAAAAGGTAGGGCTAGAATGGAGCAACGAAGATTTTTTCTCCTATCTGAAGCCTAATGTCGGGGTGGTTTTCAAGGGTCGGTCGGAGAGTATACCAATCCTCTGCAATAAAACTCAGATAGAAATTCGGTTTGCAGTTTCATTCGTTGAATTGAACCAGTGTTCCCTGGATATATCATTGTTAAACATTAAGGAAATATCACAAAATGCGACGGTCAACTGGACGAGAAAGTTTGAAATTGTAACTCCTCGGTATTTTACGCATCAAAAATTGAACATCAGTACTCCTCAAGTAGACATTCACACTCTGAAGTCATTAAAGCAAGCGTTGGGAGAAGAAATATGGGAGCAGACTGATTTTAAACAATACATTCCACACGGATGTGTTGGGGGTGGAGCAGGCGCGCACAGTGGATTTACGGGGCCCGGGGCTACATTGAGAAAAAGAACATTTGTCCCTGGAAACTCTATAAATGTTGTTCCTACTACAGGATGCCAGGATGCTGGTACCTGAGAGAGCGGCATTAGGGTAGATAGATAGGACGCTCGTCTTCGAATCATAGGTTCGCGGGATCGAATCGCATTGTAGGCGCAGGTAATTTTCTATGCTTAAACATCACTAACCCCTATAGAGGTCAATGCGCTGCGTGAGCATTTTTATTAAAAAAAAAAATAATTGATGAAATCATTAATTTAATAAACGTTACAACAAGAACGCTATTCTCAATGTAAGAATGCAAAGCGCCAAAGTAGCTCTTAGCAAAGTTATTTTAAGTACGATGTTCTTAATTTTAGTAGAAAAACTCTAACGTCAAAATCATGTTTCAAAATACTTGGTTTAAGATCGATCCACACTTTTTAGTCATCAGTCGCAGTCACAGTAATTTCTCATACAAATTGACAGATTGTCAGTCGATCAATTAACTTGTATTGAAAATAACGGTGACTGACGACTGAAAAGTGTGGATCGACCTTTAAAAGTGTTTTCGATTGATTTCACTCTACTTTTTTTCATAGTGTAGGGGGCCCACTCAAGAAGTTGGCGGGAGTGCCCAGAGTGAAGTTGTTCCGTCACTGCTGATGGCATTGCGAAAATCAAAATTCTTGTCTCTTCATAAACGTTACTAAGACCGAGTGTGCACTGATCCAAAAGGGCTTCCATCGTTTTCAGTTTCTTGGTTAACACTTTCTCTATAAAACACTCAGATTTTAAGAGAAGGCCGATTAATTAGATAAATTTCGGCAGAGTATATATCAAGATCAGTGCCAATTTTAGATTTAGTAATTTTAATCATCATCCATGGTGTTTTTGGAACTCACGAGCTTGTGACGGACTATGATCTCACTCAGATGTTAAACGAGTACCCATTTATGGGGATAAATAACACTGCTGAGCGTGATGCTGATCTCATTACCTCAACAAAAAGCAGATAAGATCTTGGAAATAGGATGTCACTAACACATCCTGCGGCCTTAGTCCAATGCTGGATTGTCGCGCCTGTTATTTTAATTTTAATTGAAAAAAGTAGGTGAAGGGAAATCCTATAGGGTCCTAGAAATGCTTTGAATAACGCAAAACAATATAAATAGAGATTTAAATAAAATTTATCTGACATCAATTCGTGTAATAATTTTGCAGACGTATGCGCACTACGAGACCACTGTCCTTGCGGGGCCCTCTCCAACGCGGGGCCCGGGGCAAATTGCCCCTTTTGCCCCACCCTCTGTGCGCGCCTGGGGTGGAGTAATCGTTGGGATCATACTTGTTACAGTAATTGTTTGCCATACAAGAAGGCGATTAAGATCCAACAAAGATACTTCCAGGTTCGTTAGTCACCTGACTGAAGCCGACAAGAGCCCTGGAAGATGTGAGAGGTACAAGTACAGGAGAGTGTAAGTGTTACCCCTGTAACTGCGGATTCCACCGTTTAAAAAAATAATGTCTTACATTGGATTAACTTTCATTTTCTTTCTCTTTTCTAATACTATCAAATTACTTTGCCTAATTGACTCATCTACAACTTATATCATATTTCAATTAAATTCACATCTGTTCTTTTTCTTTCCTCCTCATAACGCTGTCAATGCAGTTAAATGCATTTATGTATGCAACATGAAAAAAAATATAAATAAAGACCGTATCGTGAATTGTGCAAGGCACACAATTAGTACTCCTTGTAAGTACAACGCGTAATCGTGTGTGTGTATTCTTATTTGCTCGCCAACGTCGGGTTTTTTGTGTCCGTTAGTGCTGCTGAGTTGTTATGTGTGTGGTTGTTGAATTGAGAACATAGCACAATGAAATATATTGTAATAATATTGTACTTCCTTTAACTTTGTTCTACTACTATATTTTTCTAATGTTGTACTACCTTTATCTCTTTGCAATAAACAAGTCTTGTCGACTATAGCTTTGAACTGTTCGGACGTGTTAATTTATTTCTCCGTGCTAAAACAACAGGTTATGGGCCCCTTGATCACAATAGCTACAGAAATTTAAAACACAATTGATTAAAAAAATAGAAATATATTTTTTTGGAATCCGATTAGCCGATAATACGCGCGATTAGTTTCGATTTAATATTTGCGAAATTCAGTGCGTGCGAGCGATGTCGAATAATAGTCAAATCGGAAGCAACGCGGTCGAAAAATTGCGTGGGCGCGAGAATTATATCGTGTGGAGTCGACAAGCAAAATCATACCTGATTATTAGAAATTTGTGGAATTACGTGAAAGCCCCTTTAGCCCCAGATGCAAAAGCTGAAAAACAAAATGAAGCTGAAAAGGCTCTTGCCGAAATTACGCTGCTAATTGAGCCATATAATTTTGGTCATATTGCTTCTTGCGAAAGTGCGTATAACGCATGGAAATGCTTGGCGAATGCATTTGAATCGACGGGCTTGACGCGAAAAGTGGAACTATTACAAAGTTTAGTGCAAATGAAATTGACAGACCATGATTCGATGAAGGACTATGTGAACGAATTTGTTATGACGGCGTTTTTGTGTAAAGGAGCTGGCTTTAAATTAGACGAAGACCTTTTGGCATCCCTTCTATTAGCTGGCTTACCTGAAGAGTGCAGCCCCCTGGTACTGGCAATTGAAAATCAAAAGGAAAAATTGACAGTTGACGCAGTAAAAACACACACTTTTACAAGATAAAAAGTTTGACAAGGCTAATAATAGTGGTGGTGAATTGTTTTCGAAGTCCACTAATAAAAAATTTCGGTGCCATTTCTGTAAAAAACCGGGACACTTCGCAGCAAATTGCTATCTAAAGAAAAATAAAGACAAGCACAATAACAAAACTGACAATGTTCTGTATGCCGCGCTTTTGGCGTCAAAGTCGAATCCGATAGAGTGGTTTATTGATTCGGGTGCTTCCTCCCACCTAACAATGAACGAGCATCTACTACAAAATAAGCGTCCGTGTTATGATGGAGAAATTACCTGTGCCAACAATGATAAATTAAAAATAGATTGTGCTGGTGACATTCCTTTATTCGTCAAAAATGGTAAAACAAAGCAACGGACCCTTCTGAAAAATGTAAAATTCGTTCCAAATATCTGTGCCAATTTGTTATCAGTGAGCCAAATGGCTAAAAACGGCAATCGAATCCTATTTGAAAACGATAAGTGTAAAATTTTTGGCTCGGACGGTAAAATTGTAGCTACTGCGGCACTTGTGAATAATTTGTATAGACTCAACTGTGAAGATAAAGTCAAAACTAATAGTATTTTGCTAGCGGCAGATACTGAAACATGGCATCGCAGAATGGGTCATATCTGCAACGAGAACTTGGTTAAAGTTAAAAATTCCGCTCTTGGTGTAAATTTCAAAGGAAAAAGTGAAGCAAACTGCATAATATGTCCTAAAGGAAAACAATCGAGGCATCCGTTTAAAGACGTTGGAACGCGCGCAATGAAACCTCTTGAACTTATTCATTCAGATGTATGCGGCCCACTTAATGTACAATCGAAATCAGGTTGCAAATACCTTGTTACTTTCGTTGATGACTTTAGTAGACACGTCACCGTTGTGCCTATTAAGAACAAATCTCAAGTCTTCTCAGAGTTCGTGAAATATAAAAATCTCGTTGAAAACCAACAGTCGACCAAAATTAAAGTGTTGAGAACAGATAATGGCACAGAATATTGTAATTCGCAATTCGTTAAATTGTGTGAACAGTTCGGAATTGAGCATCAAAAAAGCGCACCTTACGTACACGAGCAGCACGGTGTGGCGGAAAGAATAAATCGCACACTACTGGAGCGAATAAGATGCATGTTATTTGATTCAAAGTTGAAATTCAATTTTTGGGCTGAAGCGGCAACGACGGCAGCATATTTATTAAATAGGACACCGTGCAGAAACCACAAAACCCAAACTCCACATGAATTATGGACAGGCAAGAAACCAAACCTATCACACCTAAGAGTGTTCGGCTGCGAAGCGATGGTCCATATTCCAAAGGATACAAGGAATAAACTTGATCCCAAATCTGTTGAATGCATTTTCCTTGGTTACAGTGCAGTATCAAAGGCTTATCGACTCTACAACAAAAGTACTGGTAAGATTCTTATTAGTCGCGACGTTACGTTTTTTGAATCAAAAGCTCATTCTAACGAATCGAAAAACAATGAATCCTCCATTTACGAGTACTCTTCGGAAGCAGAAAATGACAATTTGAATTCAGAGGGGCGGTACTACTTTGGAGTTGAATCCGAAATTGTCAATTGGAATGCGGAGGAGGACGACCTGAAAGAGAAGAAGACTCACGATTCCAGCGATGTCCCGACAGTAGGTCAAAATGACATATAGGAAGCAGCAGTCGCGAATGCCGATACTGTTCCAGTCGTAGTAGTACCTGAAATGGAAGAATCGGCTGAAACACCAAGCACTAATGACGATTTGCCTCTAAACGAGAGCATAGAGTCTTTGTATGATGATCCGATTGGGGACGAGACATTTAGCATCGATGATGACGAAGTAGAAACAACAATGCTGAACGAAAGTATTGCAGAAAGTGTTGGCTTGCGCCACAGTTCGCGTAACCACAATAATACGCAGCCAAATTATAAGCCACCAAAGTATAGCTTCTATGCTGTTCAGCAGGCTCACGAGGACCCGATCTCCGTGGAAGAAGCGTTGTCGAGACCCGATTCGCAGTTATGGAAAGCAGCGATGAATGAAGAAATCAACGCATTGAAAATCAATGAAACGTGGATATTGACCGACCTACCCATGGAGAGGAAATGTATTCCAAGCAAATGGGTCTTCAAAATGAAAAAAGACACTACTGGAAACGTAATCAAATACAAAGCTCGACTTGTAGTAAAAGGCTGCTCTCAAAAGCAAGGAATTGATTTCAAGGAGACGTTTGCTCCAGTGGTTAGATATACTACCATACGATATCTAATTGCATTATCAGCTAAGCTTGATTTGAATATATATCAGTTAGATGCCGTGACAGCATTTTTGAATGGTGACCTGTCCGAAGATATTTACATGAAACAACCGCAAATGTTCGACGACGGATCTGGGCGTGTATGTAAACTTCGCAAATCGTTATATGGTCTGAAGCAATCTGGTCGCGCTTGGAACCAAAAATTGAACTCTGTTTTATTGAAGCATGGATTGAGAAGGAATGAAGCGGATCAATGTGTTTACCATCGCCGTCAAGATTCAGCAATACTGATAGTAGCGATATATGTCGATGATGTGTTGATCTTCACGAACGACGAAAAATGGGCAGACGATCTAAAGGCGGAACTATCCAGAAATTTTCAAATGAAGGACCTGGGTGAAGCATCTTCGGTATTGGGACTTCATATAACTCGTGACAGGCGTGAAGGGACGATTATGATTGATCAAAAATACTTCTTAATGGAGGTATTAAGTCGATTCGGGATGCGCAATTCTAATCCAGTGGCAACAGTACTTGATCCAAACCAGCAGTTGTCGGGAAGCCATTGTCCAACCACCACCGAGGAACGCATCGAAATGTCTCAGGTACCATATATGCAGTTAATTGGATGTCTTTTATTTGCAGCGCAAGTTTCAAGGCCGGACATATGTTTCGCAGTCAATCTGCTTAGTAGATATAGTTCGAATCCAGGGAAAGCTCATTGGGCAGCAGCTAAGCGAGTACTTCGCTATCTTAGAGGAACCTTGGATAAAAAGCTGGTTTATACAAGCACGCCTACCGAAATAGAGGGTTTTTGTGATGCTGACTGGGCAAGCGACTTGGATGAGAGGAGATCAACCACTGGATATGTTTTTGTCTTTCAAGGTGCATCGATCTCCTGGGCAACGAAACGCCAGAAAACAGTGGCTTTGTCATCGACGGAATCCGAATTCATGTCAATGACCAGAGCCACCCAAGAAGCAGTTTGGCTTAAGAAACTTGAACGAGGGTTAATATTGAATTCACCGAAAACCGTCGTGCTACACTGCGGCAACAAGGGGGCGATTGATACAGCTACTAATAATTCATATTCCGATAAAACTAAACATGTAGAAACTAAATGTTCGTTCTTACATCAGAAAATTGCAAAATGTGAAATTAAGTTAAAACAATTAGCCACAAATGAAATGCCAGCCGACTTTCTTACTAAGAATGTAAATAAAGTAAAACTAACCAAATTTTCAATCAAGATTGGATTAAGAGATTAAATTACTTTCATTTAAAGTAGCTTAACATAAATTAGCTTAAAAATGTCAGATAATTACTCATAAATAATAATGAATTGACGATGAATTAATTAATGAAATTGATACTATGTTCAGGGAAAGTGTTGAATTGAGAACATAGCACAATGAAATATATTGTAATAATATTGTACTTCCTTTAACTTTGTTCTACTACTATATTTTTCTAATGTTGTACTACCTTTATCTCTTTGCAATAAACAAGTCTTGTCGACTATAGCTTTGAACTGTTCGGACGTGTTAATTTATTTCTCCGTGCTAAAACAACAGTGGTGGATGAATCAGGAAGTGAAGCTGTCTTGACCAACGAGGAGGAAACTGCGGTACTTTAAAATCCAAGGAAGTTTGGAGAAGGAAAAAAAAACTAGGGGGCTTCGCCCCCTGCTCGCTTCGCTCGCCAACCCCCGGGGCCGATGCTAATTTCGGGCGCGGCCGAAATTTGGATACCCTTCGCTTGGGCTAAAAGTTTTTTCGGGCGTACCTATGACTGTATTTAATCCCCCTCCTCATTCTTTTTCTTCCGTCTTGACAAAAGTTTTGGGCTTGGTTGAAATAATTGGGCAGATAAAAATATTTACTCGGAAATTTTATTGGGGGTGCGGGGGCATGACCCCACAGTACGATTCCATTCGTTTTTAACTTTTTTGATGTTTGGTAAAGACACATTAATTCAAGGTTTTGTGAAATTGGTGCAACAAATGTTTCTTAGAAGAACCAAAATGGGGGTTGGGTTTGTATGGCCACCCCATGACCCCATGGTCAGATTTGATCAATTCTTACATATGTTCTGTGTCAACAATAGAAATATATTTGTATGAAATTTGGTTGAAATTGGTGAACAAATAAAAAAGTTTTTCTTAGAAGAACCTAATTTGGGGGGGTTAACTTTGTATGGCAGCCCCATGACCCCATGGTACGATTTGATCCATTCTTGCATATATTTTGTGTTATCTATAGAAACACATTTGTGTGAAATTTGGTTGAAATTGGTACACAAATAAAAAAGTTTTTCTTAGAAGAACCTAATTTGGGGGGTTGGGTTTGTATGGCCACCCCATGACCCCATGGTCAGATTTCATCAATTCTTACATATGTTCTGTGTCAACAATAGAAATACATTTGTATGAAATTTGGTTGAAATTGGTGAACAAATAAAAAAGTTTTTCTTAGAAGAACCTAATTTGGGGGGTTAACTTTGTATGGCAGCCCCATGACCCCATGGTCCGATTTGATCCATTCTTGCATATCTTTTGTGTCATCAAGAGAAACACGTTTGTGTGTAATTTTGTGGAAATTGGCGCACAAATAAAAAAGTTTTTCTTAGAAGAATCTAATTTGGGGGGTTGGATTTGTATGGCAGCCCCATGACCCAATGCTCCGATTTTATCCATTCTTACATATGTTCTGTGTCAACAATAGAAATACATTTGTATGAAATTTGGTTGAAATTGGTGAACAAATAAAAAAGTTTTTCTTAGAAGAACCTAATTTGGGGGGTTAACTTTGTATGGCAGCCCCATGACCCCATGGTCCGATTTGATCCATTCTTGCATATATTTTGTGTTATATATAGAAACACATTTGTGTGAAATTTGGTTGAAATTGGTACACAAATAAAAAAGTTTTTCTTAGAAGAACTCAAATTGGGGAGCTAGGTTTGTATGGCAGCCCCATGCCCCAGTGATCCAATTTGGGTGAATCAAACATACAAACAGCCTGCAACAATAAGAAGCACGTGTGCAAAATTTCAGCTCCGTAGCTTTTATAGTGGCCGAGAAAAACGCGCTGATACAGACGGACAGACGGACAGACAGACAGACGGACATCGCCCAATCGATTCATCTCGTCTTGCTGATCATATATGTATACTTTGTATATTATTTTTATATTTTTATGCTTCCTTCAATGCGTTACAAACTTCATGACAAAGTTAATATACTCTTTCACTCTATGAGCGAAGGGTATAAAAATAAGTAAGTCATAAATTTTTTTTTCTATTGTTTGTGTAAACATTATTTGCCGTGTCGTATCGGTTGTTTTACGGAGGTTTTAGTACTCCGCTTGGTTTAATATCGGTGTTAAATTTGCCGTGTCGTATCGGTTGTTTTAGGGAGGTTTTAGTACTCCGCTTCGTTTAATATCGGTGTTAAACATTATTTGCCGTGTCGTATCGGTTGTTTTACGGAGGTTTTAGTACTCCGCTTGGTTTAATATCGGTGTTAAATTTGCCGTGTCGTATCGGTTGTGTTACGGAGGTTGTAGTACTCCGCTTCGTTTAATATCGGTGTTAAATATTATTTACCGTGTCGTATCGGTTGTTTTACGGAGGTTTTAGTACTCCGCTTCGTTTGATATCGGTGTTAAACATTATTTGCCGTGTCGTATCGGTTGTTTTACGGAGGTTTTAGTACTCCGCTTCGCTTAAATATCGGTGTTAAACATTATTTACCGTGTCGTATCGGTTGTTTTACGGAGGTTTTAGTACTCCGCTTCGTTTGATATCGGTGTTATTTTCTGCGTTGGTAACTTGTATCTTATCTCGATATGATGGAGATTCAAGAAATAATCGAGAACCAACAGAAAAGGGTCCTCAAAATTGAGGAAATAAGAAAAGGACTATTAAAACTCAATCAGGAGAAAAGATCCTTAGAGAAGTTTGAGTCAGCTTGGCAGGAAATCAACAGAAATTATGTTGATTTTATGGTTGACCACAATACACTCCTATCAAAACCTATTCCAGAAAATCTTGTCAATTTCAAAGAGGACAAAATATTATTAATGGACGAGGTATATGAAAAGGCGAAAGCGCTAATAATTAGAGTACACCCCAGCATCTTCAAGGGAGGCCCATCAAACCAAATCAGCGCACAGAAACAAGTGCAACCCCAAATGCTTCTGAATAATGGAAATTCCCAGGAGACAGTAGCAACAGTAGCCACACCTACAGTGGACCCTTCACGGTCAATGATTACCGGCAACGGTACTGAATTATTGCAGAATCCTCGCAGCAGTGACCAGAAAGGGAGAGGAGCCCCTACTTCAGTCGGTACCTCGCCACCAACCATGAGTCAGGATAATTTGGGTACTAACATCGCGGCTGGATTCGGTGGCAGTATTCCCATAACTAACACTATCACGGGTCTCCAAGCTCCCCCTATCAGGAATAATAACACGGAATGGGAGACGAATTACACAACCACATTTTCCGGCAACTGGGGTGCATTAAGAGTCAATGAACAGGGCCTTCCTCACTCGGGTGGTGGTCAACGGGGACCAAACTTTCAGAATTCGTGGAGTCGAGGGTATCGACCCAGACCAAATCCACCAGTGCCAGAGATTCCATCTTTTAGTGGGGACATAAGTCAGTTTGAGTCGTTCCGCTGTATATTTAATTCCGTGTACGATGGAACCGATATTGGGTGGTCGGAACGCTTAATAATGCTGCAAAGTAAACTTCGTGGGGATGCAAAACGAGTGATTGAGCATCTTGGTGTCTATGGAGAGAACTATGCACAGGCTTGGGAACTGCTCGACATAAGATACAGTAATCGTCGAGCGCTTGTGGATAAGGAAATCCAGACTCTGCTGGATTTGCCTCAAATTACACAGAAGGATTCGCGGACTTTAGGTAAAGCTCTGGATATCATGAGGTCAGTAATCCAGAACTTGCGGAAATCCGGTTTCAATGCTGATGAAGGTGTACCTTTTATTCCATTTATTCTTGTTAGAAAGATGGATGCTTCGACGCGTCGGGATTTTGACTCATCTTTAAAAAATCCAAAGGCGCCAGTCTTAATTTCAGACATTGATCTCTTCCTCGAAAATCGCTATGTCGTAATAACACCTAGTTGGTACGGATTATCAGGAATTGAGAAGCAATATGAACACATCAACAAAAAGAAGGCGCACAAGGAGATAACTCTACTAGCGAATACCTCTGGAGAACAGCGAAAATGGCAATGTTTTATTGAAACGCAGTTGGGGTTTTCCTTTTACTGCAAGTCTTTATTTGCTTGTAGCATACAATTGTTTCGGCAGCCACGTACTGCC
Source organism: Microchrysa polita (assembly GCA_949715475.1). Lineage (NCBI taxonomy): Eukaryota > Metazoa > Arthropoda > Insecta > Diptera > Stratiomyidae > Microchrysa > Microchrysa polita. The sequence goes on along the minus strand of OX454419.1, from coordinate 36,007,216 downwards.
TTCTTCAGTGCTTGCCCTAACCTAACCTAAGGGTTAGGGCAAGCACTGAAGAAGGCAGTACGTGGTGCCGAAACAATTGTATGCTACAAGCAAATAAAGACTTGCAGTAAAAGGAAAACCCCAACTGCGTTTCATTGAACCAACTGCAAGAAAATGGACATCAACTTCAATGTTTTATTTGTATGGGAGAACATAATGCATCAAAATGTTCCAAACTTCTCGAGTCGAATGATAAGGAGAAGGTACTACGCCATTATAGGTTGTGCATTTATTGTGCGTCTCATAAGTACAAAAAGGGTGAAATGTGCAACAGGCGAAAGCAATTAGAATGTGAAATTTGCAAGGAGCAACATTTGACATTACTGCACCCTTGTAAGCCAAAAATTGAAAAAGCTGAAGAGATCCGTAGCATATCACACCATGCTGAAAATTCTACCGCACCTTCTTCCTCCGGCACAGTTCTTCCTACAGCCCTTGCTAAAATAAAAGCAAGAGATGGGCGTACAATCGCAGTACGATGCTTAGTAGATCAAGGCAGCCAAAGCTGTTACATTACAGAGGAACTATTCCAAAGGCTACGGTTAAGTAAAAAGAAGACAAATATAGAAGTGTCTGGTGTTGGTGGGATTTCAGCGGGCGTTGTATCTTCTGTAGTCAATTTAGTAATCCAACTTGAGGATGGATGTTAAATTACTACAAAAGCATTGGTAGTAAAACGTGTGACCAAAGGGTGCCTCCCACGATTACCTCAGAGAATTAAGTCAATTTTGGGTAATAAAAAATTTGCCGACCCTGTCACCCAGTTTTCTTCACAGATACCAATTCTGCTCGGATCAAATGTTCTTCCTATAAGCCAAATTAACTACCGACGAGTTCGGACGTGTTTCTCCCCTTTCTGCGACAGTGCAAGCCATTTTTCATTGTTTTTCCCCAAACACTTCTGTTTTAAATATACTTTTACCTTTGAACTGTTTTTGTGTATAATAATCTTTTGCTGTGCGGTATAACTTTTTTTTTATTTATTGAACAGTCCAATATAACAATTGTGCAAGACTCTATAAACATTGTCCCCATTTCCATTTGACTGAATTGGTGTGTGCGTTTTTTTTTCTGCTTTGTAGTGTTATTTTATATTGAACAGTCCCGAACAATTGTGCAAGACCCTATAAACAGTGACCCCATTTCGTTTTAACTCAAATTGAGTGTATCTTTCTTTTTTTCTGCTTTGTGGTGTTATTATTTTTCTGCATCGATAATGAGTTCTATTGCTGAAAATATTAACATTAAAACACCATGTGAAATCAGTGATAGTGATTATAACAACGCGAAAGATCTAAAGTCTGAATTCATTGAGAAGCTATATAGCAAAGTGGAGTGCCTTGAACGTAGCTTCACAGGTATCGTGGACAGACTGAATAGCGCGTTTCCTGTGACTTTATCCCCCTTAAATGAACTTACCAGTTGTGATAATCCCGTTCCCCTAACAAAAAACCCCACCATATTAAAGTCATCCATCTTAAAACCATCAACATCAATCAACGTTCCTTCGCCTATGCCTTCAATCGTCCAAGAAACGACCGTCAAACCAATTTCACATTTTGGCACACTGTGGTCCCAAGACGAATGGGATAAACGCATCAAAAGGATCAAAGCCCTTGATAACTCGGCCCGCAAACGAGAATCGACAAAATACAACAATGTAGCTCGCACAACTTTCTTTGTGAGAGGTGCTCCAAATTTCGCCGATGAATCCTGGTTACATGGACTTTTAAAAAATGACCTATTAATTGACGACTGCAGCTGTCAACTGATAAACCTCCACTACATTTCAAATAAAAAATCCAAATCATTCAAACTGTCCATCCCGACGCGTTACGATTGGCTGCTACGTAATCACGAGCCAATAGATGATGATGTGTATATTTGGAAGGGTATGCAGTTTAAAATTTGGAGGACGAAACTTTCATCCTTACCAACGTCAAGAAGATCCAAAGAACGGAAAATAGATAAGACCAATATATATTTACCTAACAATATTTCTAAGTCCAAATTAAGCTCTAACTCAAATCCCACTTTACAACAAAACTATGGTCCCTCCAGCTCTAACCCTGCCCCTAAGCCTATCTCTAAAACTATGCCATCTTCCATGTCTAGTAAATCGAATAGTCTAATTAAAAATAAATTCGAGGTGATCCCCATGTGCCTTCTACAACCGGTTCAATACATATTCCTTGCGTTTCCACTAATAATCAAACCAGACCCACTTTTCTGGACCCGCTTACACCACCGGTGGTCAAACTAACCAAGAACTCAGTCGATGACCTAGATAGCAGATATTTACTGTCAAGGTTCAGGGAACATAAAATCTACGACAGCGTTCGTTTGTTCCTTGCATATATGCATGATGCTTCCGATAGTACTTGCATTGATGGCAAAACTAAGACTAACCTGAAAGTCTTAATTCAACAAGAAGGTCTGCCTACTGATGTCACTTCGCTGCGTAGTTTTTTCAACAAATATCATGAAGGTCTCGGAATGTCCCACGATCAGGTAAAATGTGACCTCGAAACCTACCGATCCTTCATAAGTTCCAAGCACATGTCCCGCTTGCAGAAAATTCGCGAAGACCATAGAAAGTATTATTCCTAATAAGATAGTGGCCCAAAATATCCCCAGATTCATCTACCATAATTGCAGCGGAATGAGAGGTAAAGTTAACTCTCTTTTCCTCGATGCAAAATCATGCTTTTTCAACATCTTAATAATAACGGAAACTTGGTTAAATGATACATTTAAAAATGAAGAAATCCTTGATTCTAATTGGTCCATTTACAGATGTGATCGCAACTAATCTATATCAGGTGGCTCAAGGGGAGGTGGGGTACTTATTGCTTCACACAATTCTTTCCAGAGTGAGCTTATTGTAACCCATTCTTATACAACATTTGAGCACATATTTGTGAAAATTCGTCTTGGAAAACACTATCTCTATATCGGATTCTTTTACATTCCCCCCCGTTCTGTTCAAAACACTTTTAACGATGTATGTGAAATAATCACTTCCATCACTGCCTCATTACACGTTAACGACAAAATAATAGTGTTTGGAGATTTTAATCGTCCGAATATAAAGTTTGTAATTGACGAGAATGACAATCGACTTCTCCCAGTCAATCTTATTGATGACTCAGATTTTAACCTCATCGATACATTTTACGGCAATGACTTGCAACAAGTAATTTCGACTTCTAACCAGAATGGAAACTGGTTAGATTTAATTTTCACTAACTCTTATGACGAAGTTGTGGTCAGTCCAACTACGGAGTCCGAAAATCTTTTCTCCAACACGCATCACCATTTTGCGATTACAGTTGAACTTTCAACAGCTGATATTTCTTTTACCCAAACCTACCAAAATAAAACAGTCTACGACTTTTTAAATGCAGACTATGATAGCATCTGTAACCATCTTGATTCCATAGACTGGGCAACTATTTTATCTAATTCTAAACTAGATGTCACTATATCTTCATTCTATAGCATAATTCTAAGTGTAATTAATATGTATGTTCCTAAAATTCGAAAACGCAACCCGCTTTCCGAACCCTGGCTCGATCGAAACCTCAGAAGCCTTAGAAACCAAAGGAATAAACTCTACAAAATTATCAAAAATGATCCCAATGTTTGCCTCGACGTTAAGAAAAAGTATGATGAGCTTCTAGAGATGGGCTTCTAATGTCCTAGATGTTCGATCCTATCGAGGAGCCAACTGCGACACCGATCACTATTTGGTGAAGACGACCTACAGGTGCAGAATCTCTTCGGTGCACCTAACGAGAATCAACCCTGCCAAGATCTTCGAGGTAGACAATTTGATTGATGATGCCACGGCGGCTGCGTATACTACAGCCCTTGAGGAAAAACTGTCGCCCATGCTTGATAACATCAATAATCTAGGCATCCATGAGTTCTGGGAGGAGCTCAAAGACAGCATCAAGGAGGTCGCAGAAGAGGTCGTGGGCTATAAAGGCCGGCGCAGACGAGCAGACTGGTTCGACGACGAATGCAGGGCCTCGATTGAGGCGAAAAATGAAGCCTATCGCCAATACACACAACGCGCATCCCGAGCCAAGAAAGAAAGATATAACGAGCTTCGGCGAGTATCTAATAAGTTAATTAGACGTAAGAAACGCAAACATTTTGACGAGCAGTTACAGCAAATAAACCAAAGATTAGCCAGTAAGAACACTAGACAGGCGTACAAACTTATAAATAATATCAAGAACGGATATCAACCCAGGACAAGCCTATGTAAGGACAAGGATGGTAACATCATCAGCGACATCGAAAGCGTCAACAAACGATGGGCCTCGCATTTTGAAGAGCTCCTCAATGCATCATCAACATCCCCCGCGGAGCTAGCTCTTGAGCAGTTAGCCGAACCAGGCCCTCCCGTTCTACCCCCAACAGTAGAGAAGGTGAGTCTTGCCATACAGTCGCTCCAAAATAATAAAGCGCCCGGCGCTGACGAGATCCCAGCAGAACTGCTGAAGCATGGTGAAACGTGCCTGACCAACGCTGTACATGTGCTACTGCTGAAAATATGGAACGACGAGGTAATCCCCGAAGATTGGCGCAAAAGCATAATCTGCCCAATCCACAAAAAGGGTGACAAGCTGAAGTGTGAGAATTACAGGGGCATATCATTAGTTTGTACGGCCTATAAGATTTTATCAAAAATTCTTGAAAAGAGAATCAATCCGTACGCAGAACAAATCATTGGCGAGTATCAAGGCGGCTTCAGACCTGGTCGTTCAACGACCGATCAGCTTTACACAGTGAAGCTACTACTCCAAAAGTGCTGGGAATACAACATCGACGTATACCAAATCTTTGTCGACTTCAAGCAGGCATACGACAGTATCGACCGAAGTGTACTGTACAACATTATGCTGAACTTTGGTATACCGGCAAAGTTAGTGCGACTCACAAGGATGACGATGACTAATACCGTCTCGCAGGTCAAAGTGCAGAACCGACTCACTGACCTATTTGAAACTCGTACTGGACTCAAGCAGGGCGACGGGCTGGCGCCGACGCTCTTCAACCTGGCTTTGGAGTATGTAATTCGAGCCATGAATATGGACAGCAGCGGAACGCTACTCATCAAGTCGACTCAATTAGTAGCGTACGCCGACGATATCAACATCATGTCTCGAAGGTTGGGTGATGCAGAAAGCCTCCTGCATAACCTCAATAATGCCGCAAAAGAAGTTGGACTACATATCAACGAAAGCAAAACAAAGGCCATGATGCAATCGAAAACAAGGACGCCAGCAAATTCAAGCATCACAGTGGGGGACCTTAATATCGAGTATGTAGACAACTTCAACTATCTGGGTTGTAACTTATCAAAGGACGCCAACGAAACCGACGAAATTAAGCGACGGATACAACTAGCCAATAAGACATATTTCTCGGTCCTCCCTATAATTAATTCGAAACTTGCGCACAGGAACACGAAGTTCCGCGTGTACAAAACGATCATCCGACCCGTGCTATGTTATGGCTGCGAAACATGGACCCTTACCCAAACCTCCGAAATTTTGCTAGACCGATTCGAACGAAAGGTCCTTCGGCGAATTTTCGGGGCCGTTCGCGAGCGAGACCAATGGCGTATCCGATACAACCATGAGTTGTATCAATTGTACGATGAGCTGGAAGTATCGAAAATCGTGAAGCTTCAACGTCTGCAATGGGCGGGGCATGTACAACGGATGGACGACAATCGCATGCCAAAGAAAGTTATGAACGCACAACGAATTGACGGAGCGAGGTTGCGTGGACGACCGAGAGCTCGCTGGGAGAACTCCGTAGGTGAAGACGCCCACCAGCTGCTGGGCTTCCGAAACTGGAGGACAAGGTCACGTAACCGCGACAATTGGAGGTCAACGATTCAGGCGGCCAAGGCCCGACGTCGGGCTATCGTGCCACATTGATGATGATGATGATGAGCTTGCAAATGAGTTCTCCTTGAAATCCCGTGACGCATATGAAATGTATGTCAACATAATGGGTGAGAGAATTATCGATGACCCGAAAAAATTCTTTAACTTTGTTAACATGAAACGTAAAACTGCTGGTTTCCCGGTTTCCATGTCCAGCGGCTCCGTTTCCTCCTCTTGCCCCCAAGAAATATGCAACTTTTTCGCTGACCATTTTCAAAACAGTTTCTGCTCATTGGGAAACTCGAGTTCCTCATTGCCCCTGACTGACCATCACTCAATAAGTCTTATTAGCGAAATTACAATAACTATGGAGGAAATATCTAAAGCAATTGGAGAGCTAAGTGTAGACAAAGGACCTGGCCCCGACTTAATACCTCCTGTCTTTGTTAAGGAATGTTTGAATCAATTGCTCATTCCTCTACATTTTATATTTAATAAATCCCTACGATCAGGCGAATTTCCTTCGTATTGGAAATTTTCCCATGTTACACCAATTCATAAGAGCGGGGACAAACGAATAGTCGACAATTATCGGGGCATAGCCATTCTATCGGTAATTCCTAAGCTATTTGAGAAATTGGTTTGCGATAAGCTGACCGTTGTCGCTGAACCTCTTCTTAATGAACAGCAACATGGTTTTCGAAAAGGCAGATCGACCACAACCAATCTAATAATCCTGGTATCAGAGGTCTTGTGTGAAATGGAAAAGGGGAATCAGATTGATGCAGTTTATACAGATTTCAGCAAAGCCTTTGATAGAGTGGATCACCTAAAATTACATAAATTCGGGGTAACTGGGTCTCTTCTTAGTTGGCTCCGCTCATATCTTCTTAATCGAAATCAAATTGTTAAATTCCAAGGTTATCTATCTAAAAATATATCTGTATCCTCTGGTGTACCACAAGGCAGTCATTTAGGTCCTCTACTCTTTAATATCTTCATTTCAGACCTATCTCATTTATTATCCGATATACCCCACCTACTCTATGCTGATGACCTAAAATTGTACCACATAATTCAATCACATTCTGACGCTGCATTTCTTCAACTCAAGCTTAAATCCCTCGAGGAATGGTGCAATCAAAATTATTTATATCTCAATGTTAACAAGTGCCAAGTAATAAGCTTTTCCCGTAAGAGCCTAATTATAACCAGTCCCTATAATCTAAATAACGTTGCACTTAACCGAGTTGACCACATAAAAGACCTTGGTGTTGTTTTGGACAACAAACTACGTTTCAATTTGCAGTATGATATGGTACTGTCTACTGCTAACAAGCAACTCGGCTTCATTAAAAGGCGAGCGAGAGAATTTAAGAATCTTTGGGTTACGAAATCTTTGTATACCACATTAGTCCGACCCCTTCTTGAATATGCTTGTGTTGTTTGGAATCCGGTGTATGAAATTCATCGCAACAGATTTGAGTCAATTCAAAAACAATTTCTCCTTTTTGCTCTAAGAAATCTATATGATCCTGCCGATTTCCGTAATCTTCCCTCATACGAATACAGATTAGGTATTTTAAATTTAATGTCACTCTCTTCAAGAAGAACGCTTCTTAGTGCATGTTTTACTTTCGATGTAATTAATGGTCCAGTTAATGTGGATTTTCTATCCAACAAGATAGTTTTCAACGAACAAATTAGACGTACTAGACATACATCTCTCCTGAAGGAGTATCAACACCTAACCGTTTATGGCTACAATGAACCCATAAACAGATGCTGTCGTAATTTTAACTCTGTTAGTGTCCATTATTCCCAAGGTATTTCCAAACTTACATTTAAGCAAAATTTGGTTAAGTCCCTTACTATATCCTAGTTTCCCTAGTTTTATATAAAATGTAATTATTATTGTAAAACCTTGATTTGGTTAAATAAATAAATAAATAAATAAACTATTTCTAAATGGCGTAGAAGTTATTGATAATTTCCTGTGTCAGAACACCAAGCTGGGGTGGGTAGTGTCCGGTCAATCAGAAGGCTCCCTCACTAAATATTCTTCTTCGCTTGTGTCACTGATGGAATTTTCTCAGGGGTTGCAAGCATTTTGGGATATGCCGCTAAGTCGAGAAGATGCTGGCACTATGGAAGATACTGCCTGCGAACAACTTTACGTAGAAAAACACTATCGGTCGGAAATTGGACGGTACGTAGTTCCCACGCCATGGCGCCTAAATGGTGACACATTAGGTAACTCGTATCATCAAGCGGTGCAGTTTTATTTAGGTCAAGAACGACGTTGGATTAAAAATGCAGAATTGAAAGAAATGTCTGATGGTTTCATGAAGGAATACCTATCAATGGAGCATATGGCTCCAGTACCAAAAGAACTACAATCTGACACCAGTGGAAATGTTTTTTACATACCATATCTGAGTGTAATTCGCCATGGAGCAACATCAACGAAGCTTAGAAATGTGTTCAATGCATTTAGTCCCTCTGCAAATGGTGTTAGTCTAAATCAGCTTATTCACTCAGGTCCTAAATTACAGAATCATATTTTCGATATTATAGCCAGAATCCGCAAGTTTGAGTATGTGTTTTCTGCCGATATCACTAAAATGTATCGACAGATCCTTTTAAGACCTGAAGATCAAATAAAACTACGAATTCTCTGGCGTGCAGACCCAGATGAGCCAATTGAGGAATACTACCTCAAGACAATTACGTACGGGTTAGACTGCGCACCATGGCAAGCCATCAGAACACTACATCAAGTTGCAGACGACAATGCTAAAGATGAAGATACTAAATGGATAATAAAGAACGCCTTTTATATGGACGATCTTTTGTACGGAGCAACTAACATAGAAGCTGCTCAAACTATCGTTCAGAAAATAAAAAACACGTTAGAAAAGGGGAAACTTCCTTTAACAAAGTGGGCGTCCAACCAGGCAGCTGTACTAGAATCTATTGATAAAGAGCATCGGATTGATTCATTTGTTGACATAGAGAAAGCGGCTGCAGATATCAAGGTTCTTGGGCTCCATTACAGTCCTCGGGATGATTGGTTTATGTATTGTATCCAACCTCTGCCGAAAATAAAGTATACCAAAAGGAAAGTACTAAGTGTGACAGCATCATTGTATGACCCAATTGGCTGGCTGTTGCCTGTCATCATGAATTTGCGAGTGGAGATTCAAAAATTATGGGAAGAAGGATATGATTGGGACAAGGAAATTGAAGAAAATTCTCGAACCAAGCTGGAAAACTTATTTTCTACATTGGGATGTCTAAGTACCATTAGGGATCCCAGATGGTCCGGCTATTGTTCAGATGAAGACATTACAGAGTTGATTGGCTTCAGTGACGCCTCTGCAGATGGATATGCCGCAGTGATATACAGCAGAGTCAAAAAAGGAGAGAGTTATAGCATTACGTTAATAGCTGCCAGGGGACGTGTAATGATCCACTTGCGATCGTTTCAAATTTCTCTTGTTGTTGTGTCAACAAGCCCAAGTGGCTCGTCGGCACACCAACAAAAGACAACTTCGATGTATTGATTATTAAGACAAGTGCATGCAATTATATGCAAAACTTGTTTTAATCATCTTTATAGCGAGGAAAACTTTCGCAAGTGGCCGGTCAAGGTTCGCTGTGTCGTGGTGTGCGTGCGAGTGTCGTGGCGAGAGACGACACGACCCAAAATTCGAGGAGTCGGGTACTACTCGTCAAGGCGGACGTATCGGCCGTGTTTGGTCCGCACATTTTAGTTTACGTTTCGTTTCTTTTTGAGTTTTCGGTGTTGTCTTAAAATAATTTATTTAATTTATTACATTTGTTTTTCTTTTTTTGAGAGTTTAAGTGCCGTGTGTGCAAAATAAGAAGGAAAAGTGAAGAATTTGATAGTGGCCCCGATAAAAAAAAGGAAGAAAAATAAGTGAGGTTATGTGCCGCCACATGCGCGCCCGCGACGAGACATCTAGGAATAACGGATGAGTACCTTTTGTGCCGTCGAGTTTGTGATGTCCTATATGTAATTTAATATGTAGGTCCCCGGCCCGTTTCCAAAGTATAGGGTGTTCCATCAGGGAGTCCCCAAATTTTATATAAACTTTTCTGGCCATGGGGGCTCACGGTCGGGTAATTTTAGTTTCTAGTTTCGTGGGTACAGACGGCCAGGGCCCACTAGCATCAGGGCCCACGAGCATTAAAGGCACTTGAGTTGGCCGACACCATAATTCCCCCTTTTAAAATTTCATTTAATTTCCTTTTGTTGTATTGGGGTTCTCCCTTATACCAAGTTGTGTTTCTTTTTCAAGTTACCTGCTCTAAGGCTTTAGCCTTAGTTTTTGTACTTTACGTACCTTACCAACAGGTAGCTTTCCCATCCTCTGTAGCATCCCATCCTTTTAGAGTAGTTTTTCCTAGTACATAGTTTCCGCTAACAAAGGCAGTTCTTTTCCTGTGTTGTCCTGTTTTAGTGATTTTTGTCACGTACCAGAGGCCTTCAAAACAACTGTGGAATTACTCTGTCTTAGAGCTTCTTTAAAACAGTGGCCCGGTTCTTTTGAAGTTACCTCGGTACATTTATGTTGAAAAGAACTGTCATTTTCACTCATCATTTTTTTATTGCATCCAACAGTTCATCGTTAACATGCAAGGGTTACCAATGGATCATGTTTGGAAATACGACGTGGCGTAATGGTGCGCTTAAACGGCCAAACATGATTCGTTTGAAACTTCTGTATGTTCACGATGAAACTTCTTTTTTTTTTGTTTGCTGCTAATTTTACACCCTATGCGGTGCCGGTTTGCTCAAGTGTCGTCTTATCATTTTCTTAACACCTTTTTGATGCTCGAAAAATTCACCTACCTGGAACGGAATGGGGATCTATCGTATATTTCGTTGTTCTGATTTTTTTTCGCTATCTTGCCGTCAACTGCTTGCATTTCACGCGTTGCATTGCAGGCTGCATTCTTATTTGCAATACTGGTATTGTTGGTTTTCGTAATATGTATGTGCGTCGGCAGTCATACGATTTTGAATAGGCAAAATAGTGTTGGACTTGTTTGATGGCTCATTATGGACAATACCACTGCCATCTAGATAGACAGGCCGGATTATCAGCTGATCTGTCAGTGGTCATGCAACACTAGTTGTGCCATGGTTGGTCATGGTCCGCGCTTAGTACTGCCAAAGTACCGCTCAGTACAATCCACAAATTGTCCACAATCCAAATATCAGTGGCTGTCAGCCTGTCATTTCGTGTGACTTGCTATGATATACACATGCCAGTGCGTTGATTTTTGGGATAAATATGGTAAGTACGATGTTGATGTTTACTATTTTACCACTTGCACATCAAAAACACATTAAAGCAAACCATAACCTTTGTTTCGTAATAAACGCTCGGCATATTTAAACTTTTGGGTTCAGAAGCACTGGAGGTTGTGGGCTTTACAAATGTCAACTGTCACTGGTCACGAACGCACTTGTCCACTTGTAGACGAACAAATTTCTGCAGTTCGGCCTGTCTATCTAGATGGCAGTGACAATACACAAAGTGCATAAATAATAGGAAAATATTGTAACAAACTACATAGGACGTTTATATACGGGCTACCTTAGCTAGCGAAGTTAGCTCTGTGTAGCTTTTATATATTGCATATGATAGCTGATAGTATCAGCAACAGCTGAGTCTTTGTTTTGTTGTACATAATTTGTTAATTTATTATAGTTTATATATTGTTATCAGTACATCTAGTTTTTTTTGGGTGATCAGCATTGTTGTTTTGTTTGTATATTTGGTTAGGTCCTATCTATAATTTAGATAGATAGATAATTTGTTATATAATTTTAGGTAGGTTTTAGGTTGTTATTTTTGCATGCTACTTCTTGTTATTGTTAATTAGTTCTTAGTAATTTATTATTAATCGTTATTTGGTTATGGTGTTTGTATTATTATGTTGGTGTGGATTGTTTATATAATTTATTTATTCATTGCATGTTTATGTTAGTTTATGTTATATATAACGAAGACGTTTGACGTTTATCAAAACAAACACACGCAAAATTTTCGCACAATATTAAATTTCATAATTTGCATTAAATTCATAAGATTTAATATTAAATTCATTATTTTATGATTCCTTTACTCGTTCGCTTCATCGGTAAAAGTGGTTTCGCGAATCGGTTTAGTGAATAATCATAAATTTGTTTGAAAAGTTTTTGGTGGTTTGCATTTTCTACCTGCCGCTCGGGCTTGTTCTTTGTTTTCATTTGGTCCAGTAGTTATTTCAACTCGGCTTAACTGAGTTATCTGGGCATAGATTTTCATACAAGCATATAGCGCAGTGGTAGCGTGTACGACTCACGCCCGTGAGGTCCTGTGTTCGAATCCCAGTTTTTACAATTTTTTTTCTTTTTGCATTTTTTCTCTTTTTATTAATTTATTATTTTAGTTCTTCAATTAAAATGAATTGTGTTTGCGAACAATTTTACAAAGTTCAAATTGACGGTCTATCTCAGCTCGTTTCGTCGTTGCAGAGCCAACTTAGCAAGCTGAGATCCCTTATGAAAACTGTAAATTGTTGTGAAAACAATTCCAAAATATTGCGAGATAGAAACGTAACTTTAAAAAATAAGAAGAGTAATATAGGGAAAGACACTAAGAAAAAAGCTAAAAATATTAAAAATATTATTTCAATATCTTCTGAGCAATCTTTCGTTAGCCATGAAGCGGGGACTTCCACTGTTATTTCAGATTCATCTTCTACAATTCCTTCCAACGTTGACAAAAATCAATCTCCGATTGATAAATTTGTCACAGTTCGTAAGAAAGGGAAACATATTAAAAAACCTTCATCTGTTGGTGATGTTATTCCCAAAAAGAGTGATAATAATAATAGGCGACACAAAAGAATCTTCGGTATCGATCAAGCTAATGATTCTCTTCGAAGTGTCCCCAGTTTCAAGGTATTCCATGTTTCTAAGCTACATGCTTCGGTAAAAGCAGAAGATTTAAAGGAATATGTAATGAAAAAACTTAATTTAACAGATGACAGTTTTCTTTCGGTTTATCCTCTGATAAAAAAAGATTGTGATATATCCAAATTAGTTTCAATCAGTTTTGGTTTGAAACTTCCTCATGAATATTCGAAGCAAGTGTTTTGTGCCAACTTCTGGCCCAAGGGCGTCAACATATCACCCTTCAAATTTTCAAAAAACGACAAACGCCAAAACAGTGTCCAGCAGAACACATAATTTCCAATTCATTTTTCTCGGTCTATTATCAAAATGTTGGCGGTCTTCGTTCAAGAACAAATGACTTTTACCTTGCAGCTTCACAAGAAGATTATGCTGCCATTTGCTTAACCGAGACTTGGCTTCACACAGACATTTCAAATGAAGAACTTTTCATAAGAGACTATGGGTGAGGTTATAAAACAAAACGTTGCGCAACGTTTCGCGCAACGTTTCAAATCAATCGGCCATTACGGATCAGAAACTTCTCCCTACAAACAGATCCTCTAAGCGCCCCCTTGCGAGGCATAGCTTGATTGATTGGCAGAAATTTACAATCTGCCGTCGAACCGTGCATTTCCGCCCTCATTTATTTATTAAACTATTTATAATAAAAATAAAATGTATCTGCATCTCGTTTAAAACTGGAAATTTTAATTTTCGAACAAAACGTATCAGCTGTGATTTGTCAATTGTCACTTTCCGAGAGATGGCGATGCGAACACCAAGTCTGATCCGGATCTATGCGTTTACAGAACACAATAGGAAACGTTTCGGAAAACGCGAAACGTTACGCGAACGTTGTGTTTTATAACCTCACCCTATGATGTCTATCGTCGCGACCGTTATGAGGCTTCGACTAAGAGAGGAGGTGGTGTTTTGGTAGCTATCAAAACAACATTCCCATCTCATGAAGTTGAGCTTTTTCATAAGGACGTAGAACAGATATGTGTTTCTATCAATGTTTCTCGCAGCGAAAAAGTATATATTTTTAATAGCTATTTACCACCTTTGAGTTCAGTTGATGTTTATAACAAACATGGAGATAATATCTCCAAGCTATTTGCATCTTTTGAGGAAAAAGACAAATTGATCGTTGTTGGGGATTTCAATCTTGGTAATATAAGTTGGTACTGGAACGACGACGAGAAAAAAATTCTGCCGCGTGATTTACATCTTGAGTGTGAATCTGTTCTAACAGATTGTTTGTTTGCAATGGATTTGATGCAAATGAATCTTGTTAAAAATTCGATTGGTAGAATTTTAGATCTAATTTTTGTTAGTACTTGCTTGAATGCTTCTGTGATTAAAGTAGATAAACCAATTTTGCCCAATTCAATCCATCACAGTGCTCTTCTTCTTGAGTTTGTTTTTTATGATTACATTGAAGAAGAGCCCGAAGTTATTCCTACTAGAAATTTTCAAAAAGCCCAATTTGAAAAACTAAATTCAACATTTTTTAATATGGATTGGGCTCCAGTTATATCGAATAGTAATCTTATTGAAAGTTATACAATTTTTAATTCAATTTTAAATAAATCTATTCGCAAGTACGTTCCTTTAAAAAAGAACAAAATAAAAGCAAAAAATCCTTGGGCTACCAAAGAATTGTTCAAACTTAAGAGAGCAAAAAATAAGGCCCATAAATTATACAAGAAGTCATCCTCTCTTGCCAATAAAGAAAATTTCTTTAGATTGAGAAGAGAGTATGAATTAATGAATAAAAATCTTTACAAACAGTATATTGCGAGAGCTGAAAATAATATAAAGAATGACAGTAAGACATTTTGGAATTTTATAAACAGCAAGCGTAAGAATACGGGAATCCCAAAAAATTTAGAATTCAATGGCAATTTTTACAAAGATGTTCAATCGGTTTGTGACGGATTTGCTAGATTTTTCAGTTCAGTTTACAAAGTGCCAGACTCCGTTTCATCAGAAATGAATGCTAACATCAATGGAAGTCAGAGTGCATTGGTCCCTCGGATAGCTCAGGAGGACCTTACGAGTGCTCTTGAGATTTCTGAGGATGACCTATTGAATGCTATGCGTGATCTTGATGTTAGTATTCAGGCCGGACCTGATGGCATTCCTAATATATTTTTGAAGAATTGCATGCAATCGTTATGTCGTCCTTTAGCCTTTATTTTTAATTTGTCCTTGACTTCAGGTGTTTTTCTTGATGAATGGAAAGTTTCATACATAACGCCTGTTCACAAAAAGGGTCCGAAGCATCTTATTGATAACTATAGACCCATAGCTAAAATATCTGCAATACCGAAGTTGTTTGAAATGCTTATTAAAAATAAAATAGATGTTTTAATTAGCCGTTTGATATCGCCATGTCAACATGGATTCCTAAAAGGAAAATCAACTTCAACAAATTTGGTATCATTTACTAAATTTGTTGCTGATGGTATTGAGCAGGGAATGCAGGTTGATGTGGTATATACCGATTTTTCGAAGGCTTTTGATAGAGTAGATCATAATATTTTACTTAAAAAACTAGAACATTTAGGAATACAGTCAATTTTTCTAAGCTGGGTGAGATCCTATTTAACGGATAGGACTCAGTTGGTGAAGTTAAATGGCTGTACATCTCGCTCTGTTATAAAGTGTTCATCAGGGGTTCCGCAAGGAAGCCATTTAGGACCACTTTTCTTTTTAGTTTTCATAAACGATATCATCCAAAATTTTAAATTCGTGCGTGTATGGCAGTATGCCGATGATATGAAAATCGCTATGAAAATACGCAACATTGATGATTGCCTTAAGTTGCAATCCGATTTAGAAAAGCTGCAATTTTGGTGCCGCGATAATAATTTAAATTTAAATGTTAGTAAATGTAAAGTACTTAGCATATATAAATTGAAAACTCCGGTCTTCTTTGAGTACTCCTTAACAGGTAGTGTTCTTGAAAGGGTTGTCGAAATATCAGAAGTTGGTGTAATTTTCGACCATGAGCTTTCATTTCGACAACACATTGATTACATTATTTCAAAAGCGAATAGTATGTTAGGATTTGTTAAACGTAATGCGCGCGAATTTAATGATGCTTTTACTTTAAAAATATTGTATGCAGCTTTCGTTCGTTCGCACCTGGAGTATTGTTCTATTGTGTGGAATCCGTTCTATAAGGTGCATATCGAGCGTATAGAAAGAATTCAACACAATTTTACACGGTTTGCCATTTATCAAATTGGCTGGCGTTTCAAGCCAGATTATAAAACTCGCTGTTCCTTATTGGGTTTACAAGCCTTAGATTATAGAAGAACATTTTTAAACGCTATGTTTATAAGAGACCTGTTTTGCTCTCATATTGTTTGTGAAGATATATTAAATAACTTTCAAGTGAGAAATATTCCTCACAATTTACGGCGGAACAACCTTCTTGTTCAGCCTTATCAGAGAGTAAACTATGGGCTTAATGAACCAATTACAAGGTCAATTATTCTTCATAATAGTTTGAAGGACTTAGTTAATTTTAATTGTACTAATAAACTAATGTTTAAAAGAAGTTATTGTGATAAATTTCCTTATTAATATATTTTGTTTTCAGTTTTTTTTACGATCTGCTAGAGTTTACACTCGATTGATTGATTAGTCACTTACGTACGGATAGTAAGTAAAGTGATGCCGAGAAGCCTAGTCCCGGGACAAAAGTTTCTGTGAGGCAAAAAAAAAAAAAAAAAAAACAAAAAAAAAAAATAATAATTTTTGTTAAATAATTTATTTATTCGTCATTTCATGGGTAGCATTGAATGCATGTTAATCGATATCTACGCAAATAAATAAAATTAAGAAAAATATACCAATTCATGAATACATCTAGGCAGTATATGCAAATTATTAAAAACCTAAAAACAATATAGCACATAATAATAAAATTGACATAAAAATAATACAGAAAACAACAGACTAAAGACGCAGAACATAGTGTATATCAAGTCAAATTCAGCGTTCAACTTTGCATATATGTAAAATATTTTTGCCTTGTGGAACCAAATTATTAGTAACAACAATGCCAATTGAACACACCCCATCTTCAGGCAGAGGGCGTGGGCGTGGTGCCGTCCCTAGGTAGGGGATGCAGACGAGAAGCCAGGCTTATGCTGGCTCGTCAAGCACACCACCAAACACTCCCGAAGATAACCCGAATCCCCTGCTGGACGTTGATGCAGCTGGTTCAAGTCGCCTTACCCAAAATACGCCTGGCCCGATCGTGTTAGGAGGCGAAGCGGGTGTTGACACGGGTAAAGTTTCGTTGCATTTTCGACCAGGCTATTCGCCAAATGATGCCTCCAGTGTCGTCGCACCATAAAGTTCCGCAAGCGTTCCAAATCCCGCCAGGGTCGGCTCCTTGCAATTTTCAGGCTCCACAGGTGCCTGATGTCCCGGTTTTGGTGGCAAATCGCCAAAACCAAGCAATTGTTGCCCCAGTCAGAAACCCATATCGTATAATATCCGAGTGGGGGTTAAAATTCGATGGCGAGTCAGTGAATGAGTTCATCTGTCAGATACACTCTCTGCGAGAGCTCCGATTGGCCGTTAAAAAGCAAGAGATTGTGGAACAACGAGCAGGCAAATGGGATTCTTTGCACGATGCAAGTAAACTCAGTCGTCGTCGAGTCGCCGAGCTAGAACCTGATGATAAATCAGATGAAGATGAAGAGCCGTGTTCTGGAGTGGAGGAGCTGAAGCGTCCTTCCACTTGCTGGAACTGCTCGAAACCCGGACATACCTACGCAGACTGTGAAGCAGAGCCCAGAGTGTTTTGTTTCGGCTGTGGAGCTCCTGGGGTCTACAAACCGCGGTGTCCACAGTGTTCAAAAAACCTGGAACGCCGGAGACTTCCTCAACAGCTGAAGTCTCCAATGAAGGCGCAGAGCAACTTGCCAGTGGGCAGTGCAAACAAGTAGGCACTGCGTTTGTAGACGCCAGAGGCTCTAATACTGAACCAAGATACTGGGGTTCTGCTGAGCAATCTGACGTGCCAACACCTGATTCGTCCCTTCCAAATTTGTCCCTTGCCACTGACACTTCCAGTCAAACTACGACACCTCGGATCTTGCCGCGTCCCAATCAGTGCTTGAATCCGAGTGGTTCATTGGCGACTCAGTGTAGCGCAGGGACTATTGTAAATTCACTACCTTCTACGGATATTGCATCTTCGACCTCGGCGAAGATTCATTACAGTTTTAGGCCGCTGCATGACCGCGCAAAAGAATATGAGAACGCTCGTCGTCGGATATTTAACGCTGACGAATTGAAACCGTGTCGTCGCAAACGTTCAGCCTTGCGCATGCGTGCTTTTTGGCAGAACGTTATGCGTAACAGACGACAGTGTTCTGGTATTCTTTTGAACCGCCCCCGTGATGATATAAGACCATATGCACAGGTATTCATGTTGAATACCTCTGTAAGTGGTTTAATTGATACGGGAGCGTCATGCAGCGTAATTGCGTCGGACTTTGCCAAGAAGTTCCTGGCGGCACCCAATCATCCTTGGCAGAGGTTCTGGATGGGGGTTACCACGGCTGATGGTACGCGCCACTCAGCAGTCGGAAAAATGTCCACTTGCGTCACCTTTAAAGGACGGACAGAGACCATTGAGTTTTTGATCATGCCAACCCTCAGCCAGGATCTCTACCTTGGAGTCGATTTCGTGCGCAGGTTCGAGCTTGCTCCCGAACTTTTCCGTGACTCTCTATATTTATCAGCCCTGTCCATAGAAAACTTAGACCTCGGGGTTAATCACCACCCATTGACCCCAATACAAAGAACTACCCTCAATGCCACCATTGCAAGTTTTCCGTCATTTTCAGCGGAAGGCTTAGGGCGTACGTCTCTTATTTCCCACGCCATCGACGTCGGAGGCAGTAAACCAATTAACCCTTAAATGCATGGGGTCTGAACCCAGTATCGTAACTGACCACCCCTTATGGAAAATCGGTCACTGAACACGGAATCAGCCTTTATTTTCCCAGGAAATAGCCCGTTTTCCCAGAAACGCGAAAATAGTAGAATTTGCATTGTGTACCAAATATAGTACGCCATGCATTCAGGCCATATGTTGTAAATGAAAGACATTTTTCCAATTTTATTTAATCTGCCTCTTACTTTAATAGGAACAGTGCACAAAGGAAAGGATAATGATTATTGAGAGTTTTGATGGAAATTATAGTGGAAACTCGATATAACGAACTCCTCTTCATTAAAAGAAAGGTGGTCATTTCTATAGAAAATCGCGAATATTCAGTTTTTTTTAAAAGGGAGCTCGGGTAGGTTATTGAAATTTGTATCGATGGCTATTTGTGACATATCCTGGAAGTTGATGGAAAGTGGAGTAAGTCTTACTAACCCTACATCCCC
This sequence comes from Microchrysa polita, assembly GCA_949715475.1. Classification (NCBI taxonomy): domain Eukaryota; kingdom Metazoa; phylum Arthropoda; class Insecta; order Diptera; family Stratiomyidae; genus Microchrysa; species Microchrysa polita. Next base: position 35,987,866 of record OX454419.1, on the reverse strand, counting down.
TACAAACTTAAATTTAGCCATGTCGTTTGATAGAATGTCGCGAAAAACTTCAAATCTGTGTCAAGTGGTAGCTGTTGGATGTCCTTATAAAATCTAAAAAGTGCGCCAGATCCGACTCATATACCTCTTCCCCCCTTCCCCCTACAAAAAAAACATGAAATTGATTATTTTGGGGTTTGCGTGCCGTCTAGCTCTGTACATGGGTATAGGACACTCATCATGCTATTAGCGCGATTAGAACTCGGTCTCGTTATAAAATAAATCTTTTATATAATAGTTCGTTATAAACATGTTCCACTGTTAAACGTATATCTCGATACTTCTTTTGACTTATCATAGCACCTTTCTTGAAAAGTATATACCTAAATGGATTGGATTGACTTTGCTAGGATATGAATATGGAAATAAACTGCTGCCTGCTTTATAACCCAAATTTGTGCAGGTACCAGGACATGTCCATAAGAATAACATCCATGTAATTTTTTGTTTATCGAATGTGGTACTCCACATAGTCTTCCATATGAAATGGTTGACCCTAGAAGCACATTTTCTGAGGATCCTGACCGTGGACTTCCAAGACAATACTTGTCATAATCAAATGGTTTAAGAAATTGGATATCAAGGCGCAGCATGAGTCCTGGAGAAAGTCCAAGTATCTTACTAAAATGTTAAGTACGCAAGCTCGGTTTTTTTAGTGGCGTGTCCTGAGGACAAAAGAAAAGAGGTGAACAATTTTTTCAGCATACTTCCCAGCTAAAAAAGCTGGGATTATAAGAAGCAGCTACATAAACACTAAGCCTTGACTGGTGTGCTATATAGAAAACAAAATGACAAAAACATCCTTCTAAATCAACTATGACAGCTCCGTTTCCTTGGATCCTGATCAGGATTGATTAACCTCGCTTTCATAAAAAATGGCACTAAATGTCCTGGAAAAATGGATCGGTGACATAATTTGTATAAAAATTTAGGTTATTTGGACCTGTTCTGGGCCCAATAAAACGCACAATCATGTTGAAATAGCCGATAATTAAAATTTTATAACATATCCTACCCTAGCCAAGACTAAAGGAGAATAATTTCATCAACTAAGAACGATCGGAATGTATGTACAGATATTTCTGAATATGCCCCAATGCATGGTGTACCATATCCTCTTCGGTCCCGAGAGCACATTATTTGAAAAAAACTTTGTAAAAACATACTTAGGGTGCTTAGATATGTATTCTGAGATAAGTTTAGAAGATTTGAAAATTTTAGCTATTCTAGATAATTAGATATAATTTGTACACATATGTGTACATTAGGTCTGTAGACGCACATAGCGACCACCTGCTAATGTTACGTAGATACGAAAAAAGCTGGGAATTACATTTAAAATATATATTTCAATGTAGTTTTATACAAAAATATTAAAATAACATTATTATTCAAAAAACAAAAACAAAACAAAGTAATAATAACAAACAAAATTCAATGATGCAAAAGTATGAATTTGAATTCATTCCTTATGAAAATTCAAAAAGCAGTTGCGATCTTTCAGAACACACAGGAAGACACCACAACTAACACAAAGAACTCTAGTTCTTCCTGTGCATCCAGAATCCGGGTAATTGTACCCATTTATTAATGAAATGAATTAATGAAAATTATGTTTTTTTACAATTTCAAGCTTCGCGTAAGAAAAAAAATCCAAAAATCCGCATCCGGACTTCTATGTGTCCGGATAGGGGCCAAAACCAATAGGGTTTTACTGTACAACCAAATAAAAATCATATCTGGTACAATTGCTAAGAATCAATGTGCATTTCTGTACAAGATAATGTAATCTCATTTATGGTATTGAGACCTAATGTGCACATATGTGTACAAACCTTTTTCAATCACCGTTATTTAAACAATAAAAGACCAATCGATGTGAAAACAATTTACGGACAACAAGGAACTAGTCAACTTTAATTTCTGATTTGAACTATCGCGATATTTGTCATCAACGTTAATTTAGTAACGGAAATCGGAAGAGAGAGCGGCTGTCGGTCAAGTCGCAATGAACTGCAATGAAATAATTTGCATTCCTTCAACTTTTAACGAAGTCTAGACGTTATAACTGTTTTGATAACACGCAATCATTGTTAGAGAATTGAAAAAACATGGTTATAAGAAAAAAAAATATTCTATCATGAAAATTAACAGTAAGAAATATTTGTACACATATGTGTACGTTGGGTCCGAAGAGGATATATGGTACGTTGCAAAATTGGTGCAAATAATACCTTTGGTGACTTTTTTGGTCAAAATCTCCAAAGAATCTCAAGAACACATACCAATTCACTCACCAGTATTTTTCCTTTTCCAAATAACGGTAAATTTCGCCAATTTTTTTAGCACTAAAGAATAGCTTTTAAAATTTCACGAAAAATAACGTTCGTCCACTTTGACGACGCACAGACAATTCGAGGAAACCTTCGGAAAGCCAAAATTGAATTTATGTGAAAGCTTGTTTTGTCTACTTTGTGAAAAAGTAAAAAAAAAAATAAAAAATTTAATAATCGGCAGACTTTTACAGGAATCTAGCCATGTACCATATATGGTACGCTATGCATTTAAGGGTTAAGCAGAGACACTATGCGATCTCTCCCGCCGTCGAAAAGCTTCTCCATGCGGAAATCGACAGAATGCTTGCTTTGGGTGTCATTGAGGAGTCACAAAGTGCTTGGTCATCGCCAGTCACCCTGGTAGTCAAACCTAATAAGGTCCGTCTATGTCTGGATGCGCGTAAGGTCAACGCGGTTACGTTGAAAGACGCTTATCCTTTACCTCTCATCGAGGGAATTCTGAGTCGCCTCCCAAAGGCCAAATTTATTTCAAGTTTGGACTTGAAGGATGCGTTCTGGCAGATTCCCCTCGATGAGACGTCAAAGGATAAGACGGCTTTCACCGTACCCGGCAGGCCGCTGTATCAGTTTGTGGCAATGCCTTTTGGGTTATGCAATGCTCCACAAACTATGCAGCGGCTAATGGACCACGTCATCCCAGCACATTGACGGCACCAAGTGTTTGTCTACTTGGATGACTTGCTGGTGATCACAACTTCCTTCGAGGAGCACCTCAAGCTCCTTCGTGAAGTAGCTCTTTGTATGAGGAAGGCAGGACTGACCTTGAATATAGAGAAGAGTAAGTTCGTGATGAAGGAAGTCTCTTATCTGGGTCACGTTATCGGCCACGGAACCATCGGGACTGACTCTGGCAAAGTACGCGCAATTACTGATTTTCCGAAGCCTAAAACTGTAAGGCAACTTCGTCGATTCCTTGGCATGTGCGGGTGGTATCGGCGGTTCGTTCCGAACTACGCCGCTATCACGACACCGCTAACAGACATGCTCCGTAAAAACCGTAATTTCGCTTGGACGGAAGAAGATTCTTCGGCATTTAGCGCTCTAAAGGACAGTTTGTCCAAGGCACCGGTGTTGCACAGCCCGGATTTCACGCGTCCTTTCGCAATTCATTGCGACGCGAGTCAGGACGGCGTTGGGGCTGTGCTCACCCAGACGACAGACGATGGTGCTGAGGTGCCAATAGCCTACATGTCGAAGAAACTTAATCCGGCCCAGCGAAATTATACTGTTACGGAGCAGGAATGTTTAGCGGCTGTCCTCGCTATTAAGAAATTCCGTGCCTACGTAGAAGGTCATGAGTTTACGATAGTCACTGATCACGCCTCATTGAAGTGGCTAATGAATCAACCGGATTTGAGTGGTCGATTGGCTCGGTGGGCCCTTAAACTCCAAGGGTTTAAGTTCTCCATCGTCCACCGAAAGGGCAGTCAAAACGTGGTCCCCGACACCTTGTCTCGGGTCCACTGTTCAGAATCTTTGGCTTTAAGCGATCCATTTAGTGACTCTGTGGAAGTGGACTTGGATTCTCCACACTTCCGGTCGAAGAGATATACTGACCTTATCGACCACATTTCCGAGCACCAAGAAGAGCTCCCGGATTTAAAGGTATCTGATGGATTCGTGTACAAACGCACCGAGTACGCGACCGGAGATGAGCTGCAGGAGCAATCCTCCTGGAAGCTCTGGATCCCAGAGGAGCTGCGGCTAGACTTGCTCGCCAGAGCGCATGATCATCCGCTCAGCGCTCATGGCGGTATCACAAAGACACTAAGACGCCTTCGTGCCCTATTCTTTTGGCCTAAACTGGCTAAACAGGTCAAAGAATATGTGTCCCTTTGTGATACCTGCAAGTCTACCAAAGCTCCAAACCAGTGTCTTCGCCCTCCTATGGAAGGCCAGTTCACCTCCGAGCGCGTATTCCAGCGCTTGTACATGGATCTATTAGGACCTTTCCCCCAGTCGAGATCCGGTAATGTGGGCACGATTGTCGTGGTGGACCATCTATCTAAGTTCACTTTCGTGGAGCCCATTAAAAAGTTTAAAGCCGAGACTCTGACCAGTTGGCTCGAGACTCGTGTTTTCCATGTTTTCGGGGTACCAGAGACTATGGTGACGGATAATGGCGTGCAGTTCAAGTCCCGCATCTTCAATTCCCTGATGGGTCGATATGGTGTAAACCACCTGTATACTGCCCTGTATTCGCCGCAAGCGAATGCTTCGGAGCGAGTAAATCGTTCCATCGTTGCGGCAATACGGGCGTATATCGATCCAGATCAGCGGAATTGGGATGAGAGACTTTCCGCAATCAATTGCGCGTTGCGATCTGCGCACCATGCCGCCATTAAGACGTCACCATACCTCGTTGCGTTTGGTCAATCCATGGTGACCCATGGAAAGACCTATGGTCTGCTGCGGAAGCTGGCTTTACTGGAAGATCCAACTACCGTGGCTTGTTCAAGCGATAAGCTGTCGCTTCTCCGGCAACAAGTACAAGAGAATCTGAAGGTGGCGCATGCCAGAAATGCTGCTTACTACAACACGCGCTCTCGACAGGTTGAATTCAAGCCTGGGGATGAAGTGTTTCGCCGTAACTTTTCGCAAAGTGACGCGGCGGCACACTACAACTCCAAGCTTGACTTCAAATTTGTCAAGAGTCGCGTCGTTAAAAAAGTAGGCAGCAATCGTTACTTGTTGTCGGACCTCCAAGGCAAGGTAGTTGGAATCTTCCACGCAAAAGATATGCGGCGTTAGTCCCCCAGCTTCTTCTACGTGGCAGGCCTTGTAGTAAAAGCTGCCCTGTAATGATCCACTTGCGATCGTTTCAAATTTCTCTTGTTGTTGTGTCAACAAGCCCAAGTGGCTCGTCGGCACACCAACAAAAGACAACTTCGATGTATTGATGATTAAGACAAGTGCATGCAATTATATGCAAAACTTGTTTTAATCATCTTTATAGCGAGGAAAGCTTTCGCAAGTGGCCGGTCAAGGTTCGCTGTGTCGTGGTGTGCGTGCGAGTGTCGTGGCGAGAGACGACACGACCCAAAATTCGAGGAGTCGGGTCTACTCGTCAAGGCGGACGTATCGGCCGTGTTTGGTCCGCACATTTTAGTTTACGTTTCGTTTCTTTTTGAGTTTTCGGTGTTGTCTTAAAATAATTTATTTAATTTATTACATTTGTTTTTCTTTTTTTGAGTTTTTTTTTTGTGACAGTTTAAGTGCCGTGTGTGCAAAATAAGAAAGAAAAGTGAAGAATTTGATAGTGGCCCCGATAAAAAAAAAGGAAGAAAAATAAGTGAGGTTATGTGCCGCCACATGCGCGCCCGCGACGAGACATCTAGGAATAACGGATGAGTACCTTTTGTGCCGTCGTGTTTGTGATGTCCTATATGTAATTTAATATGTAGGTCCCCGGCCCGTTTCCAAAGTATAGGGTGTTCCATCAGGGAGTCCCCAAATTTTATATAAACTTTTCTGGCCATGGGGGCTCACGGTCGGGTAATTTTAGTTTCTAGTTTCGTGGGTACAGACGGCCAGGGCCCACTAGCATCAGGGCCCACGAGCATTAAAGGCACTTGAGTTGGCCGACACCATAATTCCCCCTTTTAAAATTTCATTTAATTTCCTTTTGTTGTATTGTTTAGACCCCAGGCACATGATATCTCTTCTAATATGTGCAGGACAGGGGCTGTGAGCGGCAAAAACCCCGCCCAAATTCTCCGACACTGAGCTACAGAGAGCATGTGCCGCTGCTTAGCTCACAGAGAAGCTCTCTCTTTCTTTTGGTTTTTGAGTTGCCTGTACGGCCTAAAGAGCTTCGTTCCCCTATAGCCTTTCGGCGTCCTGCGTTACAGACGCGTCACTCCTCTGAAAACACGGAAAACCCTAAACACTGGCGCTTCTATTATTACTATACCAACAAACTAGTAAGGAAAAGAGTAAAGAGTATCCGAAAGTTTATTCATCCTTCAGATATGCATCATGTGAAGTCGCAGGATAATCCTGCTGATTGCGCTTCACGGGGTATTTCGCCCATTAAACTTATTTCTCATGAGCTTTGGTTTAAAGGACCTGCATTTCTGCAAGGTAAACTCCCACTAACTCCCATGAACACCGCAAGCGAAACATCAATCTCTTTATCTTATTTTATTTTATTTTATTTTTATTTTATTTTATCGCTGAAAATCTTCATGAAATTTCCGTAGATTTTATATCACGAGCCTCTTCACTTTCTCGTCTCATCAATACGGTGGCCAGATGTCTAAGATGGAAAAATCTACACAGTGGGCCATTCTCAGTTGAAGAATTACATCAAGCTGAAATGGCTATAATTCGGTATGAGCAAAATAGACTTTTTAGTAAGCAGTTAAAGAAAATCAGAAAGGGTATGCCTGTGGAAAAGAACCACTGGCTTTCATCGCTTAGTCCGTTCTTCGATCCTAAATCCGGAATACTTCGGGTAGGTGGCAGGCTGGAAAATGCTCAAGTTCCAATCGAACAGCGGCATCCAATAAGTCTAGGGAAGTCACATTTGACTTATCTCATAATAATTAAAACGCATAATGAGAATCAACACTGTGGGGTAGGTCTCACCATGACGCTTGTACGAGAAGTGTTCTATATTCCCGCATTACGTCAACAAGTAAAAAAATGGATCAGAGTTTGTGTAAAATGTATCAGAATGCGGGGACAGACTGTGACACCAGCTATGGCATCACTACCTAGCGAAAGAGTTACTCCTTCTCAAGTGTTTGAGAATGTAAGAACCGATTTGTGTGGCCCTTTCGAAATAAAATCGAGCCCTTTAAGGAATGCAAAGCCTGTAAAAGTTTACATTGTTGTTTTTGTGTGTATGTCAACAAAAGCTCTGCATCTAGAAATCTGTAGTGATTTAAGTACGAATGGATTACTTGCAGCATTTCAAAGATTTGTTAGCAGACGTGGACAGCCGCGGACAGTCCGTTCCGACAATGGAACCAATTTAGTTGGCGCGGCAAAAGTGCTAAGAGAGGCATGGCAACAATTTACATTAGGATGTGAAAAACATATGTCTCAGCAGCGAATAGTGTGGCATCACAACCCTCCGAGAGCAAGTCATTTCGGAGGTTTATTTGAAGCTGCCGTGGGTAGTTTGAAGCGCTATATTAAAAAAATGCCCTCTATTTCAAATCTTTCGTATGAAGATTTCCACACTGCAATATGTATGTGAAAAGCCATACTAAACAGTCGACCGTTGTATCCCCTGGCAGAGAACACAAGTATTAATACCAGCTCATTTTTTAATTCAGCGGAACTTACTCACTCCACCAATGGGCAGGGGTCTCGGATCGAAAGAAAATCTCCCTGTCACTAGACGATGGCTCCAAATTCAGGAGCTTCAGATGAGTTTCTGGAAAAAATTCGAAACCGATTATCTAGTCCATTTCCAGAAAAGATACAAATGGAAAAATCCTGACCGTCAATTAAGTATTGGGGACTTGGTGCTCATTAAAGAAAACGGTCATAGCCCGTTAACCTGGAAAACTGGTCGTGTGTCCGACACTGTTCCTGACAGTAAAGGAGTGATCAGACAAGTTAAACTGAAGATTGTTGGTCGGGAAAATGTTCATAGAGCTGTACATCAGCTAGTTCCTCTGCTTCCAGAAGAAAAGGAAAAACCAAAAACCGAAGCAGAAATAAATCCTGCTTTGTCCCAACCTCACCGTATGACTAGAAGTAAGACAAAGAAATTGGGAATTTCAGTGGGTCATGTAGCGACCCTCTTTCTTCTATGTTTGTTGCCTGCAAAAACTGTTTCTAAAACTTTCGAGCCAATCTTTGAAACAAGTCTAGTAGAGCTCGGTATGGGACAAGTAAAGGCTTTCGACTTGAAATTCACCGTTGCTCAGTGGCGGTTACTCCTTAGGAACACATGAGCACGTGAACCCCCTGTACCCATCATAACTATCACAATGTAAAATTGCTTCCCTACGTAAAATTTTCTATCATAAAATATACAGAAAAAATCCACTTTATATAAAAATTAATATCTCTATCTTAAACCCGCGAAGAATAAGCGAAATTATTAACACAAACACAACAAGCCACTTCTATTCTCTAATCGCACGTGCGGTTAGAATTGCTTGTACGCGCCATCCGTTCCCATACGATCCTATGCGATGTCCCATAGTATCAATCGACGCACACTCGCTGCCGTAGGAGCACAGAAAATATGTGCGAACAGTGGAAGAATTGCGTGCGAGCTTCAGAATCGATGATGTTTTTTCGGTTGATATATTATGAATTGATGCATTTTGCATTGTTTGTATACATAGGTATGGATCTTTATGATTTTGCATTAATTACTCATTTGTTTTCTTCTTTATGTGGAAAGGTATAGGCACTAGTATTTAAATATTAAGGCAAAAATATTGAAGATTGTACTCGTATTAAGTATGGCTATGTAGTAAACAATATTTATAAATTCATATTTATAATTTGGAAACATGTATGGATGGTGTAGTGTTAGCAACAAAATAATCATGATTATTTTGTAGCACTTTTTAATTAAAATTGTTTAACCCATGTTGTACAATTTTTAGAGCTATTTCCTTAGTTACTTATAGAACTCCCCAGATTACAAATCTGTTAAAAACATAATTCGTGATGTACAATTTGGGGTATTTGAGTGGTTGGAAAATGAACGGCTAGAAATATAACTCTTATATTCACTATTGTTTATATATTATTATATAAATTGTTGAAAAATTGTTAAATTTTTAATTTACTGAATTAGCATCCATAGTGAAAACCACTTCAACCGATAACCATATTAGCAGAAATGAAATATTAATTTATATTTGTTGCATTATATGGGATCGCCTTCAAGATATTTCGCTTCTTATCTTCCTAAGTTCGATCATTTTTATTGGCCTAAAATTGAATAACCCCAAACAAAAAACATTCCCTATAAAAAATTTAAAAAACCGCTAATGAATCTTTCATATAAAAAAACAAAAATGTTGATAATGTACAAAATGGGTTAATGAAGTTAGTCATTTACATAATTTTGAAGAATTAGTTGCTCTTGTTTGTTTCAGTTGTGAACCCCCACTTTAGGAGGTCACGAGCCGCCACTGCCGTTGCTACAACAGTTAACTGCTGATTTAGATCTTATTTCCTATCAATTGGAAAGGTTTTCCAAGCTTTGCCAACAACAGAAAAATAACAATATTCGAGAGCATTGTCTTGCAATGAAAAACGATAACGAAATTTTAGCAGAAAACGTTAGCCAAGATCTGAAATCCTCGTACGATGTAGAACAACTCAGGCAACCTCGTGCTCTGTCACGAGCCGCCACTGCCGTTGCTACAACAGTTAACTGCTGATTTAGATCTTATTTCCTATCAATTGGAAAGGTTTTCCAAGCTTTGCCAACAACAGAAAAATAACAATATTCGAGAGCATTGTCTTGCAATGAAAAACGATAACGAAATTTTAGCAGAAAACGTTAGCCAAGATCTGAAATCCTCGTACGATGTAGAACGACTCAGGCAAGCTCGTGCTCTATCAATTCTGGTCAGTACCGCATTCAAAGTAGGTGCTAAATATTTACCAGCGTTATTCACTACCGGAGCAGTTACCTATTTAAGTTATAGGGACATTGCTGTGAGACAAGAACTCAACGCCATGAAAAAACATAAAGCCAAAATCGCATCCCTTAGAATATCACTAATATTGAATATGATCAAGTTGAAGGGCAAGTTAATAAAATCATGGAGCAGCAGGAGATTTCAATGCTTAAACAGGAACTATCAGAATATTCGGTTGGAGTTAAATCCTTTATTGGAGAGATTGTCAGCAAACATCAGCATCTTCATATGATACGACCTTTAAGGGAGTTATCTGATTATGTTAAACGGGTAAGTAAAGAGGTAGCCGGAGTAGGACTTCCGGAATTGGACCAGCCAGAGGATATTTTTTCGGTTCAACCATCCATTGCGAGAGTGCAGAAGGATTTGGTAAATATTCAATTTTCGATCCCTTTGGCCTACACGGAAAAATTTCATCATGTAGCCGTCATTTCTGTTCCAGACTTAAACAATCAAACATGGGAACATGGGATCTTGGTATTGATTTACCGTTGCGTTTACTTTTCACTAATCCCGGAAAAAACTAAGTATTTCTTTGCAGAAGACGCCATCGAGATTCTTCCTGGATTTTTCTCAACTGAACTCATTCGGTCGGGACCCTCTTGCATTTTGGATATCGTCAGCGGAAAAAAGGTAGGGCTAGAATGGTGCACATTGAAAGAATGGAGCAACGAAAATTTTTTCTCCTATCTGAAGCCTAATGTCGGGGTGGTTTTCAAGGGTCGGTCGGAGAGTATACCCATCGTCTGCAATAAAACTCAGATAGAAATTCGGTTTGCAGTTTCATTCGTTGAATTGATCCAGTGTTCCCTGGATATATCATTGTTAAACATTAAGGAAATATCACAAAATGCGACGGTCAACTGGACAAGAAAGTTTGAAATTGTAACTCCTCGGTATTTTACGCATCAAAAATTGAACAACAGTACTCCTCAAGTAGACATTCACACTCTGAAGTCATTAAAGCAAGCGTTGGGAGAAGAAATATGGGAGCAGACTGATTTTAAACAATACATTCCACACGGATGTGTTGGGGGTGGAGTAATCGTTGGGATCATACTTGTTGCAGTAATTGTTTGCCATACAAGAAAGCGATTAAGATCCAACAAAGATACTTCCAGGTTCGTTAGTCACCTGACTGAAGCCGACAAGAGCCCTGGAAGATGTGAGAGGTACAAGTACAGGAGAGTGTAAGTGTTACCCCTGTAACTGCGGATTCCACCGTTTAAAAAAATAATGTCTTACATTGGATTAACTTTCATTTTCTTTCTCTTTTCTAATACTATCAAATTACTTTGCCTAATTGACTCATCTACAACTTATATCATATTTCAATTAAATTCACATCTGTTCTTTTTCTTTCCTCCTCATAACGCTGTCAATGCAGTTAAATGCATTTATGTATGCAACATGAAAAAAAATATAAATAAAGACCGTATCGTGAATTGTGCAAGGCACACAATTCTTTGTTTATTATGGTCATGCGACATAGATTCTAGCTTTTTATTTTCCATATACTTATGCGGGAAATACTTCTGAAAAAAAAAAACAAACATTGCACAAAGTTCAGGTTGCAGAAATTTATGCAATGTTTATTTTTCACGGTCAAACAAATTTAGCGCGTTGGTTGATTAAATTTTTGTTTAACCCTAGATGAGCAACGAAATTGCTTATACATAGTAATCAATGCTAGTCGATTTGATTATTATTGTTTGTACTAAATTTTAGCAAAAAACACGCTTATTCTTTAGGTTATACCACTGATTGTTTTTTGGTCTATTGTGACTACTTACGGTAGAGGCACATTCTATGGGATTATAAATAAAAATAAAAGAGTGTTAAAAAAAACATCAAATTAACTGTCATCCTTAAATTTTTCATTAAAGTATTGTTAAAAATAAATAAATAGATAAATATACCAATAATTGTAGATTTTCAATGTAGAATAAAAAACAAATAAAAAATAAAGTTTAAAATATTGTTAACCCAAATTGAAAAAAAAAGAAAATTTTAATTATAGTATCACATTATTAAAAAATTTGTTCATTTAATTTATTTGAAGAAGCCATCGAAGCCACGTTCGATGTGATGAAAAGTGCGATCCATTAACTGTACAGAAGGAAGATCACGACGCAACCAGCAGTCATGCTCTGTGCTGTTGAACTGATGAATTCAGCCGATTTTTCCATGTGATGAAAACTTGCGATCCATCAACTGTTCGGAGGGAAGAAGGAAGGGCACGACTTAAACAGCAGTCATGCTCTGTGCTGTTGAACTGATGAATTCAACCGATTATTTCAACCTTTGAACGACTCAGATGCTTTACAAAATATAATTGCGAAAATGTAATGCAGTGCGACTTAGGTGTATCGTACGAGTACGAGTCATCATAGACGAATCGATCTTTCTGCTTTCGTGTCCAAGTACCGGAAAATTTCGATGAGGTACCGTAAAAATCGAAGATGTAATGCAGTGCGACATAGGTGCATCGTACGAGTACGAGTCATCATAGACGAATCGATCTTTCTGCTTTCGTGTCCAAGTACCGGAAGGATGGCCTGACGATATGAAATGAGGCGGCTATCCAATATTTTCTATGCCCGTACATGTCATCTAACTACGACTAGGAATGTATCAGGAGCTACAAAGGTCTGATCTTATGGATCTGACGAAGCCGACCGATCATCAGTGATTGTACAAAGGGTGTACACTACTTGTGAATTGCCAGTGTTCAAAAGGGCATTGTGGAAGCCAAGCTATGTTTGATGGAGGCCATGCATGCGTGAATGATGTAATGACCCACTAAGTGAAATGAACTCAATCAACAATATACGATTTCTGCCTGGGGAGAATGTTTGAACGAACTTTGCGATTCTCTTCCGGGGGCAAGATGTTTAAGCGAATGTCATCTGTCTCGTCAGCTACAGACATGTTCTGTGCAACAATAATGTAGCGCAACCAGAAAGTGGGTCGCACTCGATTCGAAGTAGAACAAATTAATGCTTATTAATTTCGATTGCACTTTTGTATTTTAATTGTGCATTATTGTTTCGATTTATTGTTTATAATTCTTAAAATATTTAAGTAAAAATTGTAAACTGTATTAGTTCAGTTCGGAAATATATTTTTTTAAATTTTAACGTTGCAGTCGCGTTTTATTTCTTCTCACGTTCGTAGCGTGTCTAGTTCACCAGGCTAGGCAGCTAACGAGATTAAAGTATTAGTATTTCGTCCGAACACAGACTTAAGATCTTAAGCCAGTGAATTATATCGTCGACGCAAATAGGCCGAAAAAGTGTCACGCTAGATTTCTAAATGAATAGTGTCCGACTGAAAAAACTGTGGTCGAATTAGGAGACATTGCGAGGTTAAGGCATACTATAGTAGAAATGAGCATTTTTTCACATTGCATTGCAACTTATTTAAAAAAAAAAAAATAAGCAGTTTTTCCAGACATTTAATGTTCATGTTTAAGGGCTTTCAAGACCTGTTCACGTTTCAGTCATTAGTGAGGCCTCACATAAAATTGTTCACATTCACGTTTACGCGAGTGTATTGTATAGGTATAGACAATTAAAAGAGCCATCCATAGCGCTCAGGATTGCTGTAAATTTGGACGAAATAGAATAGAATTCATCTATGTTGATTACTTTGTAAGGTAGAAGATGAAGATGATATGGAAATCTTACTGTATGGTTTTTAGAACATGTAAATTGCAAACGAAAATGCGAAAAAGTGAATCGGAAAAAAATTATCTATGATAAAAATTCTTTTTCTTTCAGTGCTATTGATAATAATCTATTACTACACTCGGCCGCAAAACTATCGACTCAACCTAAAAGCGCGTGTATTTGTACGTGTTTTTCGAAAAGTATAGCAGTTATCCCTAAAAATCGTATGTCATTGAAAAGCTTAAGGCCTCAGCTTTACGTTGGTAACATTTTAACCAATATTTGGTGAGCACTTTTAAAATTGATGCTCTTTGAGCGAAATCGTAGCGAAAATGAGCAAATATGAAAATGGTTTTTGGTTAGTTTTTTTTGCAAATAAAACAAAAACTGTTGGAAAATAAGTTAAGCATTTATTATTTTAGTATTTGGTATTGCCTCCTCTTGCTCTAATGACAGCTTCCAGTCGATTCCGCATTGATCTGATCAAGTTGCTGATGGTTTATTGAGGAATACCGGTCCACTCCTCTAATAGGGCTGCCTTCAATTCTTCAGTGGACGAAGGGACTGGATTTCTAGCTGGGACTCTTCTGTTGAGTTCGTCCCATAAGTTCAATGGGATTGATGTCGGGACTGCGTGCAGGCCAGTTAACCCTTGTGTTGCCACCCGGGTACCCGGGTACCCATCTTAATACGTTTTACTAAATATTTTTTTTTTTTTTTAAAGATTGTCCAAAACCTTCTCGAATCGAATTTGTATCGAAATTTGCATTCTACGAATTTATAGAAATATTTTACTTAAAAAATTTTGCATTTGAAAAAAACAACACGTATGAGCCACCTGGCAACCCCGATATAAAAAGAAGGGGTTTCGTATAGAAAATCGTATACCTACATATTTCGAGTATATCTTAAAAAAGTGTAACCTTTTCTACCTCTAGCGTTTCCTTGATCGTTGGTGTTAGTTACCACTTCTATTACTGGCCTTCCTTAGTACCTTTCGATTGTGATTTTCGTTCCATGATTTCGCATGACTTGCTGGTTAGAAAATCGCTGTCCTATCATTAGCATAGCTAATTCTTCCGAAAGCTGGCGTAGAAAAATTCTGTGCCCGTTAATTTTTTTTTCAAGCATACCTATCATTATTTTCATAGTAAGTAACGTGGTACGTCGTACCGGCAATATCGTCCTGAGAAGAATCACTGCTTTTTTCTTCTTCGGAACATACGAACAAATGGCACCTCCACGTCAAATCCAAAAAGCGTTGATAATAACGGTCAACAGTTCGACAGTTTCATTTCTTGAGGAATGCATGTTTTTTTTCATACTACCGACGATAGTGAGATTCTATAACAAAAATTTTCATTGCCACTCTCCTCCCCAATGTTTCTTTTGTCGTCATCATTTTCTTTAATTCGTCTATCGAAACTCTCTCAGCAGTGACTGAATGGCTTCTTCACGCCAACGGCAATAAATGCATGTTTAGGACACGCTAAGTTCTCTAAACAAAACTAAAATCTATTCTTAACTTTCCTGGTAAAAATGCCAACAAATATTTTCAGCTACAATGGAATTTTAGCATGATTTTCATAGGGGGGTACCCAGGTACCCGGGTGGCAGATACTGTTAGTTTTTTTGGGTGGCAACACAAGGGTTAAGTGAAGACATATTGGCTTCATTCAAGAACTGTCGAGTGAGGCGCGATGCATGACACCGGGCATTGTCGTGCATCAAAGTGAAGTTCTCGCCAATAAATCCTGCATAGGGCACAATGTGGACACGGAGAATATCGAAAACGTATCGCTCAGCTGTCCCTCTTCGGCCTCCTGTGGGCACGAATGCGAGATTCGCTTTTCCCTCCCAGGAAATGCCAGCGCACATCATACAGGAATCGCCGCCGTATGCAGCCATTTCAGTGAAATAGCACTGCGCAAATCGCTCAGTTGGACGCCTGTAGACTCGACATCTTCTGTCACTGCCATATAGACACATTTTCGACTCGTCAGTGAACAATACTGAGCTAATTCCGTATCGCTCCAAGTAAGATGATCTCGAGCAAATAAGAGGCGCGCTTGTCGGTGTCGTGCAGTCAATTTGGGGCGGCAGGCCGTCTTGGATTGATATTCGCTTCCCTTAATCGTCTCCTTACTGTGCAGACACTAACAGCTACTCTGCGAACACGCCTCAGGTTCCGCTGCACAGCAACACCCGTGAGGAACCGATTTCGCAACGTACTTGTAACAATGAAACCGTCGTCTCTCTCTGAAGTGGATCGAGGGCGGCCCGTTCTTGGTTTCGAATTAAAGCTACCAGTCTCCCAAAATTTCCTGCTAACTCTCGAGACAGCAGAGTGACTCATTCCAAGACGGCGAGCGACGGTTCGCTGACTATGATTTTCCGACAATAGGGCTACAACTTGTGCCGCCTGATCTGGCGTCGTATCCATTGATGACCAAACAGTGATTGAAATTACTTCAGATGTAAGTTACCTAACTTTCCTGATGCAACTGATAATGAGAAAGCGATTACGGGCGCTTTTATATGGGTAGTTTGCCTGACCTGACCTCTGCCTGAAATTTCAATTTTTCTGGGTTTTTTGTTACAAGTGGCAATAATTTAAAAAGTGCGAAGCAAATATTGATAAAAAGGGTACTAACAGTTAGCTAAAGTTTCAAACTTTTAAACGACATAGGACTTTTATGGATAACTATCATACTTTCCAAAAACCACGTACAAATACACGCGCTTCCAGGTTGAGTCGATAGTTTTGCGGCCGAGTGTATAAAAAAAAATTTCAAGGGCCAGGGCGGTAGAGTAAGGCTACTTTTTGTGGTTTTTGAATTAGTGGGGTCACATGAATCTAAAACTCATTTTGCTAAATAAACATTTTGATCAGAAAAGTCCTAAAAAGGATAAAAAAGGACACTTTTTATATTTCACAAAAATTTCGTAACATAGGAAGAGTAGGGAAGCGAGCCTTAATATGTCAAGACCCTGTCAAGTCGATAAAAGTCATTATACTCTCTTTGAATTTACTCTCTTCCTGTGCATCTTACAAACACAATTTATGATGAAATTTGATGACAATCAATATTCCTACCTATATAAAACATACTTAGAAGACTTTAAGCTACAATGCAGCGGTAATGAGTTATTGCTATGTAAATGCAAAAAACTGCAAATTTGTCAGGATTTTTGGAATTTCCCGCATTTTCTTGGTGCTGTAACTCTGTCAGTTTTTATTGTACAGTACAACTTCTTAGATTATGTTCGTAGAAATGTTTTTCCTCTACGAAATATTGTCTTGGCACGTTTTGCGTTCAAATGGACTGTAAAGAAGTTACAGGCCAAAAATTGATGAAAGGGCAGATTGCAGATGGTTTTTTCTTGGATTTTAAATTACCCCTTCTGTCTTTATTACATATCAAAAAATTTAGACATCCGCAATTTTTGCAAGGTGAAATCTCCTCAATACATTGGCGAGTATCAAGGCGGCTTCAGACCTGGTCGCTCAACGACTGATCAGCTTTTCACAGTGAAGCTACTACTCCAAAAGTGCTGGGAATATAACATCGACGTATACCAAATCTTTGTCGGCTTCAAGCAGGCATACGACAGTATCGATCGAAGTGTACTGTACAACATTATGCTGAATTTTGGTATACAGGCAAAGTTAGTGCGACTCACAAGGATGACGAATACTAATACCGTCTCGCAGGTCAGAATGCAGAGCTAACTCACTGACCTATTTGAAACGCGTAGTGGACTCAAGCATAAACATCATGTCTCGAAGATTGGGTGATGCAGAAAGCCTTCTGCATAACCTCAATAACGCCGCAAAGGAAGTTGGGCTACATATCAACGAAAGCAAAACAAAGGCCATGATGCAATCGAAAACAAGGACGCCAGTAAATTCAAGCATCACAGTGGGGGACCTTAATATCGAGTATGTAGACAACTTCAACTATCTGGGTTGTAACTTATCAAAGGACGACATCGAAACCGAAAAAATTAAGCGACGGAAACAACTAGCCAATAAGACATATTTCTCGGTCCTCCCTATAATAATTAATTCGAAACTTGCGCACAGGAACACGAAGCTTCGCGCGTACAAAACAATTATCCAACCCGTGTTATGTTATGGCTGCGAAACAGGACCCTCACCCAAGCCTCCGAAATTTTGCTAGACCGATTCGAACGAAAGGTCCTTCGGCGAATTTTCGGGGCCGTTCGCGAGCGAGATCAATTTCGTATCCGGTACGACCATGAGTTGTATCTATTGTACGATGAGCTGGAAGTATCGAAAATCGTGAAGCTTCAACGTTTGCAATGGGCGTGGCATGTACAACGGATGGATGATAATCGCATGCCAATGAAAGTGATGAACGCACAACGAATTGACGGAGCGAGGTAACGTGGACGACCGAGAGCTCGCTGGGAGAACTCCGTAGGTGTAGACGCCCACCAGCTGCTGGGCTTCCGAAACTGGAGGACAAGGTCACGTAACCGCGACAATTGGAGGTCAACGATTCAGGCGGCCAAGGCCCGACGTCGGGCTATCGTGCCACATTGATGATGATAATAATTTATTAGATTTACTTTTTATACCCTTCACTCGTAGAGTAAAGGGTATATTAACTTTGTCATGAAGTTTGTAACGCATTGAAGGAAGCATCTCCGACCATATAAAATATGTATATATATGATCAGCATGACGAGCTGAGTCGATTGGGCGATGTCCGTCTGTCTGTCTGTCCGTCTGTCCGTCTGTTGCTACGCGTTTTACTCGGCCAGTTTAAAAGCTATCGAGCTGAAATTTTGCACACATGCTTCTTTTTACTGCAGGCAGTTTGTATGTTTGAATCGCTAAAATCGGACCGTGGGGTCATGGGGCTGCCATACACACCTAACTTCCCCAATTTGTTTTTTCTAAGAAAAACTTTTTCATGCGTGCACCAATTTCAACCAAATTTCACAAAAATGTGTTTCCATTGATAAGACAAAACATATGTAAGAATGGATCAAATCGGACTATGGGGTCATGGGGCTGCCATACAAACTTAACCCCCCAAATTAGGTTCTTCTAAGAAAAACTTTTTCATTTGTGCACCAATTTCAACCAAATTTCATAAGTATGTGTTTCTATTGATGCCACAAAACATATGTAAGAATGGTTGGAATCGGACTGTGGGGTCATGGGGCTGTCATACAAACCCAACTCCCCAAATTGAGTTTTTCTAAGAAAAGCGTTTTGATTTGTGAACCAATTTCAATCAAACCTCATAAAAGTGCATTTCAATTGATGCCACAAAACATATGTAAAAATGAATGGAATCGGACAATGGGGTCATGGGGCTGTTATACAAACCCAACCCCCCAAATTGAGTTCTTCTACGAAAAACTTTTTTATTTGTGAATCACTTTCAACCAAAACTCGTAAAAGTGCATCTCTATTGATGCCATAAGACATGTGTAAAAATGATTGGAATCGGTCTATGGGGACATGGGGCTACCATACAAACCCAACCCCCCATTTTAGATCTTCTAAGAAACATTTTTTCCACACCAATTTCAAAAAAAACTTAATGCGTCCTTGTCAAAACAAAAAAAATAAAAAATAAATTAAAACGAATGGAATCATACTATGGGACCATGCTCCCGCATCCCCCCAATAAAGTTTTCTGAGTAAATATTTTCCCACTTAACCAAAAACACACAAATATTGTTTTATCGACGCCACAGAAGGAAAAGAATGTGGAAGGATTGAACACAAGCCATATGTTCGCCCAAAAAAACTTTTAGCCCGAGGAGAGTGAAGGGTATTCAAATTTCGGCCGCGCCCGAAATTAGCCTCGTTTCTAATTTAAATACTATAAATCTAGAAATCAATGATTTTCCTTTGGTGCCGATAGACAATTATCACCCAGCACTAGAATTATATGCAACATTGGAATTGTCTAATCAAGTTCAAAAAAAGTGTGTCAATTTAAATTACTTGATTTATAAAAATGCAGATTATGTAAATATTAACAACGCTTTATCTGAAATAGAATGGAATGTATACAAGATATGCCTATAAATGTAATGGTGATTGAGTTCTATGTCATTATAAACAGTATAATCTCCTTACATGTTCCTATTGCTTGGCGACATATAGATAACTATCCTGATTGATTTTCAACAGAACTTAAGAATTTCATAAAATCAAAAAAAAACAAGCCCATGCAACTTTTAAGAGATCTGGCGAAGCTATTGATTATTCATTTCTTGCGAAATTGAGAGCAGAGTGTAAAAAACGAACAAGATTGGATTACAAGTTATATCTTTGTAAAGTTGAATCTAAAATTCCAAACAATATGAAGTTTTTCTGGAGACATATCAATTCGCTCGAATCCGATAATAATCTACCAAATGATATGCATCTTGATAGGGTATGGAGTAGTGATAGTAGGGTTATAGCCAATATGTTTGCAAAATATTTCTCAGAAGTGTATGATACGCAGTGGCGGCTCGCCCATATGTGCACAAGTGCACGTGCACCCCCTGAGAAAAATATCGTAAGAGCACGTAATTCACTTCTTCAAATCGAAAATGTATCTCAAATCGCACATCGCGTCCTTATTCTATTTATAGATATAAGTACCTAGATCCAGATACACATTCCACCTACTGAATCTCACTGCACATACGATATGGTGACGAGACTGCGACCAACAACCTGTAATCACGATGGGTGCATAGCACAGCACAATCTGAGTAGATGAGCACACGCACCAATTTTGGATATCTTAGCGGATTTCGGGGCAAGGGGGTAGTGCAAAATTTACACTAGAGCTTGTGCACAAAGCCGTTGTGCACAGCGCCTTGTAAATCGTATGAACTAAATTCTAAAAGAACAGAGGTTGTGCCGCATGTGTCTGTTCTGATGAAATCGCGATGAATGGATTGCAACGGTCAATTTCTTTAAAGCAAATTTACAAAATCTTAAAAAAAAAATTAGATTAAAATAAAAAATTCGGGGTAGATCCGTGATTTCTTTCGTGCAAGTGGAAGTGGCGGAAAATAACAATTCCGGTGTGATTTTAAAGCGGCAATTTAAGCGAAAAAAGCAAGTAGATTTATGGGAATATGTGGAATCCATGGATTTTAATGTATTTTCGTTCTGTCCAATGAGCTTATCCACAGGCCGATTCGGATTTTGACAGAATGCAAATTTAATAAAATCCATGGATTCCCCATGTGTGAGCGGCTTAGCAAACCCTTTTGTTTTCCCTGTTTGTTGTGCGGGAGTGAAAAAGAACATTCCAGCTGACTGAAGTGGGAAATAGTCTGCGGAAGAATAATATGTAATATAAAAATAATAATTTCTGTTGAATTTTGGCTTTTTTGTAGACTAGTTTGTTTTTTTTAATATAAACTATGAAAAATTTAATTACATCATATTCTTCCCAAAGTTAATACATTTTTATATTTCCTTATGAACCCCCGGTATTTTCCACCACGAGCCGCCACTGATGATACGGATACCAACAATTACAATCGTCCTCCAAGTTGATTATGAATCTATTGTAACAAAATTAGCCACTTTAGATGATACGAAAAGTGCTGGTCCTGATGAGATATCCCATCAGGACCAGCACTTTTCGTATCACTGTTTTTAAAAAATTGCAAGGCAGTTATCCTCTTTTTCACATTTTCGACCATTCTTTATAGACGGGAATTTTTCCTTCTATGTGGAAATTTAGTTACGTCATTCCTATATTTAAAAGTGGATACAAAAGTTTTATCACTAACTCCTAAAATTTTTGAGAGCTTAATTACCGATTTTATCACACCTATCATCTGACCAATTATAATCCCCCATCAACATGGTTTCATTTCTGGAAAATCCACATCGACTAATTTAATTTTGTATCATAATTATATATGTAACTCTTTTAATCGGTTTCAGCAAGTCCATGCTATATACACAGACTTCACAAAGGCCTTTGATAGAATAAACTTCGACCTCTTAATAAGAAATCTTAGCTGTATCGGAATACATGGTCCACTAACTAAGCGATTATCTGAGAGATCGAGTTCTTTAGCTAAATTCAATGAAGAACTATCAAATCAGTTTTGTCATGTGTCAGGGGGACCTCAAGGGTCCCATCTCGGGCCATTTCTCTTTCTAATATTGATTAATGATATTCAAGACATATTTGACGGTGTTGAACTTCTCTTGTTGGCTGACGACTGCAATTTTTTTAAATCAATTTCAAGCTCATAAGATACTCTCGTTTTAGAGTCAAATTTGAATAGTTTCCACACATATGTATTGCAGTTTAAATGACCTGAAGCTGAATCTATCCAAATGCCACTATGATTTTTAACAAGACTAAAACTGTTTATTCATCTATATAAAGCATAAGTTCAACACCTCTTGAAGAAGTTAAATATGTGGATGATTAAGGCAGTGCTTCCCAAACGGGGTTCCGCGGACCCATGGGGCTACGCGAAACCAGCCCAGGGGTTCCGCGAAAAAATTGTGAAAATATGATGTTCTAAAAATTTCAATAATACCTGTAAACACAAACAAGCTCTGAAATTATTGCCATCAGTTTTCGCATTAACTGTATTTGGCAGTTTTAAGGAATTTGTGTATAAATACATGAGAGACATAAATAGTATACCGACACACTATAGAAAAACCATTGTATATAGTTTATTTGCTCGTTCTGTTAGAGAGTTTCATGGCATACCTTTAGGATGAAAGTTAGCGCTGCATTTTGGCAAATTTGGCAGACATTTTTCATTTTTTCATGTCGTTCAATTTAAGTAAGGACGAATATTGTGACGTATACTGATAAAATAAGTGCCTTGAAAGACAAACTATTACTTTCGAAGAGGCATGTTGCAGAGGAAAATCTGGAAATGTTACCATCTCTCAATACCGAAAGTGATAAAATCAAAAATCTAATAGTCGAGCATGTGGAAACCTAAAACGTTTGAAAAATATTTCAAATTTCACCTTGCCGGGAAATTTTTGTGATTAAATTTTGCAGAATGTTTGCCGGAAGAATTTTCGTTATCCGTCAAGGAAAAATTCCCTGTTTTGTCTAAAAAAGCTGTTAATATTCTGCTATTCAATTTTGTTTTTTTTTTGTGTTGCCGGAATCGTGCATTAATTATTAGGTGCAATTTTGTATTCCCTCCAGAGCGATTCACGAGTTTTAAATAAGAGTTAATTTTCGTTTAATGAAACCAATACCTATACATTTCGGGCGAAATTAATAATTATACTTTTTGATTGTACTACAATGGCCGTGTTTTTTAATTAGCTAACCTACACTATCCGGGGTAATTTTCATACAAACGCTAACCTGTGACTTTATTCAGGTTAGAAATTATATTGCTATCCAGATTTAATGAGCTTTCTAAAACTCGCCTAAATGTATGCAATCCCAATTATTTTCTAATACGTTTTCCAATGACTAGCAAAAATTAAATTTTGAAATGAAAAGCACTAGTTTACATGCAACACACAAGTGTGTGCAAAAAATATAGTTTCTGTTTGTAAATTCATGTTAAAAATGTTGTTCGTCGAATTCTTATTCTAACAAAATTATGATTCCTACATAAAAATGTGTTTTCATTAAAAAAATTACATGTTAACTTTTGCGTTTGTAAAGTGAAAACGGGGCTTTAATATTTTTGATCAATGTTTTGAAATATTAATTTAATGCCTAAGTGACAATTTCAAATTTAACCCGGATGCTACCCTCGATCGTGCCCTGCCCCCGATGTAAAAAAAAACACGGCCAACAACCTAGTACTTACCTTATCTTCGTCCAAAAAACGTAACATCTAAATGTTCTGTCAATTTTCGCTAGCTAATTGTCATTCTTTGTTTGAAAAACTCTTTATTTGGATTAGTTTTAAAAAAATAGAAAATAGGGAAATGTTTGAATTTATTTATTTTTCATATAAAGAAAATATTAAAGTTATATATTTTATGATTAACTTATATATATGATGGTGGGCATTTCGCCCGAAATATATTGGTTTCATTAAACGAAAATTAACTTTTATTTAAAACACGTGAGTCGCTCTGGAGGAAATACAAAATTGCACCTAATAATCCTGCTATTGTTTTCAACTACATACAGTGCTGGAAGAAAAAAGTTGCTCAAGCCTTTTAATGGCAATTTTTCCTAATATTCTTAAAAGTTATTGGAATTACAACTTACAGTGAGGCAGATAAAAACAAAGGACATATAAACGGTCTATTAATAGTTTGAATTTTATGAATGATGTTGATTCACTTGGTGAAATTAGGGGGTTTTCACAAAGAGGCTGAATTTAATGGAAAAATGAGACACGTTAATGTAGAACTATAGAGTAATATTTTGGTTTTGGCGAAAGAAAATCTAATCACTCGTTAAATAGGTCAAAGGATGGATATTCCTCAATGCATTGTGGCATGGCATTTTAAAAAATTGGGGGGAGGGGGGCACCTCTAACCGAAAAAGGCTCCGGACGACCTTAGAAAACTGCGCCTTTGGAAAATCGCTTCATAATCTTACTAAGCTGTCGAAATCGATTTAAGACATCGACGGACATTAGGAATAATCTAATTTGAGCAACTACGAGTCGAATTTCGGCGGGGCTGGTAAGTTATAGGCTCGTAAAAGCTACATTACTTGCGCTTCACCCTTTGCATAAACCAGAATTTCAATTGAAAGTCAAGCGAAAACGTTTACGGTGGGCTGACAAGCACATTCAATGGACTCAGGAGATAAGGGATGGAGCCGTTTTTTTCGGACGAGTCCAAATTTAAGCTTTATTTAGACGACGGGAGAATTCTAGTTCAGCGGGATCCTCGGGAAAGGCTTAGTGATGAATACATGGAGGCACTAACTGTTAAGTTAGAAGGAGTTATAATGTGGGGCTGTTTTTCGGGAGACAAGAGGGATCGAATATGCTTTATTTATTCAAAATTAACAGCTTCGGTGTACCTAAACGTCCTATAAGGCGAGCTGGAGCCTTGCGTGTAAAAGCTATTTGGTGATACCGGAAGATTTGTGTTCCAGCAGGATAATGCGCCATGTCACACTGATAAAGAAGTAAGTATTAAATACAAAAAAGTCAAAACTTTAATAACCATATCATAAAATATTACAAATTTTTTTTTTATTTTATTTTTTTTTATATTTTAATGTCAAGAGGTACTTTGAAGAAAGGAATGTTGACGTTTTAGATTGGCCCCCGTGAAGCCCCGACTTGAATCTCATTGAAAATACGGGTCCAGCATAAGACTTGAAGTGGCCAAGAAGCGCCCGGACTCCATTCAGACCTTGAAAAGGTTAATAATAGTCACTTGGCAAGCGATTATCAGAAAAAAACCTGGAAAAACTTATTGGAGTCGATGAATCGGAGGTGGGGGGCAGCTTTCGACGCCAGAAGTGGTCCAACAAAATATTAATGTTAAACTATTATGTCTTAAGAATCAATAAAAATATAAAAACACACCAAAAAAAATTTACTTTATGCTTACGAAACAATCTTTTTATAGGTAAAAAAATCCCTATTTCCACTTAATCTAATTTCTCTCTCGGAATCACAAATATAATTATTTTTTAGCAAAAATTTGTCTTAATATTGTTTCAACTGACACAATATATCAAATAACAAAAAATGCCTACCTACTTTTATCATTAACTGTCTTTTATGGCTAAAAAAGGGCTTGAGCAACTTTTTTTTTCCAGAACTGTATTTATGTGAAATCGGATTTTCAACTAAGCTCAATATAACAACAAGAAAACGTCACAGCCTCAGGAACTTGGAGGAGGATATGCTCTGTCATATATTCGGCCTAATATCACTGATATATGTCAAAATCAGTAGGCACATATTGCTCATTAAATTCCTACATTTTTTTTTTAATTACAGCATACTTCAATTAAATGTTGATACTTTTTCTAATAACACATTTTCTCCTTGTATGGGTACGATGAACGTTTTATCTTGTCTATCAACGCTCGTCTTGTGTTAGCGACCCATTTTTTTGGTTCCGCGAACGAATGCGACGATCTCAGGGGTTCCGCGTATTCAAAAGGTTTGGGAACCACTGGATTAAGGCATCACATTTAACACTACGTTTGACTTTTTACCTCATATTACAAACATATGCGACGAAGCCAGGCGAATGTTAGGTTTTATCATTCGAAATACAGAAGACTTTTCGAATATATTGGCAATCAAATCGGTTTATTTCTCTTTGGTGAGAAGCAAACTGGAGTACAGATCAGTACTATGGAATCCTTACTATACTACGCATGCCGATATGTTCGAAAAAATACAGTTAAATATCACGGATATGTTACTTACAAAATGCACATAACTAGGAATAACATTAACTATTCAAACTTATTAGTTACTTTAAATGCGCATACTTTAGAGGTTAGAATAGATTTATTTGATGCTATGTTTCTGTACAAAGGATTAAACCACGATATTGACGCTCCTGATATACTCCAGAATTTGTCCTTAAAAGTTCCTAGGATTAACACCCGGTTGAATGCATTTTTTTATACAAAGATTTGTAGAACTAATTATCATCAATTTTTACCAATTGAGAGATTAAAAAGAATTGGGAATAAGTTACCTAATTTATGTCGAGCCTTTTCACGATAATAGGGATGTAATAAAACAAGCTATCTTAAACCTTTTAAACTAAATTAGTAAATATGTACATGAATACTAGCTTTAATAATTGGTAAAGAATTAAACTTGCTGGATTGACTATTCTTACCAAATACTTGTAAAGGGTGTTTTTTTTTTTTAAGAATGATAGGAACTTCAAATTGAAAAAAAAAAAAAAAAAAAAAAACAAAATATTACATTTGAATCCATTTTTTTAACCTTCCGGTGGGCGGACTACTAATCCTAACACGATCGGGTGCAATGCATCTGACAGATTAAGGGCAGAAAAAAAGGATGTATACTTCAGACTCTTATTTATTGTTGCATTGTCTTTTTGAAACAGTTCTACGAAATTTTAGAAACCAAAACTGGCTCAAAAAGCTGGTACCCTTCACATTTTAAATTTTTTCTAAGTATATTCTGCTTCCAATCGCTTCAATATTTAAAAAACCTCCAACAACTCGACCGCTTAAAAAATGTGATCTTTGACTAAAAACCCACTATTGAACGATTTTATGAGCCTAAAAGTCAACACAACGTTATTACGCAATGTGAAGAGTATATCAGTATATAAGAGTATATAACAAGTGGAGATTTTCATAGAAAAGAAGAAAATAACACAATCGGGCGCAACACATCTGAGAGATTTCATCCCCTCAGACATATGGTAGATAGAAACTGAAAACTGCTTTGGGTAGTTGATCGATAAAGATTAAGCTACTGTGAGTTTCAGATCTCTCCCTTTTCATATCGCTGATTGGCGCAACAAAAACTGGTCACTTAATCTGTCAGATGCATTGCGCCCGATCGAAGGTTAATTTATTTCAGTATACTCTCACAAATTATAATGTTTACGACTCACGCCTGAAGAACGCTTCCAAATTATCAAAATTTACTTCGAAAATCAGTCGTCGATTCGCGCAACTTATAAACGACTTTTTTATGGCATACATAATCGTCCATCTGAGCAAGACATCCGTCGAATTTTGAATAGATTTCGTACCACGTACACTCTAAATGATGCAATAACACCAACACGTCGAAGAAACCAAAAAAAATCAACTATCATTAAAATCAAAATTTGGTGATAAGTTGATTTCAAGAGATGGGCCTGTCAATTGGCATTCAGGGTCGTGCGATTTAACAGCCCTCGATTATTTCCTGTGGGGTTACTAAATCACAGGTTTATTCATTATTCATCCTATATTTTTAACTCAGTTAGTATTAAGTAAATTTTGTGAATTATAGGACTATTAGTTCGTTTAATAATAAATAAATAAATAAAAAAAAAACAAAAATGGATTCAGTACCGGTTTTTTAAACCATGAGCCGGGTGTTTTTAAGTATCGTTTTTTCATCATTACCCGTTTTTTTTAGCCTGACCCGGTTTTTCTTCAATCACGATCCGCTTTTTTTTTAGCATGACCCGGTTTTTTTGATCATAGTTTTTTACGTACGTGTTGTTTAAACTATAATTCAGTTTTTCCCGGACAATGGTTGAAAAAACCGGTGCGCCGGTGCTAGAAAAAAAACCGGGACCGGCCCATGGTTGACAAAAAAAAACCGGGAATGGTCCATGGTTGTAAAAATCGACAATCGCAAATCATTCATTTTGGCTCGGTACAGTACAGTTGATCAAAAGAAATAAATTTATGAATTTACTTGTATAATATTCCTCCATGAAATTGTGATCCAATATAATCCTTGCCAGCGTTCGGGAGACGTTTTAAAGATGAAATTCTCGGTGCTGTTAATTTCATCCCTGTATTAAATTCTATTGGAAATGGTTGTTTTCCTGGGATGTATGGTTCCGTTACTACGGTCTGTGCTATATTTGAATCCTTTTGGCTGCTTCCTCCGGCTATCATGTAATTATGATAGAGGTTAGAATGATCTAATTCAAGAACGGGGAATGGATTTCGATATTGTGTAACAGGAGAGTGGAACGGTTTTGCATGACCGGGTATTTGTATGCTGGTTTCCGGGAAATATAATCCGTGGCTGGTATAAGGTAATCTTAAAGCAATATAGTGAGAGCCAACATGCGGCTCGATAGCTTGAACCGGTTTCCATGTCTGCAATAAAAATTGGTAACATAATAAAGTTAGCGTTTATAAATATTATAGATATAACCCTAATAGGTTGTATGAATAAATGCTTGCTTTGACTACTTCTCTTTCGTACCTATTCTTATAAATGAGTATAGCAACTTGCACAGGCTATATTCATGAATGTCGACGAAAAGAGCTTCTGTAGATTGCTTGTTCGGTGTGTTTCAGAACATCTTACTTATCGAAAGCACAATAATCCAGTAATCAAATAGAAAAAAATTGATTAAGGCAAATTTTTGTAGTTCTTGAAACATCAAATTCATTTTGCTAAAAAAAAATTGGCTGGCAA
The DNA here is from genome assembly GCA_949715475.1 of Microchrysa polita. Lineage (NCBI taxonomy): Eukaryota > Metazoa > Arthropoda > Insecta > Diptera > Stratiomyidae > Microchrysa > Microchrysa polita. The sequence goes on along the minus strand of OX454419.1, from coordinate 35,959,090 downwards.
ATGTCCCAAAAAGGACAAAAAAAAAAGACACTATTTAATCCTTGACCGCAGGTCGGCATGCGGGGTATCAAATCAAAGGGGATGTCGACAGCCGCGTAACTAGTGGACACCCAAGGGGGGGGGGGGGTTTGGTCGATTTCTATACATGTTGGGAGGAATGCAAATGCATATAAGAGGGCAGTGGTATGATAAGGGGGTGTGATATGGAACTTTCCTATACGGGAAGAAGAGCAGAGCGAATTACATAGAATATGTATTTAGCTTTGCTTTCATTGTTTTTATGTTAAACTATCTAATCCCTGCGAAATTTTTTTTTGTTTGATCATTGGCTTAAAATTTAAGTTAGCATTTAACGTAACAAAACAAGCAAACATTATCCTTCGGGCGGGCGCAATGCATCCGACAGATTAAGTGACCAGTTTTTGTTGCGCCAATCAGCGATATGAAAAGGGAGAGATCTGAAACTCACGTCACAGTAGCTTAATCTTTATCGGTCAACTACCCAAAGCAGTTTTCAGTTTCTATCTTCCATATGTCTGAGGGGCGGGAGGGGGTGAAATAATCTCTCAGATGTATTGCGCCCGATTGTGTTATTTTCTCCTTTTCTATGAAAATTTCCAATTGCTATACTCTTCACATTGCGTAATAACGTTGTGTTGACTTTTAAGCTCAGCAATCGTTCAATAGTGTGTTTTTAGTAAAATAAGCTCACATTTTTAAGCGGTCGAGTTGTTGGAGGTTTTTTACATATTAAAGCGATTGAAAGCGGAATATTCGAAGAAAATTGAAAATGTGAAAGGTATCAAATTTTGTGAGCCAGTTTTTGTTTCGTAGAACTGTTTCCAAAAGACAATGCAACAATGAATAATAGTCTAAAATATACAGAAACTTAGTTTCATCCTTTTTTCTGCACTTAATCTGTCAGATGCATTGCGCCCGATCGTGTTAGGATTAGTATTGCGCCCGCCGGAAGGTTATTTGCTTAAGTGTTCTTATTAACTACGGATTTAGAATGTAACATACATTTGTAATTCAGTTTGTAAATATGCTTAAAATTATGTTATTATCTTTTAAACTACATTTATCTGGACTTGCAGTGTAAGAAATGCGCCCATTACACTAACAACTTACTCTGTACAGCACTCGTTATTAGTGTAATGCGTGCATTTCTCACACTGCATAAACGCGCTTACGGCTCTTGAGTACCTAAGTATATTTTACTTAAAATGATAACCAAGCTTCTTAAGGCTGCCATTTTGGACAATATAGTCTAGCACGTCCTTCTCGGAGCATAACCCTTCATAAACGTAGAGATGAGTGAGCCCGTTTAGTCGCTCCTCGGACATTGTGCAACGGAGGTATGATTTTAGGTGCTTTAGAGTGTTGAAGCACCTTTCCGGTGTGCACGAAGTCACTGGCACACATTGTTAACCCCCCCCCCCCCCCCCTAGTTATGCCACTGGATGTCGAGTGCATTAAATATCCTATGTTTATTTCCTGTTTCAAGAACCTTCAACGAAATAAATACCGTTGGAATGGAAAATTTTCGTGTTTTCCGTAACTTATCATTTGTATTTTTCCAAAGCCATAATTACCCGAATAATTCAAGTTACACTGGTCTACAATTTTCAAACGAAAGTTTATATCATATTTTGAACCTAGGATGACCCCTGAACAATACTACCTAAATGAAAAAAAATTGACATGTTTGACATGATTCTTTGTGACACCTTATCCAAAAATTGAATTAAAATTTCCAGAATTGACTATACTAAGATAAATTATTTTATACTGTAGGTAAGCAGTTATGATTTTCTTGGGTGTTTGGTTTCTTGTCGGCTGCTGTCAAGCCTCCGGGAGTTACCTCTCTTGCATGTTGGTCTCTATAAACCCCCGTGGGACCATAGACAACGAAGCGGTAGGGTGCAGCGGAGAATATTCACATTTTTAGAGCTTTCAATAGCGAATTTAGAGCTTTTGCCATATTTCCGATCATGATGCAGGGAAAACCTTCGTATGTAACAACATACGCCATACATAGTTTGACTCCACGAAAGCTTGTGCCCCAATGATTTTGAATGCACATGTAGTGCACAGGTTCACTCTACATGCACTGCAAATTTGCCTACCAGTGCCGTTACCCTCCTGCAATGGATTGTGGATACCGCTATCTCCTTAACTAAGGTTTTTTTAATTAAGCTAATATACCACTGGAATCTCTTACATGCAACACACAAGTGTGTGCAAAAAAAATAGTTTTTGTTTGTATATTCATGTTAAAAATGTTGTTCGTCGAATTCTTATTCTAGCAAAATTATGATTCATATATAAAAATACGTTTTCATTAAAAAAAATACATTTTAAATTTTGCGTTTGTAAAGTGAAAACGGGGCTTTAATATTTATGAGCAATGTTTTGAAATTAATGGCAATGCCTACGTGACATTTTTGAAATTTAACCTGGATGCTACCCTCGACAGTTTTTTGTGCGCGTCTGGGTTAGCAAACCTGCCCCCGATGATAAAAAAAAACACGGCCTAAGTTTATTAATTAAATGTTAGAAATTTCCAGCTGCATTGCTTTCTAAAGAATTTAGAAAGATATTAACCAGTGGCGTAACGTACGGTGTTCCATGTGTGCGGTCGAACACAGGCCCCCAGCCACCAGGGGCCCCCATGCGTAGTGGCTGTGTGTGATTAAAAAATAACTTTTTGTAGATTTCTGTGTGATTGGAATAATGAAGCTTAATTTACGACGGATGCTTCAGTGTTCTACGGGAAAAGGTTTTTTTTTGCTACGAAGCAATTTGAAGCGAGAACTTCGAGGAGCATTTTACGGTTGCGCTGAATTCTTTTACATTAGCTTTTGCGAAGCCCCGATTGCTAATTGATTGTCTAATTGGCCTCTTTCATTCCGCACAAGATACAGCAAATTTTCAAATAATACACAGAAAAATATAATTCAATTATATTTATTTATTTTTATCTTGCTAATTTGTACCAAAAACTGAGAGTGCAAAAGCACGAGATTTCTTGTAAAACCGTAGAACCCCAGCTGAATTTTAGCCGAAAGCCGTTATATCGCTTCAAAAAGAACGATTGAAAGCACGATTAGTAATTTCACTCTAAAGTATAACTAAAGTGAGTTCATAAAATTGCAAACCTCTTGCTTCGAAATTATTGGTATGTTGTATTTTGTATTCTCACCAAAATTTACGTTATTTTTACAACGACTTAAAGACTCTAATTTTACGAAATGTGTAGCTGCATTTTGACTCATGTTTCATTGTAATTTTTTCACCTATGGTATTCAGTTAAATGAAAATATAAATTTTTTTTTGTCATCTATGGTGTTGTATCCTGAGGCCGCTCTGGTTCTCTACTCTGTGAATATTGTTACAAATACAGCGTTGACAATTTTTAATAATTATTCACAATAAATTTAAATGAAGATCATTTCGGAAATATACATTTACAACGAAATGAACGCAATTTCAACCAAAATCTCAAACCAAATCTGTACGAAATCGTGGTAAAGTGTATGTACACATCTTTGAAAATAAATGGCACATTTACAGTAGAGGCCTTCGTTTCCACAATCGGCTCCTTTAATCATTCAATCCACGTTAACAACCTGTAAGTGTAATTTTTCACTTTTTTACGAACACAAACCTTCGACGTAGATCTTTGTAAGTTAGATTACAGCTCTTGTTGCAAAAAATAAACGAAAACGTATTAATCATGCATCGAATGGCCAAGTAATTTAGAATAAATATACCGTACTGTCAAATTGTGTAACAAAATTAGGACGATAGTGTCAACAGGATTTGAGGTTTCATAATAAACCCAGATCTCGTTGCCAACTGTGAATCGCGTTTTACCAGACCCCTTTCTGTCGCTGCTGAACCGCAACCATCCTTTTAAAATGCATTGGTGCTGCTTTCGTCACTTTTTTGCTGCATCATATCTATTTAAAATTTCAAGCATGATAGCCGTCTAAAAACAAATCCTGTTTTTTAACTAAATAAATTCAGTCAAACCCGTTTACCCGTTTAAATCGTTTTAGGTTTTTATAAATCCTGTCGATAGTGTGGATCCCCTATCAAAATACATAGTTCTGGATTCACTCGACATTTCAAAAATTTTCCAGCTATACTACAGTGTGTAGTAATCAGTTGCAACTATTTTGTTTTATTAATAATTACATTGTGTGGGGGCCCCCATCTCGACCTCGAACACAAGATATTTTAGAAACGTTACGCCACTGATATTAACCAAACATTTTCAAAAAGGATCTTGTAAGATCATTTAGTATCTGTTTGATGTTTTCATCCTTCATTATATCCCGTTATTATCCTTCACATTTTCCCATTTCGAGAATTTTTATTTAAGGAATAACAAACCTGAAATTCAATAAAATGGCGGATTTTTTATACAACCTGCTTAAAGTTTTTCTCCAAGGTACAGCAGGAGTAAGTTTTTAGCATTTTTATTTTCTTGTAAAACTCGTTTCATAGTAATAAAGTCATCGAAAATTAAAAAAATGACGCCAAACCACGTAAATTATGAAAAATCAATACATAACGGTTACAAAATAAGGGGCCGTGATTGGAACGAAGTAGTGGTATTTTTGTAATCAGAGGACACTAATACATACAAACGAAAATGGCCACCAAGTTCGTGTGACAAAAATTGTGTTCCCAAGTGTTATCACTGCCTTATTCATGTTTTACAATCATTAATAGCTGAAGATTCTACCTGTTATGTTCTTGTTACGGTGTTTTACATACAGGGTTATTGGTTAAGTCGACCTATTCCCTGTAACACGTTATAATAGGGTCAAAATGCAACAAAATGAGGCCATAAATGTTGGGCCGATTTTCAATGGTCACTGAGATATATGAATTTTTATGTTTTTTTTTAAATAACCTAGAATTTTGCCATTTAAAGTAAGAATTAAAAAAAACTACTAAGGTAATGGGCTTAAACTTATTTTTGGATTTTTGTCAACACTATAGCAGACATTTCTTAATCATTTAAAATTTAAAAAACCCATCAAAATTCGAAATTTTGAATTTTAAATAAAAAAAAATTTCTTAAATTTTTTTAAAGATATTTTTTAATGTAGTATTACTAAACAAATTATATGACATGGAGTCTGCAGACCACTGAAGAAACATACGCGTATTGTCAGCTTTCCAAAAAGGTGTCAATGTCAATACAAATATTTGAAATAATTGAAACAGCTAGCCGCAACTTGTTCGGAGACCATCATTTCGTTTGATAAAAAATGAAATAAATGTCATTAAATTCAAAATGCATCGTACCAGTACGTATAATGTACTGCTTTATTTCCTTTTTTTATCAGACGAAATGATGGTCCCCGAACAACTTGCGGCTAGCTGTTTCAATTATTTCAAATATTTGTATTGACATTGACACCTTTTTGGAAAGCTGACAATACGCGTAAGTTTTTCCAGTGATCTGCAGACTCCATGTCATATAATTTTTTTTAGTAATACTACATTAAAAAATATCTATAAAAAAATTTAAGAAATTTGTTTTTTATTAAAAATTAAAAATTTCGAATTGTGATGGGTTTTTGAAATTTCAAATGATTAAGAAATGTATGCTATTGTGTTGACTAAAATCCAAAAATAAGTTTAACCCCATTGCCTTAGCAGTTTTTTTAATTCTTACTTTAAATGGCAAAATTCTAGGTTATTTCAAAAAAACATAAAAATTCATATATCTCAGTGACCATTGAAAATCGGCCTAACATTTATGGCCTCATTTTGTTGCATTTTGACCCTATTATAACGTGTTGCAGGGAATAGGTCGACTTAACCAATAACCCTGTATATCTTTGAGTCCGAATCCTTCGTTATATTAAACGCACTGAGTTCAATCAATTCAAAGGGGTTTATTAACAAAATTCATAATTCAAAATACGGATTCATACGATTCTTTTCGTTACAAAGTACTAGCGCGCGAATTCACGTGTTGCAGCTCAAAAGGTTAGGAAAGAAGTGACATTTGACTATAATGGTAATAGAGCAAATACATACATATTTTAATACATATATAACATTCTCTTTTTTTTTTTCTTTTAACAATGCGCTTCATATCTATTTACGGGATTTCTAATTCTAGATGATTTTCTGATCGGCCGCTGTTGGTTGAAATCATTGGTGTCATCTCTCGGTAAAGATTTTCCGTATGTTGCAAACTTGCCTTCTACTGGACCGCTGGAATTGCCTGAGTGCTCGACACGTTGATTTGGTAACCGTCGAATATGGATTGAATTACGCACGTAATCTTTTTGTCCCACACGGACAATGTATGACCTCGCGTTGATAGACTTGACGACGACGCCTGGTTCCCACTGCTTGCTTTTGACGTTGACTTTGGTGTAGACAATTTAATTTCTCCTTCGTTTAAACGTCGTTCTTTGTTCCCCGGTCATAGTATTTCTTCGAACGCGATCGGTTTTTTACTATGAACTCCTGGACATTATTCGTTATCTGCTGTTTGTAGTTTGCTGAAGGGATATTACATCGCAACCATCTACAAAAGGTTCGCTTTGCAGGACTAGATCCGATTTTGTTGGGAGTATTTCGCCATACTAACAGAGCTTTGTAAAAATCCTCGTTGGAATCTAAAGATTTGATGATCATTGTTTTTGCCGTTTTCACAGATGCTTCTGCCTTGCCATTGCCTTGCTGGTGATGAGGACTAGATGTTGTGTGTTGAAAGTTCCATTCTTTAGAAAACTGTTTAAATTCGTGTCCAATAAATTGTTGACCATTATCCGATATTACTTTCTTTGGTATGCCATGCCTTGCAAAATTTCGTTTGCAGATTAAAATTACGGATCTTGCAGTCTTATCTGCTGGTTCATCAATTTCAAAATAGTCAGAGTAATGGTCTACGGTTATTAGGAAACGATGAATGTGATTTTTAATTGTAATTTCAAAAATATCCATTGAAACGATTTCGAACGGATGTGCTGGGATCTCGTGTGTGATCATTGGCTCTCGTTGTTGTTGTTTGGAATATTTTATGCAAGTATTGCAGTTTTCAATTATTGATTTTATATGACCATTGATTCCCGGCCAAAATACAGTTTCTCTGGCTAGTTTGAGAGTGTTTTCGATTCCCGAATGACTTGTATGCAATCTGCTTAAAATCGTCTTTCGTAGCGAAACTGGTATCAGAATACGATTTCCTTTTAAGATCAACCCGTTTTGTATTGTTAAGAGTTCTTTAAAAGGAAAGTATTGTTTGAGTGGTTCGTTTATTTTGTTCTTAGAATTCGGCCAACCGTTTTGTATTGTTTCGTATAATTCAATCATTACCGGATCATTTTGTGTTTCTTCTATTATTCTCTTCGTTGTGCTATCACTTATTGGTAATTCATCAATGCAATTTATGTTTTCTATTATATTGAGTATATTCTCAATTCTGTAAATATCGTATAGCTTTTCTTCGTTCAATGTGTTTTCGGGAGCTCTTGAAAGGGCATCCGCAATATACATATCTTTGTCTTTCTTATATTTTATATTCAGCTTATAACGTTGCAACAGGAGTATCATGTTTTGTAATCTTTTTGGAGCCTCTAACAGTGGTTTTGCGAAAATTTTCACTAATGGCCCAGATAGCATTTTGGAACTGATCCTGCGGCATCAATAAGTCATCAATAATTTCCCCTCTATGCAATTGATTCTGCAAAGGAAATTTTTTGATGCCTGCCATCAATAGACATTCATATGCGAAATATCAATGTATAATTAGTATAAAAGCGATCCGCGTAGTCATTAATCGATCTTACCCCTTTGTTCGAAACATTTCGAATGAGATTTTAATCAAGTTTTCCGTGAAAAACGACTGTGAGGAAAAGATTCAATACGGAATCAATCCAAGAACGATCCGTTCAACAATTCTTGACAATAGGAGAAAATCCTGTCAATTATTATGAAATTGTTCCGTCCGAAGTTGTTCCCATGACTTTTGGTATTTATTTTCATAAGTCCAAAAAAGTTTTCAAAGTACTGAAGGAAGATTATTATTAGTGAGGAACACTAGATTTATTGCAGCCTGTTTTTGTCATTGCGGTAAGTGAACATTGTTGATCGTAACATTTACTCTCAGTTTATTTATTTTGATATTTCAATTTTTCTTTCAGAAATCGACGACAATTAAGAAATGGATGTGGACGTATGTATGTCTTTAGGAAACAGAGATTTGAGATTTGCAAGTAGACAACAAAAGATAGAAGATACAAGGCGACTAAAAAAATATATTTATTGTACTTATGTAAATGTAAAGGTTTTAAGTCAACAAATAAAAGAAATATAAAGATATGTTTTTATGTATTTGGAAATTTTAGATACAAATCATCAATAGAATATGGGTGCACATATTCAATATTATATCAATGATGCATCTATACAGTTTCGTTTCTTTTCATTTGTTGGTTCGATATTATTTCGATACAATATCGATGGCAATCATCTATAAAATTTCCCCTTTTCGAAAACGACAACCAACCAAATGCTTTAATTGCGGACATCGTCCATATAAAAGAATCAATAATGGTATACTGAGAGGATCAATACATTGAATTTAAGGTTCAGTACAGAATCAACAAAACATCAGTATTGCGCTATCTGGGTGGGCTATGATCCGTTTCAATAGTAACATCCGATTTGCCGCAGATGTATTGATCGAAACGTTTACAAGCATAGAGTATTGTAAGCATCTCTTTCTCAATTTGTGCGTAGTTTTTCTGAGTGCTAGATAGTGTTTTCGAAAGTTATATAAAGTTTGGAAACTCACCATCTCGAATGTGGATTTTTTTTATTTAGATCGATAGGAAATCGTTTGTCGGTGATTGTCGGTCAATTAAAAAGATTTGTCGGTCCTTAATTAATTAATTAGGGCCTAACAAAGTTTGACATATGAAATGTAATTAACTGTTAAAAAGGTATTAAAACGGGATGTATCTTGTTTTTTTTTACTTTTATCGATTCCTCGTCGTTTGTCGGTGTTTGTCGGTCACTTCCGCACGATTGACGGTCCTTAATTACTTAAATAAACGCAAATGAAAATTGCATGAAAAGTGTAAAGTTTGGAAACTCACCATCTCGAATGTGGATTTTTTTTATTTAGATCGATAGGAAATCGTTTGTCGGTGATTGTCGGTCAATTAAAAAGGTTTGTCGGTCCTTAATTATTTAAATAAAAGCATTCTAAAGTGTATGAAAACAACATCATGTAGAAAATTAGCGGATCATTTTATCCGACTTGTTTTTACATTCATTTCATAGATGGCGCTCTTTTAACGGATATAAACTACTGCTTAGATGTCAAAGATTGTTTTGTTTTATATATCAGGATGTTTCATAGGAGCATGTCGTCTGTCGTGTACACAGCTATGTGAAGTTGGCTATCTTACATCGCAAATTTGATTTTTTTTTAAATATATAAACAGCCGTTTAAATCCGTTAAAAGAGCGCCATCTATGAAATGAATGTAAAAACAAGTCGGATAAAATGATCCGCTAATTTTCTACATGATGTCGTTTTCATACACTTTAGAATGCTTTTATTTAAATAATTAAGGACCGACAAACCTTTTTAATTGACCGACAATCACCGACAAACGATTTCCTATCGATCTAAATAAAAAAAATCCACATTCGAGATGATGAGTTTCCAAACTTTACACTTTTCATGCAATTTTCATTTGCGTTTATTTAAGTAATTAAGGACCGTCAATCGTGCGGAAGTGACCGACAAACACCGACAAACGACGAGGAATCGATAAAAGTAAGAAAAAACAAGATACATCCCGTTTTAATACCTTTTTAACAGTTAATTACATTTCATATGTCAAACTTTGTTAGGCCCTAATTAATTAATTAAGGACCGACAAATCTTTTTAATTGACCGACAATCACCGACAAACGATTTCCTATCGATCTAAATAAAAAAAATCCACATTCGAGATGGTGAGTTTCCAAACTTTATATAACTGCGAAGCATACGCTATGGGCTGATTGTCTTGCAAGAGAACGCTTCCGATGCCGAATGAAGATGCATCGGTTTGTATGATGACCGGTTTCGTAGCATCGAAATATTTCAGTGTTGGAATTGTTGTTAGGACATTTTTTAATTTTATGAATTCGTGTTCATGCACCTCAGTCCAGTTAAAATTTGATGATTTGTGAGTTAATTCTCTTAAGTTATGCGAATTTGACGCTAAATTCGGGATATACGTTCCAAGGTACGTTATCATACCGAGAAATCTTGCCAGCTCCTCCTTGTTGCTCGGACGTGGTAAGTTTCGTATCGCAGAAGTTTTCGTTTCGTCTGCTTTTATTCCATTGTTGGTTAGTACATGACCGTAAAAATTTACCTCTTTCATGCACAAGTTGATCTTATCCTTGTTAAGTTTAACATGTTCCGCTTCAAGTCGTTCGAATAGTTTACGTAGATTCTTGTTGTGGTCAGTTAGCGCTTCTTTATCGGTTTCGCCACACCAAAAAATCAAAATGTCATCTGCAATGTTAAGTACACCATTTAATCCACTTAAAATTTCAGTAAGTGCAATTTGAAAAAATTCCATAGCTGGTTTTATACCAAAAGGCATCCTCAAAAACTTATAGTTGCCGAAGGGTGTGCTGAATGACGTTAGTTCACTGCTGCTTTTATCCAGTTTCAGTTGCCAAAATCCTTTCTTCGCATCCACTGTTGAAAATATCTTAGCGTTTGCTAGACTCGGTAAAGATTCTTGTAGCGTCTTCGATGTGAATCGAACGTCTTTTAGGTGTTTGTTGAGTTCACGTGGGTCTAGACAAAGTCGAAATTTTTCATTCCTCTTCACCAAAACGATGTTGTTCAGCGAAGGCGTTGGTTCAAGTTGCTTTTCGATGACTTTATTGCTTTCCATTTCTTCTAAAATTGATCGGAGATTATTATGTAGCGCGATTGGAACTCGTCGCGGCGCTTGCTTTCTAGGTACAACATTGTCTTGAAGTTCAAGCTTAACCTCACCTTTAAATTCTCCGAGTCCCTCGAAAACAGATGCATACTCTTGGCAAATTCGTTCAGCTTCTGAAGGAACTTTGTTTATGTTGAAGCAGAGTTTTGTTAAGTTCATCTTTTGGCAGGTGCTTGCTGAGAGTAACGGTGCATGATCTCCTGTGACTATTTCAAAAGTCTCATTGTAAATTCTGTTTTTGCGTTTTAATTGTAAGATTACTTTACCCAATGGCACGATTATATTATTTCCAAATGCTTGCAATTTTGTTGTTGTCGGCGTTGCTAATATTTTTTCTTGTTGTGTAATACGCTTCAATTTGTTTAATCCGATAATGTTGCAGGTAGCTCCTGTGTCTAGAATACATTTTCCGCACTTTACTAACAATGTCGGTAGCATTGCCTGCGTGCACGTTGTTTGTACTATGAGATTGTAATTCTCCCAATTGTTTTGCGGCATTCTCTTTCGATTTACAAATATCGATTGCTTTCGACAAAGTAATGTCTGTGTCCAGCCAAAGTTTTTCTCGAAGTCCTATGTCTTTTATGGAACATATGATCTTGTCGAGTAGGATATCGTCTGACAAATCTCCGTATTGTGTATTTTTGTTTAACTCTCGTAGACGCGCAAAGTATTCGTCATAAGACTCGTTTTGACTTTGAGTAGCTAAGTTAAAAATCGCCAGCTCATACCTTTTATTGACTCGTGGTGTTAGATTATTCTTGATCGCCTTCAGTATGTTGTCTGCTGTTGATTTTTCTTGCTCGGTTAGAGGTAGATTGCCGAACATTTGAAAAACGTTGTTTCCAATCGCTGTTAGAAGAATCGCTTTCTTTCTTTCCTCGGGCTTGTTGTCGAGTCCACTGGCGATGACGTGATTGTTCCATCTTTCCACAAAATGCTTAAAATTCTGAGCGATGTCTACCTTGATGTTCAATGGCTCTGGTAGAGGGATATTCACATATGCTGTTGCTTGTTGCGAACTTAGAGTCTGCTCCAAAACTTGAAGTGTGCTGGCTGATGCTTGTTGCGAATTTAGAGATTGCTCCAAAACCTGCAGTCTGCTGAATAGCATGTTGATTGTTCGTTTGTTTTCTTCTTCGGTCATTTGTCTTGTTTTCATGGGCACTTTTCCAAATTTTCCACTAACCTGACACCATGTTATGTTCTTGTTACCGTGTTTTACATATATCTTTGAGTCCAAATCCTTCGTTATATTAAACGCACTGAGTTCAATCAATTCAAAGGGGTTATTAACAAAATTCATAATTCAAAATACGGATTAATACGATTCTTTTCGTTACAAAGTACTAGCGCGCGAATTCACGTGTTGCAGCTCAAAAGGTTAGGAAAGAAGTGACATTTGACTATAATGGTAATAGAGCAAATACATACACTTGCTAGAAAAAGTCTCCGTACATAAATTTAAGGAAAACTGCATATTACGGAACCACTGGGAAATGAAAACCTTAGATTGAAATTTGTTATCTAAAATGTTTATTTAGTATGTTAACTAATATTTCTACACATTGTTTTACTGAAACTCAGCTGTAAACTAAATTTTCTAGAACAAAAACTAAAAAACTTCTCAAAAGCGAATTAGAAAAAGTCTCCGTACACGACCATATTTTGTACAATTATTCAGCTTTTTTCACAGAATTTCGAAGAGTTCACTAGCTTGAGGGATAACATTTTCATAGGAGGACCTTCATGCTTCGATTAAATATGGACTGGATCAATTGGCCGAGTCCTGGCTTGTTATTTTGCCCCTTTTGAAGAGAATGGCGCTTTGAAGCATTCCCTTGTAGGTTATGATGTGCTGACGGTACCTGTGCGCCTTCAATTTCAGAAAATTTTCGGTGGGATTACGCTCTTGAAATTGGGATAGCGTATGCGACTTACGTTCTGTTTTAAAAAGCGATAGAAGCGTCACAATTACGGCCAAGTGCAAGGGACCACTATTTTCTGTGAACCAAGAAGCCTCGCTAAGCCCCCTCTGTTAAGCGCCGTGTCTCCTTTTGGTTTTCAAAATACGTAAAGAGACGTATTGATCCATTGTTGACTCTGTTGGAATAAGTACGCCTACTCCTTGCGCCAACATTCACTCCCTGATCATCATGACCACCTTTTCCACGTTAGGCAGCTGCTACAAGATTTACTTTATCGATGGCATAGACTTCTTCACCCCGCATAGTAATGGTAAAATTATACTTAATTTCGGCAGAGAGTGGGTTTTGTATATTTTTACAATAAGGCAAGAACATTTAATTGGCAGAAAATCGGCTCTACCCTTATAAGAAAAATCAGGTATTAACTGCCTAAGATGGCAAAGGTGGGCATGATGACTACGGGGTGTATATTAGCGGGGTGGAGTAGGCGTACTTATTCTTACAGAGTCAACAATGGATTAATACGTCTCTTTACGAATTCTGAAAGCCAAAAGGAGACACGACGTTTAACAGAGGGGGCTTTGCGAGGCTTCTTGGTTCACAGAAAAAGATGATCACTTGCACTTGCCTTTAATTATTTTAATTGTGACGCTTCTATCGCTTTTTAAAACAGATCGTAAGTCGCATACGCTATCCCAATTCTGAGAGCGTAATTCCACCGAACATTTACAGAACTTTAAGGCGCACAGTTACCGTCAGCACATCATAACCTACAAGGGAATGCTTCCAAGCGCCATTCTCTTCAAAAGGGGCCAAATAACAGGCCAGGGGTCGACCAAATTGACCCAGTCCATGTTTAATCGATGCATGGAGGTCCTCCTCCAAAAATGTTATCAGTCAAGCTAGTGAACTTTTCGAAATCCTGCGAAAAAACTGAATTATTATAAAAAATATGGTCGTGTACGGATACTTTTACTAATTCGTTTTTGTGAAATTTTTTAGTCTTTGTTCTAGAAAATTTTGTTTACAACCGAGTTTGAGTAAAATAATGAGTAGAAATATTAGTTAACAAACTAAATAAACATTTAAGATAACAAATTTCAATCTAAGGTTTTCATTTTCTAGAGGTTCCGTAATATGCAGTTTTCCTTACATTGTGTACGGAGACTTTTTCTGGCAAGTGTACATATTTTAATACATATAAATTTAGATGAGAATTGTGTTTTATTTGACATTACTTAAATCTATTACATAGTTGTACTTAACTTAGATGCTAGTACTAAATCTATGATATTAGGTACATTTGTAGTAAATTATGGTGTTATTATTTTTATATTATATTGAAATAAATCTTAACATTTATTTATATAATACATCTCCCTTTTTAATTATTTTCAAATTCTTTGTACATGGATTTCAATATTTAATATCTAATAAATTCAAATTACATAATCATACATTTTCTTTTCTTTTCGACATGTTATTTATTTCTTTCAATTATTCAATTTTATTGTAAAGCAAAATTTAATACTTCTTAGATGTCACTAACCAAGACAAATGAACTTTCAAAATCGCGTTCTTATAAAGGATGAATTTCTACGAACCTTTTTACCATTGCTGAATTCAACCAGGTATGAACGAGGCTCCTTTAGTTTTAATTAAATGACACCAGGTTTCCAGTACCTATTTTCTTTAATCCACACTTCTTCTCCTTCCCTAAAAGGTTTTCTTTCCCTAGCCATTCTATCATATCTCACTTTATTTGCATTATTATTTCTATATTTGGATAAATAATCAACTACAATCAGATAATTTTTCCCATATATTTCCATTATGTCTAAGGCTATTATTTGATAAGGGGCTTCTGGAATCTTGTAATTGATCAAAGGCTCTTTAATATTTGAATTTCTAGATTTTTGACAAATGCTGCATTTCGCAACAAGATTTTCAATTTCTGTATTAATTGTAGGCCAGTAGACAAGCGTACGTGCTCTCTGTTTTGTTTTTTTTCGATTCCCAAATGGGCCTTATGCAATAAATTTAAAGTATAATTTTGTAGACTTTTAGGAATTAATATTCTTTCGCCAAAGAAAATAATATCATCAGTTACATAAATTTCATTTCGAAATTTCCAAAAATATTTTATTTCTTCAGGTACATACTTCTTGTCTTTTGGCCAACCCTTAATAATAACTCCTTTTAACAATGCTAGCATAGAATCCTTCTCTGTTTCTACTTGTATTTCCTTTTTCTTTTGGTCAGTCACATTGATAGAGTGGACCATCTCATTTAAACCTTCTATAATATCTTGTTTGGAGCTCTCATTATTTATATTTCGTGATAGACAATCTGCTAGATATAAATATTTGCCTGGTACAAAATTGAAGTCTAAATTATATTTTTCCAGTTTCAATTTCATTCTCTGAAGTCTTGCTGATGGAATTTTGTTATATTCTTTATTAATTAGACCTATCAATGGCTTGTGATCTGTCTGTATTTCCACTTTTCTTCCATAGATCAACGCATGCCATTTTTTACAAGCAAACACCACAGCAAGCAGTTCTTTTTCGATCTGTGCGTAGTTTTTTTCCGTATCACTCAGACTACATGAAGCAAAACATACTGGCTTGTTGCCTTGTATTAAACAACACCCTAAGCTATTTTGCGAAGCATCTGTTTGTAAGACAATTTTCTCACTATTGTTAAATGGTTTCAAAACTGGAGCCTCTTCAATTAGCTTTTTAATTTTAAATAAACAGTCATCATGTACTTTATGCCATTGAAATTCAACATTTTTTTTCAATAACTCCCTCAAAGGACTGGATATCTCTGCTAGACGTGGAATATAGTCTCTAAGATAATTAATAAAGCCTAATAAAACTTGCAATTCTCTTTTATTTTTCGGAGTATTTAAATTTTTTATTGCTTCTAACCTGTTTTCATGTAGACTTATGCCGTCTTTAGATATTCTGTGTCATAAAAACGTTATTTCCTGTTGTTTGAATTGCATTTTATCCTTATTAAATTTAATGTTTTTTTCTACTGCTCTTTGAATTACCAAATCAAGTATTTTATCGTGTTCTTCTTCTGACTCTGCTACAATAGCAATATCATCTATGTAGATTACTATATTTGGAATCCCCTCAAAATTTTTCTCGTTTATCTTTTGGAATACCTCAATACCTCAATCCAAACGGAAGCCTCTTGAACCTATAGTAACCAAAAGGTGTACTGAATGTACATAGCTTTTTTGATTCCTCGTCTAACTTAATCTGATAAAACCCTTCTTTCATATCTAAAACCGTAAATAACTTTTTGTTTACGAAGTTACACTTAAGTTGTTCGAAGGACGGTATTTCATAATAATTTTCTTGAATTGCTGAATTAAGATATTTGGGGTCTAGACATACCCTTACCTTTTTATTCGGCTTTTCAACGATTACAATATTGGACACCCATTCGCTTGTTTCTTCTATTTGCTCTATTATATCGTTCTCAGTTAATCTGTCTAATTCTAACTTCAATGGTTTGCGCAACGTTTGAGGTATTCTTCTAGAAGGTTTTGAAACCGGCATGACATTTTTCTTCAATTCTATGCGCAAGTTTTCCTTACAACACCCTAAACCTTCAAAAATTGACGACCATTTTTTGAAAACTTCTTCCTTTTCTTTATATTGGACTGTATCAGCCCTCTTTATTAGACCTGATCGCACGCAAGTCTCCAATCCCAATATAGGAACACTATTTTCTAATGTTATATGGAATTTTTCTTTTGATGCCTTGTTTCTTATGACACAATCTAATAAACAAACACCCACTGCTTCTATTTTCGAGCCATTATATGCTTCTAACCTACCATTTTCTTTGCACAAATTAACATGTTTGAAGTTCTGAATGTAAGAAATAGGAAGAATGTTCACCTGGGCCCCTGTGTCTAACTTGAATGTTAAAAAGTGTGAATTAATTTTCACCTTTTCTAGCCAAACTCTCATATTGCAAGAATTTACTGTATCAATAAAAAACAAATCTTCATTATACTCACGTCAACCATCGGATACCTTGTTCACCTTTTTTGTTCTGCACATATTGGAAAAATGATTCATTTTTTTTGCATGAGTTACAGTGTTTTCCGTACGCTGGACACTCTCTCGGCTTATGTGTTCTGCCACATCTTACGCAGTTCATTTTGTCTTGATTGTTTACAATTTTGTTATTTCTAGAAAAAGGATTTTTATTAAAATTATTAGTTTTATGATTTTTATTACTTATCTTTATTTGTTTGATCGCCTGTCCCACAGCATCCATTCGGTGAGTCTCCGATCGATTTTTACCCATCTCGACTATTTGTTTCGCTGTCAGCTCCGCCGCTCTCGCCATTTCGATTGTCTTCGCTAAACTCAGGTTTTCAGCTTCCAAGAATCGCTTCTGCAGTTGCTTGTCCGATGTTCCAATTATAATGCGATCTCTGATCATCCTCCCGCGATCTTTAAAATTGCACTTTTGTGCCATCTGCTTCAATTCAATCAGGAAAATATCGAGAGGCTCATCGGGTGCTTGTAACCGTGAGTGAAAAATGAAACTTTCGTATACTTCGTTCGTTTTTCCTTTACAAAAAGTTTCGAATGCGTTTACGACACTTTTGTACTTTTTCCGCTCATCTTCAGGAATGTTTAATGCAGTTTCGAATTTATCGGTAGCATCTTTCCTGCTGCATTCAGGAAAATTGCCACTTGCACTTCGTCTGATTTTTTGCTTAGCTCAATGGCAGTTGCAAATATGTTAAAATTTCTCCAAAAAATTTTCCAATTTTCGGCTAAATTGCCAGATTGGAGATTCAATTCATCCACTTTGCGAATGAAATCCATATTTCTACTACGCTTCGCCATTAGGAGTACCTGAGCTATGCAGCCATAACCTCCCTCCCTTGCGGGACGACGAGATTTATCCGGCTTAAAGCCAAAATGGTGTTCTCCGCCGGGATGCCTCCCTTTGGATCCCCACCTTGGGATGCGACTCTAGCTGGTCGACTTGTCTATCACCACGAACCCCCTCGAGTCCAACGCCTAGATGGGTAGGGACCATGGTCCCCTGGGCACGCCCATCCCCGAGGTACACTATTCGCTAAAGATTTCTCTATAGCAGGTGTGATCCTCCTTTGGCCCCCTTTCGGAAGACCTAACGAATTCGGACGCCTCCGCAGGATCGTTATGCCTGTTTACTACTCGTCTGCTTAAAGCAGACTCATAGCGCTACCGTTCACATAGGTTTGGCCTCCGTCCGTTTACTAAGTAGCAATTTGATTCGGGCCGTGTGGTCATCAATCCACAAGCCGGCTAGGTATAGGCGCAAAGGCCATTCTCCCTAACTGGCCCCTTCGAGGCTTGGGTTCTGCGAAGCCGCCAACTCCGAGACTAACTAGACACGTACGCTTATATGTGGTTTCTCCCCTACGAGGAAGCACTGCGTCGTGTGAGCTTGTATAGCTGACTTTTTGAAGGAATAGGGAAAAAGTCAAGCTATGCTGTGTCACCCATACATGACGAGTTCGGGAGCTCGGGACCGTCAACTCCCGAAGGTCTTTTGTACAGATCCACGCCATGGCGTATCAACCATACCAGGGGCCTCCCTGCGCTGCTCGGGTCCGTGGTGTCGCAACTCACCAAATATGTGTGTCACATGAACACACTTCCCCTGCGGGAATTTTTATGTAAATATACGAACCGGACGTTCTTAGGTGGTCTACCGCGTGGTCGCTTTGTTTCAGGTATTGGTTTATTCACGCGCACCATGAATCTAATCCGAATTCATCCTCATTTTAATTCATTTAGTCACTTGTTTATTTAATGATTTTATTTTAAAATCCATTTATTGCACTAGCAACTTTATTATATTTTATGTTTCACTTGTATTTTATATTTTTCTTTCATTTAATTTTGCCTGCCGCGTGGTCACTTTGTTTCTGTCTTTTTTCTTCGGTTTAGTTCATTAGATCACTGTTTTCTTTTTCTTTTGCGCTTTTTACTATTTTCGCACTTTATTTCACTAGCAACTTTTATTTTATATCACATTTTGTGTTGCACAAATATTTCACTTTATCTTTGTTTTAATTTTCCCGTTGCAGTGAGCGAGTTCACGACCGGCTGCGCCATGTATTAGATGAGAACTGTGTTTTATTTGACATTACTTAAATCTATTACAAAGTTGTACTTAACTTAGATGCTAGTACTAAATCTATGATATTAGGTACATTTGTAGTAAATTATGATGTTATTATTTTTATATTATATTGAAATAAATCTTAACATTTATTTATATAATACATAACACATCCAAAAAAAGAGGTGACTTTTGATGCCAAATTGTTCTGTGGCCTGACCGCATTACGCAGTAAAAAGTTAGACTTTTTTGCGCGTCACATTTGGGGGGGAGGGGGTGGCAAAGGGGTGAAATTATGATTTTTCGCCAATATCTTGTTAACTGTTAAATTTACAGCAAAATGTTCTAAGGACGATTTAAACTACACACAATTTCTAATGATATATTATATCATATACCTTCTCTTGGCAGATTATATACTAGACCTAAAAACATTCGGTGTAATTTCGATTTCTTGATAGTTACATTTGGCGCTCTAGCTCCTGAAGTAATTTAATTAGAGCCATGGTAATTGGGATAACTATTCCTAACAATATATAGCTGTCCCACACGGAGACTCAGGCTGCCCCGACAAAGCATTCTCCTGTACCCCCTATTAACATTTAAAAAAAAAAGACATGCCTGTAACTTATCGCCGAATCACAGCAGGCGGGAAAAATTTTGGTAAACGTTAAGGCTAAGTCCCATTAGACCCTCCACCAAATATTACTTCGATCGGATTAAAACAAAGGGTACCTCCCATACAAATTATTCAAATTCAATGCCACTAGTTTATTGAGAAATAAGGGAACAAGTCAACCAAAATTAAAGTTTTGTTCGTAGGCAATTTTCGGGTCATTTTGTATGGAAGGTACCCTTTGTTTTAATCAGGGGTGCCACCGCCTACAATCAGGTGGATTGACACCATGCTTGAAAATAGGGAGATTTACTCCTCGCTTGGTGGTCCTACTCTCAACATCAACGCCATCAAGGGTTGCCCTCAAGGCGGTGTACTCTCACCCCTACTGTAGTCCCTATGGTACTTAAAGTGCAGGGTTTCTTCGCCATTGGCTACGCGGACGATTACTATTACTTGTGATCAGGGGTAAATTCGAGTTCGTTATCACGGATTTGATGACTCAGGCCTTAACGACAGTCAGCAGATGGTGCGCAGCAACAGGGCTCAGTATCAACCCACAAAAAACAGTCCTAGTACGATTCACAAGGAAACTTGCTCCTCCTCTTGACCCAATCTACCTTGGCATCACACTCGATGGTAGACTATAGCTACTTGGAAAATGTTCTTAGCAAGGCCACGAGTGTCATGTGGACTTGCAAGAACTTCTATGGCAAAACTTGGGGTCTTTCGCCCAGACTGAAGGAGTGGTTATACAGAACGTTAGTACGACCTTATGCTTATCTAGTGTGGTGGCCTAAAACACTACAACGCAACACCATCAAGAGGTGTAACAAGCTCCAACGACTTGCCTGTCTTGGCATCACTGGTGCTTTTAGCACTACCTCCACCCTAGCCATGGAAGCTACACTCAAAAAAAATTTCATGTAAATTTACCATAATTATAAATGGCACATGAAAACCATCTATCTACAGGGTAAAATTAAAACGAAGTGTATTTTAAAAGTTTACATAGCTAATGTTGTAAAATACTACTTCTAAATTGTTGTAATTTCGCGTATTTATAGAAGTATTTATCTTTCAAATCTGACTCATAATCGTGCTACTCTGTGTAATTAATACAAATAAAAAGTGTAAAATCACACTTTTTGGAGGGATGAGCACAAAAGAGTACTTCCAATTACACCAATTTTTACATACATATAACTCATAAATGAGTTTTGTATAACTAGCATTTACCTCTTTACGTTCTAAAATGCATTATAAATTACCTGCCTGGAGATTCGATCCCGCGACCCTATGATTTGAAGACTAACGCCCTACTCACTACGCCACACAGACTATACGGGATGACGTTTCTAACTTACACCATATATTACCTGGCACATCGTGCCTTGCGTTGCAAATTAGAGGAAACCAAGATGAATATTTCTAGCTTACTACGAACCGATGACCTTAACCTGCCTGATGTTATATATATATATGTAACAGTAAGACATCCTTCGTTTCAAACGGCTGCTAAAGGAAAAGGATATCAATTCGCCACTAAAAAGTGTTTTATCCTGTACTGGACACTATTAGCAATGCGTAAAAAATCAATTTAGCTGAATTTGATTCACTATTTGGAAGTTATAGAGGTTTCTTTCTGATGGTTTTTTCGATGTTGACGAAAAACGTCACGATGGCAAAAGTAGTAGAGGAATTTTATTTTTATATTTATTTGTATGAAAAAATTGGACAAATATTACTCGTATGGCATTACATGGTCTTTTTGAGATAATACAAAAAAAAATTAAATAAATATTGTCCGTAGTTTACGTTTTATAAGTACTTTTATAACACTGTTACATATGTAACATCCGTCCTGATATGGGGAAAATGCACTCTTCGTATACGAGGTGTATGAGTATGTACTTTTTTAGTGTTTTTTTTTTTATTTTATGGAATTTTGACACTATTGACGCAATAGTCCAGATAAATTATAAAAAAAAAAGAAGTCCGGATACTCAAAAAATCCGGATTAACGAAAATTCCGGATTTTAACAAGACATTTTTATCTAGGAAAATAGCATAAATAGTCTTCATAAATGTTAAAATTTAAAAGAAAAATTGCTATTATTTAGGTTTTTCCTTAAAATTAGTCATGTCACATGATTTTCTAGACCCTTGTGTCTTCTTGACTGGCAAATTGAGCGGCCATATTTGGCATAACATACCAAAAATATTGAGAGTCGGAATTAGAATTGCTCTAGAAATCCGGAATATGGATACAATAGCTGTCCTATGTGGATTAAAATGATAGCCGGAGTCAAGTATCCGAAGCAAGGAGTCAAGGCTTTGTTTTCATGAGGCCAAGGATTAGTTATTCTATTTACTTCTGCTAATATAATATTTAAAAGGATATATATATATTAGTTCTGTGGGTGTTCAAGAAACTTCTCAATAAAA
Source organism: Microchrysa polita (assembly GCA_949715475.1). NCBI lineage: Eukaryota > Metazoa > Arthropoda > Insecta > Diptera > Stratiomyidae > Microchrysa > Microchrysa polita. Next base: position 35,936,940 of record OX454419.1, on the reverse strand, counting down.
CAACAACAACTCCACATGCAAGACACATATATAATAAAATAAAATAATACAATGTTTGACATAATATTTTTGTAAGGCTGCTCAATTTTCGCACACATTTCGTATTATTTCTACGTTATTGTTGCATTATCTACATTCCAAACTTCATGCAAAATATCGGCTTTCATATATTTTTCGCTTTATTAAAAAAAAAAATACTGAAATGTTTTCTTTTTGAAAAAAAATCAAAAATATACTTTGAATACACTTTCCCCGTATCATGCCTGATGTTACATATATGTAACACCCTCGAGTACTTCGAGTGCCTGATGTTACATATATGTAACAGTGCCGGAAGCCTGAATCCGGCTTCCGGGGAAATTTTTTTTCTACAAAATGTGTTTTTAGCCATTTTAAGCCGACGTGGAAAATTTCAGTTCAATCGGTAAGATTTTAGGGTCTCGTCGTTAATGGGTTAATAAAGAAGAACGCGAATCTCTTATTAAACTTTGTAAGAAATACGACGACATTTTCTACAAAGAAAATAATAAGTTAACGTTTAGCAACCAAATTAAGCATTCAATTAAAACGAAGGACGATAAGCCAGTTTTCTCAAAATCGTACCGTTTCCCTGAGGCACACAGGGCTGAGGCACACAAAGAAATAAAAGATCTCTTAGATCAGGGTATTATTAGACAGAGCTACTCGCCTTGGTCATCCCCTATATGGATTGTTCCAAAAAAGAGATTCAGAAGTGGCGGTTATTAGTCGACTACCGCCGCGCCATCTTAACGACAGTCGAAGATCGTAACCCACTTCCCAATATACAAGAGATATTGGACAAGTTGGGAAAAAGTCCATATTTTTCAACTGTAGACCTTGCATCTGGCTTTCATCAGATCGAAGTATCTTCAGAAGATATACCCAAAACAGCATTCACCGTTAACAACGGTCATTATAAATACGTAAGAATGTCATTTGGTTTAAAAAATGCACCATCGACCTTTCAAAGAGTCATGGATCACGTATTACGCGACCTTCAAGGGAAAATATGCTTTGTCTATATGGACGACATAATTATTTTTTCAACTTCATTGCAGGAACAAATGGAAAATTTGGCTAAAGTCTTCGAAAGATTACGCGTGGCTAATCTAAAAATAAAAATCGAAAAGTCTAAATTTCTGAGAAAAGAGGTTTCCTTCTTGGGCCATGTCGTCACCCCGGAGAAAGTTAGACCTAATCCAGATAAAACAGTTCCCTATACCCAAGACTGCCAAGCAGACAGAGCCGGCCTTAGCATTATGGTGACCCTGGGCCAAATGGTGTTGGTGGCCCTCTACTCTCTTAGTAATAAACAAACAAATAGTATCTGAATTTGATTGACTGAATGCTGAATCAGTGGTTTTCATGCTTTAAAATTCTGCGCCTAATGAGTGCTTCATAAAAAGTCTTTAGCGGTTTACGCAAATATTGGGAACTGCAGTCACTGGCTTTAAAGATGAAAAGGTTCCCTAGACAATCACGCCTCCCCAGCTGGCCCGCCCAAGCACCCACCACGACCGACGTAAAAATAATTACGCAAAAATCGTGCCGTCATTAGAAAAAAAACTGCGGGTAGAACATGTGTAATTATACGGAAAGCTCGGACGAACGCAGATTATTGAATTGAATTAGGGAATTCCCCACGTCAAGCCTCGCGTCATTAATCACTTTATTGAGAAGTAAGCCCAACGCATATCTTATGGAAAATGTTTGTAAGCATTTCTTCCAATTGGAAACAAAACTGAACTTTTGCAAATTTTTGTCAGCTGAATAACTGCTCTTCACTCGCCAAGCATTAAAAATAGATATCATTATCCATCTGACGACTCTTACGAGTTTCATAACTTTGCGTCTCTCTCTTCATTACCGTAACTCCTAGTGCAGCATGGTGCGTTGATGACTACCGTGTGTAGTCCATCAACTTTACAAAGGCAACTGAGTGTGATATAGTTAGTTGTCAGCCATACCAATTCCTAGTCGCATTATTAGTCTATTATTCTACGATAAGAATATTTCTTATCATCTTCTTCTGAATAATAAACTTGCGACGAGTCGTGCCGAGTTTAGAAACTCGTTTCTCTATGATTGTATATTTCACATAGTGGCGACCGATCACGGCCACAGAGCACGATAAACACATAACTTTGCGTAACAACGGCGTTTGACGTTTATCGATTGCGAACACAACAAAATTCTGCTCCGAGTTAAAATTTAAATTTTTCATATAATTCATAATTTTAATTACTAAATCCGTCAACTTTTGGTTAAATTGCTCGTTAGTTATTTTAATAAAAGTGGTATCGCGGATTAGTGCAGTGAAATTATATATTATCACTTCGGAAAGTTTTTGGTTGTGTGTTGTTTACATCGCCGCTCGAGTTGCCTTTGTTCTCTTTGTTTCATTTGGCCAGTAGCGAATTCAAACTCAGCTTAACTGAGTTATCTGAATAGTATTTTTCACAGTAGTATACAGCTCAGTGCTAGCGTGCTAGATTCGCGCCCCTCAGGCCCGGTGTTCAAATCCCACTATATACAATTTTTTTATTTTTCTTTTTTTCAAGTAATTACATTTTTTTTTTCTTATAGTAAAATGAATTGTGTTTGCGAGCAATTTTATAATAATTTTATAATTGACGGTCTATCTCAGCTCGTTTCGTCGTTGCAGAGCAAACTTAGCAAGTTGAGATCCGTAATGAACTCTGTAAATTGTTGTGAGAACAATAGTAGAGAATTAAAATAACAGGCGCGACAATCCAACATTGGACTAAGGCCGCAGGATGTGTTAGTGACATCCTATTTCCAAGATCTTATCTGCTTTTTGTTGAGGTAATGAGATCAGCATCACGCTCAGCAGTGTTATTTATCCCCATAAATGGGTACTCGTTTAACATCTGAGTGAGATCATAGTCCGTCACAAGCTCGTGAGTTCGAAAAACACCATGGAACACGGTGAGATTCGAACTCATGACCCTGTGCACTGAAGGTGCGCGCACTAACCGCTAGACCAGCCAGACTAGTAGAGAATTATGAGATAAAATTGTAAAATTGAAAAATAACGAGACCGAGGCTAATTTCGGGCGCGGCCGAAATTTGAATACCCTTCACTCTCCTCGGGCTAAAAGTTTTTTGGGGCAAACCTATGACTTGTATTTAATCCTTCCCCATTCTTTTCCTTCTGTTTTCGCATAATATTTGATATTGACAAATTCTGTGGCGTCGATAAAACAATATTTGTGTGAGGTTTAGTTGGAATAAGCGGTAAAATAAAAAAATATCTCAGAAAACTTTATTGGGGGGATGCGGGAGCATGGCCCCATAGTACGATTCCATTTGTTTTACTTTTTTTTTTGTTTTGATAAAGACGCATTGAGGTTTTTTTAAATTGGTGTAGAAAAAATTTTTCTTAGAAGATCCAAAATGGGGAGGTTGGGCTTGTATGGTAGCCCCATGACTCTATAGTCCGATTATTTATGGCATCAATTGAAGTGCACTTTTACGAGTTTTGGTTGAAAGTGGTGCACAAATAAAAAAGTTGTTCGTAGAAGAACTCAATTTAGGGGGTTGGCTTTGTATGATAGCCCCATGACCCCATCGTCCGATTCCATTCATTTTTACACATGTTTTGTGGCATCAAATGAAATGCATTTTTATGAGGTTTGATTGAAATTGGTGGACAAATAAAAAAAATTTCTTAGAAAAACCCAATTTGGGGGCTGGGTTTGTATGACAGCCCCATGACCCCACAGTCTGATTCCATTTATTCTTACATATATTTTGTGGCATCAATAGAAACACATTTGTGTGAAATTTGGTTCAAATTGGTGCACAAATGAAAAAGTTTTTCTTAGAAGAACCTAATTTGGGGGGTTAGGTTTGTATGGCAGCCCCATGACCCCATGGTCCGATTTGATCCATTCTTACATATGTTTTGTGTTATCAATAGAAACACATTTGTGTGAAATTTCGTTGAAATAAGTAAACACATGAAACAGTTTTTCTTAGTAAAACCAAATTGGCGGGGTTAGGTTTTTATGGCAGCCCCATGACCCCACGGTCCGATTTTAGCGATTCAAACATACAAACTGCCTGCAATAAAAAGAAACATGTGTGCAAAATTTCAGCTCGATAGCTTTTAAACTGGCCGAGTAAAACGCGTAGCAACAGACGGACAGACGGACAGACGGACAGACGGACAGACGGACAGACAGACAGACGGACATCGCCCAATCGACTCAGCTCGTCATGCTGATCATATATATACATATTTTATATGGTCGGAGATGCTTCCTTCAATGCGTTACAAACTTCATGACAAAGTTAATATACCCTTTACTCTACGAGTGAAGGGTATAAAAATAGTAATTTAGAGAAGAAAACTAAAAAAAATTCTATGAAAGTTTTTGCGAAATCTTCTGAGCATCCTATTGATGGCCTAGATACGGGAACTTCTACTGTTATTTTAGATTGACTATGACTATGACATGATACGCTGAGAATCATGGGGTAAAATAGTTAGGTTAATATGGAAAATAGTCAATGGTTCAGTGCACATTTCGCAATGTAGTAAAGACATTTCCATAATTATTTACTTTCTAACTGGTACCAACAACTAATCATTTTGTTACTATTACAATTTAGTAATTTGGTATATACAAAACAATAGTAATTAGAACATTTACGTTGTTTTATTCACATTTTCGTTTTAACATTTGATGATGGTTTTGAGAACATAAAATGATGGTTAGGTGAAATTTCACCCTCAAATAGTTATAGATACCCCCGTCGTTGGCCACATGTACATTTCCTTTTTTTCCGTGTAGACCCTTGTGTCTTCTTGACTGGCAAATTGAGCGGCCATATTTGGCATAACATACCAAAAATATTGAGAGTCGGAATTAGAATTGCTCCAGAAATCCGGAATATGGATACAATAGTTGTCCTATGTGGATTAAAATGATAGCCGGAGTCAAGTATCCGAAGCAAGGAGTCAAGGCTTTGTTTTCATGAGGCCAAGGATTAGTTATTCTATTTAATTCTGCTAATATAATATTTAAAAGGATATATTTTGAGCTACGAAAGAAGAAATGTTTTCTAATGTACACCAAATTATAGACAAGGAGGAATTATAGGCTCTTTATTTAGTCCTTTCTAGACAAATTGGGCGGATGGACAAATTGACAAAAAAAATTGAAACAATAATTTTATAATTTACTGGTAAATCTTCCATAATCCTCAAAATCTGTATTGTTAACTACTGTAGTTCTATAAATTTTTTTCCTATTCACAAACTGTCAAATCTATTAGTTCTGTGGGTGTTCAAGAAACTTCTCAATAAAACAACAACAACTCCACATGCAAGACACATATATAATAAAATAAAATAATACAATGTTTAACATAATATTTTTGTAAGGCTGCTCAATTTTCGCACACATTTCGTATTATTTCTACGTTATTGTTGCATTATCTACATTCCAAAGTTCATGCAAAATATCGGCTTTCATATATTTTTCGCTTTATTAAAAAAAAAATACTGAAATGTTTTCTTTTTGAAAAAAAATCAAAAATATACTTTGAATACACTTTCCCCGTATCATGCCTGATGTTACATATATGTAACACCCTCGAGTACTTCGAGTGCCTGATGTTACATATATGTAACAGAGCCGGGAGCCTGAATCCGGCATCCGGGGAAACATTTTTTTTCTACAAAATGTGTTTTAGCCATTTTAAGCCGACGTGGAAAATTTCAGCTCAATCTGTAAGATTTTAGGGTCTCGTCGTTAATGGGTTAATAAAGAAGAACGCGAATCTCTTATTAAACTTTGTAAGAAATACGACGACATTTTCTACAAAGAAAATAATAAGGTAACGTTTAGCAACCAAATTAAGCATTCAATTAAAACGAAGGACGATAAGCCAGTTTTCTCAAAATCGTACCGTTTCCCTGAGGCACACAGGGCTGAGGTACACAAAGAAATAAAATATCTCTTAGATCAGGGTATTATTAGACAGAGCTACTCGCCTTGGTCATCCCCTATATGGATTGTTCCAAAAAAGAGATTCCTCCGAAATTCAGAAGTGGCGGTTATTAGTCGACTACCGCCGCGCGATCTTAACGACAGTCGAATATCGTAACCCACTTCCCAATATACAAGAGATATTGGACAAGTTGGGAAAATGTCCATATTTTTCAACTGTAGACCTTGCATCTGGCTTTCATCAGATCGAAGTATCTTCAGAAGATATACCCAAAACAGCATTCACCGTTAACAACGGTCATTATAAATACGTAAGAATGCCATTTGGTTTAAAAAATGCACCATCGACCTTTCAAAGAGTCATGGATCACGTATTACGCGACCTTCAAGGGAAAATATGCCTTGTCTATATGCACGACATAATTATTTTTTCAACTTCATTGCAGGAACAAATGGAAAATTTGGCTAAAGTCTTCGAAAGACTACGCGAGGCTAATCTAAAAATAAAAATCGAAAAGTCTAAATTTCTGAGAAAAGAGGTTTCCTTCTTGGGCCATGTCGTCACCCCGGAGAAAGTTAGACCTAATCCAGATAAAACAGTTCCCTATACCCAAGACTGCCAAGCAGACAGAGCCGGCCTTAGCATTATGGTGACCCTGGGCCAAATGGTGTTGGTGGCCCTCTACTCTCTTAGTAATAAACAAACAAATAGTATCTGAATTTGATTGACTGAATGCTGAATCAGTGGTTTTCATGCTTTAAAATTCTCCGGCTAATGAGTGCTTCATAAAAAGTCTTTAGCGGTTTACGCAAATATTGGGAACTGCAGTCACTGGCTTTAAAGATGAAAAGGCTCCCTAGACAATCACGCCTCCCCAGCTGGCCCGCCCAAGCACCCACCACGACCGACGTAAAAATAATTACGTAAAAATCGTGCCGTCATTAGAAAAAAAACTGCGGGTAGAACATGTGTAATTATACGGAAAGCTCGGACGAACGCAGATTATTGAATTGAATTAGGGAATTCCCCACGTCAAGCCTCGCGTCCTTAATCACTTTATTGAGAAGTAAGCCCAACGCATATCTTATGGAAAATGTTTGTAAGCATTTCTTCCAATTGGAAACAAAACTGAACTTTTGCAAATTTTTGTCAGCTGAATAACTGCTCTTCACTCGCCAAGCATTAAAAATAGATATCATTATCCATCTGACGACTCTTACGAGTTTCATAACTTTGCGTCTCTCTCTTCATTACCGTAACTCCTAGTGCAGCATGGTGCGTTGATGACTACCGTGTGTAGTCCATCAACTTTACAAAGGCAACTGATTTCGGAGTGTGATATAGTTGTCAGCCATACCAATTCCTAGTCGCATTGTTAGTCTATTATTCTACGATAAGAATATTTCTTATCATCTTCTTCTGAATAATAAACTTGCGACGAGTCGTGCCGAGTTTAGAAACTCGTTTCTCTATGATTGTATATTTGACATAGTGGCGACCGATCACGGCCACAGAGCACGATAAACACATAACTTTGCGTAACAACGGCGTTTGACGTTTATCGATTGCGAACACAACAAAATTCTGCTCCGAGTTAAAATTTAAATTTTTCATATAATTCATAATTTTAATTACTAAATCCGTCAACTTTTGGTTAAATTGCTCGTTAGTTATTTTAATAAAAGTGGTATCGCGGATTAGTGCAATGAAATTATATATTATCACTTCGGAAAGTTTTTGGTTGTGTGTTGTTTACATCGCCGAGTTGCCTTTGTTCTCTTTGTTTCATTTGGCCAGTAGCGAATTCAAACTCAGCTTAACTGAGTTATCTGAATAGTATTTTTCACAGTAGTATACAGCTCAGTGCTAGCGTGCTAGATTCGCGCCCCTCAGGCCCGGTGTTCAAATCCCACTATATACAATTTTTTTATTTTTCTTTTTTTCAAGTAATTACATTTTTTTTTGTCTTATAGTAAAATGAATTGTGTTTGCGAGCAATTTTATAATAATTTTATAATTGACGGTCTATCTCAGCTCGTTTCGTCGTTGCAGAGCAAACTTAGCAAGTTGAGATCCGTAATGAACTCTGTAAATTGTTGTGAGAACAATAGTAGAGAATTAAAATAACAGGCGCGACAATCCAACATTGGACTAAGGCCGCAGGATGTGTTAGTGACATCCTATTTCCAAGATCTTATCTGCTTTTTGTTGAGGTAATGAGATCAGCATCACGCTCAGCAGTGTTATTTATCCCCATAAATGGGTACTCGTTTAACATCTGAGTGAGATCATAGTCCGTCACAAGCTCGTGAGTTCGAAAAACACCATGGAACACGGTGAGATTCGAACTCATGACCCTGTGCACTGAAGGTGCGCGCACTAACCGCTAGACCAGCCAGACTAGTAGAGAATTATGAGATAAAATTGTAAAATTGAAAAATAAAAATAGTAATTTAGAGAAGAAAACTAAAAAAAATGCTATGAAAGTTTTTGCGAAATCTTCTGAGCATCCAATTGATGGCCAAGATACGGGAACTTCTACTGTTATTTTAGATCCATCGTCTTCTATAATTCCTTCTAATGTTGACAAAAATCAATCTCCGGTTGATAAATTTGTCACTGTACGTAAGAAAAAGATTAATATTAAAAAACCTTCTCCTGTTGGTGATGTTATTTCCAAAAAGGCTGATAATAATAGGCGACATAAAAGAATCTTTGGAGTCGATGAAGCTAATGATTCTCTTCGAAGTGTCCCTAGTTTTAAAGTATTCCATGTTTCCAAGCTGCACGCTTCGGTAAAAGCAGATGAATTGAAGGAATACGTAATGAAAAAACTTGATTTAAAAAATGACACTTTTCTTTCGGTTTATGCACTTATAAAAAAGATTGTGATATATCCAAATTAGTTTCAATCAGTTTTGGTTTGGAAATTCCTCAAGAATATTCAAAGCAAGTGTTTTGTGCCAACTTCTGGCCCAAGGGCATCAACATATCACCATTCAATTTTTCAAAAAACGGCAAACGCCAAAACAGTGCCCAGCAAAACACATAATTTCCAATTCAGTTTTTTCAGTTTATTATCAAAATGTTGGTGGTCTTCGTTCAAGAACAAATGACTTTTACCTTGCAGTTTCACTAGAAGATTATGCTGCCATTTGCTTAACTGAAACTTGGCTCCACACAGACATTTCAAATGAGGAACTTTTCATAAGAAACTATGATGTCTATCGCCGCGACCGTTATGAGACTTCAACAAAGAGAGGAGGTGGGGTTTTGGTAGCTATCAAAACAACACTCCCATCTCATGAAGTTGAGCTTTTTTATAAGGACGTGGAACAGATATGTGTATCTATTAATGTTTTTAGTAGCGAAAAAATATACATTTTTAATAGCTATTTACCACCTTTGAGTTCAGTTGATGTTTATAAAAAACATTTAGATAATATCTCCAGATTATCCTTTGAGCAAAAAGACAAATTGATCGTCGTTGGGGATTTCAATCTTGGTAATATAAGTTGGTACTGGAACGACGACGAGAAAAAAATTCTTGTTTGTTTATTTGCCATGGATTTGATGCAAACGAACTTTGTTTAAAATTCAATTGGTAGGATTTTAGATTTGATTTTTGTTAGTACTGATTTCAATGCTTCTGTAATTAAAGTAGATAAACTATTTTTGCCCAATTCAATGCATCATAGTGCTCTTCTTCTTGAGTTTGTTTTTTATGATTACATTGAAGAAGAGGCAGTTACTCTTACTAGAAATTTTCAAAAAGCTGACTTTACAAAATTAAATTCAATATTTCGTAATATGGATTGGGCTTCAGTTATATCATATATAAATCTTGCTGAAAGTTATACAAATTTTAAATCAATTTTATTGGAAGCTATTCATAAGTACGTTCCTTTACAAAAGAAAAAAATAAAAGCAAAAAATCCTTGGGGTAGTGAAGAATTGTTGAAACTTAAAAGAGCTAAAAATAAAGCCCATAAGTTGTATAAGAAGTCATCCTCTCTTGCCAATAAAGAACATTTCTTCAGATTGAGAAGAGAGTATGAATTAATGAATAAAAACCTTTACAACCAGTATATTGCGAGAGCTGAAAATAATATAAAAAATTATAGTAAGACATTTTGGAGTTTTATAAACAGCAAGCGCAAGAATACAGGAATACCCTAAAATTTAGAGTTCAATGGCAATTTTTACAACGATGTTCAATCGGTTTGTGATGGATTTGCTAGATTTTTCAATTCAGTTTACGAAGTGCCAGACTCCGTTTCACCAGAAATGAATACTAACACCAAGCCAAGCCACAGTGCATTGGTCCCTCGGATAGCTCAGGAGGACCTTACGAGTACTCTTGAGATTTCTGAGGATGACCTATTGAATGCTTTCCGTGATCTTGATGTTAGTATTCAGGCCGGACCTGATGGCATTCCTAATATATTTTTGAAGAATTGCATGCAATCGTTATGTCGTCCTTTAGCCTTTATTTTTAATTTGTCCTTGTCTTCAGGTGTTTTTCTTGATGAATGGAAAGTTTCGTCCATAACCCCTGTTCACAAAAAGGGTCCGAAACAACTTATTGATAACTATAGACCTATAGCCAAACTATCAGCAATACCGAAGTTGTTTGAAATGCTTATTAAAAATAAAATAGATGTCTTAATTAGCCGTTTAATATCACCATATCAACATGGATTCCTTAAAGGAAAATCAACTACAACAAATTTGGTATCATCCACTAAATTTTTTGCAGATGGTATTGAGCAGGGAATGCAGGTTGATGTGGTTTATACCGATTTCTCGAAGGCTTTCGATAGAGTAGATCATAATATCTTACTTAAGAAACTAGAAAATTTAGGTATACAGTCGGTTTTTCTTAGCTGGGTGAAATCCTATCTAACGGATAGGACGCAGTTGGTAAAGTTGAATGACTGTACATCGCGCTCTATCATAAAGTGTTCGTCAGGAGTTCCCCAAGGAAGCCATTTAGGACCACTTTTCTTTTTAGTTTTCGTAAACGATATCATACAAAACTTTAAATTCGTGCGTGTATGGCAGTATGCCGATGATATGAAAATCGCAATGAGAATACGCAATATAGGTGATTGTCTTAACTTGCAATCCGATTTAGAAAAACTGCAAATTTGGTGCCTTAATAATAATTTAAATTTAAATGTTAGTAAATGTAAAGTTCTTAGCATATATAAGTTCTAAACTCCGATCTCCTTTGAGTACTCCTTAACAGGTAGTGTTCTTGAAAGGGTTGCCGAAATATCAGATCTTGGTATAATTTTCGACCATGATCTTTCATTTCGACAACACATTGATTACATTATTTCAAAAGCGAATAGTATGTTAGGATTTGTTAAACGTAACGCTCGTGAATTTAATGATCCTTTTACCTTAAAAATATTGTTTACAGCTTTCGTTCGCTCGCATTTGGAATATTGTTCTATTGTGTGGAATCCGTTCTATAAGGTTCATATCGACCGTATAGAAAGAATTTAACACAATTTTACACGGTTTGCTATTTATCAAATTGGCTGGCGTTTCAAGCCAGAATATAAAACTCGCTGTTCCTTATTGGGTTTACAAGCTTTGGATTATAGAAGAACGTTTTCAAACGCTATGTTCATTAGAGATCTGTTTTGCTCTCATATTGTTTGTGAAGATATATTAAATAACTTTGAAGTCAGAACTATTCCTCACAATTTCGGAACAACCTTCTTGTTCAGCCTTATCATAGAGTAAATTATGGTCTTAACGAACCAATTACAAGGTCAATAATTCTTTATAACAGTTTGAAGGACTTAGTTAATTTTAATTGCATTAACAAATTAATTTTTAAAAGAAATTATTTTGATAAATTTCCTTATTAATCTATTTTTTGCTTTAGATTTTATTTTATCGATCTGCTAGAGTTTACACTCGATTAATTGATTAGTCACTTACGTACGCATAGTAAGTAAAGTGATGCCGAGAAGCCCTGTCCCGGGCAGAAGCTTCTGTGAGGCAAAAAAGTTATGTTAATTATTGGCAGTCACCGATGTGCTCCGCTGCTGGCAGCCTAACAATTTTAATATTACAACATTTTGTGGATTTTTTTCTGTGCATTCCTTGAAATTTTCAATCAAAAGTAATTTCTACATAAATCATTTCTTTTATGTGAGAAGTTGTCGCGGAACCCTCCTGTTTAACGAAAATCCTTTTTGAGAAGCGCTGCGTTAGTCGATAAGTTTTTACACGCGGTGCATCGTGTTTCCGCTTCCGCCGGTTTCCATGCAGGAAACTCCAATCTTCATTTATGGGTCTGACGTCGGTAACGTGTGTGCGGTTAAGTTATTCATGATAAATATCAATACAAACTTCTTGTGACCTAAAGGTGTCACATTTTGTAAAGAAAAAGCATGGCATTTTAATAGTCACTAATCTTGATTTTTGTATGTCAATACTCATAATGCTCAGCTTTCGAGAGCACAAATTCAAGGATTCGAATACCGTAATTCGAAACTGTTGATCTAGGTTTAATTTTCTTCTTTCTTCCCATATTATACCAAATCCGTAGTGGCTACACTACCGGCTGGCGCCTATAATCTCAGGTTTATCCTGTACCTTCTCGAGCTTGGATATTGCTAAGCTTGTTCGATAAGTTTTAAAAATCAAACTTCTTTCATACCAGCTACCTTCACTGGAATTTTTAACAAATATCAAAGAGCAATGGTGTTTCAAAAGAGAGAGAGAGAGAAATAGATGTGGTATCCCTATGCATATTATGACAGATTTTTTATCAGTAAAATCACACCATCGGTATTTCACTTTATATTAACTTTCATTTAGTTCGAGTACAAATCTCAAACGGGTGTCGCGTGGAGACCTTATTTGATTGATCTCCTTTCCGAGTGGCGGCCCCTTGAAAGTAAAAGTTCCCTGAGAGCGGTGGCCCCTCAAATGTAGTGGCCCTGGGCGACCGCCCAGTTCGCCCACCCCTAGAGCCGGCCCTGCAAGCAGATCAAATCCTTTGGCTTTTTGGCTACTACAGAAAATTTATAAAGGACTTTGCCCACATCACAAAGTCAATGACAGCATGCTTGCGTAAAGGAAAATCGATCCAAATAAACCAGGAATATATTAAATGCTTTGAGCTGTGTAAATATTCTAACTAATGATCCATTACTCCAGTATCCAGATTTTTCAAAGGCATTTAATTTATCCACAGATGCCATTGGTGCAGTGTTGAGCCAGGGACCAATAGGTTCTGATAAACCAGTAGCGTATGAATCACGTACGCTTACATGTACTGAACAAAACTACAGTACAATTGAACAATGTAGGAGAGAGTACGCTACCTTGTGGAACTCCCTGCTTAATTTTCCTATGCTTTGAACAACTGCCACGAAACTCGGTATAGGATTGCCTCCCAGCTAGATAGTTGGCAATCCATTTAACCTCTTGTGCAGAAACTTGCATATTAAGGAGGTCTGCCAACATCGCAAAATGGATAACCGTGTCGAAGGCTTTCGACAGGTCAAGTGCCACTAGGACAGTTCTGTCACAAGGCGGTTTCTGGTTGAGGCCATTATGGATGTGATGGGTGATCAGACCCAGAGCTGTTGTAGTACTATGCATCTTCCTGAGACCATGCTGGTGAGAAGCTAGCTCAGCATGTGATACAAGGGTGGGGTGGATAAGTGCTTCGAGCGTCTTTGCAACGGGTGATAAAATCGTGATTGGACGATAGGAATCGGCGAGTTTTACGCTTTTACCGGGTTTTAGAAGGGGGGTAATTCGACCCTTTTCCCAAAATTCAGGGATGACAAGCGTGGATATCGACAAGTTGAAAGCCATCGTGAGGTATTCGATGGCCGGAAGATCTAGATGTTTCAGCATGGCCATTGAAATGCCATCTGGTCCAATGGCCTTAGAATTTTTAGCGTTCTTGATCGCTGCTGAAACTTGGTCCGCAGTATAGGTGGGAATAATGTCAACCGTTCGGTTGCGTATCCTTCTTTTTATTTTGCACTTGAGCGACTTGCGGTCTTGGGATGTTTAATAAATTGTTTATTGAACAAGCTCGCACAAAGTTTAGGATCTGCGATGGTTTTCTTGCCGAACCTGATGGCTACACTACCTTTGTCTTTGGTTGGATGTGACAGGGCGCGGACTGTGGCCCAAAGTTTGCTTACACCTTTCGAGAGGTCGCAGCTTTCAAGATGCTCGTTCCATTTTTCATTCTTGTGGGTGTTGACTTGTCGATTTATTTCGGAGTTAAGCTCCTGAATTCTGGGGTCTGCCGGATTTGCGCGTCTTAAGTTGTCCCGTTCGTCGGCTAACCTTGCGGCAGTAGTTGAGAAATATGGCCGAACTTTCGGAATACGTTCTGCCGGAATGAAGCGAGCTGCCGCTTTGACAATGACGTTCCTTATATTCTTTTCTTCCCTGGTATTTGTTGGAATAGGTAGCGCGGCGAACTTCGTCGTAGTGAACGTAGTGAAACCCTCCCAATTCCCAATTTGCCTTTTTGTGGTTGATAAACGTACGCCGTTCTGACGTCGTCAGTTCAGCTGGTTTATCAATTTTAATAAGTATGGGGAGGTGATCGGATTGGAGGGAGATAGTTGTCTCCCAGCGAATTTTACTTATCAAACTGGCGCTTACAATAGTTATGTCAGGAGAGCTATCGCAGGCACCAGCGACGCGTGTAGACGAAATTCGATTGAGTGCGCAGAAGTCTGATGGGTCTCATTTGGTCGCGATATCTATACCTCTGGCATCATCATCACCGAGGAGAGAGTGCCACAGTTTGTGATGGGCGTTTAAGTCGCCAAGTAGGATCCTATGCTGTCCTGTGAGGTGTGGACCAATATCGAACTTATAGCCAGAGCCACAGCTGGATGCTGGTGGAACATAGATGTTTATAAGTTCGATATTGGTATTGCCGGATTTAACGGCAATAGCTTCCATTTCCGCCGTGCTGTCGTTAAAACGGTTCTGTGTATTAGGAATGCAAGCCCTCCTCCTGGATTAGGACCCTGCCTGCCGACTCTATCGCGCCTCAAAAGTATGTAATCGCCGCGGATATTAAATTCGGGAGTTGAAGCTTGGAGCTTTGTCTCCTGAAATGCCGCTATCAGAATTCTGCGTGTACTCATGAAACGGACGATCTCGCTGATCTTGTTGCAGATGACATTGCAGTTAAACTGCAATATGGTGAGTGGGGTGTACATTGTTCAACATCTACCTGTCGAGCCTTCCAACACCGCCGGAAGGTATCGAACTAATTTTCTATGCGGACGATTGCACCGTACTCACCACGGGGAATGATTTAAATGGCATGTGTGCTGGAGTAAGTGACTATATTGAGAAACTGGTGGAGTTTTTTAGTATCCGCAACCTAGTCATTTCACCGTCAAAATGCACTGCAACACTTCTCACCACCTAGACGCAGGAATTTTCGGAGGAGCTTAGGATCCGTACGGGTAGGCATGCTGATGACGTTGTTCCTACTGTTACTAACCCCAAAATCCTTGGTGTCTATGTAGACACCATGATGAAGTCGAAAAACCATGTCGAAGACGTAGTCGACAAAATGCACAGTAGAAACAACGTCTTAAAGTCACTAGCCGGGAGTTCCTGGGACAAGGACAAGGAAACTATGTTGATCACCTACGAAGCGATAGATAGATCCCAACTACGCAGCACCGGTGTAGTCACAAACCGTTTGTGAAGCAAACTGGAACAAGACCCAGACATGCCAAAACGCTGCTCTACGTATCGCTACAGGTTGTCACCTAATGTCGTCCCAGGATCATCTTCATCAAGAAACCAGCATGTTGTCAATACGTGATCATAATCTTCTCCTGTCTTTACAATATCTGGTCGGTTGCTATCGAGAGAATCACCCAAACCATCATCTCATGGACAGTACTCCCCCTCCACGACATGTCAGGAGTGAAATCAGAGACCTCGAGAGAGACGTCCAGGGATACAAACGAGTACCTCCCGATATATTTGATGACACAGCATACCATGCGGCCATCGCAGATATTCACACAACCGTTGTGAATCGGTCAATATGGAGATTAAGTATGAATAGAGTCCTTTCAGCGCCCCCACCACCTATATCACCTGAGGAGACTAGGCTCCCGAGAGCCACAAGAGCGACACTAGCCCAGCTTAGGTCGGGTTTTTGCTCGCGCATCAATGCATACCTATCTCGAATAGACCCGGACATTCAGAACATTTGTCCGAGCTGCGGTGGTGCGCCCCATGATGTGGACCACCTGTTCCGATGCACCGCTGCACCCACTAACCTCACTCCGAGGGCGCTATGGGACAACCCTATTGCAGCTGCTACGTTCTTGTCGCTTGAGACAATAGGCGAGAACGACGACGAAACATAGAGTCCTTCCACAGACATGCACAGCGATTCACGCCTTTCTGCACGGCTACTACAACAACAGTACAATTGAGAAGGAACTGCTTGCCGTTGTCTGGGCGACCAAATATTTTCGCCCGTATCTGTTTGGGCGAAAATTCATTATCATAACTGACCACAAGCCTCTTACGTGGTTGTTCTCATTAAAAGAACCCAATTCTAAGTTCGTTCCATGGAGATTGAAGCTAGAGGAGTAAGAATACGATATCATACATAGAAAAGGAAACCAGAACGCTATAGCCGATGCTTTGTCACGTACTCGTATTGATATTAACGTTAACGAATCCGGACCAACTACTTCTGATAGGTTTATCTCACAATTAACTGACAGAGACGATGAAAACCATATCCACATGTCTGAAAAGCCTCTTAGTACCTTTTCGTTTCAATTGATTTTACAGAAATCAGCTGAACCATTTAATTCGCTTAAGATTCTATTTGGTTCGAAAGGAAGAAAAACGATCAAACGTTTTGACATTGAAATATGTTGTTAACTAAATGTTGAGTATTAGAAACTCTCAATATTCATGTTACACCTTACATACACACATACAATGTAACTATTGTAACTACCTGAAACTAGTTAGAATAAAAACCAGTCAGTCTGTGATTTGAACTCAAGCATCGTCTTTCATTCCGACTACATAGTACATTATATTGGCGACGAGGTAACTTGTAACCCCGCGAATGTGTTACTTTTTTGGAAATTGTTCAATTTCATCGGAACAAGCGTTTTTTTTAACGCAATTTTAATTATCTTTCGTATTGCGAAGATAAAGGAATTAATTCTGTCGCAAGTGCTGTGTAAAAATTAAAAAAAATTCTGTCGTACAAAATGGCGAAAGCGCCTGACAACAACGGATTGGCAAATTTTACAACGGTCCTACAGTCATCTACTGTACCGGAATTTAACCCAACGGAAGAATCATGGGCGCTGTGGAAGGAGCGCCTAGAAATACACTTCACCGAAATCAATTGCCAAGACGAAAACTCGAAGAAGGCAGTGTTACTTAAATCAATCGGTTCATCACCATTCAAATTACTGCGTAGTCTCTGTGATCCGGAATCTCCAACATCGAAAACATTCGATCAATTGTGTGGAATCCTGAAAGAGCATTATACGCCTCCAACAATTGTTTTCCATGAGCGCAGACGATTCTACAATTCTCGAAGGGAACCGGCTGAATCAGTATCCGACTGGTATGCACGGATAAAGACTCTGGCTCTTGAATGTAAGTACGGTGTTAATTTGGAACCATTCGTACTGGAGAAATTTGTGATGGAGCTACCGGAACGGATTTATCACAAGATGTGTGAAGAGGACGAAAAATTGACCCTCAAAGATGCTTTAAAAAAGGCATTGATCTATGAGATCAAATTTGCCGTGAATGACACAGACTCAACAAACGTGAACTATGTGAAATCACAACGAAATAATGCGAAATTTCACCAAAAAGGACAGTCGATAGGAAACTACTCACCGAACGGACCAAAGAAACGATGTAAACATTGCGGATGGAGTAACCACGAATCGAAAAGCTGCAAATTTAAGGATGCCACGTGTCATTCGTGCTCAGCGAAAGGACACATCAGCAGTATTTGTCGTAACAAAAACAAAAATTCTACAAAAAGTTTCAATTATATTTCAAACTCTTCGACGTCTGATGGTAATTCTTTTGATTTTTCAGTGTTCAGTTTTTGGCATGAAGGCTCATCCGAAGTGTATTGTTTGCCAATTGAGATAAACGGATGGAAATTAAATATGGCTTGTGATACTGGAGCACCGCGAACATTTGTATCTAGAAATTTCTACGAGAAATATTTATCATGTCTTAATCTAAATAAGTGTGATGTGTCCTACAATGGATATGGCGGCAAAAAAATTAAAATTTACGCTGAGTGTAAAACATGTATATTGTATAACGGGCAATCAAAAATAATCTCTGTTGTTGTGGCCAACAAGGAAGCACCACCACTTTTGGGAAGAAATTTTTTGCGTGCGTTTAATTTTGAACTGAAACAATTATCTCAGATTAACTTATTAGATGACAATGGAGTATCTCAGATTAACTTGTTAGATGACAATAGATACTCTACATATATTGACCAAATCAAAATTCAATTTAGTGAATTGTTTAAGAATGAGCTAGGAAAGTACAAAATAAGTGAAATTTCATTGCCGATCAGTGAAGATGCCACGCCATTATTTTGTAAGCCGCGTCCCATTCCGTATGCATGGAAATCAAATATTGAAAATCAAATACGTTGCTTAGAGCAGCAGGGTATATTGGAAAGGATTGATAATCCAATGTGGGGTACACCGTTGGTTCCAGTTCTTAAGCCCGATGGTAATATTCGAATCTGTTGCGACTACAAGATAACTATCAACAGATTCTTGCAGGATTTCAGATATCCACTTCCGTTAATCGATGACATTTTTGCCTCTTTGGAAGGTGGTGAACTTTTCACCAAACTTGACATGTCATCGGCATACAACCAGTTTTGCTTGGATGAAACCGCACAACAGCTATGCACCTGGAGCACGCATATAGGTTTATCCTGTACCTTCTCGAGCTTGGATATTGCTAAGCTTGTTCGATAAGTTTTAAAAATCAAACTTCTTTCATACCAGCTACCTTCACTGGAATTTTTAACAAATATCAAAGAGCAATGGTGTTTCAAAAGAGAGAGAGAGAGAAATAGATGTGGTATCCCTATGCATATTATGACAGATTTTTTATCAGTAAAATCACACCATCGGTATTTCACTTTATATTAACTTTCATTTAGTTCGAGTACAAATCTCAAACGGGTGTCGCGTGGAGACCTTATTTTATTGATCTCCTTTCCGAGTGGCGGCCCCTTGAAAGTAAAAGTTCCCTGAGAGCGGTGGCCCCTCAAATGTAGTGGCCCTGGGCGACCGCCCAGTTCGCCCACCCCTAGAGCCGGCCCTGCAAGCAGATCAAATCCTTCCTTGGGCTTTTTGGCTACTACAGAAAATTTATAAAGGACTTTGCCCACATCACAAAGTCAATGACAGCATGCTTGCGTAAAGGAAAATCGATCCAAATAAACCAGGAATATATTAAATGCTTTGAGCTGTGTAAATATTCTAACTAATGATCCATTACTCCAGTATCCAGATTTTTCAAAGGCATTTAATTTATCCACAGATGCCATTGGTGCAGTGTTGAGCCAGGGACCAATAGGTTCTGATAAACCAGTAGCGTATGAATCACGTACGCTTACATGTACTGAACAAAACTACAGTACAATTGAACAATGTAGGAGAGAGTACGCTACCTTGTGGAACTCCCTGCTTAATTTTCCTATGCTTTGAACAACTGCCACGAAACTCGGTATAGGATTGCCTCCCAGCTAGATAGTTGGCAATCCATTTAACCTCTTGTGCAGAAACTTGCATATTAAGGAGGTCTGCCAACATCGCAAAATGGATAACCGTGTCGAAGGCTTTCGACAGGTCAAGTGCCACTAGGACAGTTCTGTCACAAGGCGGTTTCTGGTTGAGGCCATTATGGATGTGATGGGTGATCAGACCCAGAGCTGTTGTAGTACTATGCATCTTCCTGAGACCATGCTGGTGAGAAGCTAGCTCAGCATGTGATACAAGGGTGGGGTGGATAAGTGCTTCGAGCGTCTTTGCAACGGGTGATAAAATCGTGATTGGACGATAGGAATCGGCGAGTTTTACGCTTTTACCGGGTTTTAGAAGGGGGGTAATTCGACCCTTTTCCCAAAATTCAGGGATGACAAGCGTGGATATCGACAAGTTGAAAGCCATCGTGAGGTATTCGATGGCCGGAAGATCTAGATGTTTCAGCATGGCCATTGAAATGCCATCTGGTCCAATGGCCTTAGAATTTTTAGCGTTCTTGATCGCTGCTGAAACTTGGTCCGCAGTATAGGTGGGAATAATGTCAACCGTTCGGTTGCGTATCCTTCTTTTTATTTTGCACTTGAGCGACTTGCGGTCTTGGGATGTTTAATAAATTGTTTATTGAACAAGCTCGCACAAAGTTTAGGATCTGCGATGGTTTTCTTGCCGAACCTGATGGCTACACTACCTTTGTCTTTGGTTGGATGTGACAGGGCGCGGACTGTGGCCCAAAGTTTGCTTACACCTTTCGAGAGGTCGCAGCTTTCAAGATGCTCGTTCCATTTTTCATTCTTGTGGGTGTTGACTTGTCGATTTATTTCGGAGTTAAGCTCCTGAATTCTGGGGTCTGCCGGATTTGCGCGTCTTAAGTTGTCCCGTTCGTCGGCTAACCTTGCGGCAGTAGTTGAGAAATATGGCCGAACTTTCGGAATACGTTCTGCCGGAATGAAGCGAGCTGCCGCTTTGACAATGACGTTCCTTATATTCTTTTCTTCCCTGGTATTTGTTGGAATAGGTAGCGCGGCGAACTTCATCGTAGTGAACGTAGTGAAACCCTCCCAATTCCCAATTTGCCTTTTTGTGGTTGATAAACGTACGCCGTTCTGACGTCGTCAGTTCAGCTGGTTTATCAATTTTAATAAGTATGGGGAGGTGATCGGATTGGAGGGAGATAGTTGTCTCCCAGCGAATTTTACTTATCAAACTGGCGCTTACAATAGTTATGTCAGGAGAGCTATCGCAGGCACCAGCGACGCGTGTAGACGAAATTCGATTGAGTGCGCAGAAGTCTGATGGGTCTCATTTGGTCGCGATATCTATACCTCTGGCATCATCATCACCGAGGAGAGAGTGCCACAGTTTGTGATGGGCGTTTAAGTCGCCAAGTAGGATCCTATGCTGTCCTGTGAGGAGTGGACCAATATCGAACTTATAGCCAGAGCCACAGCTGGATGCTGGTGGAACATAGATGTTTATAAGTTCGATATTGGTATTGCCGGATTTAACGGCAATAGCTTCCATTTCCGCCGTGCTGTCGTTAAAACGGTTCTGTGTATTAGGAATGCAAGCCCTCCTCCTGGATTAGGACCCTGCCTGCCGACTCTATCGCGCCTCAAAAGTATGTAATCGCCGCGGATATTAACCCTTTGAGCCCTGAATTTAAACGTTGCACATTTTTTTCAATTTTTTATATAAATATGAACAACAATGTAATTCAAAAAACATTTCTAAAAATTTGATTAAAAAAATTTCAGTCCAAAGTGTTGTTTTGAGGTGGTTCCATGGTGAAACCACCAGGGCTTAAGTGTGAAATTGTGCAAACCAATTTTTTTCTGTGGTCAAACACAATCCAACGTTGCATGTGTTACAAGCCCACCTCCTTCGAAGGGGATGCGTTTTTATCCTACAATGAGCGCATCTGCGCGATGTCCCACGTCTGGGCATGTGCGCTGTAGAGTCAAGCCTCTTTTTCTGAGGCACAATTCCTCGAAAATTGAACATTTTTCTGACACTCTTACGCATAGCTCGGGTGCCCGACTCTGCGCCCACCAATCCGGATACCACGGCTAGCCTAAAAGATTTCATACTCTTCGCTGTCCCATTCAATTTCTTGAATTTGGGGCTCCAGAACGTTTCCATCCGAATTGGGCGCTAAAGGATTCTCGTAGTTATCTTCCTCATAATTCATGCCATTTGAGACAGCAGAGGTGAATGATTCGTTGTCGAAAGGTATGTCCTCAAAGAATTGTTGAAACTCTCCCAAAGACATAATTTCTATTGCGGAAAATTTCCACGACGTACGCGAGTTATAGTTTTAGAGAAACGATGTGTTTCGTCTTGATGCCAGTTTCGAACTGACCTTTTTATTTCTCAAATGCATTACATTTTTCAAACGGTAATAGAAATCAGGTACATATTTTAACTATAAAGCATTTTTGGTTGTTGCTAACTAAGAGAGATACACATTACAATAATAGTTAACTAATTTATAATGATGGAAAAAAAGATTCGCCTGTCGCAAGAATCGAACTCTGGACCTTTGGGATGCTAGCCGTCATCTCTTCCACTAGGCTAAGCCAGTTGTTAACGAGAGCTTGCCGGTAGGTGTAGATCTCGTAACTCCTCCCCCTTTAGAATTGACTCGACGGAGTAGCTGTGAGACGATGGTTGTAACAGTGTAGCGTTTGTCGATGTCAAGCAATACAGTTGAAATGGGGTTTAACTTTAGAGATCTTTTCTTGGTTTCTGGGTATGATGTTTTTCGGCTGGCTTCAATCTGATGATAAATGGCATTATCGTTGAGTCCCTTAACAGTCATCTTCTATTGGCGATGTACACTGATCTTGAGCACGGCTTCAAATTCTCGATATTGTACATATTATGATTAAAACTGAATTTTTTAGGATCTTGGAAAGAGAGAGTTCGGTTTTTAATTGGAAATAGGGTTATATGGGGTAAAGGTTCAGAATGAAATTATACCAAACAAAATGAGTGGCTCCCATACATTTTGAATTAGGTAACGTAGTATTTGATTTTGCATATTACGGCAGTTTGTTAGGTGAAAATATTTTTATTTCAATACAAATTTATATCAAATGAGATAGATTCGAGTACCGCTTTATTTGGGATATTCTATAATTATGAATGTGGTTTGCGCAAATACTGAAATATTGCGGAAGTTGCCTTTATAAATCAATATTCATTTTATTTTAGACTTTCTTCTTATTTTTGTTTTATGTAATTTTTTATCCTTGTTAGTTATCACCGTAACCTTATTATTTTTCTTTAAAGTATGTTTGCTGAATTGAGGAGTAAGTTTATTTCTTCTGTTCGCCCTATTAAATACAATGCTTCCCTCGTTCCTATCTTCGCCCTCTTGCCTACCTTCGTTTAATTTGCTTATTAAGTTCTTTGTTTTCCTTTGCAGTTGAGCTTTTACTATCGGATACAAGTCAGACTGAAATTTTGTTAATTTTGCTAAGTAATCATGAACGCCGCTATATTGCTTGTTATTAAATTTGTATGATCTGCCATAAAAAATTTCGAAGGGTGTAAGTTTAGTTGTGGAATGAATGGCGTTGTTATAAGTAATTAGGGTCTCCGAGAGTATTTCATCGTGATCTTTCTCCTTTTTGTTCTTGTGTATTATTCGATATATTTCAGTAAAAGTAGAATGAGATCTTTCTACAATTCCGTTACTGGATGACTGGTGGAGAGATGTAATGTGATGTTCAATGTTATAGTGGTCACAGAAATCACGAAATATTAGAGAAGTGTACTCAGAACCCTGATCGGAAACCAATTTTTTGGGGATTCCGTGTAAACTTATAAAATGTTTGATACGTTTTATAATTTCCAAACTATTTCTTGCATTAAGTGTATAGGCTCCCGCAAACTTGGAAAACTTATCTACGATTGTCAAAATCTGTTTACCATTAATGGTGTAGATATCTGTGTGCACTATATCCAAAGGCTTCTCGGGAATCTCAGATTCTAGGAATTTGACCTTTTGCGGGTTTCTATCATACTTATGGGTCTTGCAAGTTTCGCAGTTGTTTATGATTTGATTTATTTTTGACTTCATATAGGGAAAATAAAACTCTCTTTTCAGATGAAGAAGGGTCTCATTAACTCCTCTGTGATTCGATTTGGTATGGTAGTCTTGAATTATCCTGTCTTGCTCATCATTGAGTGTCACATCCGATACTTTCACGGTACAACGAAGAAGTTTGAATACTTTTGACTGTGAGAAGTATTTAGAGAATGTGTTTTGAACTGTTACGAATGTTAAATCATCAGTGAATATGGCAGCCACTTTTTTCGGAACAAGATATTTTTGAAAAATGTCTACAATGTCACTTTCCGAAAATTCAACCTTTCTGATTATTCGTCGAACTTTGCTACGAAAAAGTATTGATGTTGTGATTGATGGCTTTTTGCTTGATTTCTCTAATATTATTTGACTATTGAATTCATTAAGCGGCTTTTCGGAAATTGAAATTCCGTTTCCTAAATTTTCTGTTGCAGAGTGGATGGTGGTTCCTATATCGTCTTCATTCGGGGAGTGGGCTTCATTTACATTTATGTCGTCATTATGCTGAGTTTGTTGGAGCTTCATTCGACTTAACGCATCTGCGTTAGAGTTTTGTTTCCCTTTCTTATAGCACAACTCATAATCGTACTCTTCCAGTTGTAGTCGCCAACGAATCAGTTTAGAGTTTGGATCTTTTAAGCTGAAGAGCCAGGTTAGCGGTTTATGGTCGGTTACGATTTTAAACTTCCTTCCGAAAAGGTAGGGGCGGAAGTATTTAACTGACCACACAATTGCTAGAAGCTCCTTTTCGATTGTGGAGTAATTACATTCTGAATCTGTAAGAGTCCTACTCGCATAACATATTGGCTTGTCAGAACCGATAGTTCCCTGAGAAAGAACAGCGCCCAAAGCAAAGTTGCTGGCATCTGTCGTCAAAATAAACGGCTTTGAAAAGTCTGGCTCATTGACGAGCAGATCTTTGCAAATCTCAAACGAGTTAATGTATCGTTCGGAAAGTATTACGCTTTTTCCTTTCTTAAGGCATTCAGTCAATGGCTTGGTAATGCTAGCTAAATTTGGAATAAATTTCCTGTAATATCCAACCAGGCCTAAAAAAGATTTTATCTCCTTCTGGTTTTTAGGAATTGGGAATTCCTTTATGGCTTTTATTTTACTTGGATCTGGTTTAACGCCGTCCGTAGTGACTATGTGACCTAAGAAGGATATTTCTTTTTTTAGGAACTCGCATTTACTGCACTGGACTTTAAAATTAGCTTCTCGCAAGCTTTGAAACACTTTCCGAAGATTTTCGCAATGCTCTTGGAGAGATGCTGAGAAGACAATAATGTCATCTAAATATACTAGGCATATTTTGCCTTGAAGATCTTTGAGCATATTGTCCATCACACGCTGGAAAGTAGAAGGGGCGTTTTTCAGCCCGAAAGGCATACGAACAAACTCGAAATGTCCGCCCTCAACGGTGAAAGCAGTTTTACTTATATCACGTGTATCCATTTCAATTTGGTGGAATCCACTAGCAAAGTCGATCTTGCTGAAATATGTACATTTCCCTAACTTTTCAAGAATATCAGTGATATTGGGAAGAGGGTATCGGTCATTAATTGTTTTTTCGTTCAACTTTCTAAAGTCGATTACCAGTCGCCACTTTTGCTTGCCACTAGCATCCTTCTTTTTAGGTACGATCCATACCGGAGAGCTCCAAGGAGAGAAACTGTGACGAATAATGCCTTGTTTCAACATATCATCGACTTGTCTTTTAACCTCTTCTTTATGTATAAAAGGGTACCTATACGATTTTGTGTATATGGGGGCGTCATCGGTGGTTTTGATTCTATGCTTTATTTTACTCGTGAATGAAAGCGATTGTCCCTCCTTGTAAAAAATATCATCAAATTCATTAATGATTTTCGTAAGAGACTTTCTTTCTTCCTCATTTAAATTTGAAATTTGAATATTTCGACTTAACCCACTACTAACGTCTAGTGAATCAGTTCGTATATTCATGTCATCGCAAGAAATAGCAAAATTATTAATTTCAAGAAAATGTTCAAATTTGATTACCTTTATTGGCTGTTCCAAAAAGATAGATAGTTCATCTTCAGAATCATTAATAACTTCCATTAGGCTGAACCAATTTATTGCTCGATAAATACCTTCGGAAATAAATAAATTATTATCTAGCACTATATTTTTAGAGTATATATCTCCGTTTAGGACGTCAACCGGAAGTTTGACAATCATTTTTGTTCTAGCTGGAATCAAGTACTTCGCTGAAGCAAAGTTTGGTTTATACTCCAAAGGAATGGCTGCATTTTTTGTTAATAAAGCGCTATTACGTAGGTCAATTTTTGCTTCGAGAGAAGATAAGGCATCTAAGCCTAGTAGACCATCAAAGTAATTGTGGAACTTGAAAACCAAAAAGCGAGTTTTACCCGAAATATTAAATTCTATAAAGTTATCAAGCACAACTTCTTTGTTGATCTCATATTTGTTAAGAATTGTTGTTATCGTTCTCGGTTGGATGGTTGTTATATCATTCGGGTTGACGAATTCCGGATTGATAAAGGATGACGACGCACCGGTGTCTATAAGAAATTTCAAAGAGCGCCCGAACGGAGACGAAATGCTTATGTATGGAAGTATATTTCCATGTTTATTTGCGTCTATGTACCCAATTGGGCCATTGAGGCATTTAGTGTAAAATTTACATCATCGACGATATTATTATCTGAGGCGTTAATATTAATATTACTATCACTATTCCATTCGCCGTATTCGTCGGAGAATTGATAATAGTTATTTGCGGGTGCTTCAACTGAGAATGATTGCGTTTGAAAATTATCTTCATCGAAATTATGAAGCGAGCTATTGTGAGTAGGAGGGAAATTTTTAGCGAAATTTGTAGCAACCGGCTTTTGTTGGGTGTTTTGGGTTCTCATTTGGCTAGAACCAATATCCATTGGTTCCGGCCTAGCTATTTGAGTAGGTTGCTGGGACTGAGTAAAGGGTTTCTGTTTCACTTGACTTGGGTATGACCTATTAATCGGAATCTGCCTAAAATTGTTTAAATTCGGAGAAGTTGATTGCCATTGCGGTGGAAAGTAGGTTGGATTTCCTATTTGTTGGATTTGCTGCCTTGTTTGCTGCGGCAGCGGTAAAGTATACCGTGGTGAGTTCATGAATCTATTGTTTAATTGGGGCTTTAGAATATTTCTAGACAAATAAGCTATATTTTGCTCTTGTATGCAGAAATTTAATGCAAGGGATAAACTGTCTGGTTTCATGGCTCTTACTGTCGACCCTAGAGGCTCAGTCAAGCCTGCCAGAAATCTGTTTAAACACATCTCTTCAAACAATTTCTTTTTCGACTCAATAACACTCGAATTAGATTTGTGAATTTGGATATGATTCATCATACTCGCGAGAATGTCTATGATTTTTTTGTAAAAATCATCAACACTACCGTAGACTTGTCGAACAGAGTGGAGATCGTTGATTAAAGATGTCTCATTCCTTTTGTCGGAATAATGGACTATTAAAACATCTTTAATTTTAGCCCAATCTAGAGGAGTACGATGCATCGTAAGAAGCTCATTTGCGGGGCCAACGATTTTGTTTCGTATCGCACGTAGCAACATTTTTCCGTATGATGTTCCGTCTGTTACTTTAATTAGTGTTAAAATTTCTTCAACGTTTTCGAAGAAATCAAACAAAACGCGAGGATTTCCATTGAATTGTGGAATATCCTTAATAGCATCCGGCACTCTCAAAGAATTAAAAATATCCATTGAAGTAACCGTTGCAGAAGGCACGTGGTTAACCTGAGACGGGCCAGGAATGCCCATATTAGCACCCAAATTATTCGGAAATTTGCCATCGTTATCGGTCGACATTGCACTTTCTAGAGTATTAAATGTGGTGGCGATTAAGTATTCCGGTAATATTTCACTATTAGCACCACAATTTTCCGATATTACACTAGCGGTAATAGTATCTATATCAATTGATGTAGATGCTAATTTAGAATTTTCACTGCTCAAATTGCACGAAATATCAAAATCACTGACCGCGAAATATCTATTTTGCGTACAATAAGGTTTACCACGTTTTGTAGGCATAAAAGGATATTAGTGGAGGGACAAAAGGAAAATGATAGGAAAATTCAAGTTTTTAACCTTTTAGTACTCACGAGTTCGGGATTGTAAATTTTCGATATTCCCTCGAAATCCGCCAATCTATTATGGAAAAAATCCTTCTCGTAGTGTACAATCCTTTTCCTTAACTGCTTTCGATGATCCTTCGAAAAAATAGTCCTCCTCCAGGTCCTTTTATCGGCTGCGCCAGTTATAGTTTTAGAGAAACGATGTGTTTCGTCTTGATGCCAGTTTCGAACTGACCTTTTTATTTCTCAAATGCATTACATTTTTCAAACGGTAATAGAAATCAGGTACATATTTTAACTATAAAGCATTTTTGGTTGTTGCTAACTAAGAGAGATACACATTACAATAATAGTTAACTAATTTATAATGATGGAAAAAAAGATTCGCCTGTCGCAAGAATCGAACTCTGGACCTTTGGGATGCTAGCCGTCATCTCTTCCACTAGGCTAAGCCAGTTGTTAACGAGAGCTTGCCGGTAGGTGTAGATCTCGTAACTCGCGCGCCTAGAACAAAAAAAGAGCTCTGTAGTCCGAGTGGTTACACAGTGAAACCACCAACTTCCGGCGTGAACAAAACAAATACATCGCAACTTGGACGACTTTGAAAATTGGTTTATTTTCTATGGATGGGTTTCTGCTAGATTTATATATTATTACCTGCCATTTTCTTAGTATTTTACCAAATACAAAAAGAAACAATGAGCTTGTCACCAATTTTACATTTTTCACTCGAATGACTCTATTCTAGACGGCTTGAATGATATCCAGACACTAAATTTAAAGAACAACCGGTTTCATCTGATAGACTATGATAAGAATGATGAATGTTTGCGGTGGTCGTGTGCCGTAACCACTCGGGCTTAACGTACTCATAGTTTTAGTAGGTGGTTTCATGGTGAAACCACTAGGGCTGAAAGGGTTAAATTCGGGAGTTGAAGCTTGGAGCTTTGTCTCCTGAAATGCCGCTATCAGAATTCTGCGTGTACTCATGAAACGGACGATCTCGCTGATCTTGTTGCAGATGACATTGCAGTTAAACTGCAATATGGTGAGTGGGGTGTACATTGTTCAACATCTACCTGTCGAGCCTTCCAACACCGCCGGAAGGTATCGAACTAATTTTCTATGCGGACGATTGCACCGTACTCACCACGGGGAATGATTTAAATGGCATGTGTGCTGGAGTAAGTGACTATATTGAGAAACTGGTGGAGTTTTTTAGTATCCGCAACCTAGTCATTTCACCGTCAAAATGCACTGCAACACTTCTCACCACCTAGACGCAGGAATTTTCGGAGGAGCTTAGGATCCGTACGGGTAGGCATGCTGATGACGTTGTTCCTACTGTTACTAACCCCAAAATCCTTGGTGTCTATGTAGACACCATGATGAAGTCGAAAAACCATGTCGAAGACGTAGTCGACAAAATGCACAGTAGAAACAACGTCCTAAAGGCACTAGCCGGGAGTTCCTGGGACAAGGACAAGGAAACTATGTTGGTCACCTACGAAGCGATAGATAGAGCAATTCCCAACTACGCAGCACCGGTGTAGTCACAAACCGTTTGTGAAGCAAACTGGAACAAGACCCAGACATGCCAAAACGCTGCTCTACGTATCGCTACAGGTTGTCACCTAATGTCGTCCCAGGATCATCTTCATCAAGAAACCAGCATGTTGTCAATACGTGATCATAATCTTCTCCTGTCTTTACAATATCTGGTCGGTTGCTATCGAGAGAATCACCCAAACCATCATCTCATGGACAGTACTACCCCTCCACGACATGTCAGGAGTGAAATCAGAGACCTCGAGAGAGACGTCCAGGGATACAAACGAGTACCTCCCGATATATTTGATGACACAGCATACCATGCGGCCATCGCAGATATTCACACAACCGTTGTGAATCGGTCAATATGGAGATTAAGTATGAATAGAGTCCTTTCAGCGCCCCCACCACCTATATCACCTGAGGAGACTAGGCTCCCGAGAGCCACAAGACCGACACTAGCCCAGCTTAGGTCGGGTTTTTGCTCGCGCATCAATGCATACCTATCTCGAATAGACCCGGACATTCAGAACATTTGTCCGAGCTGCGGTGGTGCGCCCCATGATGTGGACCACCTGTTCCGATGCACCGCTGCACCCACTAACCTCACTCCGAGGGCGCTATGGGACAACCCTATTGCAGCTGCTACGTTCTTGTCGCTTGAGACAATAGGCGAGAACGACTACGAAACATAGAGTACTTCCACAGACATGCACAGCGATTCACACCTTTCTGCACGGCTACTACAACAACAGTACAATTGAGAAGGAACTGCTTGCCGTTGTCTGGGCGACCAAATATTTTCGCCCGTATCTGTTTGGGCGAAAATTCATTATCATAACTGACCACAAGCCTCTTACGTGGTTGTTCTCATTAAAAGAACCCAATTCTAAGTTCGTTCCGTGGAGATTGAAGCTAGAGGAGTAAGAATACGATATCATACATAGAAAAGGAAACCAGAACGCTATAGCCGATGCTTTGTCACGTACTCGTATTGATATTAACGTTAACGAATCCGGACCAACTACTTCTGATAGGTTTATCTCACAATTAACTGACAGAGACGATGAAAACCATATCCACATGTCTGAAAAGCCTCTTAATACCTTTTCGTTTCAATTGATTTTACAGAAATCAGCTGAACCATTTAATTCGCTTAAGATTCTATTTGGTTCGAAAGGAAGAAAAACGATCAAACGTTTTGACATTGAAATATGTTGTTAACTAAATGTTGAGTATTAGAAACTCTCAATATTCATGTTACACCTTACATACACACATACAATGTAACTATTGTAACTACCTGAAACTAGTTAGAATAAAAACCAGTCAGTCTGTGATTTGAACTCAAGCATCGTCTTTCATTCCGACTACATAGTACATTATATTGGCGACGAGGTAACTTGTAACCCCGCGAATGTGTTACTTTTTTGGAAATTGTTCAATTTCATCGGAACAAGCGTTTTTTTTAACGCAATTTTAATTATCTTTCGTATTGCGAAGATAAAGGAATTAATTCTGTCGCAAGTGCTGTGTAAAAATTAAAAAAAATTCTGTCGTACAAAATGGCGAAAGCGCTTGACAACAACGGATTGGCAAATTTTACAACGGTCCTACAGTCATCTACTGTACCGGAATTTAACCCAACGGAAGAATCATGGGCGCTGTGGAAGGAGCGCCTAGAAATACACTTCACCGAAATCAATTGCCAAGACGAAAACTCGAAGAAGGCAGTGTTACTTAAATCAATCGGTTCATCACCATTCAAATTACTGCGTAGTCTCTGTGATCCGGAATCTCCAACATCGAAAACATTCGATCAATTGTGTGGAATCCTGAAAGAGCATTATACGCCTCCAACAATTGTTTTCCATGAGCGCAGACGATTCTACAATTCTCGAAGGGAACCGGCTGAATCAGTATCCGACTGGTATGCACGGATAAAGACTCTGGCTCTTGAATGTAAGTACGGTGTTAATTTGGAACCATTGGAGATGTACTGGAGAAATTTGTGATGGAGCTACCGGAACGGATTTATCACAAGATGTGTGAAGAGGACGAAAAATTGACCCTCAAAGATGCTTTAAAAAAGGCATTGATCTATGAGATCAAATTTGCCGTGAATGACACAGACTCAACAAACGTGAACTATGTGAAATCACAACGAAATAATGCGAAATTTCACCAAAAAGGACAGTCGATAGGAAACTACTCACCGAACGGACCAAAGAAACGATGTAAACATTGCGGATGGAGTAACCACGAATCGAAAAGCTGCAAATTTAAGGATGCCACGTGTCATTCGTGCTCAGCGAAAGGACACATCAGCAGTATTTGTCGTAACAAAAACAAAAATTCTACAAAAAGTTTCAATTATATTTCAAACTCTTCGACGTCTGATGGTAATTCTTTTGATTTTTCAGTGTTCAGTTTTTGGCATGAAGGCTCATCCGAAGTGTATTGTTTGCCAATTGAGATAAACGGATGGAAATTAAATATGGCTTGTGATACTGGAGCACCGCGAACATTTGTATCTAGAAATTTCTACGAGAAATATTTATCATGTCTTCATCTAAATAAGTGTGATGTGTCCTACAATGGATATGGCGGCAAAAAAATTAAAATTTACGCTGAGTGTAAAACATGTATATTGTATAACGGGCAATCAAAAATAATCTCTGTTG
This sequence comes from Microchrysa polita, assembly GCA_949715475.1. Classification (NCBI taxonomy): domain Eukaryota; kingdom Metazoa; phylum Arthropoda; class Insecta; order Diptera; family Stratiomyidae; genus Microchrysa; species Microchrysa polita. The sequence continues at coordinate 35,904,648 of OX454419.1, read as the reverse complement.
TTGTGGCCAACGAGGAAGCACCACCACTTTTGGGAAGAAATTTTTTGAGTGCGTTTAATTTTGAACTGAAACAATTATCTCAGATTAACTTATTAGATGACAATGGAGTATCTCAGATTAACTTGTTAGATGACAATAGATACTCTACATATATTGACCAAATCAAAATTCAATTTAGTGAATTGTTTAAGAATGAGCTAGGAAAGTACAAAATAAGTGAAATTTCATTGCCGATCAGTGAAGATGCCACGCCATTATTTTGTAAGCCGCGTCCCATTCCGTATGCATGGAAATCAAATATTGAAAATCAAATACGTTGCTTAGAGCAGCAGGGTATATTGGAAAGGATTGATAATCCAATGTGGGGTACACCGTTGGTTCCAGTTCTTAAGCCCGATGGTAATATTCGAATCTGTTGCGACTACAAGATAACTATCAACAGATTCTTGCAGGATTTCAGATATCCACTTCCGTTAATCGATGACATTTTTGCCTCTTTGGAAGGTGGTGAACTTTTCACCAAACTTGACATGTCATCGGCATACAACCAGTTTTGCTTGGATGAAACCGCACAACAGCTATGCACCTGGAGCACGCATATAGGAGCCTTCAAAATGAAGCGTCTTCCTTTTGGTGTTAAAACCGCCGCTGCAATATTCCAGATGCATATGGAAAATCTGTTAAGGGGGATTGAGTGTGTAGTTGTTTATCAGGATGACATTACCGTCACAGGGAAAAATTTTAGTCATCATGTCAAAAATCTAAAGGCGGTTTTGCAAAAGCTACTAGATGCAGGATTGCGGTTGAATATCAACAAATGTAAATTTTTCCAGCAAAAAGTGTTGTATCTCGGTTTTACGATCGATAAGAATGGACTTTACAAAAATAAAGAACGATATTCATCGGTAGTAGAGGCACCTACTCCAAAAAATATTTCTGAGTTGAGAGCTTTCATCGGTATGGCAAACTATTATGCCCGATTCATTCCCGATTTTGCAAAAAAAATGACTCCATTGTACAGACTTTTACAAAAGGACGTCCAGTTTCTGTGGGACAAAAATTGTCGTAACGCGTACGAAAATATAAAAAAGGAAATTTCTTCAGAGCAAGTGCTAGTTCACTATAATCCCAAGCTTCCAATCATACTTACGACGGATGCCAGTAACTCATCTGTGGCTGGTATCTTATCACACAAATTTTCTGATGGAAAATTAAGACCAGTTGCCTTCGTTTCAAGAGCACTTTCTAAGAATGAACTCAATTACCCGGTTATTGAAAAAGAGGCACTCGCCATAATATTTTCTGTAACAAAACTAAAACAATATTTACTGGGTAACTTCTTTACGCTTGTCACTGATCACAAGCCTCTGTTAACAATTTTTGGGCAGCACAAAGGTCTACCTTTGATGTCTGCTGCAAGAGTTCAACGTTGGGCCTTGATATTGAGTGGATTTAACTACAAAATTGAGTACGTCAATGGTTGCAATAATATAGCAGATAATTTATCGCGAATTCCTCAAAATCAAAGCAATGTTGATATTATTGAAATGAATTATATAAATTATGTAGAGAAAGAGAACACATTAAAGATAAATTTTAAAAATATTTCAATTGAAACCCGTAGGGATCCTACTCTAAGCAAATTAAAAGAAGCGATTGAAAATGGAACCGTTGATAAACTAGACTCTAGTTACGATTCATACAAATCCAAAGCCTTAGAGTTGACAGTGCAGTATGGCTGCATCTTATGGGGCTATAGAACAATAGTTCCAAACAAATTGCGCGAATACATATTAAGCGAACTACATTCATCACACATGGGTATCGTCAAAACAAAATCATTGGCACGTTCCTTTGTATGGTGGCCTAAAATCGATTCGGATATAGAGAGGCTAGTGAAGAATTGTTTGCCTTGTCAACAACTCCAAGCTAGCCCTGAAAAAGCCGAACTGATACCTTGGAAACCAGAAGATTCTGTGTGGAGTCGAGTTCATATCGACTTCGCTGGACCCAAATACAACCATTACTTTTTGATTATCATCGACTCGTATTCGAAATGGGTCGAAGTCTTTAAAACGAAATCGATTACATCGACGTTCACAATTAACAAATTAAGGGAATTATTTTGTCGATTTGGGGTAGTAAAAAAATTGGTTAGTGATAACGGAAGTCAATTTACTTCTGCCGAGTTTAAGGAATTCATTTCTAAAAACAACATAGAGCACATATTGACTGCTCCAGGACATCCATCGACCAACGGTCAGGCGGAAAATTTCGTGAAAACGTTCAAGAAGTCGCTAGAAGCAAGTACAAATAGCTCTAAAAATTTCGATTTAGACACCGTTATTAATAGAATTCTTTTCGACTATCGAAACACCACTCACTGCACTACAAACGAAACTCCAGCTAAATTATTTCTTGGTCGTACTTTACGTTCCCGCTTTAGTGTATTGAAGCCTCCTACAGTCAAAGAGCAAATAAGCCAAAACCAACTTAAACAAAAAAAATATTTTAAAGGTAAACGCAACGAAAATTTCAAAGTAGGTCAAAAAGTTCTAATTAGAAACTATAAAGATCCTAACAAGCCTTCGTGGTCGCATGCAACAGTGAAGCAAAAATTGGTCCTCGCTCGTATAAGTGCATTTACACTCACAGTGGTAAGGAAATAAAAAGACATCTTGATCAGATTCGAAATAGTAATATAGATACAGTTTATTCAGATGAAGACACTAGTTTTAAAAAAGACAATATAAATATTTCTCCAGAAACAATAGAAGACATTTCGCTTGAATCACCCATATTGAATTCACCTTCTGATGACCCTGATTGGCACGAAACACGGTCGACTTTTCAGTCCGATTCTGATAATGAAATTTCAGATGGAGCAGATGATTCGGATAAACCAATGCCGAGGAAACTACGTCCGAGACGAGACGGGAAAGTAGTCCAACCCTCTGACGATGATTAACCGATAATTTGCTTGCCTAGATGATGATCGCTATTTCTTATTTTCACATTCCATTAAATTAGAAGTTGTTATGAATGCTAATTTTTATTTGAACTATTATCTTGAATTAAATTATTTGTAATTATTGAAATCTGAGCTTATATTTTTGAAGATTGCATATATACAAAAACCCTAAGGAAGGGCGTGTTGAGTATTAGAAACTCTCAATATTCATGTTACACCTTACATACACACATACAATGTAACTATTGTAACTACCTGAAACTAGTTAGAATAAAAACCAGTCAGTCTGTGATTTGAACTCAAGCATCGTCTTTCATTCCGACTACATAGTACATTATACTAAATAAAAACCAGACCGAGTTCTAATCGTGCGAATAGCAAGGATTCATATTTCATAAAATTTCTTAAAAATTTCGTAAAAGCCTACTGACGAGTCCACAGGGGTATGGATGAAACCGGTCTAGGTCCGAAGCAATTGATGAAGCTGTTAATACTTATAACAACTCAATACATTTTACAACCAATTTAACCCCTTTCGAACTAATAACTGGGCATTATAATAAGCTTACGCCATTCTCAACCAATAATACTATTAAAACTCACCACGAATATCTAATACAACATCAGAAGGATTCTCAAAATCTAACAAAAATAATCTATGATCGATCTCTTCGTAGAAAACAAACAAAAGAAAAGCGCATTAACAAAAAAAAATCTTAGCAAATAATAACCTCGCTGTTAGGAAAAATTTCAATTTGACAGGTTGTGCTTAAATGTAAAGTTGGCTACAAACTACAATATTCAATTGTTATAAAATAGTTATACATATAACATACGGGTCTAAACGTCAACCGCAATTCTTTTTCATTAAATTTATCGGTTAATACTGAACTCTCAATTCATGCATACAACCATTCGACCAAAATTCTAACGTCCCGTGCAATTATTATACCCGTCACTATGTGAAAAGGCATATTAACTTTGTCAACAAGTTTCCCACGCACAGAAGGAAGCACTTCGGACTATGAAAAGTAGACAGGGTGTCCGAAAATTACTGATAATCGCACCGGAATATGTATCTTCATGTGATTTCTAGCAAGAAGTTGTACGGAACATACTATAGCCACAGGCATTTGAAAATTTTTCAAAAAATAATTTTCTTGAACGATTTAAACCTCAATATCTGCAAAGCTAGACTAGCTAGAATAGCGGAAATAGGTGATTATTACCGCCAACGTTTATCTAAATATTAGAACTAACCACACTAAAATTGCATAAGATGTTTGGTTTAGACAGAGCTTCAAAGTCAAATTTGTCTGATTTGACCCACAAGCAAACTATTTTTCCATGTCAATTTAAAAAAAAATACCGGCGTAGAGAGGGCTGCGGCCGCAATACGAGGGTTTTTTAAATTTTGGATACATACATAGTGAATAATTGTGCACATATATTTTGTAGGTAATAAATAAGAATTATGCACAATATTAATGAAATGCTGCTTGTAAATCAATTTTTGGATTGGTCTAAGTAAACACTTTTATTTAGACCAATCCAAAAATAGATTTACTATATATCATGGCTACACATATTAGCTGAATTTATTAGCTGAAACTCCATTACCATTACTCCAAACTGAAAAAAAGCAACTGATATGAAATGTACCCGTCGATTTCTTTGATTTGAGTATCCATACGTCCATGTCCGAAAAAAACTAAAAAAGTCGACTTTTTAAAATCTCCGGGACACCCTGTTAGCTTTGTCTCACCAACGTTAAAGTATTTCCTGCTGAAGACTGTTCCGATTCTACACATGCCTACCAAAATACAGGACGATCGGTTAAGCCGTTCGCGAGTTATTTAGTGAACAAATTTTCAAATGTCCGGGACACCCTGTTATTTTTGCCATACCAACTTTTAAGTATTTCGTGCCAAAGACTGTTACCATTCTACGCATGCCTAGCAAATTTCATGACGATCGGTTAAGCCGTTCGCGAATGCGAGAGTGAACAGACGGACGGACAGACGGACGGACAAATAATCGATTTCACAAGGGTTTTTTTTTAAATCTAAAAAACCCTAAAAATTAGCGCATAGTCTTACGAGTATATCTTTCTTATATCATTTTATTCTAGCTCCATTATTTCTAACAGTTTTGATAAGGTAATTGTGGCTCGATTTTGACACGGTTTGAATACATTTTTCCCAATCGCAGAACTTTAGGGGCAGTTTGAATTGAAATCGAGCTAAAATTAACCCTAGTTTTCTACACTTAACGTATCAAAACTATGCGCTCTCCGTGTGTTTAAATTCGCACCTCGTCCCTACGTTCCTAAGTTTTGAACATCCGTGCCGACATTTTGCAATAATATATATAAATCAAATAAAAATAACAGCACAACAATCCAACATTGGACTAAGGACGCAGGATGTGTTAGTCACACCCTATTTCTGCTTTTTGTTGAGGTAATGAGATCAGCATCACGCTTAGCAGTGTTACTTACCCCCATAAATGGGTACTCGTTTAACATCTGAGTGAGATCATAGTCCGTCACAAGCTCGTGAGTTCGAAAAACACCATGGCTCATGGTGAGATTCGAACTCATGACCCTGTGCACCGAAGGTGCGCGCACTAACCGCTAGACCAGCCAGACTACTCATACTGTTCATACATACATATGCAAAATTCCTAACGGTTCTTGATATAGTTTAATAAAATTCGAAAATGATTTTTTTTTCATTTCACTGGCTCTGGTGTCTCTCCGGATCGTTTCTCAAAAAACTTTTGCAGGGTAAAGTTGAATAGTACTGAATTTACATTAATTTGATGCCAAATCATTAATGATTTCAGAATCATCGAGCGGACTGAAATTATCGTAAATTGTAACCGAAAACTAACCGTGTTTCCAGATTATTTGCGAGGAATTTTGTGAATACATAGATATACGGAACGAATGGAATCGGACCATTGCGGCTGCCATGAAAACCCAAAATCCAAAAATTCTAAGAAAAATTGTTTTCTTTATGAACCAATCTTAACTAAACTTCAACCAAGTATATGCCTTTCCTACTAAAGCCTCACAACATATCCTTGAATGGATGGATGACGTAGTGTCATTGGGCTGTCATACAACCCTTGAAAATTAGGTTCTTCTAAAAAAAACTTTTTTTTTCTTATTATGATAATTTCAACCAAACTTGTCATAAGTGTGTACGATATATTAGATACGGATGGAATCGGAAGACCATGTCATAGGGCTGTCATACAAACACCCGAAAGCTAGGTTCTTCTAGGAACAAGTTTTTTTCTTTATAAACCGATTTTAACCCTTCGTTTGCATGGTGGTGAAAACTACCTTAAAGTGTATGGTGGAGTCCCAGGGACTCCTTACTTCAATCTTAATAAAAGCAAAACCAATGTTGTTTTCGTAAAATTATCTATAAATATAGTTAATATTATATGCAACTTTTGCATGGTGGTGAAAACTACCTTAAAGTGTATGGTGGAGTCCCAGGGACTCCTTACTTCAATCTTAATAAAAGCAAAACCAATGTTGTTTTCGTAAAATTATCTATAAATATAGTTAATATTATATGTGTTGTGTTGTTGTTGTGTTGCCTCCTGTTTTAAACCCGATGAGTAAAACCAAAAAAGTTTTTATTTCAGCCTATATATTTCGAGCAAATTTGCTCATCTTCAGGGCTTTCTACAAACAAAAACATAATTGGTTTATAAATTTAAAAATTGTTAATATAAAATTATAAGTTTACCTTATTTATAAAAATTGTCTTCCGTGTTTTGACAAAATTTGGTTTTGATTTGTCAGATTGACTAACTACCGTAGAATGAAATACGATAAGGAGTGTCATATGTCAAAATTGTATTAAACACCAAAAAGTTGGTCATGCATTACGACGAACAAATTTGTTTACTTGAGGATAATAACAAAGAACAAGAGAATTAAGTTAAAGTTAAAGAGAGAACTAGCGTTATCAATAGACGCGAGAGCGTCTCGCCCGCCAAAGGAAAAAGAAAAACGAAAGCGAACAAGTCTATGATTACCGGAGACAACTTGCTTTTTTGTTTGACCAGGCTACAGCCTTCCAGGCAACAGCCCCCAAAAAATTTTTTTTACCAAAATATTCCACATATCCTGTTCTAGTGCCTTTCCAAATAAAATCTTCGATCGGCACAATAACGGGTAAGATATATGCAATAAACGGTGAAATTTTCACCCTCACAGACTTAAGCGAGTAACCCAATTTCAGACTGGAGTCTACAGTTGCAGAAAGACTTGCTTCTACTGTCTCTCTTCGTGATGGGATTTTTATGAAATTTGGAACGAATGATCCTCTGGTGGTCCTTCTAAAGAATCAATGTCTTCCATTTAGATAAATGGATGGAATAACGGTAAATTAATAGGTAAAGTTAACAAAAGATTTCCAACAATTGCGTCTATCGGCTCATCGCATTGACCATTTTTTAAAACACACTGCGGCATTGGGACATTTGGATATTGGGGCACCGGGAGACTGGGAGACTAGGATCTTGGGGTAGTGGGATATTAGGAAATTGGGACATTAGGGTCTTGGGACATTAGGACATTGGGGCATTAGGCACAATGGCGAAACAGGGACGTGGGGACATCGGCATATTGGGGCATTGGGACATCGGGATATTGGGGCATTGGGACATCAGGATATTGGGACAATGGGCCATTGGGATATTGGGACATTAGGACACTGGGAGACTGGGACATTGGGACACTGGTACATAGGGGCATTGGACCACTGAGACATCGGAATGTTGTGACATTGGGACATCGGGATATTCGCACATAGGGGCACTGGGATATAAGAACATGTGAACATTAGGGTCTTGGGTCATTAGGACATTGGGATATTAGGACATCAACACATTAGGACATTGGGACATTAGGTACACTGGGGAAACTGGGACGTGGGAACATCGGAGCACTGGGACATCGGGATATTAGAACATTGGGACATTGTAACATTGGGATATTGGCACATTGGGATATTGGAACATTGGGATACTGGGACATTAGGGCACTGAGATACAGGGACATTGGGGCACTGGGATATTAGGACATTAGGCTATTGGGACCTTGGGACACTTGGTATACTGCGACATTGGGACACTGACCACTGGTACATTAGGACATTAGGCCATTGGGATATTATCACATTAGGATACTGGGACATTTGGGACATTGGGGTACTGGGATATTAGGAAATTGGGGCATTAGGACCTTGGGACATTAGGACAGTTAGACATTGGGATATTAGGACATTAGGTGGGAGACTGGGACATTGGGACACTACGGTAGTGGGACATTCGGACATTAAACCATTTGTGATATTTGCACATTGGGACAATAGGACCTAAATTGGGACATCAGGATATTGGGACATTGGCACATTAGGATATTAGGACATTGGGACACTGGGATATTAGAACATTGGGACATGAGGACACTGTGACAATGGACCTTAGGGCATTAGGGCATTAGGATATTGGGACACTGTGACATTGGGGCAATGTGGACATTGGGACAATGTGACATTGGGACAATGTGACATTGGGACAATGTGACATTGGGACACTGGGTCAGGGGAGCATTAAGACAGATCAGTAACAGAACGTTAACAAGCGTTGGCAACGCAACAACAGAGCGTTAGCAGATCGTTAACAGAGTTTTAACAGAAAATTAACAGAGCCTTAACAGAACGTTAACAGAAAGTAAATCGAGTAATAAAAGAAAGGTAACAGACCGTTTACAGAGCGTTAGCCGAATGATTAAAGAGAATTAAGAGAACATTAACAGAACGTTAACAGAGCATTAACGAAAAGATAATAGAGTGTTAAGAGAACGTTAATAGAGCATTAACAGAGTTAACAAAAAATTAACAGATTACTAACAGAATGTTAGCAGAGCCATAACACAAAGATAACACAAATCTATTTTGCACAAAATACATATTAATAAACTATACCCATTTCATCCCAAAATTATTTTTAAAAAAGCTCAGCAACAGCCATTTGTGGCGTATTTGCAATTGCGTTTGCAGTATCTATTTATTTTAAAGAAGACCCTGTGAATATAACTTATGATATTAAATTTATGGAACATGCTGAACAAACACCTATTGAAACTTTTCCCAAAACAAAACATTGGCTATTTAAGTATGCAAAAATATATGATATCTGACCAAAAACAACAAAGTTGTAAAAGTTACCCCGCCAAAGAAAAATTCATCTGCCGCAAAAAGAATACATATCACTCCAATCCGCTGCTCATATCTAATTTTGTTTGCTGGATGTACTTTTGTTTTAGGTGTAAATGCTGGAGAAGTTTAAATGTACAGGACTACTTCTTAAAGTAATTTGGAGGGAGCCGTCAAAGTGGCACTGAATAAAATGTTAAAGCTAGCACCAAATTACTTTAAGAAGTAGTCCTGTACATTTAAACTTCTCCAGCATTTACACCTAAAACAAAAGTACATCCAGCAAACAAAATTAGATATGAGCAGCGGATTGGAGTGATATGTATTCTTTTTGCGGCAGATGAATTTTTCTTTGGCGGGGTAACTTTTACAACTTTGTTGTTTTTGGTCAGATAGTAATAAACATAAGTAAAACAATTAAACAACGAAAAATTAGGTATACATACATAGCAATAATAAATAAATACATGAAAATATGAATCAACGATATACAGTAAAAATTAATAAATATATCACAGATAGTTATCACATTGTAAGTTGTTATAAAAAAAAACTACTAAACATTTTTTTAAAGAGTTTTTAAAAAATTAAATTTTTTTTTATCGGAAATTATACTAGATAATAAATAAACAATAATTTGTAAAATAATAACGAACTAGTCATAAAATAGGAAATTGTTGGTTCTTGGTTTTTTATCTATACGACACTCCTTATGTTTACAAAAAAGAAATTATTTTGAAAAATGTTTTTAATATTTTGGTTATTTTAATCCCATTTTTATCAAATTGAAATAAGTGTTTGTGTAATCCTTTTTATCGCTTTTGTCATTACATGCACGATCTTCATATTTAATAATCTGGTTGACTTCTTGTATCTGGAGTTTAGTTTTATTATTTTGATTAACTAATATTTTCGCGTCGTCAAAGTTAAATTTATGTTTATTGTTAATTGCATGTTTTGCCAGTGCTGATAATTTGTTATTAATTGGCTTTTTTGTATCATTTTTATGCTGGCAAATCCGTGTTCCTAGTTTTTGAATTGTTTCACCAATATAGGTTTGATTGCAATCCATACAATCAATTTTGTAGACTACTCCAGATTTTTCAACCTTCGGTATTTTCGTCTTGAGATTGGCGAACATTCTGCTGTTTTTGCTATGTGGGCGCATGGCAATCTTGAGATCAGGAACAAAGTATTGACAAGAGCGGGATATGGATTCACTAAGACCTGGTACATATGCTAGCGATGAGTAGTGCTTTGGATCGTCAGGTACTGGTGGCTTGGAGCTTTCATTTGTGGATAGGAAACGATAACTTGTTCTGTCAGAAAAACTTTTCTTGTTTCGAACTTCACTAATCATTTTTTCTATTATTTTCATTGGATAATTATTTTTACTTAGTACATTTTTTATCCTTTTTAAATTTTCATCCCAAAAATTCCTATGGCTGATTCGAAAAACCTTATTTATAAAGGATTTCCCAAAGTTTGTTTTCATTCGATTTGGGTGGTTTGAAAAATACACTCGGCCGCAAAACTATCGACTCAACCTGAAAGCACGTGTATTTGTACGTGTTTTTTGGAAAGTATGATAGTTATCCATAAAAGTCGTATGTCGTTTAAAAGTTTGAAACTTAAGCTACCTGTTAGTACGCTTTTTATCAATATTTGCTTCGCACTTTTTAAATTATTGCCACTTGTAAGAAAAAAACCAGAAAAATTGAAATTTCAGGTAAAGGTCAGGTCAGGTAAACTACCCCTATAAAAGCGCCCGTAATCGGTTTCTCATTATCAGTTGCATCAGGAAAGTTAGGTAACTTATCATCATCATCAATGTGGCACGATAGCCCGACGTCGGGCCTTGGCGGCCTGAATCGTTGACCTCCAATTGTCGCGGTTACGTGACCTCGTCCTCCAGTTTCGGAAGCCCAGCAGCTGGTGGGCGTCTTCACCTACGGAGTTCTCCCAGCGAGCTCTCGGTCGTCCACGCATCCTCGCTCCGTCGATTCGTTGTGCGTTCATCACTTTCTTTGGCATGCGATTATCGTCCATCCGTTGTACATGCCCCGCCCATTGCAAACGTTGAGGCTTCACGATTTTCGATACTTCCAGCTCATCGTACAATTGATACAACTCATGGTTGTACCGGATACGCCATTGGTCTCGCTCGCGAACGGCCCCGAAAATTCGCCGAAGGACCTTTCGTTCGAATCGGTCTAGCAAAATTTCGGAGGCTTGGGTGAGGGTCCATGTTTCGCAGCCATAACATAGCACGGGTCGGATGATCGTTTTGTACACGCGGAGCTTCGTGTTCCTGTGCGCAAGTTTCGAATTAATTATAGGGAGGACCGAGAAATATGTCTTATTGGCTAGTTGTATCCGTCGCTTAATTTCGTCGGTTTCGTTGGCGTCCTTTGAGAAGTTACAACCCAGATAGTTGAAGTTGTCTACATACTCGATATTAAGGTCCCCCACTGTGATGCTTGAATTTGCTGGCGTCCTTGTTTTCGATTGCATCATGGCCTTTGTTTTGCTTTCGTTGATATGTAGTCCAACTTCCTTTGCGGCGTTATTGAGGTTATGCAGAAGGCTTTCTGCATCACCCAACCTTCGAGACATGATGTTGATATCGTCAGCGTACGCTACTAATTGAGTCGACTTGATGAGTAGCGTTCCGCTGCTGTCCATATTCATGGCTCGAATTACATACTCCACAGCAAGGTTGAAGAGCGTCGGCGCCAGCCCGTCGCCCTGCTTGAGTCCAGTACGAGTTTCAAATAGGTCAGTGAGTCGATTCCGCACTCTGACCTGCGAGACGGTATTAGTCATCGTCATCCTTGTGAGTCGCACTAACTTTGCCGGTATACCAAAATTCAGCATAATGTTGTACAGTACACTTCGATCGATACTGTCGTATGCCTGCTTGAAGTCGACAAAGATTTGGTATACGTCGATGTTATATTCCCAGCACTTTTGGAGTAGTAGCTTCACTGTGAAAAGCTGATCGGTCGTTGATCGACCAGGTCTGAAGCCGCCGGATTAATTCTCTTTTTTAAAGAATTTTAGATAATATCTTATAGGCCGTACAAACTAATGATATTCCCCTGTAATTCTCACACTTCAGCTTGTCACCCTTTTTGTGGATTGGGCAGATTATGCTTTTGCGCCAATCTTCGGGGATTTCCTCGTCGTTCCATATTTTCAGCAGTAGCACATGTATAGCGTTGGTCAGGCACGTTCCACCATGCTTCAGCAGTTCTGCTGGGATCTCGTCAGCGCCGGGCGCTTTATTATTTTGAAGCGACTGTATGGCAAGACTCACCTCCTCTACTGTTGGGGGTAGAACGGGAGGGCCTGGTTCGGCTAACTGCTCAAGAGCTGGCTCCGCGGGGGATGTTGATGGTGCATTGAGGAGCTCTTACATCTGAAGTAATTTCAATCACTGTTTTGTCATCAATGGACACGACACCAGATCAGGCGCCACAAGTTGTAGCCCTAATGTCGGAAAATCATAGTCAGCGTCGCTCGCCGTCTTGGAATGAGTCAGTCTGCTGTCTCGAGAGTTAGCAGGAGATTTCGAGAGACTGGTAGCTTTAATTCGAGACCAAGAACGGGCCGCCCTGGATCCACTTCAGAGAGAGACGACCGTTTCATTGTTACAAGTACGTTACGAAATCGGTTTCTCACGGGTGTTGCTGCGCACCGGAACCAGAAGCGTGTTCGTGGAGTAGCTGTTAGTAACTGCACAGTAAGGAGACAATTAAGAGAAGCGAATATCAATCCAAGACGGCCTGCCAGGGGCCCCAAATTGACTGCACGACATCGACAAGCGCGCCTCTTATTTGCTCGAGATCATCTTACTTGGAGCGATACCTAATGGAGCTCAGTATTGTTCACTAACGAGTCGAGAATGTGTCTACATGGCAGTGACAGAAGATGTCGGGTCTACAGGCGTCCAACTGAGCACTTTGCGCAGTGCTGTTTCACTGAAACGGTTGCATACGGCGGTGGTTCCTGTATGATGTGGGCTGGCATTTCCTTGGAGTGAAAAACGGATCTCGTATTCGAGCCCACAGGAGGCCGGGGAGGAGGGCTGACAGCTGAGTGATACGTTACCGATATTCTCCGTCTCCACGTTGTGCCCTATGCAGCATTTATTGGCGAGAACTTCACTTTGATGCACGACAATGCCCGGTGTCATGCATCGCGCGTCACTCGACTGTTCTTGAATGATGCCAATATGTCGTCACTTAACTGGCCTGCACGCAGTCCCGACATCAATCCCATTGAACACTTATGGGACGAACTTAAGAGAAGAGTCCGAGCCAGAAATCCAGTCCCTTCGTCCACTGAAGAATTGAAGGCAGCCCTATTAGAAGAGTGGAACGGTATTCCTCAAGCAACCATCAGGAACTTGATCAGATCAATGCAGAATCGACAGCAAGATGTCATTAGAGCAAGCAGAGGCAATACCAAATACTAAAATAATAAATGCTTAACTTATTTTCCAACAGTTTTTGTTTTATTTGCAAAAAACCTAACCAAAAACCATTTTCATATTTGCTCATTTTCGCTACGATTTCGCTCAAAGAGCATCAGTTTTAAAAGTGCTCACCAAATATTGGTTAAAATGGTATCAACGTAAAGCTGAGACCTTAAGCTTTTCAATGACATACGATTTTTATGGATAACTGCTATTCTTTTCGGAAAACACGAACAAATACACGCGCTTTTAGGTTGAGTCGATAGTTTTGCCGCCGAGTGTAGTTCAAATAGTTTGGTTTTCCTTGATTTTCAACTTCGTATGTAAACCGAATGTGTGAATGTGAATTGTATTCGTGCAGGGTATCTAAAACCAACTGGATTTTATCCTCAGGTATAGCTGTTAAATGGTCATCCATTGCAAATTCGTAAATTTCTTATGTAAATTTGCAAATTGAACAAAAACCTTTGGAAGATATTAAATTCGATGAAACCTTTATAAAAAATATTTCCGAAATTGAGGTTCCAAAACCAATGCTAGTGCTTCTCAGTTTGGGTCCAAAATTCGCCCTACCACTAAAACATGTTCCGACTTTAGACTTGATAACAGATGTTGAATTTATAATTTCCCGCTTTGCTGACGAGCATATTAAAAAGCAAATGCGTTCACATCTAACATACCAAATCACACATCATATCAAAACCAAAAAGAAATTGAATCGAATAGAAAAGTTTTTACTCAAAGCAGCTAAGATAACATCGTCTTTTCTAAAACAACACCCTGAGCTATACATACCAAACAGCGACAAAGGAAATATAACCATTATTGCTGAAAAATCTGATTATGAGCGAAAAATGGACGAAATCTTGAGCGATTCTAACACTTTCACATTATTAAGATCGGATCCAACAGCGTCCTTAGAGAGAAAAAATAATCGTCTCATAAGCACGTTATTTAACAAACACCGACAATTTATCACTGAGAAACAATCTAAAAGCCTTAAAACGTACACATCTATACCTCCTCGAATTTTCGGACAAATAAAGATTCATAAGCCGGATCAGAAACTACGACCGATTGTTTCAACAATTGATTCTGTTGCATTCAAGACGGCTAGATTCCTTGCTAGCATATTGCGCACAGCGTTTAAACCGCATTATGCCATTACGAATTCCACCCAACTCGTAAAACAAATTATAAAACGAACAATACCGAATGATCACAAACTTATATCTTTTGATGTCTCCGACTGTTTCACAAACATCCCAACTGAATTAGCTCTAAGTCTTATTAGTAGAGATTTTGATCGTCATATCGCTAAACACACCAAAATACCGAAGAAAGATTTCATGAATCTTCTCAAATTTTGTCTTATTGATTGTAACTACTTTAGCTACAAAGACAAAATGTTTTCAATTACGAAAGGACTATTTATGGGGTCGAGCTTAGCACCGATTTTAGTGGAACGCGTTCTAGAGGACCTTATAGATGAAACGCTCCTTAAATTAGATTTTATCCCCCTATTCTGGTACACTTATGTGGAAGACCATTTAACAGCTATACCTGAGGATAAAATCCAGTTGGTTTTAGATACCCTGCACGAATACAATCCACACATTCGGTTTACATACGAAGTTGAAAATCAAGGAAAACTAAACTATTTGGACATCACACTACATCGAACAAATAATAATCGAATTATCAGTAACTGGTATCATAAACCAATAGCCTCCAACAGGCTTTTGAACTATTTTTCAAACCACCCAAATCGAATGAAAACAAACGTTAGGAAATCCTTTATAAATAAGGTTTTTCGAATCAGCCATAGGAATTTTTGGGATGAAAATTTAAAAAGGATAAAAAATGTACTAAGTAAAAATAATTATCCAATGAAAATAATAGAAAAAATGATTAGTGAAGTTCGAAACAAGAAAAGTTTTTCTGACAGAACAAGTTATCGTTTCCTATCCACAAATGAAAGCTCCAAGCCACCAGTACCTGACGATCCAAAGCACTACTCATCGCTAGCATATGTACCAGGTCTTAGTGAATCCATATCCCGCTCTTGTCAATACTTTGTTCCTGATCTCAAGATTGCCATGCACCCACATAGCAAAAACAGCAGAATGTTCGCCAATCTCAAGACGAAAATACCGAAGGTTGAAAAATCTGGAGTAGTCTACAAAATTGATTGTATGGATTGCAATCAAACCTATATTGGTGAAACAATTCAAAAACTAGGAACACGGATTTGCCAGCATAAAAATGATACAAAAAAGCCAATTAATAACAAATTATCAGCACTGGCAAAACATGCAATTAACAATAAACATAAATTTAACTTTGACGACGCGAAAATATTAGTTAATCAAAATAATAAAACTAAACTCCAGATACAAGAAGTCAACCAGATTATTAAATATGAAGATCGTGCATGTAATGACAAAAGCGATAAAAAGGATTACACAAACACTTATTTCAATTTGATAAAAATGGGATTAAAATAACCAAAATATTAAAAACATTTTTCAAAATAATTTCTTTTTTGTAAACATAAGGAGTGTCGTATAGATAAAAAACCAAGAACCAACAATTTCCTATTTTATGACTAGTTCGTTATTATTTTACAAATTATTGTTTATTTATTATCTAGTATAGTTTCCGATAAAAAAAAATTTAATTTTTTAAAAAATCTTTTAAAAAATGTTTAGTGTTTTTTTTTATAACAACTTACAATGTGATAACTATCTGTGATATATTTATTAATTTTTACTGTATATCGTTGATTCATATTTTCATGTATTTATTTATTATTGCTATGTATGTATACCTAATTTTTCGTTGTTTAATTTTTTTACTTATGTTTATTACTATAACGCTAGTTCTCTCTTTAACTTTAACTTAATTCTCTTGTTCTTTGTTATTATCCTCAAGTAAACAAATTTGTTCGTCGTAATGCATGACCAACTTTTTGGTGTTTAATACAATTTTGACATATGACACTCTTTATCGTATTTCATTCTACGGTAGTTAGTCAATCTGACAAATCAAAACCAAATTCTGTCAAAACACGGAAGACAATTTTTATAAATAAGGTAAACTTATAATTTTATATTAACAATTTTTAAATTTATAAACCAATTATGTTTTTGTTTGTAGAAAGCCCTGAAGATGAGCAAATTTGCTCGAAATATACAGGCTGAAATAAAAACTTTTTTGGTTTTACTCATCGGGTTTAAAACAGGAGGCAACACAAAAGTTGCATATAAAAACTCAAACCCGGCAAAACAACACGATATCTCGCATAGTTAATATTGTCCATTAACAATAGATTTTAACTTACATTAGGAACTTTTAATGAGTTTATTTTCTAGAACTTCCAGTTAAATTTACAGTCTCAAAAATCGCATAAAAGAATGCTCACTCCTTAAAAATAGTAAAATGTAAACTTTCAATAAAAATAATTTCCATTTTTTACTAATTTTGAATAGATAAACATATCCAATTATTAAATAAACATAAATTTTCTCAAATAGCATCTAAATAAAAAAACGTGCATTGCTTCAATTCAGATAATGTTCTGTGAATTTTCTTCATACTTTTTTGATCATGACGGGAATATTGGTTTGTAATAATAGTTGCGAATATAAATTGTCTTCCTCCATTATTGGTTTCAGCATGAGAAACAGTATATTCTCTGATTCCGAGGAATTTATCACAACTCCATTATCAATTTCATCAGTTAGAAAGTTTACCTTTAGGGTTTCTAATGCTGTGAGCCTGTTGTTCTGGGCGACATTGTATGCATTGTACCAAAGGCGGCTCGTCAGAGGAGGCAAGGGAGGCAGTGCCTCCTTTAAAATTAGTAAACTTTTTAACTTTTAACAATGACCTCATTCATAAATTTCCATGATTTCATGTCATTGATTATGATGATGATCATAATTAAATATTATATATGTATGATAAATCTCCATCCCATATATGTACAACCTAAACTCATTCATTACTTCATTCATAGAGAGCTAAGCTACCTCAATTCAACTATTTATTTCACTCTTTACCCAGCAAGAAAGCTACTGGTTAAATTACTAATGTTTATCTAGTCAAAATCCGTTTAATTTTCTGGGTACCGTGCATAGGCCGTCGGGAAAAAATTGACCTATATACTTCACACAGCACTCGTACGTGAGAGTTCCCCTACATTGTTATATAGTGAAAAGGCAACAATCATTGAGTTATTTCCAACCAAACTGTCCGGTATTTTTGCGTTAAATACCATAGATTTATTGGTTATTTTATCCATTTAATCACTCGGTAACCTTGTAAGTATTATACTAGTAATATTACCAGTATTTTCCGTGACATTTACTATAAAACTATCAGGTAAATTAGCTGATAGTACTATAGTAAATATCATGGAAAATACCAGTAAAATTACTACTTCTTTAACCATTATTTTAATGCAAATTAGCGGCTATTAAGCTGGTAGTAATCCTTGTATTATAATGATATATTACCGATAAAATCTGACCAAAATACGATAGATTTATTGGTATTTTTAATCATTTAATTGCCCGGTAACATTGTAAATATTATACTGGTAATATTTCTGGTATTTTCAGTGATATTTACCATGAAACTACCAGGTAAAGTAGCTGGTAGTCCTATGGTACAGATCATGGAAAATACTAGTAATATTATTACTACGTTAGCCACTATTTTAGATCAAATCAGCGGCTATAAAGTTGCTAGTAACCAAAATATGTATGCAGTAGAGTAAACGAACGTCATTTGATGGGATTTTTGGTAATATTGTTGAGGACGGTGCCTTGATTATGAGGAAAAAATTCTGACCCATAGGGGGACCGGGAGTTGGAAAAAGGGGGAAATGGGGGTAATTTTTCGGTTTTAGCGATTATTTCGAAAACGGCGATAGTTACAAAAAAAATGTTCTAAGAACGAAAAAACTACATCAAATTACCTTTAGGAAGTACCGTTTTTTAAAAACTCTATGCTAGCTTGGAAAAAAAACCTCGCATTTTAAAGTTCATTGGTTAACTCACATTTTTGGGGAGTTATCGAGCATTTTTTCAAAGCATAAAATTTTCAAATAAAGATCCGTCGTATTATTGCAAAGGTAATTTTATTCAGTTTATTCGGTTCTCAGTAATTTTTTTTTGTAGCTATCACCGTTTTCGAAATAATCGCTAAAACTTCACACTTTCACCAAGGATCGCTGAATACTGACGAAAAATTAAAATGTGTCCGTCTGTCTGAAGAAAAAAAAGTACCGTTCTCTTGCTTTATACCGAGAAATGACATTGCACATGGAACAATTCCTGCTGCTTATAGATTTAAAGAAAAGTCCTCATATAAATTACCCACAGTTGTGTGGTAAAACATTGTTAATAAAATAGTAATATGACCTGGCATTTACTATAAATCTTACGAGTTAATTAAGTGGTTAAATAACTAGTAATTTTACTGGCTATTTTTCTTATTATTAAATAGTAATATTTGTTGAATTTAAGAGATAATATACCTCAATTTTAAGGGGTAAAAATAATATGACAAACTTACCGATATTTTATTGGGTATTTAACGTGTTTATTTCCCATAAATACTTGATATTTTGGCTGAAATTTACCTAATAATTATGAACTTTTTCACCAGGGGAAATAATGCTATGGGGAATATATAGGTTATTTATGGCCCAATCGTATACGTGCGTTAACTAGTCAATTACAGTGAGCGTTTTTTTAGATATTTAACTAGTCATTTGACCAGGTTTGCTCCTGAAAACTCTGAAGGCGAAAGCAAAAAATATGTAAAGTATTTGTCTGTGTGAGTTTTCGCTGATAAAAGTTTGTATGTAGTAGTAGTTTCGGTTAGCGATTTCTTGCAGGGTAGTACAATACAACATAGGATGATTAACTTAAGTTGAAATGAGGCAGAATCATCCTAGCCTCCAGAATTGTATTTATCAACACTGAATTCGTCATATCGTTGATCTGATATCGCCGAAAATATCTCTACTCTTCATACTTTTCACAACGAACGGTCGGAGGACTGCCTCAATTCGGAAAATAAACGTGAGGCAGATTCGCGCCTTAACGCTAGTCTTCTGTTGAGTTGAGTTCGCCGCTGCTATACGACGACTTTACGTTCAGTATAGTTCAGTTCAGCCTATAGTGTTCTATACTCGTAATTTTCATAGCCGCCCGGAGGATAGCCTCAACTCAATAGTCCCAAACGATTGTGTTTGGAATATTATTGTGTTGTTGCTACATTTCACCAGCATAGATGACCGACCGGAGGACTGCCTCAACGGGTGTACTGCTCAACAGATTCGTCTACAAAATTTTTCGTTTTATTTTTTTAGTTTAGGCCTTAAAACAAAAAAAAGCAAAGCTATAGCATCGATAGCAGTAAGATAAAAATCATTCCTGAAATAGGTTTTGAAGTCGATAGTTGCGTCTTGCTTGCTTAGATAGGTCTGTGTAAAGTGCATTCGTTATTATTAACTGAAGTGATTGCAGTAAGAAGGCACCATCTAAAATAAAAACGTTTTGAAGGGAATTGTTGCGTTTTGCATGCTACAATCGGTGTGTGTAAATTGTATGTAAAAGAGAGTTAGCTTCCAAAAGATAAGTACTTCCTTTTTCTATTTTATTAGTTTTTACTCGTAGATTGAACTTTAACCTGATAATTCACGATGAATATTATTGACAGCTTACTAGTAAGCCCATTTAGTCGGAAAAGCTATCAGGAAAAGTTACAAATTAAGGAAGAGGGTAGACCAACTCCAGAGCTGAAGATTATCCGATCTGATGGAAAAATTAATCGTTCTTTTAACATGGAGTGGTATAAAAAATTTGAAAGGCTTTCTGGAAGTCTTGTCATGGGGAAATTGTTTTGTTTCTCCTGCGTCTTGTTCCCTTCTAGTTCCGGCAATGATGTATGGCAAAAGCAAGGTTTCTGTGATTTGAAAAACCTCCATCGTGCTCTCTCTCGTCACGATATTAGTCAGGACCACATTCGATCGCAGTTAAGCTTGAAGCTTTTAGGGTCTCAACGAATTGAAACTGAAGTAAATGAAGGGTACCAACGACAAATAGAAAAACACAACGAAAATGTGAAAATGAATAGGGAAATTTTAAAACGATTCATTGATTTAACATCCCTTTCGTCGCGCCAAGATTTGCCCTTCAGAGGTCACGATGAAACATAAACTTCTGTAAATAAGGGAAACTATCGTGAAATATTCGATATGTGGAGCAAATACGATTTAGTTCTTAAATCAAGCAGAGATTCAAAAGTTTTTACAGGGTTATCTAAAACCATTCAAAATAAACTAATTGATTCTGTCGCTTTTAAAGTTAGGGGTGAAATAAAAAAACGAATTCTTAATTGTAATTTTTTTGCCTGGGAAATTGATGAAACTACTGATGTTTCTTGTAAGTCACAACTTTCTGTTGTATTACGGTTTGTATCCGGTGGAAACTTAGCCGAACATTTTCTTGGTTTTTTCGACGTTAGCTCTGGCCGTGATGCTTCATCTTTATTCACGTTTTTAGAAAATGTCATGGGTGAATATAGTTTCCAGGAGAAATTGGTTGCACAAACATATGATGGAGCAGCCGTAATGGCTTCAGAACTTAACGGTTTGCAAGCCAAAGTTAAAGCTGTTGCTCCACAAGCAATTTTCATTCATTGCCATGCGCATGTGCTAAATTTGGCCTTAAGCAAAGTAGCCAGTAGCATATCCAATGCTAGGATATTTTTTTGTAATCTGTGTGGATTTCGGTCTTTTTTTTCAAAGTCGACTAAACGCACAGATGTTTTAAATGCATTAAAAGCTCCACAGATTCCATCTTCGGCTCCTACTCGTTGGATTTTAAATTAACGTTTAGTTAATGTTGTCGCCGAAAATTTGACTATATTCGAGAATGTTTTCGAGCAGATTGCGAATGACTCGAATTTCGACTCAGATTCTGTACGTGAAGCTGTTGGCTTTCTTCATGTTATCAGAGATTTTGATTTTGTGTTTCTTTTATCAGTCTAGAAATCTATTTTCAATTTTACTTCTCATCTGTGGGATATTTTGCAGGCAAAAACTTCAGATGTTCTTTTTTGCCAAAAACAGATAGACGTAACAATTGAAAATTTGCAAAAATTAAGATCTGATGCAGAATTCATTCGAAATTTTAAATATGCATGTGAAAATTCTTCTTCTTTGCCTCATTCTGGTCGGAAAAGAAAAATCGATGATGGCGTACAAAATATTGATCAAAAATATCGCATTCTCTACTTCGAAATTGTCGATAACATAGTTTCTCAGTTGAGAAATCGATTTAACGAATTCCATAAATTAGAATTTTTGAAACTTATGGACATATCTAAATTTAACTCCTTTTCAAGCATGTTTCCACAGTCTTCTTTTGACTGCTTGATGTTCACGTATGGCCGTTTCTTTAATCGGGAAAAGCTTAAAAGTGAATTGATAGTTCTTTATGCCGATTCAACCATGTGGGAAAATTGTCGTTCAGTGAATGATCTTTTAACATTTTTCCATATTAATGGAATTTGTGCTATTATGCCAGAAACTACAAAATTGATTGAGTTAGTTTTGACTATTCCCGCTACTTCCGTCAGCACTGAGAGATCATTTTCAGCATTAAAACGTATCAAATCTTATTCCCGAAATACCATTGGTCAATCGAGATTATCCGACTTATCTCTGCTAAGTATTGAAAAGCAATTTGTGAACAACTTGGACAAAGAAAACGGCTGGTATGACGATATTATTAAATACTTTGCCACAAAAAAGGAAAGAAGAATTGATTTTATTTTTAAGTAGTTTTTCGCTTTTAATTTTTTTTTAAATTCCTTAAATCCGTAATTCTTATAGTGTGTGTGTGCGTGTGTTTTTTTTTTCAATAAAATATATCTTCATATTTTACTTATGCTACCAAAGACCTTCAAGCCACATTGGACTCTTAAAGCAACTGAATATGTCAGCTGCCTCCTTGTGGTTGAATACCACGAGCCGCCGCTGCATTGTACATACGTGAAGTCAGGTTAGTTTTTTCAGTTGTGTAATTAATTGTGTCAGGAACTAAAGTCTTTTTAGTTTTGGGCATACATTTTAAGATTAATTGAAGACATAGGAATTGATTTCACAAATGTCGAAAATAAGAAACATAACTACTATAGGTCATCGAAGAGTACGACGGCTGCATGAAAAAACAGTGTACATTTCGATTGCATCTACTTCACCCTTGGTGTAATTATAATATACATAATTATAGTTTCTGGTTAATTTGTCTCAGAAACAAAAGTGTGGTCATGGTGTACCAAAGAACAAAAAGAGACCGCCTTTCTCTATTCGGAAACATAACTAACCAGTATGCAATCCAAATAATGACTTCTTCCAACCATTGTGTCGGAACACTAGCCGGATTTTACTCCAAAACAATGATATGGGTAATATTACATCGGTTGGAAGCCATAAAAATAGCTTATTACTAGAGCCCGGATTTTCGTGCAGTAAAAATGCCGAAACGTGCAAAATCGTGCAATATAAATTCCCAAATGTGCATTTTGCGTGTAATATCAAAAATCTCATTTTTTATCGGCTTTTAGAAGCTCATACTTTGGAGTAGTCGATGAAGGAAAAGGATACTTTGAGAGGGCTAGCTCTAATAAATTTACTTACTTACTTAAATACGGAACACTCACAATTTTAACCTAACGAAAGATTCTTCCATAAAATGCTCTCTAGATTAGCTCATTTCAATCAGGTTTATTAGTTTAGTATCCATCGCAGAGCCCTTGACTTTATCTAATTCGTGAATAAATCGTTTTCTAAGGGGGAAATGCTCCTATTTGTATTTAAGTTTAGTTAACCACCAGTTAATTAACATGCACTCCACATCAACAGATTTTATAAAAATCAACTGGCGTTTGAAGAAATTTCCATATGGCGATGGATTTTGTATAGTTTTATTGTTTTTCATTAGTTGTTTCTTTCTCATTACTTTTATTCTCTTCTCTGTCAATCGAAAAATTGTGCACAATTCCCTTTTTCTGGAAAAGAAATCATGAAAGAGGCTAAAAAATGGAAATGTACGTTTATATTAAAAACCCTAAAACGTGCATTTTCGTGCAATATCCCTGAAAATACAACTTCGTGCATTAACGTGCAATTGCACGAGAATCCGGGCTCTACTTATTACATTAAAAAAGCTTGATAGAGCACAATACAAAAATCGACAATTGCTCTCATTGCATAACACAAAGTGCATGGCGGAGTCCCACGGACTCCTTCTACCGTTATTACTCACCGAAGCAAATAGCGCAAGCACACGTCGCCGTCTTCTGTCCAAGTCCACCGCGCTACTGGAGGAAGGTACTAAAACGCACTGAAACGTATTTGCCTTATTATAAAAGTTATTGATAAAAGTAATCTGAGGAGGAGTCCCTGGGACTCACCATGCAAATTAAGGGTTAAGCAAACCTCATCCAAGCTTGTTCCTAGAATAGCTTCGATACATCCAGGAACAGTTGGAATGGGTAGAAATTATTATTACAAACAAAAAACTTATTCAAATTTTGGCCGCGCCCGAAATTAGCCTCGGGCTCGTTATACCCTTCGCTCGTAGACTACAGTAGGGTATGTCATGACGTTTGTAACCCACTGAAGGAAGCAGCTCCGACCATATAAAATATTGAGGATTATGTGTATTTATCTCACACTTAGCGACTGGAAGTTAAATCATCCAATTGGACTTCCACAAGGAACGGTTTTATCACCAATTCTGTATTTATTATACGTCAACGAAATGTGTAATATTAATTTGAGGGGCAGTAAGATCATTGCTTTTGCGGACGATACAGTCTTACTCACATCCGGTGATACGTGGGCGGAATCTTTCGCCAGCTCCGAACAAGATCTATATGCTCTAAAAAGTTGGTTTGACATTAACTACCTTCATTTAAACACGAAAAAAACAAAAGCCATAGCATTTTCGCTTAATAGTCGTGGAACCCCTGAACCAGATAAAATTAGAATACACAAAAACAACTGCCAATCAATAACTCAAACCTCTTATGAATATCAATGCAACTGTGATCATATAGCTATTGAAGATAAAGTTAGATATCTCGGTGTATATAATTTTTAAAATGGAACGATCATATTGTTCTTTTAGTAAATAAATTACGTAAACTAATTTATATATTTAAAACAATAAGGTCATTTCTAACAACAAATCAAATAAGGCAAATATATTTTGCTCTAGTGCAGTCGGTGCTACAGTATTCTATAGTTACATGGGGCAGCGCTTACAATACTCACCTGAACGCTCTAGTTATCACTCACAAGCTCATCTTAAAAATTGCTTTCAATCTTTCCTTAACTTTTTCATCTGAAATTCTATATAATACTGTTAATGTTTTACACATTATAATGATTTACGTTAAAGCTATTTTATATCAATTAGCCAAGTATAGCAGCCTAAATTTTATCCCCCATTCACGTAATACAAGACACAACAATCTTAGACTAGTAGTCCCAATATTCAAAAAAACATCTTCGCAAAGGTACCGCATCTATACGGGCCCATACTTTTTTAATCTATTACCCATGTACATCAGAACTGATATATCAACCCTAATATCATTTAAAATAAAGGTTAAATATTGGCTACTTAACTTAACGATTAATGAATTTTACCAAAATTTTGAAATATTTAGAAATTAATGGAATGCTTTATTTCGAATTATAACGATGACGATAATTAATTTATTTAAAAAGGATTAAAATTATTTTCAAGAATTTAAAATATGTCACTTAATTAATTTAGAAATATGTTTTATGATTTATTTTACTTCTCACACAAGCCTAGCTTAAGAGAAGTATTTGCAAAATTAGTTTCTAAGGTAATATGTATATGTTTTTATTACTGCAATAAACTTTATTATTATTATTAACCACGTCTGCGATCATGTTAATTGATTTTAAGGTTAATATAACTGTAAATGAATCAAAGTTAAAATTACATTAATGCGAAATACTCGTATATGTATTATAAAAATCAAATGTAAAAAAAAGGTAAATGTAATGAAATCGAGCGCAAGTAACGTTATATATTGGAAAAATGTGTAATTAGAGCGATTAAATTTATTTTATGTATTTAAAAAGATTCGAGGTGATGTTTCCGTTATCCGTGTTCATGCGGTTGGTGCATTTATGTATTAGCATTGATTCGTACGCATCCATGGTCCTGTTGTGAGTAATGTGCTTTAATAGCCTGATGTCTCCGATTTGGTGGGGTGGTCCATCGTTATTGGCATACTTGTGTAGGGCTACCGCTGATTTGTCCTTGGCGAATTTTTTTACAGCATTAAGATGTTCTTTGTATCTGGTTTTAATTTTGCGTTTTGTCTGACCGATGTATTTAGCATCACAACTATTGCAATTTATTTCGTAAATACCAGTTTTTTCGTCATTCGGGGTTTTATCCTTTGTTGATCCTAATAAGCATTTTAGCTTCGTTTTGCTTTTATATACAATTTGCATGCCTTCTTTCTTATATGCATTTTTTAAGGATCCTAATATTTTAGGGGCGAATGTTAGTGATACCTACACGATGTTCAGTTTTTGATGAAACATTTTTGTTTTGTGCAAATAAAGTTGTTAGTTTATTTTTATATGCTTGTCTTGAATGTTTGGTGACTAATCGATCTATTATAGATTTTTGGTAGCCATTAATGTTAGGTTAGGTTAGGTAAAAGGGGTCGCTAAGTTATCAAATACTTAGTACACTAAGGGCTATTTTTTCGTACATTTTATAGGCTGGTTAGTCTTATTGCCTAGAGAAGACACAAACAATATTTAGAAAGCTTTTCCATTGTACTGAATGACATTTTTGTTTATTTTGCATAGTTATGTTATCTTTTGCTTATTTACGCTGTTGCATGAAACCGTGCAATGATTTTTTTAATCTAAGATGATGGTGTAACCATCAAAATATGGCAGAACTATGCAAAATAAACAAAAATTTCATTCAATAAAATGGAAAAGCTTTCTAAATATTGTGTGTGTCTTCTCTAGGCAATAAGACTAACCAGCCTATAAGATGTACGAAAAAATTGGCCTTAGACCAAAAATAGGTCCATTGTGATACCACCGATTGAAACGACCGTAACAGTTGACACCTAAGCCCAGAACCAGCCCTTGCTGGCAATATATTTGTTGAGCAATAGTGGGCTCCCGCAGATCATCTGTATCATAAAAATACATTGAGCCAAGAAAACGTCTACGTTTCTCGGCCAGGGCCGGGCAATGACAGAGAAAATAATGTACACTTTCTTCCTCTTCTTCGTCATCGCAACTGCGACAGAAGTCGTTATGGGGAATTTCGAGCCTCCTAGCGTGCTCCCCGATAGGCCAGTATCCCGTTATGGTCCCGACAACCTTGCCGATATGTTTCCTGTCTATTGACAGAAGAATAATAGACCTGGCTACGTCAAGTCGTGGCCAAATCAATCATGTTGTAGTACATGTAGTACCGCTAGACGATCTTGCATTAGCTCTGCGCATCGCGGTTTTTTGTTTTGCCAGTTTACAAAAAGCGATTGGGGCTTTCAGCTTGTTTCGGTCGGCGTCTAAGGTTATAGAAGTCGCATTACGAGCGAGACGGTCCGCATTAAAGTTCCCTTCAAATCCACTGTGACTGGGTATCCAGCAGAGAACGATGTTGAAAAATTGACCCATCACTCTTAGAGCTGAGCGGCAACTATCAACAGTTTTGGATGTAGTCAGGACAGATTCGAGTGATCGGATTGCCGCCTGACTGTCAGTGTATATGATAACATTCCTCATCGTGATTATATGATTTTCCAACCAGGTTAGGACTTCCATAATTGCAGAAATTTCCGCTTGAAGGACAATTCAGTGGCCAGGTAGACAGTGTGTCAGGTTAATGTCCAGTCCGTCCGAGTGGACTCCAATACCGAATCTTTCATCCGTCTTAGAACCATCAGTGTAAAAAACCAACGACCCCGTAGCCAGGGGTGTATTGTTATTCCAGTGATCCCTCGACGGAATCAGACAAACATAGTTTTTGTCAAAAGCATACTTGGGACTAGTGTAGTCAGTCTCAGACGGGAGGTTAACCCGGGAACACTAACCTTAATTTCAGGCGCTTGTTACTAACCATGAGTCATTTTGACTCACTATGGAAATTGCTGTATTTAAAGTAAAAGAGTATGAAAACTTGTGCCAGAATTCTTCGGAATACTTATTTTATACAAGCTATATTAAGAGTTTGTGCATTATATCCGAATAAACTGTAGAAACAACCAAGAAACCAAATATGCCAACTAAAGAATTTAGACGGTTGTTACTAACGTGAGTCATTTTGACTCACAAGAAACGTTCGTTTAGTACTAACCCCGTCACAGAAAAATACAAATAGCTGCTTACCATAAAATCGGAAAGGTTTGCTTACTCGGACATTCATTAGAAAACATATTTCTTAAAGAATACATTGGTAGCGGAACCCAATGGGCCAACCGCCCTTTCTACGAAAAATGGAAAAATGTGGAATATGCGTCAAAATGACTCACATTAGTGTTCCCGGGTTAAAGTTTTGTAGAATCGTTGAGTGACCGTACTCCAGGGTTTGCCACTGACCTGTTTCACGTAAGCGTAGTGCCGTGTTAGCAGCCATTTGTTGGCCGAATAGATCTAGCGGTAGCAGATTGAGCACAGCGTCAAGGCCAGCGGAAGGAGTAGTTCGAAGCGCTCCAGTTATGACAATAGAAGCCATTCTTTGTACTTTCGTCAGCAAGTTATAATAAGTTGTTTTACTGAGTGCCGACCACCATACGCATACACCGTACAGTAGAATGGGTCGTACGATAGCAATGTAGATCCAATGCAATGTTTTTGGTTGCAGGCCCCAACTTTTTCCTATTGCTTTCCTGCACGAATAGAGTGCTATAGTTGCTTTATTTACCCTCTCTTGAATGTTAGGTTTCCAGCTGAGCTTCCTATCGAACAACAGTCCAAGGAATTTAGCCTTTTCAGCAAAAGTAAGTTGCCTATCCTGTAGCATGGGAGGGTCAATAGAAGGAATAGTGCGAAGGATTAATTCCAACCCCACTGAGATTTGCCCAGTCAATGTCTAAGAATACAGCCATTGTGTATTCCTTTCGATAAAGAGATTTTTCAATGTAGCTGACTAACGAGTGCAGAGCTGTATCCACTGATTTCCCCTTCCAGTAAGCATGTTGAGCCATTGAAAGGAGATGTGGTGGGACGATAGTAAGTATGTTTTCTAACCATGGATAGGTTATCTCTAAGCATTGCTGCAAGTCCGCAGGAATGATTCCATCAGATCCAGCCGATTTAAAGGGCTCAAAACTAGAAATAGCCCATAATATCTTCTCGCGAGATAGAATAGATTCACTGTCACACGGCATTGTGATACTCGAGGGATCTTCAGGTGGGGATGTTAGCGAAATTCCCGGGAAATGAGCGTCCAGCAGACACTCAATAGTTTCAAGGCTCGAGGACGTCCACGATCCGTCTTCCTTTTGAAGGAAGCTGGGCATAGATGGATTTGATGCCATCATTTTTCTAAATCTAGAGGTCTCGGAGGCCCCTTCGATACTTTGACAGAAGTTTTTCCATGCATTGCATTTAGCTGATCTTACCTCTTTTTTGAAAGAATTGAGATGTTTTTTATAGGAGGTCCAATCTGACTCCATCCTCGAAGCTTTGGCTTTGTTGAAGCTTCTTCTGCTCACGACTCTTAGCTCGGAGATCTTGCTACTCCACCATGATGGTTTTCGCTTGCCAGGAAAAGAAGTGACAGGACACGATTCAGATACAGCTGCTCTCATAGCTGCCGTAAAAGTATTTACCATTTCATCCAGCTGTTGTTCATTGTCTGGCAGGTAAGGTAGGGATGGCAACTCTTCAACGAGAGCAGTTCGAAACCTAGACCAGTCGGTCCTTCTGCGATTCACTGTGTGCGGGATCGCGTCCGGGTGCTCTGCTAGGCTAAATTGTAGATACCGGTGATCCGAGAAAGAGTGCTCCGACGAGACTCTCCAGTCTTTGATCAAATGAATTACATCCTCTGATGCTAACGTGATGTCCAAAACCTCTTGTCGGTTTTTAGTAATAAAAGTAGGCTCACTACCTACATTGCAAACTAGAAGATTGGTACCCAAAAGGTACTCGAGAAGCACTTCACCTCGCTCATTTGTGTCCGTACTACCACAGACTATATGATGTGCGTTAGAGTCACACCCGAGGATTACACTGGTATCTGAAGCCTTTGCTGCCGCAATAGCTTCTTTTAAATTGGGAGAAGGTAGAGTACCATCATAAGCCATATATGCCGAGGCAGCCCGGTACACCTTACCTTGTAGCTCCAGGCAGACTGAAGCAAAATCTTTATCACTATAATTAGGCAACAGAAAAGCCTTGATGGCTTTTCTAACAAGAACGCAGGATCGCGGTGTACCCTGTCCTGAAACGTAAAAAATAGTAAATTCGGAACCCCTTAGACCCTTGATCAGATCTCGTGCCACTAAGGGTTCCTGAATAAAAACGATATTGTCTTTACCCTGGGATAAACGATGCATGAGAGCAACTGACGCTGGCTGCTCTTAAATGGTGCAAGTTGATCTGTAGGAACTTCACCATTATGTCCTCTCCACCACTGTGACATTCTCCTCATCCGTTCCGGATTCGTGAGAGTTCATAAATGGAGACGGTGCAGACGCAGTGTCCAAAGCAGCCAAGTCTGAGCAGAGGGAGATGCAGTCGTCATCCACCACCTCATCCCCAGGATGAGATGAGGTCATCCAGGCCGCGGAATCCATACAGATAGTTTCTGAGACGACATCTTCCATACGCTCAACGGGTGCGGAAACGGGCTTGTTCGCCTTTTTTATATCGCCCTTATAAACCCTGAGTTTCAGATTCAAGAAACCAAAGCTCAAGACCCCACCTGATTTGGTGAGAGGAGCTAAAGATGGTGTATTTATCAACATAACCGCACCCCTTCGGTTATTGACAGGATCTTCCAGCTTGACGATTCGCCAATCAGCTGTAGGAATATTTGGGTTGCACATTTGTATGATGCGCAAGATTTGGTCCTTATCGGACACCAAGGGAGGAAGCCACGGTCGAGACGGGATATCCTCTTGCGATATGACCTCTAATTTGGCACCAGGCCAAATTTCTCCAGCCATGGTGATGGCAAATTTAAACATAGAAATTGATCTCTCGTCCGCGAACTTCATTAGTTTCACACGACTCTGAAACCAACCTACATCTTCACAAACTGGAGGCGGCCCTGGAAAGGCCTCCATGACAGATTGAAAGTTTATGGTGAAGAAGCCCTCGACCATAACCCATCTTTCTACAGATAAGCCGCAATCAGCCTCATTGCGGTCGACGATAGCCATCTCTATCCAACTCCTTGCCGCTTCTGCGTATGAGGGAGCCGGATTTATCTTGGCGACTTTTAATCTTTTTTGGCCCTCGACCAGATCTTCCGACGAGCGCTGTCGTTTGACGATTTGCTTTTCCTTGGGAAGACTGGCTATCACACCAAGAGCCCACGTGAGCGATTCTTTCTGCTTCTCGGTCCTCTGCGACTCATCGATATTGAGGATAAAGTCGCGGACACGAAAAGCATTATTAATCGCTCGCGCGTCACTCTTTGATGGGGCGACGTTCTTTCGATTGGGTCCTGGCTTCACCAAAACCCCGGACTTAGAAGCGGCTTCAAGTGAGGAAACTCTTGACGAGGCTTCCTTCGTAGGGCGAGGACCCAGTGGATTACTGCTCATGAAAGTGCTAATAACCACGCTGGGGCCTGCAATGGGAGTGAAAGCCCTTGACGGGTCTTCCTTTTGGCCACTGGCAGATGTCGAAGCTCTTGACGAGACTTCTTGGCAGCTTGTGGCCGTACCAGATGAGGAAGCCCTTGACGGGTCTTCCTTACGAATACACACTGCAGTCGAAGCTCTTGACGAGGCTTCTTTACAGTTGACGATTAATGTTAGCAAGATGTAATGTATGATTATTATGTTCTTTTATGTAATCAGTTGCAAACAAAAGCAAGTTACACATTCGATGAATAAACGAATGGAAAGCGGCTATTTTATGTTGTTGTGAACAGTACGAATCGTTTGTTATGAGTCTATCGGATGTTGTTGGTTTTCGATAAACTGATGCTCGTATAGAATCGTTGTTATCTCGTGTGATCGTTAAGTCTGCGTTTTCTGCGATACATAAAGAGATTTAACGCACCAGACTGAAATCATATAAAATATGTATATATTATAATCAGCATGACGAGCGGAGTCGATTAGGCAATGTTCGTCTGCCCGTCTGTTGCTACGCGTTTTACTCGGCCAATTTAAAAGCTATGAAGCGGATATTTTGCAAACTTCTTCTTTTTTTTATTGCAGGCAGTTTGTACGTAATCGCTTAAATCGAACAATGAAGTCATGGGGCTGCCATATAAAGGCAACCCCCAAATTAGGTTCTTCTATGGAAAACTTTTGGATTCATGCACCAATTTCAACCGAACTCTAAACAAATATGTTTCTATATTTTTTTAAGATATGTATGCGGTTTTTAAGAAGAATTAAAACGCATATAATTTAATGTTATGGCCAAAAACTTATCTTTATTATAAAGATAAAACTGCAGTCAGACGATGCTAGTTACTAGTGCAGCGAGTTGAGCCTCAATCGCAATACTCCGTTCCGTTCCATTCCGTCAACCATCCAATCCGTTCCGTTTTGTCAAAATATTAGTGCAAAGCACAATGCTCCGCTCCGTTCTGGCAGTTGTCATACGTTTTGTCGGAGTTTCTTGGAATGTTAGAGTTGTTTTTTATTTGTACCTAATGTACGGCTTCGATATAATACTCGTCATCCATATCCGTTTGTTATGCTCCTGAACCATCCTGAACTGTCATTTTCCATAAAGTGAGGTTATGTGATCCGTAAAAGTTGAATTTTGGTCAACTCTTCCGATCCGTTCCGTTCCGTTACTACCATTGTGTGCGTTTACATGCCCAGTCCGTAAGGTCTACTTTTGACAGCTGAACGGAACGGAACGGAGTATTGCGATTGAGGCTTAAGGTGCATGCGAGAAATATACACTGTTACGATGACGTCAACAACGAAACATTGTCATATAGATGGGTGACTACGCGTTGTTACGACGTTTGTAACCGAGAGTGTCTGCAACTAGACGCGTGAATAGTCACTCTATCAACATAGGAATTAGTTGTATGCGCGAAATTACCACGGTGACGATGCGACGTCGTAAACAATCAAAAAAGTGTTATGCAACTTTACTAGTACCTAGTAAAATGTATCTATTATAGTGGAATATGACATGTTTAATAATACTGGCAAGTGAATATACGCTACAATTATTTCTCGGTGGATTTTAAATTAAAGGCTCAACTGATCGACACGAAATTCAGTGTGAATGTGTGGAATGGTAGATAGATAGAGTATTTGCTACGAATACCTTTGAGATTGCAAATTGTTTACAGGGTATGCCAAACGAGGTGCAAAAGTAGATTATTTTAGTTGTCTTCGGAAAAGGGTGAATATCGACATGAAATTCAGTGTAAATATGTAGAATGGTAGGGTATTTGCTACAAATTCCTTTGAGATTGGGAATTGTAACAGGGTGTCCTAAACGAGGTGCAAAAGTAGATAATAATCGGCAATAAATTTAGTGGGAATGTGTAGAATAGTAGGATATTTGCTACAAATACCTTGGTAGAGGGAAAATGTTATCAGGGTCTTTCAAACGAGGTGTAAAAGTGGTTGTCATAATCGGCCTACCCAACAAAAAATTCGAAAAAACTGCGGTAACAGAAAACATTAGTGACTGTTTGCTGTGCATCGTTGTCAAAAGGTGGCGCTTTTTTTTTTCAAAAATCACTATGGCATCGCTGTTATCGTCAATTATCAATTATTTATATTATACGTAATTTCGGGATTTGGCGATGTCGCGTGGCCAACGAGATCATGCGGTTTGACGCCTTAAGACTTTTTTTGTGGAGGTACGCCAAAGACTATGTGATAAATTCTCTGGAGCATTTACGGAACAGCATTCGACAAGTTATGGCCGAACTACGACCCAAATTATGTGAAAAAGCAATCGATAATTACCTCAAACGGATCGCGTCCTGCAAAAAATCCTGTGGTGTCGTGTTTCACATATAATGGGATCGTGCAAATATTAAAATGAAAACAAAAAAAACAGGATTCGATCTAGCAGGTAGGTTTCGACTGGATTAAATTATATCAAATCAAGGATTTTTCTATAAAAGCCTGGCACTATCTTTTCTATTTGAAATGCTAAAATGGAACTAGTCGCAGATACAGACTATACAGGGTGTCCGGAAACTGCCGCATAAACGCACCGGATTATGATTCCTCAGTCGATTTCCAGCAAAAAAGTAATACGAACATACCCCCTCAGCTTAACCCTTTAGCTGCCACAGGGATTTAAAGATTTTTGAAAAAAATCATTTTCTTGCACGACTTAAAGCCTAATATCTCCAAAGTTAAACTAGCTAGAATAGTAAAATAAAATGATTATTACAGCCAACAAATTTACCAGTAAAATAAAACTAACCACACTAAAATCGGATAAGAGGTTTGGTTTTTACAGAGCTTCAAAGTCAAATTTGCGTAAATGATTCAAAAACAATCTTTTTTTTTTTCATCTCAATTTTCCCCAACTTCTGCCAAGGTGAGGTGCTTGTACGATTCTTTTAAAAATTGGCGCATAGTCGTACGATCATATCTTTCTCACATCATTTTGATCTAGCTCCATTACTTCTAACAGTTATTATACGTTAAGTGTAGAAAACTAGGGTTAATTATAGCTCGAATTCAATACAATTCAATTTACACTGCCCCTAAAGATCTGTAATTGGTAAAACCTATTCAAAATATGTCGAAATCGAGCCAAAATTAACCCTAGTTTTCTGCACTTAAGGTACTAAAACTGTTAGAAATAATGGAGCTACAATAAAATGATGTAAGAAAGATATGGTCGTAAGACTATGCGCCAATTTTTAAAAGAATCGTACAAGCAAGCATCACCTTGGCAGAAGTTGGAGAAAATTGAGATGGAAAAAAAGATTCTTTTTGGGTCAAATCACGCAAATTTGACTGTGAAGCTCTGTAAAACCCAAACCTCTTATCCGATTTTAGTGTGGTTAGTTTTATTTTACAGGTAAATTTGTTGGCTGTAATATCCATTTTATTTTACTATTCTAGCTGGTCTAGGTTTGGAGATATTAGGCTTTAAATCGTGCAAGAAAATAATTTTTCAAAAATCTTTAAATGCCTGTGGCAGCTAAAGGGTTAAGCTGAGGGGGTATGTTCCGTACAACTTTTTTGCTGGAAATCGACTCAGGAATCATAATCCGGTGCGTTTATGCGGCAGCTTCCGGACACCCTGTAGAAAAAATAGCGCCACTCCTCGACGAAAACGCAAAGCAAACAGTCACTTTTTGTCAATGTTTCTGTAACCGCAGTTTTTTCGAATTTTTGTATTGTGTTGTTAGATATTGTTTGTTGGGTAGGCCGATTATGACATCCACTTTTGCACCTCGTTTGAGAGACCCTGACAACATTTCCCTACTTCAAAGTTATTCCTAGCAAATACGCTACCATTCTACACATTCATAATAAATTTATTGCCGATTATATTATAATCTGCTTTTGCACCTAGTTTAGGGAAACCCTGTTAGCATTTCCTAATCTCAAAGGTATTTGTAGCAAATACCCTACCATTCTACAGATTTACACAGAATTTCATGTCGATATACACCCTTTTCCGAAGACAAATAAAAAAATCTACTTTTGCGCCTCGTTTGGGACACCCTGTTAACATTTCTGAGTCTCATAGGTATGCGTAGAAAAAACCCTACCATTCTACACATTCACACTAAATTTATTGCTGATTATTATTATCTACACTCGGCGTCAAAAGTATCGGGCCACCCGCAACTTTCGAAGTCCAACCCAATTTTCTCAAAAAGTATGAAACTTACAACTATGAAAAAAATATATCTACAGAAAGTGCGTTTAATCGCAATTTAAAGGACTATCAATTTTA
Source organism: Microchrysa polita (assembly GCA_949715475.1). Classification (NCBI taxonomy): domain Eukaryota; kingdom Metazoa; phylum Arthropoda; class Insecta; order Diptera; family Stratiomyidae; genus Microchrysa; species Microchrysa polita. The sequence goes on along the minus strand of OX454419.1, from coordinate 35,868,751 downwards.
TTTAAAGTACCGTAAACTCACATAGCAATCAAACAACAAACACAATGCTAACGATTTGCTATGTTTTGACTAAAGTTCACCCTTAACTTTTTTTTCTTCTACAGTGAGGGTATAGGATATTTTTTATAGTTTCTGTAGTTGTTGTTCATTGCTTTTTAGACGCGTGTATTTTTGCTACTTTTGTCAACCAATAATGAATACGACGCAGGAGAAAGTAGCTCAAGTTGTAGCACTACTTCAAGCAGGCTTTGCACAACGTGAGGTCGCTCAGAGACTTCGAATAAGCAGATCATCGGTGCAAAGAGTTTACAGACGATACTTAGAGACTGGAGCATTCGATCGCCGTCCTGATACGGGCACACCTAGGGCTACATCAGCAGCAGATGATGGTTATATCCAACTCAATGTTCTGCGAAATCGCCACCTCAACGCAGTTCAAGTCCAACAAAAGCTGCGTGACGAACCCCAAGTGGTTATAAGTTCTTATACCGTTAGAAAGAGAGTTTCTGAGCGGAACCGGACTCCAAAGAGATTTAATATTAACGGCAGCTCACCGTCGAACACGACTTGAATTCGCTCGAGAGCATAGGGATTGGACGTTAGAAGAGTGGGGTAATGTACTCATCACTGATGAGACCAGGGTGACTCTATATCAAAGTCATCGACGTCAAACAGTATATCTATGCCCTGGAGAACGTTATTCTCAGTGTGGCATCGCGGAATCTGTTGCTTTTGGAGGAGGATTTGTAATGGTCTCGCTAAACGGAGATACAGCATTAGTTTTCATCCGTAAACGTAGGTTGACTTCACAATGCTACATCAATGAAATCCTTGCAGTCCATGTGATATCTTTCGCAGATTATATCGGGCAGAATATCCAGTTGATGCAGGATAATGCACGGCCTCATGTTGTTCATGTGGTAACTCAGTCTCTACAGGACGTCGGCATTCGTCTGATGGACTGACTAGCTCAAAGCTCGGACTCGAATCCAATAGAACACTTATGGAACAAGCTGAAACGTCGGATTCGAGCCCACATTCCTGCTCGAACAACGCTTGCAGAGCTGTGAATCCCAATTGAGCCGTTAATTTGAAATCCGCCTAGAAGTAATTGTAGTGTATATACACTCGCTGGATAGTTGCTAGTCGAATTGAACATGTCCAATTCCACTAGTAGGTAGTAAAATCTATCTATTTACTAGGACTAGTAAAATTACACAACACTTTCTTGATTGTTTACCACGTCGTCACCGTAGTAATTTCTCTTTTGCAACTAACTCCTGTAGATAGGGTGACTAGTTACGCGTCTAGTTGCATCACACTTTCGGTGACGACGTGCGTCGTAACAACGCATAGTCACCCATTTACATGACACTGTTTTCGTTGTTTATTACGTGTCGTCGCCTATGGTGATTTCTCGAATGCCAGTTTACTAGCGGTAGTAACTCGTGATGTGACTTTAGCTTAAGGGTTTGCCATTATGTTTAAATTCGATTTCGGACAAGTGGTTGCCGCGGCTGGCTCGAATAAATTCCAGCCCAGCTGCCCAATTTTCGTCTACTTTTTGCAACATTGGGGCCGTATGTCAGCAATAACGCGCCGAATATTCTCTTGGAAGGCGTCAATCGTCTTGGGCATATCTGTGTAGACAAACAACTTCCCATAACCCCATAAAAAATAGTCCAGCGGTGTTAAATCACACGATCTTGGAGGCCACGACGCGAGTAATGCGCTCCAAAAGTTTCTTTCAATAAATTGATTGTTTCGTTGTCTGTATGGCATGTACCGCCGACTTGTTGGAACCAAAGGCCGTCCAAATCAATATCCTTTAATTCAGGCACGAAAAGTCTTTAATCATGGCTCTATAATCATGGCTTTAATCATGGCTCTATGGCTCCCCATTGAACATTATGGCAGGCTTCACTTTTGAAGAAATATGGATCAATGACTCCCTCTGCCCATAGAGGACATCAAACAGTGACTTTTTGAGGATGTAACGGTATCTCAACAATGGCTTGTGCATTATCATTACTCCAAACGCGACAATTTTGTTTAGTAACGTACCCATTCAAAAGTAAGCTTCATCGGCGAACAAAATTTTCTCGTGAAAATTGGGTTTGGTGGTCATCTCGTTTTGGGCACGATTTCCAAACGTTGTATCGGAGTAAGTCTATTCATTATGAAATGGCAAACCAAACTGAGCATAAATCAAGTGACAGCTGTCAAAAACCACACGTCTAAAAAACGCTGTACCTATATATGTGAAAATTTTGGTTCTTCTCAAAAACATTTTTTTAACACCAATGTCACAAAACCATGTATTAAAGTCTTTATTGAAACAGCAAACAAATTTAAAACAAATGGAATCGTACTATGGGACCATGTCCCCGCAGCTCCCCGATCAAGTTTTCCAAGAGACTTTTTTTCGTACTTATGCCAAGCAAACCTCACCCCAAAAATTGTTTTATTGATGCCACGGAACTTATATGAAAGCGGAAGGATAATTACGGGGGGGGGGGGGGTAAATACAAATCATAGGTATGCCCCAAAAAAAACCGAGGGAATTCAAGTTTCGGCCGCGCCCGAAATTGGCCCCGGTGTCGTTTTATATATCGCTTTTCAACCATTCAATTAAACTTCAAATGTCCGCCGAAATTCTATTCCAAGAAATTGGTTGGAGTGTCCGGATTGAACTCTACTTTATATTTCGTAAACATGCGCCTTTCCTATCCAACTAATCCATAGATCCATTTATACAAAATTAACGCAATGCATCTGACAGAATTAGTGAACAGTTTTTGTTACGCCAATCAGCGATATGAAAAGGGAGAGATCTAAAACTCACAGTAGCTTAATCTTTATCGATCAACTACCCAAAGCAGTTTTCAGTTTCTATCTACCATATGTCTGAGAGGCGGGAGGGAATGAAATAATCTCTCAGATGTATTGCGCCCGATTGTGTTATTTTCTCATTTTCTATGATAATTTTCACTTGTTATACTCTTCACATTGCGTAATATCGTTGTCTTGACTTTTAGGCTCACCAAATCGTTCAATAGTGTGTTTTTAGTAAAATAAGCGCACATTTTTTAAGCGGTCGAGTTCTTGGAGGTTTTTTACATATTGAAGCGATTGAAAGTGTAATATTCTTAGAAAATATAAAATGTGAAGGGTGTCAAACTTTGTGAGCCAATATTTGTTTCTAAAATTTCGTAGAACTGTTTCAAAAGAACAATGCAACAATAAATAAGAGTATAAAATATACAAAAACTTAGTTTCACCCTTTTTTTCTGCACTTAATCTGTCAGATGCATTTCGCCCGATCGTGTTAGGATTAGTATTGCGCCCACCGGAAGGTTAAATCGCCTGCCACAATAATTTGTCATCGAATTTGCAAACAGCAGATTTTAGCCAACCATCTGAGCGTGCCATCAACCAAACTACGAAATTTAGAAGTAAATGCTGCGTAGAACGTTTTGATTCATGTCAAATTAGCAACTGCGAAGGTCTACTCTACATGCTAACAAAAAGCTTTATCATGAATTGGCTTGCAAACACAATATTAATATTCATACGCCTACGGGTCCGACATTCATTAACCCCAAAGGATATGATTCGACTCTCGACTTAGTTTTAAGCAAAGGGCGTTATCACATACCACAACCTACTACCATTACAAACTTGAATTCTCCCCATTTACCGGTTATCTTCCGTGTTGAAATTAACGAAATTGGTAGAAATTTTCTCAGTGAAAATCCATCAGCAAATCGAATAAACTTTTTGAAATTCAGAAAATATTTGAATAATAATATAGATTTGAGATCGTTAGATCTAACAAGTATTGATCACGGACACCAAGTTGATACAATTGTAAATGAATTTTACAATAAAATAAATTCTGCGATAGAGTATGCAAGTTACAGGATCGAACAAATTAATAGTAAAAAATACATCGTAGACGATAGTACAAAGGGACTTATTCAAGCTCGCAACTTTCTTCGCCGCAGTTGGCAACGAAATCGAAACCCTATAACTAAACAACTAGTTAATAATTTATCAAAATTAATTCAAACACGAATACACGTCAATAGGAATGAAAAGTGGAACAATATGCTAAGGCGCATCCCAAAAAACGACAAGTTTGTTTGGAAATTGAATAAAATTTTCAAAAGGCCTAAGATAATGCCTCCACTCTTCAATACTAACAAAAATTTAATCTTTGATAATAAGGATAAAGCGGAACTTATAGCTGAAAAATTTTACAATGCTCACACCATGTCTATACATTTAGGAGGCTTCATAAATAACAGTATAGTAGCTGCTAAAAATAACGAGTTATCGTCTATACTTAGCGATTTTAATCCTGGCTACATATCATCCCCAAGCGAGATTAAGAAAATTATCAAATCACTTAAAGTTAAAAAAGCTCCTGGATATGATAAAATATCAAATTTGATCTTAAAGAATTTACCTAATAAGGCCATAATAAAACTAAATTTTTTATTTAATGCTTGCTTAAAAACTTCCTACTTTCCGTTTTGCTGGAAGCATGCAAATGTTATACCTATTCCTAAAACTGGGAAAGATGCAAGATATGCCGACAATTATAGACCAATCAGCCTTCTACCTGTAATGAGTAAATTATTTGAGAGGATAATATTAACTCGTCTGAATGATGCTATTGATAGATTGAACATTATTCCTGATTTTCAACTAGGGTTCCGAAGTAAATGTTCAACAACGCACCACGCATTTCGGCTCCACAAATTTATTAAAAATTCTTTTAATAGTAAAAAATCAGTAGGACTGGTTACATTGGATATACAGAAGGCCTTCGATTCTGTATGGCATGAAGGACTAATTTTTAAATTAATTAAGTTTGGTATTCCCTCCTTCTTAGTCAAACTAATTAAGTCATTCCTATCAGACAGAACCTTCTCAGTTCAAATTAATAAGGCATCTTCTTCTATAAAATCGATTCCATCAGGAGTTCCCCAATGATCTTGCCTAAGTCCCACCCTTTTTAATATATTTACAGCTGATATACCGAAAATGCCTGACTGTAATATAGCATGTTTCGCGGACGATGTTTGCCTGTACTGTAATGGTGATGACCCGTTATACATTTCTTCAAAACTAGAAAGCTATCTCGAATTACTTTACCAATTTTATCATAGGTGGAAAATCAAGCTAAACACTTCCAAGACTCAAGCTATATTTTTTACAAAAAAACGAAAGAGTATAAATAGGCCATCATCTCCTTTAAACTTTTTGGGTAATCCAATCAAATGGAAAAAAGAATTGTCTTATTTAGGTTTCACATTCGACATTAAATTAACCGGCATGTGTCATATGGAAAACACATCTGAGAAAATGATGAAAACATTTTGTGCCCTATACCCATTACTTAACAGAAATGCCAAATTGTCAACAGACAACAAGCTTTTAATATATAAAATGGCTATCCAACCCATAGCGGTTTATGGATCTCCTGTATTGGCTCTATATTCAAAAACTGTTAGAAAGAAACTACAAAAAACTCAAAATAGGATTCTCAAATGTATAGCAAATAAATCCTTCTACTATTCAACTACTAGGTTACACATTGAAACAAAAATAAAAACAACAAATGAATTAATAAACAATACTTCTTCTAAATTTTTGGCAAATTGCTTCAATCACAATAATAGTTTTATAAGATCACTAGTTAGCCAAAATGGTATATAGTACTAAGTTAGATAAGATATAGGTTAAGATAGGTTAATTTTTTATTTTATTTTTCAATTAAGGTTTTTTGTTTTAAAAATTTTTTCCTTAAATAACTCAATAATTAAGTTATAAAAACTTAATTCAAATTTACTGCGCAATGCAACTACAGTATATCGTAGAGTTAAGGCCATTGCCGGCACCTAATTTAAGTTAACAGTAAGGGGCTAAGAAATGTATTAACTGAATTAATAAATGAAATGAAATGAAAATGAAATGAAAGCTTTATCATAAAAAAAAAAAAATAAATAACAGGCGCGACAATCCAACATTGGACTAAGGCCGCAGGATGTGTTAGTGACATCCTATTTCCAAGATCTTATCTGCTTTTTGATGAGGTAATGAGATCAGCATCACGCTCAGCAGTGTTATTTATCCCCATAAATGGGTACTCGTTTAACATCTGAGTGAGATCATAGTCTGTCACAAGCTCGTGAGTTCGAAAAACACAATGGAACACGGTGAGATTCGAACTCATGAGCCTGTGCACCGAAGGTGCGCGCACTAACCGCTCGACCAGCCAGACTACAAAGCTTTATCATACTGACGTAATAATTCTTCGAAAGTTTGCTCAAATCGAGCTGTAGTTAAGTATATAGCAAAGCACGGTTTTATTCATACCACCTATCTAAAGATACTTACAGCCAATTGAGAAACTCTCGCAGTACCATCTGATGACCTTATTTGATGAATAACTGATAGAATACCTGGAAACAAAAAATTGGAAAATCGTTTTTATATCATAGTTGTGCAATAAACGAGAATATTTTACTTAATAAAAGTACGTATTGGCTTTGGTAGCGATGATTCCGTAATCGTCGAGGTGGAGAAGGTTGTAAAAAATTGTCTATTTATAGACGAATTTTGTGATTTTATCAATACCTTTCTAGATAGTGATCCTAGAACTAAATGTTGTATACAAGTTTTAATTGCTAAGTAAAAGAGACCGAGTTCTAATCGTGCGAATAGCACCTTCCATATAAATAACTATAGAATGCGCGTAAAACCGAAAATATTCAATTTAATTTTTTTCATAATAATAAATAAATAAAAATCAATAAATTTGAAGTTTTTCGCGACATGATATCAAAAGATATGGCGGAATATATGTTCTTCACTTTCTACCAACTTCAAGCATATGTCAAATGTCACAATTAGGCATTGATGAACATTTCAGGTCTGTCGAAAAATATGGCTGAGTTTCACTATCGCGGAGGGGTCAATTGTATGGGAGGTAGTGGAACCCTTGGTCTGATTTGGCCCATTTTCAATACCATCCAAGCTTTTATCAAAACAATAATCTGACAACAAATTTCAAAACGCTACCTCTATTATTTCGGGAGTTGTCGTGCTAACAGACAGACACACGGACAATATGCAACCATTTTAGTGAAACAGCACTGCGCAAATTGCTCAGTTGGACGCCTGTAGACTCGACATCTTCTGTCACTGCCATATAGACACATTTATGACTCGTCAGTGAACAATACTGAGCTCCATTCCGTATCGCTCCAAGTAAGATGATCTCGAGCAAATAAGAGGCGCGCTTGTCGGTGTCGTGCAGTCAATTTGGGGCCCCTGGCAGGCCGTCTTGGATTGATATTCGCTTCCCTTAATCGTTTCCTTACTGTGCAGACACTAACAGCTACTCCGCGAAGACGCCTCAGGTTCCGCTGCGCAGCAACACCCGTGAGGAATCGATTTCGTAACGTACTTGTAAAAATGAAACGTTCGTCTCTCTCTGAAGTGGATCGAGGGCGGCCTGTTCTTGGTCTCGAATTAAAGCTACCAGTCTCTCGAAATCTCCTGCGAACTCTCGAGACAACAGACTGACTCATTCCAAGACGGCGAGCGACGGTTCGCTGACTATACTTTTCCGACAATAGGGCTACAACTTGTGCCGCCTGATCTGGCGCCGTATCCATTGATGACCAAACAGTGATTGAAATTACTTCAGATGTAAGTTACCTAACTTTTCTGATGCAACTGATAATGAGAAACCGATTACGGGCGCGTTTATAGGGGTAGATTACCTGACGTGACCTTTACCTGAAATTTCTATTTTTCTGGGTTTTTTGTTACAAGTGGCAATAATTTAAAAAGTGCGAAGCAAATATTGATAAAAAGGGTACTAACAGTTAGCTAAAGTTTGAAACTTTTAAACGACATACGACTTTTATGGATAACTATCATACTTTCCAAAAAACACGTACAAATACACGCGCTTTCAGGTTGAGTCGATAGTTTTGCGGCCGAGTGTATAGTACACCGGCACACTATAGAAAAACCTTTGTACATAGTTTACTTGCTCGTTCTGTTAGAGAGTTTCATGGCATACCTTCAGGATGAAAACTAGCGTTGCATTTTGGAAAATTTGGCAGACATTTTTAATTTTTTCATGTCGGTCAATTTAAGATAAGGACGAAAATATTGTGACGTATACTAGGGATGTCAAAAACCGGACGGTTAGTCCGAAAACCGGTACTTTCAGAACGGTTAACCGGTTTTTTTCTCCTCCCGGTTTTAACCCGGACGGTTGTTGGTCCATCCGGTTAAAACCGGAAAAAAATTATTTCAAAATTCATACAATTTTTTATGTTTTCTTGATTTTTCAGCCTGCAGTTCTATTACTTATACGTGAATTTTAAGTTGATTTTGCATACGATACGAACACCAGCAATTGCAAAGTGTGTAAGCATTTTTTTTAGAAAAATTCTAGGCAAATCAATGAAAAGAACCGGTTAACCGGAAAACCGGTACTTGGAGTCCGGTCAAAACCGGACGGTCTAACCGGCTTTGCAAAACAACCGAAAAAACCGACAACCGGGTTATGGGCCGGTTTTTGACATCCCTAGTTTGCATTTTCTACCTGCGGCTCGGGCGGTCTTTGTTTTCATTTGGTCCAGTAGTCATTTCAACTCGGCTTAACTGAGTTATCTGGGCATAGATTTTCATACAAGCATATAGCGCAGTGGTAGCGTGTACGACTCACGCCCGTGAGGTCCTGTGTTCGAATCCCAGTTTTTACAATTTTTTTTCTTTTTGCATTTTTTCTCTTTTTATTAATTTATTAGTTTAGTTCTTGAATTAAAATGAATTGTGTTTGCGAGCAATTTTACAAAGTTCAAATTGACGGTCTATCTCAGCTCGTTTCGTCGTTGCAGAGCCAACTTAGCAAGCTGAGATCCCTTATGAAAACTGTAAATTGTTGTGAAAACAATTCCAAAATATTGCGAGATAGAAACGTAACTTTAAAAAATAAGAAGAGTAATATAGGGAAAGACACTAAGAAAAAAACTAAAAATATTATTTCAATATCTTCTGAGCAATCTTTCGTTAGCGATGAAGCGGGGACTTCCACTGTTATTTCAGATTCATCTTCTACAATTCCTTCCAACGTTGACAAAAATCAATCTCCGATTGATGAATTTGTCACAGTTCGTAAGAAAGGGAAACATATTAAAAAACCTTCTCCTGTTGGTGATGTTATTCCCAAAAAGAGTGATAATAATAATAGGCAACACAAAAGAATCTTCGGTATCGACAGGGCCGGATTTCCCATATGGGCAACCCGGGCAGCTGCCCGGGGCGGCAGATTTTAAGGGGCGGCAAATTTTTGAAACTTGCTTTCTCGAGGAAATATTAGCAACTCGAAAAAAGTGGAGAATTGGAGATATCATAGTTGACAGTGAAAATGTTATTTGGCTCTTTTATTTCTATACTACTTTGTCTTATCTTATGATGAGATATCATGCATTCAGGACCGGATTTCCCATATTCCCCCAATTTTAAAGGCGGCATATTGCTGAAGCTTTCATCCATTGAATTAATATACACATTTCGATATTTTAGGAGGCAGTTTAAATAAATTAGAAAAAAGTTAAGAAAACACTGCAAAAGTCGTTCCGTTGGTCAGTATGGCGGACTAACATATCTGATGTCAGTAGGCGTTTCGAACTCTGCGCCCTATACACACACCTTGTCCCTTATTTTTAGAATCCAACGATTGATCGATTGATCCTCGACTCAAAAATTGTATCAATTAGGCTGGCTAATGAATTAAGCAAACACTTCTAAAATTGGAATAAAGTTTGATCACTGAACTATTTTTTTTAATCTGTGCACGGGGCTGTAGGCAGTCAGAGCGAATGGTTGTCTATAATTTTGGCTTACATTTTTGTTTCCCATTTTGATCTTCCTAGGTTGGTAAGTTCAGTGCAGAAAGAGTGAAATCACCGTGAATCTGGATTATCTAAGGATTGTTCTGGGTATCACTAGTGATGCACAGGAATAAATGTAAATTCCAGGGGGTTCAGCAGGGTATTGGAAGAAATTGCCACCGCAAACAGAGCAGAATTTGTGAATGCTCGCGGTACTGCACGAGATAAACATTGAATAAATAGGCACAAAAATCGAACCGAAGTTGAGCTGATGCCTGTTCTTTATGTTACTCTTGTATCTAGTTCAATTTTCGTTTACTATAAAATATTTGTACAGCAATGATAATATACTCGTATTTTTGCGAAATTTCCTACAGAAATATGTTTTACCGATGCCTTTTACTTTTTACCTTATTGACGTACAGCAAGCTACCTACTAGTTATGAACAAGTAAAATGAACTTTTCGTCTAGATACCTATACCCTCTTTGGAAGCGCAAAGTCTCAAAAACTTAAATATCACTGAAAAATTAAAATCTTTAGTTGATTTGCTTTTTTGCAATATCTGTGGTGAAAAATATTTAGAGGTCGGTGAAAATGATTAAAAAGCAGGCGGCGACAATTTTTTCTAATCACCTCAGTGCGCTTGTTTGTACACGGAGAGGTTTCTAAAATTCTGGTAATGATGTTGTAACCGGCACAGACCATCGACAACACTGGTGAAGAGCCAAGAACACATTTTTTTTGGAAATCTGCAACGAAATGCCTGGCTAATATTTCATTTTAGAGTTTTTTCTTTCACAATTTCTTGGTCTGGGAGGGGCTTTACATTGCATATAGAGCAGTGTATATAATGTTGCAAAGCACTATATATTTCCTGGACCACACCGAGATTCGATCTCCGGACCTGTAAATTACTAGCATCGTAGAGTGCGACTTAACCGAGTGAGCCACAGATCGTGGGAGAAGTGACATACACTCGAAACCAAGAACACAGGACAATTTTCCTTTTTTCTTAATTCTACCCTATTATAACGAAATGTCTTGACCACCTTGACCACCAATAAACGGATCTGTTCCCTGGATCCCCTTTCTTTTTCCTAGTATAGCATATCTCACCTCCTTCTCCCGTAAACTGCAATTTCGGGCTGGTTTCATTAAGTATTCAAAACGGCTATTTCTGGGGCTGCAGCTGGAGAATGGTTGGGACTAAGAGAAAAAGGACTTAATATCCATTATTTGGGAGTCGAGACCTTTCGATTGACTTCAATTTCACTAAACATTACGGAAACACATACTGAAAACAATCAATTTAGTGGGCTGTAGCGGGAAAACGGACCCCAAGAACTATCCGCTCCTCCATGAGCATATATATACTTCTGAACATTAGCTTTGATTAGAAGTTCAATTCAAATACCTTTCCAAGAATTAAATTATCTGCAATTTTACCTGAAGTTCTGCTACTTCCAGAAACGCCGGAAACCAACGTACGTTAAACAAAATTGTACACCTCCCATGAATGCGACTGATCTATTTTCGTCTTAAACTAGTGACGAAGGGCGGCAACTCGACTACTGCCCAGGGGCGCTACCGACGGTAAATCCGGCCCTGGGTATCGATCAAGCTAATGATTCTCTTCGAAGTGTCCCCAGTTTCAAGGTATTCCATGTTTCTAAGCTACATGCTTCGGTAAAAGCAGAACATTTAAAGGAATATGTAATGAAAAAGCTTAATTTAACAGATGACAGCTTTCTTTCGGTTTATCCTCTGATAAAAAAAGATTGTGATATATCCAAATTAGTTTCAATCAGTTTCGGTTTGAAACTTCCTCATGAATATTCGAAGCAAGTGTTTTGTGCCAACTTCTGGCCCAAAGGCGTCAACATATCACCCTTCAAATTTTCAAAAAACGACAAACGCCAAAACAGTGTCCAGCAGAACACATAATTTCCAATTCATTTTTCTCCGTCTATTATCAAAATGTTGGCGGTCTTCGTTCAAGAACAAATGACTTTTACCTTGCAGCTTCACAAGAAGATTATGCTGCCATTTGCTTAACCGAGACTTGGCTTCACACAGACATTTCAAATGAAGAACTTTTCATAAGAGACTATGATGTCTATCGTCGCGACCGTTATGAGGCTTCGACTAAGAGAGGAGGTGGTGTTTTGGTAGCTATCAAAACAACATTCCCATCTCATGAAGTTGAGCTTTTTCATAAGGACGTGGAACAGATATGTGTTTCTATCAATGTTTCTCGCAGCGAAAAAGTATATATTTTTAATAGCTATTTACCACCTTTGAGTTCAGTTGATGTTTATAACAAACATGTAGATAATATCTCCAAGCTATTTGCATCTTTTGAGGAAAAAGACAAATTGATCGTTGTTGGGGATTTCAATCTTGGTAATATAAGTTGGTACTGGAACGACGACGAGAAAAAAATTCTGCCGCGTGATTTACATCTTGAGTGTGAATCTGTTCTAACAGATTGTTTGTTTGCAATGGATTTGATGCAAATGAATCTTGTTAAAAATTCGATTGGTAGAATCTTAGATCTAATTTTTGTTAGTACTTGCTTGAATGCTTCTGTAATTAAAGTAGATAAACTAATTTTGCCCAATTCAATCCATCACAGTGCTCTTCTTCTTGAGTTTGTTTTTTATGATTACATTGAAGAAGAGCCCGAAGTTATTCCTACTAGAAATTTTCAAAAGCCCAATTTGAAAAACTAAATTCAACATTTTTTAATATGGATTGGGCTCCAGTTATATCGAATAGTAATCTTATTGAAAGTTATACAATTTTTAATTCAATTTTAAATAAATCTATTCGCAAGTACGTTCCTTTAAAAAAGAACAAAATAAAAGCAAAAAAACCTTGGGCTACCAAAGAATTGTTCAAACTTAAGAGAGCAAAAAATAAGGCCCATAAATTATACAAGAAGTCATCCTCTCTTGCCAATAAAGAAAATTTCTTTAGATTGAGAAGAGAGTATGAATTAATGAATAAAAATCTTTACAAACAGTATATTGCGAGAGCTGAAAATAATATAAAGAATGACAGTAAGACATTTTGGAATTTTATAAACAGCAAGCGTAAGAATACGGGAATCCCAAAAAATTTAGAATTCAATGGCAATTTTTACAAAGATGTTCAATCGGTTTGTGACGGATTTGCTAGGTTTTTCAGTTCAGTTTACAAAGTGCCAGACTCCGTTTCATCAGAAATGAATGCTAACATCAATGGAAATCAGAGTGCATTGGTCCCTCGGATAGCTCAGGAGGACCTTACGAGTGCTCTTGAGATTTCTGAGGATGACCTATTGAATGCTATGCGTGATCTTGATGTTAGTATTCAGGCATTCCTAATATATTTTTGAAGAATTGCATGCAATCATTATGTCGTCCTTTAGCCTTTATTTTTAATTTGTCCTTGACTTCAGGTGTTTTTCTTGATGAATGGAAAGTTTCATACATAACGCCTGTACACAAAAAGGGTCCGAAGCATCTTATTGATAACTATAGACCCATAGCTTAAATATCTGCAATACCGAAGTTGTTTGAAATGCTTATTAAAAATAAAATAGATGTTTTAATTAGCCGTTTGATATCGCCATGTCAACATGGATTCCTGAAAGGAAAATCAACTTCAACAAATTTGGTATCATTTACTAAATTTGTTGCTGATGGTATCGAGCAGGGAATGCAGGTTGATGTGGTATATACCGATTTTTCGAAGGCTTTTGATAGAGTAGATCATAATATTTTACTTACAAAACTAGAACATTTAGGAATACAGTCAATTTTTCTAAGCTGGGTGAGATCCTATCTAACGGATAGGACTCAGTTGGTGAAGTTAAATGGCTGTATATCTCGCTCTGTTATAAAGTGCTCGTCAGGGGTTCCGCAAGGAAGCCATTTAGGACCACTTTTCTTTTTAGTTTTCATAAACGATATCATCGAAAATTTTAAATTCGTGCGTGTATGGCAGTATGCCGATGATATGAAAATCGCTATGAAAATACGCAACATTGATGATTGCCTTAAGTTGCAATCCGATTTAGAAAAGCTGCAATTTTGGTGCCGCGATAATAATTTAAATTTAAATGTTAGTAAATGTAAAGTACTTAGCATATATAAATTGAAAACTCCGGTCTTCTTTGAGTACTCCTTAACAGGTAGTGTTCTTGAAAGGGTTGCCGAAATATCAGATCTTGGTGTAATTTTCGACCATGAGCTTTCATTTCGACAACACATTGATTACATTATTTCAAAAGCGAATAGTATGTTAGGATTTGTTAAACGTAATGCGCGCGAATTTAATGATGCTTTTACTTTAAAAATATTGTATGCAGCTTTCGTTCGTTCGCACCTGGAGTATTTTTCTATTGTGTGGAATCCGTTCTATAAGGTGCATATCGAGCGTATAGAAAGAATTCAACACAATTTTACACGGTTTGCCATTTATCAAATTGGCTGGCGTTTCAAGCCAGATTATAAAGCTCGCTGTTCCTTATTGGATTTGCAAGCCTTAGATTATAGAAGAACATTTTTAAACGCTATGTTTATAAGGGCTATGTGAAGTTAGCCAGTCATGTTTTTGAAATTAGGTCCTTTTGCTCGGTGAACCGTTTGTTCTACAGCGGCTACGTTTGTTCTTGATTGTTAACCAATTAATATCGTTTGTGCTTCTCTAATTATTTAATTATAGCAACTTTAAAATTGTGAGTGTGAACTTAGCCAGTCATTTTTAAATATGGGTCGGAAAGGTATAGGTTTGGTATCAATCGAAAGCCAGACGTTTGTTCATTTTGTAGGGCGTTTGTTCATCCTGGAAACGGAAGGATACAGGAATTATTAAGGAAAAAGAGATTAGTTGTGACGTCATCTTCACTCAACCAACGCCATCTACTCAGCTCAGCTGTACGATGATGGTGTGGATCTTGCATAAATTGTTCGCGGGACACGGGTTGCCCGTACAGCTGAGCTGAGTAGATGGCGTTGGTTGAGTGAAGATGACGTCACAACTAATCTCTTTTTCCTTAATAATTCCTGTATCCTTCCGTTTCCAGGATGAACAAACGCCCTACAAAATGAACAAACGTCTGGCTTTCGATTGATACCAAACCTATACCTTTCCGACCCATATTTAAAAATGACTGGCTAAGTTCACACTCACAATTTTAAAGTTGCTATAATTAAATAATTAGAGAAGCACAAACGATATTAATTGGTTAACAATCAAGAACAAACGTAGCCGCTGTAGAACAAACGGTTCACCGAGCAAAAGGACCTAATTTCAAAAACATGACTGGCTAACTTCACACAGCCGTTTATAAGAGACCTGTTTTGCTCTCATATTGTTTGTGAAGATATATTAAATAACTTTCAAGTCAGAAATATTCCTCACAATTTGCGGCGGAACAACCTTCTTGTTCAGCCTTATCATAGAGTAAACTATGGGCTTAATGAACCAATTACAAGGTCAATTATTCTTTATAATAGTTTGAAGGACTTAGTTAATTTTAATAAATAAATAAATATAAAATTTTAATAAATTTCCTTATTAATATATTTTGTTTTCAGTTTTTTTTTACGATCTGCTAGAGTTTACACTCGATTGATTGATTAGTCACTTACGTACGGATAGTAAGTAAAGTGATGCCGAGAAGCCTAGTCCCGGGACAAAAGTTTCTATGAGGCAAAAAAAAAAAAAAAAAAAATACCGTTCCACTCCTCTAATAGGGCTGCCTTCAATTCTTCAGTGGACGAAGTGGATTTCTGGCTCGGACTCTTCTCTTGAGTTCGTCCCATAAGTGTTCAATGGGATTGATGTCGGGACTGCGCGCAGGCCAGTTAAGTGACGACATATTGGCTTCATTTAAGAACTGCCGAGTGAGGCGCGACGCATGACACCGGGCATTTTCGTGCATCAAAGTAAAGTTCTCGCCAATAAATACTGCATAGGGCACAACGTGGGCACGGAGAACATCGGTAACGTATCGCTCAGCTGTCAGCCCTCCTCCTCGGCCTCCTGCGGGCACGAATACGAGATCCGTTTTTCCCTCCAATGAAATGCCAGCCCACATCATACAGGAACCGCCGCCGTATGCAACCGTTTCAGTAAAACAGCACTGCGCAAATCGCTCAGTTGGACGCCTGTAGACTCGACATCTTCTGTCACTGCCATGCAGACACATTCTCGACTCGTCAGTGAACAATACTGAGCTCCATTCCGTATCGCTCAAAGTAAGATGATTACGAGCAAATAAGAGGCGCGCTTGTCGGTGTCGTGCAGTCAATTTGGGGCCCCTGGCAGGCCGTCTTGGAGTGATATTCGCTTCCCTTAATCGTCTCCTTACCGTGCGGTCACTGACAGCTACTCCGCGAACACGCCTCAGGTTCCGCTGCAACACCCGTGAGGAAACGATTTCGTAACGTACTTGTTACAATGAAACGGTCGTCTCTCTCTGAAGTGGATCGAGAGCGGCCCGTTCTTGGTCTCGAATTAAAGCTACCAATCTCTCGAAATCTCCTGCTAACTCTCGAGACAGCAGACTGACTCATTCCAAGACGGCGAGCGACGGTTCGCTGACAATGATTTTCCGACAATAGGGCTACAACTTGTGCCGCCTGTTCTGGCGCTGTATCCATTGATGACCAAACAGTGACTGAAATTACTTCAGATGTAAGTTACCTAACTTTCCTGATGCAACTGATAATGAGAAACCGATTACGGGCGCTTTTATAGGGGTAGTTTACCTGACCTGACCTTTACCTGAAGCTTCAATTTTTCTGGGGTTTTTGTTACAAGTGGCAATAATTTAAAAAGTGCAAAGCAAATGTTGATATAAAGGGTACCAACAGGTAGCTAAGGTTTCGAACTTTTAAACGACATACGACTTTTATGAATAACTATCATACTTTCCAAAAAACACGTACAAATACACGCACTATTAGGTTGAGTCGATACTTTTGACCGTAAGTGTAGATTAAAAACTGAGGGACTAGTTTGTATTAAAACAGACGGACATTCGGAAAGGTTTGTTGGAATAAAAATATCCCCGCAAGGGGGATTTCAAAAATTTGTCATTTTCGGTTTCGACCAAAGCCACCTTAATACAAGCCCTGGAAGCAGAGCACGGTCATATACTGAAACGACAATTCATAGGCCTGTTCAGATCGAAAATTTACATTGCGGTAAAGGCAAATCGGGTTGGGTTGCGGCAAACTTTACACGAAAAGTATTGGTTCCCGGTCGATTTTCGTCGCGAAAAGTGCAATGTGTCGTGAATTTAAGTGTCTATAATTCAGTGAAAGAAACAAATCCTGATAAATGATAATAATAAATGAATTTTCCACGTGTTTTCGCGATTTTTATCAGAGCAGACACGGTTTTTTTTACATGCGCTGTGCTTGTGTTAGTGCATCGTGCAACGTATATACGACATATTCATAGGCTCGCTTTGTGTGTATGTATTGCTGCTTCCCGGCTTTCTGAATTAAGGTGGCTTTGGTTTCGACCAATAGTTCATGGCACGACACCTCTCATCAGATGCCGTCGCTAAGTGCCGTGCCATGTACTGCCGGGGACGGCATGACCCAGAATGCAACGATCGGTGTCATTTTGCCCTTTATATTGCAATTACAAACAGTTGAGAGGACGGATCATTTTTTATACGAATAGCCACTTCCTATTACTATGATCCGTCCATTATCCACAACGTGTTTTTGGCATAGCGCCAATGGCATATTTAACTACAAGAAAAACATGTTTCGGACGCAGCCACCGCACACCACGACACTCCCGGGGGGCCCTCTACGCTGCCATCCGCTGTCGGTCGAAACCGAAAATGACAAATTTTTGAAATTCCCCTTGCGGGGATATTTTTATTCCAACAAACCTTTCCGATTGTTTATAGTGTTCCTCACATAAACGGAGAAGCGGACGGCAGCGTAGAGGGCCCCACGGGAGTGTCGTGGTGTGGGGTGGCTGCGTCCGAAACATGTTTTTCTTGTAGACGGACATTGCCAACGCCGTCTAGATATTAAGGCCGCAATGTAGAATCTTAGACGTCAAAATCAGCTCGTAATTTTTGGTTATGTTCGCGAACGTTGCACTGTTTTGTTTTTGCTTTTTATTACGTCACTACTTGTTTTTGTTGTTTGTTCATGTAAATAAAAAATTTAAGAGCTAAACAATAACGTAATTGTACAGCTGAGTTGCGGCTATGATATTTCTAGATGGCGTTGACATTGCTCAATCGATTTCTCTCGTCACACCAATCAATAATATCAAAGCCACCTATATCAGAAAGCCGGGAACCAACAACACATGCGCACAAATCAAGCCTATGAACATGTCGTATATACGTTGCACGATGCACTAACCCAAGCACAGTGCATGTAAAAAAAACCGTGTCTGCTCTGATAAAAATCGCGAAAACACGTGGAAAACTCACTTTTTATCGGAATTTTTTTTTTCACTGCATTATAGACACTTCAATTCACGACACATTGCATTTTTCGCGACGAAAATCGACCGGGAACCAATACTTTTCGTGAAAAGTTTGCCGCGTCCCAACCCGCGATTTGCCTTTACCGCAATGTAAAATTTCCAACTGCCGCAAAAGTATATGAGCGGGTTCTAGTTCCGGGCTTTGAAATATAGATGGCTTTGAATAATATACATACATATACACTGCTCGTCATCAGATTAGCACACCCCTTCGCATGAATAGTTTCGGCTGATTTCCAACCAAACTAAAAGAGCTAAAATTTCAAAATTATAACTGTTAATAGTCTATTCAATTCTGAGTTAATTAACACAAAAAGTATTGTGTTTACATTTTTTAATATTGTTTTATAATTGTTTTTCGAAAAAGAACACACAAAATAGCCATTTAAAATTTGTCATCAGAATAGCACATGCAATTTCTTTTTTGTCTATCTTCCACACTTAAAGACGTAGAAGCCCTATTTTTTTGTGGTTGTTTGAGTAAAGCCTCGTCTCCATTGTAAGCAATTGTGGCGCAACTGTATACGAACATGATGTTTCAGTGCTCCCCAATTGTTCGCGAACAGTTGCTGAACAATAGTGTCACGTCCACCCTGTAAACAAATGTTCCTGAGCTGTTGCACATATTTTGGAGCAATTGTTTCACGTCAACATTGTAAACAGTTGTATCGCAACACTGCTCCTGAACAATTTTCGCGAGCAGCTCAAGTTCGTTTCGAGCTTGTTGCTGAGCTGTTGCACTAATTTTCGTAAGTAATTTATTGATGTTCGATGTTTTCCATTCAAATGGAAAACACGGGGAACATTGGACGAATTAGGACAATTATTTAATAAGAACTGGGTCAATTTAAGTTCGAAAGGAGGAGTTTCAGTGATGGCTTTTGATTAACCAAAACAGTTAAACAATATTTTGGTTCAAAGCTCTATTTATGTATATGCCATCGTACGTCGTATGGTATGTACCAACTAAGATGAATAAAATAGAAAATTCTACATGCTTTTTGTATAATTCTGTGGCACAGAAGGCTATAAAGATAATCTTGAGGGACGACACAATGTTCAGCTGATTACTACTCTATACTATTGGGCCTGTCTACACGAACAAGATGAAAACCGGTTTTTTTAGAAGAGATTTGTGAGGAGCAAGGCAAGGAAAGATTCAATTTACATATAAAAACCGGTTTTGTTCTCGCGATGTTGTTCCCGTGTAGCTACACGCATCGGGCTTAAATCCCTTGTGGGCATGGCGTGCCGTTTCGGTTACCTGTATAGTGTTACTGGTAGAAAGACCCCGAGTGATTCTTATATGTTTTCAGTTGTGGTAAAACTCAGTTGACCCTTAGGTATTCAGCATGGAGTTCCGACCATTTTCTGTGTTTTCTCCGGAACGTTACAACATTATCAGCATAAGAGGAGAGACTAGTGTCTACCCGGACTTTTCACATAAAGCAACTAAGGGATGTGTATGTATTTGCGGGTCCTATAAACACTTTCCTCAATACTTCTAATATAAATGCATTAAAATTCCTTTTTGATATGATTTACATATTTATTATGGCTGTGACAAACAAATACACTAGAATATCCCGGCTACGGTGTCATCTTGACCTTTCCCTCTTAATGGATCGGCAGTATCGACTTTGGCAACAAAAAATAAATCGGCCACTAACAGGGAATCAACGATCAAAGGTTCCTTAACGGATTAGTCTCTCTTCGTTTCTATTAACTTAACCACTTTCATTTCACTTGAAACCTTGACATGACGAACATCGATGGAATTCGCTTGCAACCTTTTCCAGTAGTCTTTCGGCCAATTCCAAGAAGTTCTTCACGGTTTTTGACACATTTACGCCGAACTAACCACTTTAAATACGTCCGACCTGCGACCGTCAGTGTCGAAATACACTTAATTGGTGACTTCATTAGCGCCAACATTAAAACTTGCAAACTTCTTCTGATGCGTTTGTATTGGACACAGCAGTTAAAGTTAATTAAAGAGATGACAATAAACGCGTAAGGTCAAAAACATAAAAATATTAGATATAATCGACAAATAAGTCGCGCTAGTTACACATTACAATGAATTCACAAATATCACGGATAAATAGAACTGTCAAATAATAATTAAATAATTGACTTTGTTGCGCGTTTGTGTTAATTAACTCAGAATTTAATAGACTATTAACAGTTATAATTTTGAAATTTTAGCTCTTTTAGTTTGGTTGGAAATCAGCCGAAACTATTCATGCGAAGGGGTGTGCTAATCTGATGACAAGCACTGTATTAGTCCAGTCAAAATATCCCAATTCAGGGTTCCAAATAGAAAAAAATAGAGCAAGGCTAATTTTTGTCGTTTTTGAGTCAGTGGGCTAACAGGAATCTAAAACCGATTTTGCAAAAAAAAAATGATCGGAAAGGTCCCAAAAAGGACAAAAAAGGATACTCTTTAATCCTTCACCGGTGGTCGGCATGCGGGGTATCATATCAAAGGGGACGTCGAGTACATTACATATCCGGTGTTGGTTTTCTGTTTCAAGGACTCTCAACGGAAAAAATCGAGCTTAAATGGAAAATTTTCGTGTTTCCCGTGTATCTTTCCAAAGCCATAACTGCGAGAATAATTCAAGTTGTCACAACTTTTATCACTTTTCAGAATCTATAATAGCTGAAGGTTCTACCATTAGATTTGCTAAGAAAAAAGTTGATCAGAACGCTCTGAAAAAGGACATATAAAGACACTAATTTCACACCTTGTTCGAACGTGGGTGTCACAACAAAACTAAATATATCAGTCTCAAATGCAGCTATGTAAGTTCATTTAACGACCTCAAGGATAACTATCGATCTTATTATCAATGTGTTCTTGTTCCAGACCAAACAATGAAAACTCACAGAATCTTATGTTTTATTAATGAGATCATAATAAAATTGGTTGGAAACAACTCTTATCGAAATATTATTCATTTAAGAAATATAGAATATGGTATACGATACATCAATTCGATATTTCCCATGGAGGCGATAAAATGTGGTCTATGTTTTCTTTTCGTAGTTTGGTTTCGTTCAAATACACCTAATAACCGTTACTTTCAGACAATTCCCGTTTAACCCTTTCATGCCCAAATTATGGATTTTAAGCGGATAATGTTTCTAACAACATTATGTCGTTCAGTAGGCATCTTTTATGATATTTTCTTGAAAAAAAAAATTAAGCGCTATAGTTAACAAATTAGAGCATGATGCCATGTGGCATCATTTGCCCTGTGGCATGGGTCGCGAATAATGCCACCGCCTTTCCCGGCGTGTCGTAGAAGGCGACTAAAAAGGGACCTAATCCAAGGTGGATCAGCATGCGCCGAGGGATGCATGGTCAAGAGGGTGCTTGGCCGCTAGTATGCGAAGGTCGCAGGCAACCATGACATCTGAAGCCTGAGGCACGTTTTAACATCAACAAGACCTCCCATAGGTTAGTGTGTGTGTATGGGTTGCCGCGTCTGGAGATAGCCGGCGGACGTAAAAGGAAAGTCCATAAATTTACTTATTTCCACACACTAGTGCCAAAAACACAACCTTTCTCCAAAAGGTGTAAAAGAATGGAAGGCCTTATGGAAATTGACGCAGATACAAGCACTACCCCGCTGGGCACTACTTCTGCTATGCGGTTGAGTGATCCCGGGGCGAACCTAGTTCACGCCCGAGCTCGACGGTTTCCGGGGGCGAGCAATATAAGGCAGTCCAATTACATTGTGGAGAAGCTGAGGGTTGCAAGCTGGAATGTCGGTTCCATGACGTCAAAGAGCGAGGAGATTGAGGATATCATGAAGCGGAGAGGGATAGACATTATGTGCGTGCAACAGACAAAGTGGCGAAATATCCATATCGACAGAGCCCGGTTTCTTACGAATTCCATGAAGTACAAATTATACTACTATGGAATTACAAACCAAAGAAACGGAGTTGGCATTATTCTGGAGTCGTCTTTACTTGGCAGTATAATAAGTGTCGCGAAGAGAAGTGACCGCTTGATCACATGGGCGTAGCCAGGATTTCGGTCAGGGGGGGGGGGGCAAGCCCAAAATTTTTTGGGCACACCTCAACAAAACAGCAGTTTAGATCTTCGAAATTGGATGTCACTCACACATCTGCGGCCCTAGTTTACTGGTGGACTGCCACGCATGTTATTTCTTTTTGTTTGCTAATTTTAAAGTAAAATTTTTAAAATGGAGATGAGAATGATTTTCTTCTGCATTCTGATTACATTCAACTGGCCTCCAATATCTGCCTTTTAGAGCGAAGTTTGTCTATTTTCAGTGCATTTTTGTATCTCGGACTGCATATTCCACTTGCGAAATCAGTTTGTTTCGTCTGTCACTTTCATCTTAGCCAAGTAGCATCGTCAGAATATTTATAAATCCTTTATTGATTGAAATATGGTTAACGGTTTTAATACGGTTTCCTCTAAATTTATCAAAGTATTAACAGTGGCTAAATTTTATTGCTGGTATGATTCAGTTAAAAAATAAATTTTGATTTAATAACTTGAAAGACCCGCTCTGTGGCTCACTTGGTTGAGTCGCACTCTACGATGCTAGTAATCTAGAGGTCCGGAGATCGAATCTCGGCGTGGTCCAAAATTTCCGTACATGTGAATGGAAACATATAGTGCTTACAACATTATATTTATACACTCCGAAATGATATGCAACGTAATGTTGATTCGAAATTACCTATAAACGGCTGAGTTAACGCACCATGACCCCACAAGGGGCTATACGGTACTGAGAAGAAAAAGAAGAACTTGAAAGACACTGAAATATGAGGTCCTTAACCATGGAAGGTCATGCTTATTTTTAGTACGGAAAAGTCATGCTTCGTCGATTTGACGACCTTCAACTTTGACGTTTCATACAAATCACCCTTTCTCAAAATATTTATAAAATTTGACAAATTTTCAATCGTCAGTTTATTTAAGGGCTCCATTACACAGTCATATTTATATTATAATATGTATGTCATATGCCTAAGCCTACTCGATTCATTCAGTATAAATTTTTAGACGTGCAATAAGCGAAATCAAGTAGGCTTAAGCATATTATAATATAAATATTACCAAATATGATTGTGTACTAGAGCCCTAAAATGGAAAGACATCGATTTTGAGTAATTTTGTAAGGAAATTGATTTACAAATTAAATTTTCTTAATTCAATGTTATTTGGCCCGAAATATAAAACACTAAATTTAAAAATGAGATAAATAAAAACTTAGGGCGGAATTCATAGTCCCCACTTAAGTAATAAGGATTCCCTTAAGGAATAAGGGATTTCTCTATATAAGTGAGCCCTTAAGGGAGCTTCGTATTCATAGACATGACTTATTAGGGCGTTGCCTCATTAAATAAACGATTAACTTATTTGCCATATCTATTGAAAGTGACAAATAAGATATAAAAAAATATCAAGTAGTTAAAAATTCAAAATTTTTAAAAAATTTCAAAGTGTTTGAATAAGGATATGTCAACAAATATATGAGTTCATATAAGGTTACTAGATATGAACCTTAACGAATAAGGGAACCCTTTAGGAAACCCTTTAGCGTTTGCTTATTGAGTGACTATGAATAGCGTCAGTCACTTAAGGCTTCCCTTAAGTATAAGTGAGGACTATGAATTCCGCCCTTAACGTTGATATAATTCAAAAAATGTGCTCGAATCATAAAATACATATTCTAAACGTACTAGGAAATTGGGTTTAATGAATGAGAAGCTCATGTATATACAAAAGGCACAGCGATCCATTTTGGGGTCCCAACACGGGTTTTCTTTCACTTCACCTATTGCGGTTTTTACAGTGGATTGTAGAATTATTTACAGTAAATTTTGGAATATCTTCTCCCCGAGTTCCCTTGATTAATTCTAATTCTATGTACGATGTCTAATTTTGACATTGAGTGCCATGGAGCCGATTTTTATGAGTTCGAAATGCAATCTTCCTAACATGAGGAAGAATTTTGAGCCATTTTCCTGATTTGTCCTATTTTTGTCCTAGTAAATATTTTTTCCATAATTTTTGAAAAAATAGGTCCCAAATTTCAAAAATAAACACATTTGTTATGAGCTAGTTGTATGGACACAGACTTAATGTTGAATCGACAACCAGCCATAAGAAATACTGGAGTTCTAATAGTTACACAAAGTTCATCCTTCGTCGTTTCGACGACACCAATTTCCAAAAATCCAACTTACCCTGCTTACTTCGGCTAGCCACAATGTACCCGGCAAGTACATCGGCACGGTAAGTGTTGTACAAAAACTCAGCTCCAAATAATGAGAATTGTCACGAAAAATGGGATAAATTTGATAATGCGTAGTCGATTCGACGAAGCATGACCTTCCGGGGCAGCATATTAGCACACTCACAGCCTCCGTCAGTTACGAGAGGCCACTCGCTGTCATCTATTTGTATGCGCCTCCTGACTGCAAAGTGTCCCGATCATGGGAGGAGATTTAAACGCAGATCGATTACCACCTCTGTTTCGATTTTATGAGAAGATGGGTAAGAGACTGCAAGGTGATCTTGGGTGAATCTGTCGTCAGCCAACATCGTTTGCTCCTGTCAGAATTTATTTTGAAAGCAGGAGGAGCAAGAAATAGAAGAACTCCCAAGCCTGTCGAAAAAATCAAGTGGCACAATCTCACAAACGACAACTTTGAACCTGTAGTAACTCCATTCATTGATAAAATGACGGAGTGGTTTCAAAACAACATAAACTGCACCGAGCACAGTCCAACACAAATGTGGAATAGTTTCGCTGAAATGTCAGTAGGTGAGGCGGAAAAGGCACTTGGAGTTTCGAAAGGTCCACTCCACACGAAGAAAGAAACATGATGGTGGAACACCGAAACTAAGGAAGCAGTGCAAGCCAAATCGAACGCATTTAAGGCATGGACGAAATGTGAGTCAAGCAGTGAAGCCGAACGGGTTTAACTTCGCGAAAATTATATGCAATGCCGGAAGAAAGTAAAGCGCTTGGTAGCTCAAGCAAAGGCGAAGGCAGCTGAGAAATTCTACCAAGAATTAGAAACTCAGACTGCGACCGAAGGACCGTATTTGCGCGAGAGACCTAAGCACGACGCCAGGATATTTAGGGTCGCAGCCCAAAGGAGAAGGAACGCTCGGGAAATACAGGCGCCAAAGTACGTGGAGGACTCGCAAGGAATGTTGCTGATTGACGATACGGCAATTTGTAGCAGGATGCGAGAGTATTTTGACGAACTTCTAAATGAAAAATTTCCTCGAGCAGCTTTTCAAGATGTTGAGCCAAATACCACAAATATTGAAGATATCTCAGAGGCAGAGGTGATGGAGGCAATGCATCAGATGAAACGCGGAAAGGCAGTCGGCCCGGACAAAATCCCCGCGGAATTTTGGTTGAAAATGGAAAATGTCGGGCTTAGTTGGCTCACAGTTCTCTTCAACAAAATCAAAGGTGGGCAACCGATGCCTGATGCTTTCAGGGAAAGTTTTCTTCTTCCTTTCTATAAGAACAAGGGAGACTCACGCAAACTCAACAACTATAGGGCTATAAAGTTAACACCTCATACACTAAAGATCTACGAGCGAGTTGTCTGCAACCGATTGAGAAAGATTGTGCAGTTGAATGACAATCAATGCGGCTTTGTTGAAGTTCGATCTACAGTCGATGCGATTCAGTGCATTCGTATTGCGATGGCAAAGTATAGAGCAGCACGAAAGGACTTGTACTTTGTGTTCATCGATTTGGAGAAGGCATTCGATAGAGTACCTCGTGATCTGATATGGTTGGCCTTGAGAGCACTTAATGTCCCCGAGGCATACGTCAGGATGATACGAGACATGTATGATGGAGCTACGACTAAGGTTAGATGCACAGCCGGTGAATCAGAAGAATTTCCGGTGAATGTCGGAGTACACCAGGGCAGTGTATTGAGTCCGTTGCTCTTCAACATCATCATGTGCTACTTATTAACACGTGTCTCCGACGGCCTAGAAATATCTCTTCTTTTTGCTGATGATATAGTCCTCAGTAGCCCAAACATCGTTGCCTTTCAAGCTGCGCTTACAGAATGGTGTGACATTCTGGAGGAGCATGGACTGAGGGTAAGTATAACAAAGACTGAGTTCTTATGCTGCCAATTCTCAGACCCAAATGCACCGATACCAGAAATGTACGTCAAAGGAGAGCAGCTTAAGTCTTGTACCAAGTTCAAGTACCTTGGCTCGATGGTGAACAGCGGAGGTACATGCGATGATGACATCAAACATCGCACAAAGGTTGGGTGGATGAGGTGGCGAGAAAACTCTGGAGTTTTCTGCGATAAGAAAATGCCACTGAAGCTAAAGGGCAAGTTGTACAAAACGGTTGTACGTCCCGCACTCATGTATGGATCAGAATGCTGGACCACGTATGAAGGTTACGCGAAACAAATGACAGCGACTGAAATGAAAATGTTACGCATGTCAGTGGGTGTAACCAAAAGGGACCACATCAAGAGTAGCTACATCCGAGGCAGCTTGTCCATAGACCAACCAATCACCGAAAAGCTCGAAGACCGACGAATGGATTGGTATTGCCATGTTCAAAGGCGTCCGCCTGAGAACCCCGCAAAGAGAGCGATATCAATGGAAGTTCCACTTGATGGACCCAAGGCCAGAGGCAGACTGAAGAACACCTGGATGTGTCAAATGAAAAAGCAACAACAACGCATTGGTCTCGGCGATGACACGATCCAAGATAGAGCTGCCTGTAGAAATATGCTGAGAAATTATCGCCAAAACGGGCGATGTGCCTACACCGCAGGTCGAGCAACGCGGAACCATGAAGCGGTATAAAGAACGAGGCAAGGAAGGAAGAAGCCATATGGCATCATTGGGACTGAAAGGGCACTTAGCAAGTTCCGTGTGAAAAATGAGATATTTGGTCAGCAAAAATCCTACATCGGAAATTTTTTTGCAGAATGGTTGGTGACGACCCCCAGATTATGAGAAAAAAAGTCCCAACCGATTGGGGGTCCGCAACCTTCAAAAATGCAGACAGGGGAAAGGGAGAAATGGGGGTCATTTTTCATTTTTTTGCGAGTATGTATTTCAAAAACGACAAAAGATATAGAAAAATAGTCTGAAAACGAAAAAAACTACATAAAATTATCTTTGCAATGATATATAACACATTAGAGATATATTCAAAAATTCGGGACTAGCTAGCAATAAGTTCAATATTATTTTGGGAGAAACATTGAGTCGCTCCGATCAACGACCCCCATTATCCCCCCCATTTGAATTTGGCGAAAGGACATGTCGATAACTCCCCTCAAAATTACAGCAGAGTGCTAAATTTTGGTGTATTGCGAATGGAGCTCATAATCACCCCACCCACCAAAAATTAGCTCATTCACTCGGATAAAAACTAAGGGTGTCTTCCAAACAGCAAGCAAAGCATTTATATGAATAGGGGACTTGCTGATTTGCCTTTCACGCCCAATGATGCCATATATGGCATCATGCTCATGCAAAACCACTTTATAAGGTTTCCCTAAAAAAAAAATCGAAAAATCTTTTGATTTTCTCTTACAACAATCTCTTTACAAAATAAAACCATTAAAATGATTTGCATAAAATGATTATTATCAGGAAATATGGGGAAATGGATAAATCAGTTTTTCAGCTTTACGACAATCGTCAAACCTTCTCTAAAATTTCATTAAAAATAACATCCCAAAACCAAAAATTTCACGTTGAAAAAAATCAACTAGATATTACACTATTGGGAGAGTCTAATATCACACAAAAAGTTAAAATTTATTTCTTACATTTTCTATGAAAAATCAATAAATTTCATGATGCCATATGGCATCATTGGTAGCGAAAGGGTTAAGAAATGTCTCCGAAGAGTCCATGACTACTATGTTGATGAATCCGTACCCTCTAAATGGAAATTTAAGCAGTATATTAGCCCTAACCATACCTCACAAACTGGTCAAGGATCTGCTTTAACTAAATCGAGTGGCTTTTCACGTTGTTACTAGATAAATTGAATCGGGAATGTTCGGGAACGTTGATTTAATGAAATAAAAAACAAGTTTGCCACAAAATATTTCCCGGAAGTAACTGGATATATGTATGTATAAAGGTAGTATGTGTTGGAACATGCCGTGAGAATTGTCTCCAGAGGGCCAACAAACACTTTTTTTTGTTCAAAATAATGGACAATTTAGTGTGAAATAATAAAAGAAATAAAATTATCGTCGAATCAGATCATAATATTTTAATTAAAACCAGTTTTAACCAAATTAACTGGAATGGACTTATTATTATGTCCAGCCTTTTTTAGTAGGTTCGTACTTTTTCAAGATAAATGAAAGCTGCTATTTGTTATAATTAGCTAATTTACATATTTTTGATTCCTTGCCAATTAAGTATTTAAATCTTTACATATAATATTATTTACTCAAATAACTACATGGCTACAGGGTGATAAGAAAAATTCGTGAGGGATGGGTGTACTTATTTTTTGGCCATATGTATATTTAGTAAAAATTGTATTGCGATCCCAACCAGTATGTCATGTCTGCCCATGAAAAAAACTTGTAGAGGAGATCAGATATAAAAGAAACTTACTCAAAACATATACAGCCCGTTTGTGCATATTAAAAAGTTTTTGTCGACGTTATCAATAATAAATAAGCAATTTTTTATTTTTATTATAAATATATATAAGGTAAATAAGGTCAAATTCAGTTAATATTAAAAAATCGGTTGTATCAATTCCGATTTGATATTTTAATTCAGACTATAACTTATATCACTCAAAAAAAACATTTTCGTCTGGTAAAGCATCACCTCACTTTTAAATATTTGATTTAAGGAAAACTCATTTCATGTATTATCTGAATACTTATTTACACACGGAATACAACGCGAACCAGGAATTTTAATTTTAGTCTTAAACGAGTTTCTCAACAATTCACCCTGCACCACAAGCACTAGATACAAACGACCAATCCCAATATTTGCGCTACACTGAAACTACATTATCCACGGCTGCGATGCACGTTGATTATTTTCTTCTTGGCTAAAATTGTTCAACAAGAGAAATTTTTCTTCTTGGTTTAATGATTTTCTTAATAACTAACTAACCATACTTGGGTTGGAGAAACTGTCGACTCGTATGATAAAGACTCATGTAGACACCACACTATCTGCGTCCGCGTTAAATGTAATTCAATGTATCGCACGAGTTTGCTTCGCGGCGCTCTGTCAGGCTTGAAATAGAATGGATACAGCAGCAGCGGCCCAATACAATTTAAATGGGTGGGAGCAAAAGCAAAAATATTCAATTCATTTAAATTGCATTTGGCCGTTGCTGCTATTGACTGACTCCTTTTCTATTGCTTGAAATGGATTAGATTACGCGTTGAATGCTGCCGAAGAAAGCAGGACAATGCATTTTAAATGGGCCAATTCAGACCATAAGAAAACGACCGTACGGGCAAACTTGCACGACAAGAACCGAACGTACGATCGATCATTTCACAAACAATTTTATGAGAGCGCAAACTACTCTAAAACGTGAACAAGTCTTGAAAGCCCTATAACATGTGTGTACATTAAATGTCTGGAAAAAATACTTATTTTTTGCTATTTAAAATAAGTTGCAATGCAAAGTGTGAAAAGATGTTCATGTATAGTAGTATACAGGGTGTCCCGCATTAGGTGGTCAATACTGTAAGGGATTTTTTTTACCGTTACCTTGATATCGCCTTTTTTGTGAAAGTCATCGAAAATCGTGACTTGTCAAGCAAAATTTGCAGCCCTCCTGATGACTTAATCCAAGATTTGATTTCAGTTTTAGAAACTACATACAATTTATGGCCAAAATCCTTCAGGTCTCTCTACAATTAAAATATCTTAAAACATTTTTGGAAATGTGTAGTACCTTTTCTACACACGGTAGTTGTCAACGCACCATGCTCCACTAGAAGTTAAAGGGTAAATCAAGAAGATATACACGATCATTAGGTGCGGTGCGGTGCTGAGGCCACATTTGGTTTGAATGGAGTCTTGCCAAGATTGCTGTATTGAATTTAATAACTTGTAACAAACGTTCTTAAAAATGAAGGACTTAAATTAGAGGACACTTAAATTGAAAACTGAAGCAAGGAATAGAGTTGAATTAATAACGTTTTTGTGTGCTTTTTTTCAATTGTCTAGCAACTTACAAACTTCATCACGTTTGGTGTAGTTCGTGCGCTCGCCATGATCGAATCCCACTGTAGGTAATTTATTATTCCTTTAGAAGCCTAATTAGGTAAATTAAATGTCGCTAACCCCTATAGAAGTCAATGCTGGAGTGCGCTAGCTTATTTATGAAATCAATAATTTAATAACGTTACAACAAAGACGCCATTCTCAATATAAGAATGCAAAGAGTCAGGGGTGTACACAGAAAAATATTTCGGGAGGGGTTTAAGGAACGAGATTCACGTTAGCAGGGAGTCCAGCGTGATAAAATAACTGAGCCCTAATCTGAAGTAAGTGGCAAAATTGTGAAACATAAAATCAATTTTGACATATCCAGTTTCAGCTGCCCTACCTCTGAGAGAAACTATACGCGTAATCTTTCTCCGCTAGTTAGAGTTGGGTCATATTTTTCTCAGTTTTATTTTATTTTTTTGTAGTGCCTTACGGGCACTAGGTCCTCTTACCTTTCAGAAGAACAGGAAGATATTGCCCACAATTTAACTGAGTACTGAGTCTCTCGCTCATTGTCTATAAAATTTCTTTATAAATTGCTTCGATGACGGGTTTGGAATATCTTCACTTTCCGTCTTTTTTTTATTTTACTTGAAAGCTGAACAGGTATTTGGCTACCTAATTTTACAACTTGAAGGCACAATTCATTTTGAAATTCAAATAAGAACTAACAGCTAAATTTATAAGATAACTTAACACAAAAAGATAAAAAAGAAATGGAAAAAGGTGATAGAAATAAAAAAAAAAGAATAATGTATCAATAGCACAATAAAAATCTAGAGAAATAATAAATGAAATTGTTAAACAATAATGTATACGGAGAAAAAAATTGGCAAAAATCTACTGTAATGGAATTTCAATAACTCAATTTGTTGAACTAGAAACGCTTAAAAGCAGCCAACGAAGTGGCTATAGAACTAAGTTCAAGCGTATCATAGTTCCGCATAATTCGTCAAAGCGGCGAGTTAAAATATACCGAAATAACAGCAGAGGGAGGTTTAAAGATAGCAGTAGAGCATGTGCTATAGGAAGGAACACCAAACTTAATGCCCTCGTACAGACTTGACGAAAGTAATCCATGACAGAGCTTGAATAGGAAGCATTCATCGAGGAAAGTTTTTCTTTTACGCAGTTTTCCATGTTAAGATAAACAGGATAGGATAGGTATGGGAGGTTAAATTTGAATAGAAGGAACTTGGTAAACCTGCGCTGGACAGCTTCCAGGGCCCCATAGAGGAGGTCTTCATATAAGCATATAGCGCAGTGGTAGCGTGTACGACTCACGCCCGTGAGGTCCTGTGTTCGAATCCCAGTTTTTACAATTTTTTTTCTTTTTGCATTTTTTCTCTTTTTATTAATTTATTAGTTTAGTTCTTCAATTAAAATGAATTGTGTTTGCGAGCAATTTTACAAAGTTCAAATTGACGGTCTATCTCAGCTCGTTTCGTCGTTGCAGAGCCAACTTAGCAAGCTGAGATCCCTTATGAAAACTGTAAATTGTTGTGAAAACAATTCCAAAATATTGCGAGATAGAAACGTAACTTTAAAAAATAAGAAGAGTAATATAGGGAAAGACACTAAGAAAAAAAATAAAAATATTATTTCAATATCTTCTGAGCAATCTTTCGTTAGCGATGAAGCGGGGACTTCCACTGTTATTTCAGATTCATCTTCTACAATTCCTTCCAACGTTGACAAAAATCAATCTCCGATTGATAAATTTGTCGCAGTTCGTAAGAAAGGGAAACATATTAAAAAACCTTCTCCTGTTGGTGATGTTATTCCCAAAAAGAGTGATAATAATAATAGGCGACACAAAAGAATCTTCGGTATCGATCAAGCTAATGATTCTCTTCGAAGTGTCCCCAGTTTCAAGGTATTCCATGTTTCTAAGCTACATGCTTCGGTAAAAGCAGAACATTTAAAGGAATATGTAATGAAAAAGCTTAATTTAACAGATGACAGCTTTCTTTCGGTTTATCCTCTGATAAAAAAAGATTGTGATATATCCAAATTAGTTTCAATCAGTTTCGGTTTGAAACTTCCTCATGAATATTCGAAGCAAGTGTTTTGTGCCAACTTCTGGCCCAAGGGCGTCAACATATCACCCTTCAAATTTCCAAAAAACGACAAACGCCAAAACAGTGTCCAGCAGAACACATAATTTCCAATTCATTTTTCTCGGTCTATTATCAAAATGTTGGCGGTCTTCGTTCAAGAACAAATGACTTTTACCTTGCAGCTTCACAAGAAGATTATGCTGCCATTTGCTTAACCGAGACTTGGCTTCACACAGACATTTCAAATGAAGAACTTTTCATAAGAGACTATGATGTCTATCGTCGCGACCGTTATGAGGCTTCGACTAAGAGAGGAGGTGGTGTTTTGGTAGCTATCAAAACAACATTCCCATCTCATGAAGTTGAGCTTTTTCATAAGGACGTAGAACAGATATGTGTTTCTATCAATGTTTCTCGCAGCGAAAAATTATATATTTTTAATAGCTATTTACCACCTTTGAGTTCAGTTGATGTTTATAACAAACATGTAGATAATATCTCTAAGCTATTTGCATCTTTTGAGGAAAAAGACAAATTGATCGTTGTTGGGGATTTCAATCTTGGTAATATAAGTTGGTACTGGAACGACGACGAGAAAAAAATTCTGCCGCGTGATTTACATCTTGAGTGTGAATCTGTTCTAACACATTGTTTGTTTGCAATGGATTTGATGCAAATGAATCTTGTTAAAAATTCGATTGGTAGAATCTTAGATCTAATTTTTGTTAGTACTTGCTTGAATGCTTCTGTAATTAAAGTAGATAAACCAATTTTGCCCAATTCAATCCATCACAGTGCTCTTCTTCTTGAGTTTGTTTTCTATGATTACATTGAAGAAGAGCCCGAAGTTATTCCTACTAGAAATTTTCAAAAAGCCCAATTTGAAAAACTAAATTCAACATTTTTTAATATGGATTGGGCTCCAGTTATATCGAATAGTAATCTTATTGAAAGTTATACAATTTTTAATTCAATTTTAAATAAATCTATTCGCAAGTACGTTCCTTTAAAAAAGAACAAAATAAAAGCAAAAAATCCTTGGGCTACCAAAGAATTGTTCAAACTTAAGAGAGCAAAAAATAAGGCCCATAAATTATACAAGAAGTCATCCTCTCTTGCCAATAAAGAAAATTTCTTTAGATTGAGAAGAGAGTATGAATTAATGAATAAAAATCTTTACAAACAGTATATTGCGAGAGCTGAAAATAATATAAAGAATGACAGTAAGACATTTTGGAATTTTATAAACAGCAAGCGTAAGAATACGGGAATCCCAAAAAAATTAGAATTCAATGGCAATTTTTACAAAGATGTTCAATCGGTTTGTGACGGATTTGCTAGATTTTTCAGTTCAGTTTACAAAGTGCCAGACTCCGTTTCATCAGAAATGAATGCTAACATCAATGGAAGTCAGAGTGCATTGGTCCCTCGGATAGCTCAGGAGGACCTTACGAGTGCTCTTGAGATTTCTGAGGATGACCTATTGAATGCTATGCGTGATCTTGATGTTAGTATTCAGGCCGGACCAGATGGCATTCCTAATATATTTTTGAAGAATTGCATGCAATCGTTATGTCGTCCTTTAGCCTTTATTTTTAATTTGTCCTTGACTTCAGGTGTTTTTCTTGCTGAATGGAAAGTTTCATACATAACGCTATTGTATGCAGCTTTCGTTCGTTCGCACCTGGAGTATTGTTCTATTGTGTGGAATCCGTTCTATAAGGTGCATATCGAGCGTATAGAAAGAATTCAACACAATTTTACACGGTTTGCCATTTATCAAATTGGCTGGCGTTTCAAGCCAGATTATAAAACTCGCTGTTCCTTATTGGGTTTACAAGCCTTAGATTATAGAAGAACATTTTTAAACGCTATGTTTATAAGAGACCTGCTTTGCTCTCATATTGTTTGTGAAGATATATTAAATAACTTTCAAGTCAGAAATATTCCTCACAATTTACGGCGGAACAACCTTCTTGTTCAGCCTTATCATAGAGTAAACTATGGGCTTAATGAACCAATTACAAGGTCAATTATTCTTTATAATAGTTTGAAGGACTTAGTTAATTTTAATTGTACTAATAAACTAATGTTTAAAAGAAGTTATTGTGATAAATTTCCTTATTAATATATTTTGTTTTCAGTTTTTTTTACGATCTGCTAGAGTTTACACTCGATTGATTGATTAGTCACTTACGTACGGATAGTAAGTAAAGTGATGCCGAGAAGCCTAGTCCCGGGACAAAAGTTTCTGTGAGGCAAAAAAAAAAAACAAAAAAAAAAATAAGTAGTTATTTAGCATCTCAGTGAAATCATAGTGTTTCACATGATAAAATCTAAGACTATCATAAACTGAATCCGTCTACAGTGTGTTTCGATTACGCGGAACATTACGCTATCAGCTTCGCAAGAAGAATTTTCTTGTTCTTGTTATCGACACTAGCGACACTTATCTTACCGTCCGCCATATAGCGGACATATAGCGGAAAATATCGGAAACACAAAAGTTCCCCCTATGAGAGTGGATAGCAGAACATGCCACGAGTTTTTATATGAAATGAGCGAGTCGCTGTCGCTAGAGCCGATGCTGTCGTGTCGAGCACAACGTACCTTTAGCAAAGTTATTTTAAGTACGAGTTAATTTAAGTAGAAACACTGTAACGCATTTAAAAAGAGTTGATTTAAGCGTTTTTTCGATTG
The DNA here is from genome assembly GCA_949715475.1 of Microchrysa polita. Classification (NCBI taxonomy): domain Eukaryota; kingdom Metazoa; phylum Arthropoda; class Insecta; order Diptera; family Stratiomyidae; genus Microchrysa; species Microchrysa polita. Next base: position 35,833,257 of record OX454419.1, on the reverse strand, counting down.
ATTGCACTCAGGTTTTCTCCCAGTGTAGGGGGCCCACTCAAGAAGTTGGCGGGAGGGCTCCGACTGAAGTTGTTCCGCCACTGGGTGGAATCTCGTTTAAATGAACGTTTGTTCCCTGAGTATCAACACAACGTTAACAGACCATTAGAAAATAAATTTCCTTATAATATAACAACACGCGTTTTAGTTTGTGCAGTATAATGACCACCAAAGTAAAAAAAAAAATGTTTGGGAAACTTATTAAAAAGAAAATACGCCAAAGAACTCTTGAAACATGCAATACAGGAATATGTAGTATCGAAACATGTGGAAAACTCACAAGGAGCAAAAATTATGAAGACAACTCTTTCGCATTTTTTCTAAGAAGATTAGCGGATTTCGGTAAATTCCATTCTATACCCATCCCCTAATTGACCATTCTATACCCATCCCCTAATTGCGTGAAAGTTCAAATGAAACTATAAACAAAATTGTCCTTTCTTCTCCATCCCCTCCCCCCGAATAATAGGAGAGCTTAGGAAACATCTGGAAGATTTACCAATAATAAATTTGCTCCAACGTTTGCCAACACATTCTTTTCATTTCATACCAATATCCCAGGAACGGAACGCCAGATTTCAACCACCCCTAGCTCGATTTCGATTCAATTCAATTCAAACTGCCCCGAAAGACCTGCAATTTGGTAGAATTTATTCAAATTGTATGAAAATCCATCCAAAATTAACCCTAGATTTCTGCTCTTAAGGATTGTAAACTGTTAGAAATAGCGAAGTGAGAATAAAATGATGTAAGAAAGAAATGATCGTTAGACTAAGCGCCAATTTTTAAAAGAATCGTACGAGCACATCACCTTGGCAGAAGTTGGAGAAAATTGAGATGGAAAAATATATTGTTTTTGGGTCAAACTACAAAAATTTGACTTTCAAGTTCTGTATAAACCAAACTTCTTATCAGATTTTAGTGCGGTTAGTTTTATTTTTTATTTAAATTTGTTGGATGTAATAATCAGCTATTTTACCTAGTGTAGCTTTTGAGATATTCAGGTTTTACTCGTACAAGAAAATGATTCTTTCAAAAATCTTCAAATGCCTGGAGCAGCTGGATGACTATGTGCTTTATTGTTATATAACGTTCGAAAGCTTAGGAAATGAGCCAACTTTTGTGAACTTTGCAGATTTGCCACTCTAATGTACCGTTACGTAATTTGGATTTAATTTTGACATTAAAAGTTGAAATTAAAATTTCGCCAAAATTCAAAATATCGTATCTCGTAAGATAGGAAACTCTTCGCATCGTTCGATTTGTGCTTTTATTTGAAATTTTGTGTATTTTCAGAAGAATATAAAAAACATTGATTTGGGTAAACTATGGAAGCTGGAAAACAGGAGTTTTTCGAAAAAAATCGTGGTTTTTGACAAGAATCAGAAAAAATGAGATTACTCCGTAACGGTAGAGGAATAAATTTGATGACATTTTTCCAAAAACATCCTGTTGAGTCTACCATAGGTCTATGGCTAACCAGTGGCGGGACACCCTGTATACAAACTAGTACTTACACATATCACATATCGTCAAAAAAACGTAACATCTAAATGTTCTGCCGCTTTTCACTAACTTATTGTCATTCTTTGTTGAAAAAAAAACTCTGTTTGGATTATTTTTTTTGATAAAAATAGGTAAATGTCTGAATTAATTTATTTTTCATGTCAAGAAAATGTTAAAGTCAGCGCCCGCTCTAAGGGGGGGGGGGCAACCCGGGGGGTCGCCCGGGGCACTTAATTTTAGGGGCGACTTTTTGGATAAAGCAAAATGGAAATGGAAAAGCTGAAAATTAAATTCAATTTCAACTTCGATTTAGTGAATAGGAAACCATGGGGACTACAGATGGAATAAAAAGGGGCGAAATAAAATAAGGAATAAGGTTTTGTTTAAGTATTTACTTATCACATCACGTTAATTTCTGAACTTATCAACTGTATCATTTGTTCTCTTTTGAAAGTTGTGTTTCAAAAATGCAAGACCCTTGCTAGGCTTCCTCTTTTCTTCAGAATTAAGAATTTACTTGGTTGATCTCTAATTCCTGTCAAAAAGGAAAGGGCGTCTTGACTTTCAAATAAAGGACGAAATCATAAAACCTAGCGTTATTATGCGATATGCCGCAATGACTTGTTCCGCTATTCATTCTTATATTGAGAAGTTTGCTGTTTCTGATAATTTCGGCTATATTTCTTATATTGACCTCCCTAATATGTTTTCGGACATGCTAATATCAGGATTTGGAAAAGCTCCCACGGATTAACTAGCTCTGCCCTTATTGTCTATAACAACTCGCCTGATGATGTTTATAAAAATAACCCATAAGTTTAAACCACTAAAGAAACTCGTGCACGAAGAGAACCATCTAATTGAATTTTATCGGCTCCACCATTTTTTGTAAACCATTTTCGAGAGCGGAGTTTTCTAAAATGTGTTGAATGTTTTAGTGGAAAAAAAATCTTCGCATTGACTTTCAATCACTTACGCAGTGGCAGATTTACCTGTAGGCTGAGTAGGCCTAGAGCGGCAGATTTTAGGGGGGAGGCGGCAAATTAGTGTCAAATATTTTTTTTAAGTTAAACCTATTATGTATACATACATATTTAATACCGTAGAAAACCGATTTCTGAATACGAATTTCAACGCCACATATAGAACTAATCTTTTTATAGGTGGTATTACACTATCAAATAAAGTTTGTCCAGTGGGTCACACAAAATTTGTCCAACTTTTGGAATGACCAAAAGTGTTTTACGAGACCTATTACACTATAAAACAAACAAATGACCAATTAGTTTGGCGAACGACGTAGTCAGTCGGGTTTTGGGTCATTTGTTTGACCAAGGCAAATTTGCCAATCATACTAGTATGACCGTTTAAAAAAAATGACCAAGCTAACTTAGATTCAATATGAATTTAGTGGTTGTTTGGCATTGTTTCATTTCTTTGTCGAATTTGCAAAGGTTTAATTTAATAAAGTTTTGTTAAATACGTATGGAAAAAATCAGTTTAATTTCGCTTGAAGGCGTAATCTTGTAATTTTGTTATTTAAAAGGACTCGTGTTATTTCATCAATCATTAATGTGGCAACTCGACCTCGGGCTTTGGCCGCCTTTGTTCGAAGACGAAAAGTGGCCGCCGGGAGAATAAAAGGAAAAGTTTGGCTTCGTGAATGTTAGAAACAGATTAGAGAAGCAGCAAGCTCTTTTCACAAATTTTCTGTGTGTTTCATGCAGAGGCGTACGCAAGAAAATATTTCGAAAGGGGTCTTAGGAATAAGGTTAACGGTGCCCATATTTTATAACTGCTGTGTGCATACAAGTCGCTGAGCTTATACTAAAGAGCACTGGAAAATTATCTTGAGTTATATGGATCATCCGATCCTTAAACCTTAAAAAAATGTTCTCCGCCTTCTCGTTTGTAGGTTGATAATAGGGTCCTCTTTTATTTCTAAAAAAAAAGTATTTGATCATTAAAGCGAACGTTTTACTAAACTTACACATGCTAGTATGTAATATAGGTAAAGGTAAAAATCAAGTGTTGCGTGTTCCGAGATCCTCGATATTAGGAGAAGTATTCGATTTTCTTTTAATATAATTTGTATTGGAGATTTTCTTCACGGTAGTAAAGAAAACGTTAAAAGTGTTGCAAAGGTTCATAGTAGTTGGACGAACCTTGGAGCTTCTAGTCACTAATCAGGTTCTTTCTCTCCACCCATCAAAAGTTACCGAAAATTAACTGCGCATCTTAGTCTCATCAAGCTAGGAAAAAAGTTTGAGAAACACCTGGGAGTAGTTTCAGTTGTCCTACTTCTAACCTGAGAGACCCTTCAATCGATCTTTGTCCAGTGGTTCATAATAAAATTCGGAAATTAATTCCGTGATAATTTTTGTGAGAGAAGGAGCACCTCTGGAACAGCAAAAACATCTTGATATCATCCATGTAATGTTGTATCCCTTGCTCTTGCTCACTGTCAGTTATTTTGCTACAGATTATTTGTACGCCGGGCTCGAAATTTGGACGCTGTTCTTTTGAAGGTGCGGAGCGAGTTCTATATTAACCCGATTTCTCATCCAAACGTCATGACCAAATTTCGGAGGGGTTTGGAACCCCCAAACCCATATACAGTAGAACCTCGATTATCCGAGGTGGACGGGGTGGGACCCTCCTCGGATAATCGGTTTCCTCGGATAATCGAAATAAAGAAATAATTTACACATCTGATGGGGAATAAATGTACATACATATAGCGTACATGTATAGATATAAAAATCAAAACAAAAATGTACTTAGGCTCATAAATGTATACTTTCTCCAACGGTGTTTTCGGACACTCCATAGTATAATGCTATATTCTTTAATGCCTCGCCTTTGTCAGATCTTTTTATTCCTTCTAATTTGTTTTCAATTGAAATCACTAATCTTTTTCTTTATTGTGACATCACGACAAAAATACGATAATTCACAGACACGCTGTTCCCATGTTTTCCTATTTTCTGTGAATTCACCTCAGAAAAAATGTCACATTATATGGCGATCATTTCCCCATTTGTAGCCATCTCCGAAGTACTTGTGCAGTCACTTGCTAAACGAAGGTGTGCATATAAACCCGTTGCAATTTTTGTTACATTTTCCGTATGTAGGTACATATGCGTTAATATTTAAATTTTGTTATCAAAATAATATTCATGCGTGCATTTGTTTTTTAACTTTTACGTTTGAACTCGGATAATTCAAAATTAACCAAGGCCAAAGCATCGGTAAATTGAAAGATATCCGATTCTTATTTAACCTCGGTTAATCGAGATCTCGGTTAATCGGTCGTCGGATAATCGGGGTGCTACTGTACACATATGTTGGATCGCGTCTAGTTTCAAGACATAATTTTATTGTGAGTCCGTTCGACCATTAAAAAAAGCTACCATCCTCAACGAAATAATTGGAGCACGGGAACGGGTTTATCGTGACATTAAGAGTGCCAATGACAACGTTAGTTTCATATCTCTGTTCCCGATTTATTGCTAATATCTGGTAGTAAAAATACAATATCTAACAGTTACATAAAGGTAAAACCGAATTTACAAATAAATCAATATTTCTCATTCTTCTTTAAATTTTTCCACATTTTTTTATGGAAAATATGTACTTTCTTTCCTCTGGGAGAAAATGTTATTTTATTTATAATATTGACACTATATGACCAAGAGGTTCTAAGTTGTTGAGGACCAGAAAAAGTCGAGAAAATGACTGAAGCGACGTGCGTCTACCAACATTTTTTGATAGAGATAAGATCGGAAACTAAAGTTGTGCACTGAACTCAACTCAACATTTTTCTTCGATGTAATTCCACGGGTTAATTTAAATTCAATTTCAATTTTCCAATATCCCACAGTTTACAAAAAAAGTATAAAATTGTCGATTTATATTGATCATTAAATGCACCCAATCGAATCATTTGGTTTGACCACCATGAGCCACACAAAAAATTTGTAATTTTAGAATGACCGAATGACCAAAAACCGCAAAATAAATTTGACCAAAGATGTGTTTTGTTATTACACTAAGGTCATATGTTTGACCAGAAATGAATGACCGCGATGGTCATTCATTTTTGGCCAAACACATTTTTGGTCATTTATTTTGCTATTACACTAGTGGGGCAAACTTTTTGCGTCATTGATCAAATTTTATTTGATAGTGTAATACCTCCTTATGAGATACATTTTGGGAGCAGTGTGTGAAGTGTGATTGTACCTCAGTGAGACACATAAGTGAAGAACTGTGTGTTACCGTTATCTCAAAAGTTCAAATATTAGGGACGATTTATTATTGAAGATGAATCTGTGAAAAGGCCTCTTACAGTCGATTACTTGCAGGATAAAATTCAAAACCAAGCACTTTTTTATTTTATTTTTTTTTTGTCTCTTGATCTGACACTTTTTTAAAAAATTATACGAACAGCTTAATATTGCACTGAAGGTCCCGGCTTCTTCTTAGTTCCATAAAATGTGCAATGGACAAAAAATGGATCAAAAAATGTTGGTAGATGCACGCCATTTCAATCATTTTCTCGAATTTTTCTGGTTCTAAAAGTTTCTTTTTTTCCTCAACAACTTGGAACTTATTGGCCATAGTCTCAACAATAAATTAAATTGCAACTAGTTAATTAGTAATCCACGATTTATAAATGAATTTATCTCTTTTTCCGGTGGAAACACAGCACATATTTCCCATTAAAAAATGTGGAAAAAATTTAAAGGACGAAAAATATTGATTTATTTGTAAATTTGGGTTAACCTTTAGGCAACTGTTAGATATTGGCAGATACCAGATTAGGCAACTGTTAGATATTGTATCTTATTATCAGATATTGGCAATAAATCGAGAACGGAAATATGAAACTATCGCTGTCGCTCTTAAAGTCACGATAAAAACGTTCCCGTGCTTCAATAATTTCGTTCAGGGTGGCAGTTTGATTTTTTACATGGTCCAACGGACTCACAATAAATGACTTGAAACTAGTGTCGATCCTACATATGTGCTTGGAGGTTCCAACCCCGTCCTAAATTTGGTGATGATATTTGGATGAGAAATCGGCTTAAAATAAAACACGCACCGCAACTTCAAAAGCACAATGTCCAAGTTTCGAGCCCGGCATACAAGTAATCTGTAGCAACTTAACAGTAAGCAAGAGCAAGGGATATAATAATACATGGATGATAGCACGATGTTTCTTCTATTTCTTCTTTCACAAAAATTATCAGGTAATTTTCATCACTTTCAGAATTTTATTATGAACCCATGCTGATCATTGGAAAAAGATTGATTGTAGGGACTCTCAGGTTAGAAGTAGGACAACTAAAACTACTCCCCGGTGTTACTCATGTTTTCCACTAGCTTGAGACTAAGATCCGCAGTTAATTTTGAATTTGTCTTTCGGCAATTTTAGATGAGACGAGAGAAAGAACCTGATCAGTGACTAGAAGACCCCAAGGGTGGTATATGTACTATGAAGCCTTGCAGCGCTTTTAATGCTTTCTTCACAACCGTATAGAGCGGTGAAGTTGCTTAGTAAACAAATATTACAGAAAAAATAACCAATACAAATTAAACTAAAAGAAAATCGAATACTAATTTCGAGGATCACGGAATACGAAACACATGATTTTTATCTTTACCAATAAGTCGCTAGTATGTAAGTTTAGTAAAACCTTCGCTTTATCGACCAAAAACAAATATTTTTTTTTAGAAATAAAAGAGGACCATATTATTCAAGCTACAAACGAGAAGGCGGAGAACATTTTTGGAGGTTCAAAAATCTAATCTCTAACGATAATTTCCCAGTGTTCTTAAACTCAGTGATTTGGATGCTATAAAATATGAACACCACCAACCTTATTCCGAAACCCCCTTTCGAAATATTTTCTTGAGTACACCCCTGCATGAAACACACAGAAAATTTCTAGAAAGAGCTAGCTGCTACTCCAATTTTCCCTAAGTTCTCCGTACACCCCTTTTTTGAATCTTACTTTCCTTTCATTCTCCGCGGTCATTTTTCGACTTCTTAAATTTTAAATCGCAAGAGGCAAGATTACGCCTTCAAGCAAAATTAAACTGATTTACTAAAGAAACATTTATTCAACTTAACCTTTGCAAATTCGATAAAGAAATGAGACAATGCACATAACCACTCTAAATACATATTGGAGCTAAGTTACCTTTGGTCATTTTTTTTCTGAAACGGTCATACTAGTGTGATAGGTAAATTTGCTTCGGTCAAACAACTGACTTGAAACCTGACTGACTACGTCATTGGCTAAACCAGTTGGTCATTTGTTTGTCCCGTAGTGTAATAGGTCTCGAAAAACACTTTTGGTCATTGCAAAAGTTGGACAAATTTTGTGTGACCCACTGGACAAACTTTATTTGATAGTGTAATACCACCTTCACTTCTATTGATTTTTTGTTGAATTTTGATCCTTCAGCAACGGTTGATTTGATTTCATTCTGTGACTTTATGAGAAGTTTGAAAGTCAACATTCGTTGTTTAAAAAAGAATAAATATTTTTTTTCTTAAATAAATGCTGACAGTTACAATTATGTACCCAAGTAAAAGTTTGCAGTAAGTTAATTTAATTTAAAAGATTGTTCTCACAAAATTGTTCAAACTTAGAATGTCAAATATTACTTTTGACATGCCGTTGGAAAGCAACCACAATAAAACAACTTTGCAGGTTCATTATAGTTAAAAGTACCGTTAGGAAATTGTTTTTAAAATATTCAAGTAAAAATCAAAATTTTAAATTTCACGTTGATAGAAAAGTATTTGAAGCCGAAAAAATGGTTTATGCGAAATTTCAAGTAAATTCAAAACCTATTTTGAAATTTTGTAACTATGTATACCAATTTTTATGATGGCGATTTTGCTCAATCAAATTGAACCGTCGATTCTATCAGTATTGCTCGATTGTGCATTTAAAACGGGACGCTATGAAGAAGAAAAACACACTCTTCAAACCGACGCTCCAACTAAGGAATTATTGCATCGCTTTTTCTTTAAATTTATAACATTCAGATTGAAGAATGCTCAGGACCGACGAAGTGGAAAGCACTCAGCTATTAGTGCCAAGGAAAAAGTTGAGAATGAGTGAAGGTCAATCAAAGAAATTCGCCCTGGAGCATTAATATTCGACACAAAATTCCAATAGTGATTCGCACATTATTGTACAACTTGATTTGGTATGGTAAACGATGAAAAAGCTAAAAGCCTTGATTTTGGTTAGGTCCCTTCAGCAATATTCACGTAGAGCTTGGTCCGAACGGCGAAATGTCAACAGCCAACCTACGGCAAATGTGTAAATCCACTGCTCTTGCGTCATTCTGATGTTCGGTGTGACATCTGTATATTTTTTTTTGTCAGAGGTGGATAATATCTGGCTCGGGAAATTCAACATTTAAATTTCGAAATTTTAAACAAACTCTCTAGAAGGCTGAACTCAGGTGAATTGCGCTTAAGAGTATGAATGATGACGGAACAGGTTTCCACTTCACATACTATCAGAACCTTCTCAATGGGTACACATTCTATTCTCCAAATTACTAGCGTTGGTTCGAATACCACTGTGATTGAATTTTTGTGTTGAGATGTTATTCTACGGCAGCCACCGTGGAACTGATGTGTTACAACGACCAAGTGCTGCCAAAGTTACTCGATTTAAGACCAAAATTCCATGATATTGCTTCTACAACAACAAAGACATAACATGTACTATCTATATGAATCTGCCTGGTACAGTACCTAAGGGGCGGTATTTTGTCCTCTCGCCCGGGGCGGCGTAATTGCTAGAGCGGGCGCTGGTTAAAGTTATATATTTTTGTTTATCTTATAGTAAACCCTGATGATGGGCATTTCGCCCGAAATATATTGGTTTCAATAAACGAAAACTAGCTTTTATTTAAAACTCGTGAATCGCTCTGGAGGAAATACAAAATTGCACCTAATAATACTTATAGAATGGTTAGTCTTATTACATTTCAGAAAGCTTTTCCATTACATTGAATTGAATTTTTGTTAATTTTGCATAGTTATGTTATCTTTTGGATATTTATATTCTATCCAGAGTGGACGAAAACGGATTGATTTAGCCGTACGTTTCCAGAAATCACCGAAAAGTGTTCACAGTGCACTGTTTGTAGTTTCATATGACAATAATATTTTGCCTATAAATCGTTCTAAGTTTAAAAATGTGCTGGTGCAGTCATCGATTGTCATTTACAACATATTTCGTCACTTCAAACTGACCGTCCATTCTCTTATCATGGAGAAATTAAGAACATTGGCAAACACACGATACTGAACAATTTGTTCGGGTGTCAGTTAAAATATTAGAGTGAGCCGAAATGTGCTGAATAGGGGAATTTAGGTTTGAGACCTGGGTGCTTATACGTTTTCATTTAAAAAAAAAATCAAGGTTTCATAGAAAACACGCAAAATAGCGTATTTTCAATGTGTCAATTTGTATAGGAATTGAAATGTTTTCGAGCTGTTTTCAAACGAAAACATGAAAATAGCCCCAAATTATATGATTTCGTTCACTGTGAACATATTAGTACGCTGTTAGAGGGAAGTGCGCAATGATTTTTTCAATCTAAGATGATGGCGTAACCAAACAAAATATGGCAGAACTATGCATAAACAAGCCGGATTGTGATTACGGGGAGATTTCAGTATCTGCAGTGCCAAATTTTGATGATGCCATTTCATTAATATTGGCCTGAAACGACCGAATCTGCAATTCTTTTTCGCGAAATCGTAACGGTTCTCCAGATATTCAATGTCAAAGTTTGACTTTTCTATGAACCGAGTTAAGTAATTTGAAAATAAAAGAGGGATATTTCCGCTTTACACATTGGGCAAAGTGTTCAGTGCCATCAAATTGATGTTTTAATTTTAATCAGTCCCACTAGAATTGTAAGTTTTACCAATTTTACAAAGATGTTAAAAATATGAAAATTCGAAATATATTTGCAACCAAGAATTGTAAAATTTGCTAGACAGGGAGGCAAATGAAATTTAAAATGTTATTTTCGGTACAATGCTATTGATTCACATCAATATGTATACCCCGAATTTCCCATTAAAAACTGAACTACCCCATATAAATGTCAAACTTTGACATTGAATATCTGGAGAACCGTTACGATTTCGCGGAAAAGGATTGCAGATTCGGTCGTTTCAGGACAATATTAATGAAATGGCATCGTCAAATTTTGGCGCCGCAGATACTGAAATCGTGCCGTGATTACTGATGTGATTTCCAGCAAAAAAGTTGTATCGAACATACTCCCAATTCTTAGCCCTTTAGCTGCTACAGGCATTTGAAGATTCTTGAAAAAATCATTCTCTTGTACGACTAAAACATCAAATCTTAAAAGCTAGAATAGCTGATTATTACAGCCAACAAATTTAAATAAAAAATAAAACTAACTGTCATTGGGTGAGGTTATAAAACACAACGTTCGCGCAACGTTCGCCCAACGTTACGTTTAATTTCAAATCAAACGGCTTCTCCTACAAACAGATTCCCTAAGCGCTTAGGGGATCTGTTTGTAGGGAGAAGTTTCTGATCCGTAACGGCCGGTTAATTTGAAATTAAAGGTAACGTTGCGCGAACGTTGTGTTTTATAACCTCACCCATTTTATGTATTATTTTTCGATTTCGGTCATTAGACAATTTCCACGATGAACTCGTCGTGGGCAGTGAATCGGTTTGACGTTTGCGAACCTCCCCACGCTTAACGGACGTAGAACGCCTATGTAGCAATGGTTGAAGCTAAAATTTTAAATTCACCAGGTGTACAGACCTCTTTTGTCATGAACATGAACGAGTTTCTCAACAATTCACCCTGGACCCTGCACCAAAGATTCAAACAACCAATCCCAACATTTGCGGAGCACTGAAACTACATTATCCACGGCCACGATATTGATTGTTTTCTTAAAATTAAAATTGCCCAACAAGAGAAATTTTTCTTCTTGGGTTAATGATTTTCTTAATAAAGGGCTGAATTAAGATCGAGAGTGAGATTTTTCCCGCTGCGATTTTATCAATAAAAATGCATACTTACTGTTGTGGAATATGTCACAAACGGTAGGGAATTCCATAAGCTACAATCCGAGACCGGTTCCACAATTCTCCTCTGCCATTTTATGTATTATTTTTCGATTCCCCTGTCATTTGACATTTCACGATGAAATAACCGGGGAATCGGAAAAAATACATAAAATTGCCGAGAAAAAGTATGGAACTGTTTTCGGAGTGTAGCTTATGGAATTCCCCAGCATTCTCCACATATTCCACGACAGTAAGAATACATTTTCATTGAAAAAATCGCAGCGGACAAAAATGTCACTCTCGATGTCAGTAGGTACTAGGTTTAACTAAGAAATATTGGATTGAAGAGACTTTCAACTCGTATGTTAAAGATTCATGCAGACACTACGCGATCTGCGTCCGCGTTAAATGTAATTCAATAGGGGAGGCTAAAACAGTTGCGTATGTTCAGCTAACATGTTGGCTGTTCTGATTTCCTAACTGCGATTTTGGGGATCAGAACTAATCTCCAGTTTAGAACTAACAGACTAACGAAAATACACGGACATCATTTCTAAGTCGTAACTCATTTAAAATGTATGGTGCTGCTTTTGACTGCTGCCTTGCTGCTTTCCGTTCTACTTTAAGCATAGAACAGTGCGTGCGCCGAAAACATATTTGAGATCGCGGAGGCAGATCGCGTTGTATGTGACGGCGCATTATCATTTTGAATGTACGCTGCTAGCTATGCTATGATGCCTATGAATATTAATACTCGTAGATTACATTACACCCGAGTAGAATATCGAATCAATTATCGTGAGGTGAATAGTAAAGCAAATTATGTACATACATACATATATCGCTATCGGTTGAACACATACGCTGTATATGCATACGTGCACATATAGGTTGACCAAATGACCTACTAATGTTGAACGTGTCTAACTTTTGAAATCATCATTATTTCATTTTATAGAATTTATTATGAAAAATGAAATCAGACAAAATGTCCACCATTTTGGCGATTCGTTTTTTTTACGAAGAACGATTCGTTTCTGAATTAATAAATATTATCCGGGGTAATTTTCATACAAGCGCTAACCTGTGACTTTATTCAGGTTAGAAATTATATTGCTATCCAGATTTAATGAGCTTTCCAAAACTCGCCTAGATGTATGCAATCCCAAGTATTTTCTAGTACGTTTTCCAATGACTAGCAAAAATTAAATTTTGAAATGAAAATCTCTAAGGTATAGTTTACATGCAACACACAAGTGTGTGCAAAAAAATAGGGAGGGGTGCTAAAAGTCGACTTTTAAAATCTCGACAGCCCAAGTCGAGATTTTTTTCCTTCTCAAAAATATATCAATATCTCGATTTTTGAAAATCTCGACTTTATAATATTTCGACCGTTGAACATCGAAAAATCTCGACAATCTCGACTAACTGAAAAAATGAACTCGTATATTACCATTTTGTTATCTTTTACCTATATATAAATAGAAAATATCAAAAAGCGTTTTTTTTTTAATTTTATTATTTATTTTTATTAGATTCCATTTAAAAATACATTAAAAGTTTTAGGAATATGAGTAAATACGAGAATGACGAATCAAAGAAAATTAAAACTATAATTTTTACTATACTAATTCATTTATTTATTACAAGAATAAACGAAGAATAGTGCTAGATATGAATAGATGTAAATCAAAACTACACAACTTTTGGTTTCATTTGTGTTTAAATGAAATAAGTCATAGATGTGGTACTTAAAGTTAATAACGTAAATAATTTTGTATTCGTAAGTCGAACTTTCATTGTGTAAACATAGTATTGCAATAAATTATTATGATTACATTTCACTTCAATAACTTACAAATATGACAAAAAAAAAGTTTCTCTAAATGCTTCAATGCAATTGCCTATTCTGGGAATATTCTATGAAAAAAAAAACAATAATTGTTAACTACATACATACTTAATTCATTTTGTTTGATTTTAATAAAGTTTTGGAAGGAAATTTCCGCTTTACATGATTTGCTAGGATTAATTGCTGGAGATGCGTTACCAAATATTATTAAATCGAACGGATCTAATATTATAAACTCTCAGAGACGAGAAAACAGCTCCCGGTTTAAATGTGGCAAATACAAGTTATAATTTTATAATTTTCGTCTTAAGAAAGTATTCTAATAAAAACGAGAAATAAGGTCCAGTAAATTCAATCAAGTAAGATTATGTGTGTAAATATTTCTTTAAATAAAAATCGGCAATTAAGCTTGTTTTGCTATATATACTAACTAGTCAAAGTCAACCAAGTGTTGCATTAAGGGCCAGTCCTTTTAAGAAATAAAATTTAGAGCGTTCATGTTTTTCTTGTAATATATTTTTAATGTTCTCATTCCTCTTTTTTTGTAACTTTAGAAGTTTAGGTTTTTCTCCCATTAACATTTTTTCCATTCTTGTTTTTACTAGAATATGTTCTTTCGATAAAAGTTCAATTAATTTATAAAAGTTTAACTTGGATTTACCATAAATTGATTTTAAGCGTCTATGCCAAGCTTCAATGTTATTTTGTGTTTTTGGTAAATTACTTTCAATTAAATTTGAATTCGACCAAAATTCAGGAGAATATCGCGGGCCCTTTTGCACATTTCGACCAGAAGAAGTCCTTTTTCGATTCAGAGAATTAATAAAGTTAGATTCGAACCATTTGATAATTGGCAACGCATCTTCACCAAATATCCCTTTTATTTCATTGAAATAACTCGTAATTTCAAATGGCTCCAAAAATGCAAGGCATTTCAACATTCGCATTTTTAGACTAAAATTTTCATCCGTGCCGTATTTGGAAGCTAGACGAGATGATTGTATTTTCCTCCAAATTATTTGCCCGAAATGAAAATAACAGCCCTTATTTTGTGTGGAGGGAAAAAACTCTTTAGATGCATACGTACAATATTTTTCAGAATGAAGCTCTCCGAGCGATTTTCTGATTTACAGGCATATCGAATAAATGTGATCCGTAGCAACGAATGATTTTTGTTGGTTTATATCATTGAGTACTATGGAGTAGAAACGCACATATCTTCCTATGGTAGCTTGGCGATAGAATTCCTATACATACGCAATGGCAAATGTAAACAGAGAGACAACCGCCCCTTCCACCCGCTAAACCCGCACACTCCCTACACCTGTAAACTCGTTTGATCTAGGGGTGGGAATTACCAACCGGCTTTTTTAATTTTTCGGTATTTTCATTTTAAAAACCGGTTATTTTCGGAAATATTTTTGCACGGTTATTAACCGGGACTATTTTTAAAATCAAAAACCGAAAATACCCGGTGATTACTTTTAAAATTGGCGCACATACAAAATTTACCAGATTATTTCAACAGGAAACGAGAAGCTAGCATAATAAAAAGGGAATATTTGGAAGAAATAAACATAGGATTTTTCCAGGAAAGTTTCTCTACACTGGGTGTACTATTTTAATGAAGGAAGTTAGTCGAAGGGCGCGCATAAAGAGCTTATTTCAAATTTAAAATGGATTTAAACTCTGCCTGTGTCTCTGGTTATTTCAATTACCGGTATTTTTGGCCGGTTAAACCGATCCAGTATCACCGAAGTGGAAAATAACCGCAATAACCGGACCACCGGTATTTCTGCCAAAAAGTTCCATCCCTAGTTTGATCAGGATTATCTTAATTTGACAGATTGTTTTGCCCTGGGAAATGGCTGCCAGCTGATCATCATCAGTTTTCTGAAACCACGACAGCGATCAGGACTAATTAACGCCAAAGTGATTGTGTGTTTATAATATCATAAAGACAAAACATTGAAAGTGCTACAAAATAATTTTTTATTTAAACGGACACTGAATTAGTGAAAAATGAGGTGTTTTGTGAGTGGGTGTCAAAGCGTATATAATCAACGAAAAGGAAAAATGTCGTTCTTTAGGTAAGAATATTAGACTCTAGCGGTCAAAAAGTGTCTGTTGTGAACGTTTCAGAATCGCGTTAATACATATTTTCGGGAAAAAATTCAATTTTAAAAACGTAAACATTGATTATCTATAGCGGATCAATGTGTCAAAATTTATCTCTTAATTTCCAGTGTTGATCAGTGGCGTTTCAAAAATCGGGGATTTATGCATTCTTCTAATTTTTTCAGATTTCCAAAAACCCGTGCAATTAAAAATGAGTGGATTAAAGTGCTTAACGCCAAAAGTGAATTGGTGACCGAAAGGAGCAGAGTGTGTTCATTGCATTTCGATGATATGGACATTCTGCAATTAAATAAAAGAAAAGAGCTTGTAGCGACAGCAGTTCCAAAATTGAATCTACCGATAACAATGGTAAGTTTTCCCATTCTAATCCCATTTGTTTTATAAAAAATTCAATGCATTCAATATTTACTCGATCATCCACGAAAAACCAGTGGTCGGCAAAATTTTTTTCAGTTTTACATGTACTGAACAATGAATGAAATTTTTGTCCGCTGCGATTTTCTCAATGAAAATACATACTTACTGTTGTTGAATATGTGGCACATGCTGGGGAATTCCATAAGCTACAATCCGAAAACGGTTTCATAATTTTTCTCGTCCATTTTATGTATTATTCTTTTTTTATTATCCTGTCATATCATCGTGGAAAATATCTAATGACTGAGGAATCGAAAAATAATACATAAAATGGCCGATTAAAATTTTGGAACCATTTTCGGACTGTAACTTATGGAATTCCCCGGTATTTGCGACATGTTCCACGACAGTAAGTATGCATTTTCATTGAGAAAGTCGCGGCGGACAAAAGTTTCATTACGATTTCGCACGTGGTCTATCAAGACCTTTCATTGAAATATTTCCGGTTGCATATGCCATGACTATACTTATATGGTATATCAAGTGTGCACGTCATAAATTTTCTAGTTTCAAAAACATTTCACACTTGAAATGCACGTACAACATTTGGAAAAGATAAAATTGTAATTTGTGTTTGCATCTCAAAAACCTCACGCGTAATTAGATACTCTCTCTCTCTCTCTTAAGATAGTGCTACAATTCGGGATTCCCACTGAGAACACACACGAGCTATAACGTTGTATGTATCTTGCGTGATATCCTTTCGAGTGCGTCCCATGCGTATAGGATGCAAATACAAATTATAGGTACAATTTTATTTTTTCCAAATGTACGTACATTTCAAGTGTGACATGTTTTTGAAACTATAAAATTTATGACATGCACACTATTTTCTGTTTGGAATTTTCCTTGCAGACGCTGGACATTGAATCTCTACTAATAAGTTTTTTGTTTTGAGTCGCGAATAAAGCGGTCAAGATACTTTTTACAATAATGCCCCTAAGCGTATATTTTAAAATCTTTTCTATTTTATTTGCAGATTTTTGTCGAAAATAAGTTAGAAGATTCTCAAGACCAAATTGAATCTGCAAAGGTCAGTATTATGAAAACGATAGCACAAATTGTATTTTGTCCTTGACATATGTAAATAGGTCACCTGTTGCGAACCACACCTCCGCGGAACCGTCGTCAATTCAACTCTGCGGGGCTGTGCTTCGTGCCAATAATATAAATTCTACCGAACATGCAATCATTATAACATTATATTCCTCAATTACAGGTGATTACCGAAAATAATTCTGAGGCTTCGCGAGACCTAACAGAATCCGAAAAAGTAAGTGTGAAATAATATGTATAATGCGATGACTCAAATATAATGTTATAATGTCGTGTTTGTTTCCCTATAGACGATAAACTTAGAAATTCAACCAGGAAGCCCCATCGCTGGTCCATCAAAACCATCACTTGGAATAAACTTGGTACGTTTTTCATAATGAATATTTTTATGCATATTACTATTATATATATATTTGGCAGTGTTTATAATTTTCACATTTTATAGAATTCTTCTTCGGGGTCGAGCACTGATACATGTATTCTCACAATAGGAGACGAAGAGGCCATAGCTGCATCTTCAACTTATAAAAATATGGACTTATCGCACCATGCTACTCCATCATCAACGATATCGTCTCGAAGCTACGGATCAGCTAGGATTCCATATCAAAAACCAATAGTTATATCTTCTAAACGGCCACGGGTAGGTTTAGTGGTTCAAATTTTCGGTGTATTACTAAAAATTTCATTTCTTTAAGGAACCAACGCTTCAAGAGGCAATGGCATCCACAAACACTGCCGAATCTTCAGCCATGACTCCGAAACGCCGGAGATTACAGGAAAAAGTGCGGACACTGCGAAAGTTCATGAAAAAGAGAGATACGCAATTGGCACGTGTCAGTCAAAGACTAAGAAGAAAATCAAGGAGAGTGGCGGATTTAAGCGAAATATTGAAAGAATCGGTAAGTAAGAATCATTTGTCCCAATCTGCTTTTGATATTTTAGAACAGTTGACGGATACACAGCGGGAATTGATAGATAAGATAATTTTAAAATCGAAGGGTAGATCCGTGGGAAAATACTCGCCTATACTTAGGCAATTTGCACTAAATTTAAACTTTTTTTCCCCCAAAGCGTACGAATTTATTCGCCAAACTTTTGACTGCGCGTTACCTCATTCGCGAACACTATCGAACTGGTACGCTACTGTTGATTGTCGACCAGGCTTTACTAGTGAGTCGTTTGAAGCTATTCGTTTGGCTGCTGAGCAAGCAAAGTCTGATGGACATCAACTATATGTTAACATAGTGTTTGACGAAATTCATATCCGTCAACAAGTTGAGTGGGATGGAAATGAATCTTGGGGTTATGTAGACTTTGGAAACTCGTATGCTTAAGTTGATACGCAATACATTTGGGGATTCGAAAATTTTATACGACGAAAAGGGTGGTGAAATTAAATGGGAGTATGTAGCCCAACTCAATGCGCTCCAAGAGAAAGAGCAATTGCATTTAGGGAATAAATTGCGTAAGGCCCATGTAAACTACACCGACCAAAAGATGAAAGTTCGACTTGCAGTTCAACTCCTTAGTAGATCCGTTGCTGATGCAATTGACTTTTGTAGGGAAGTATTAAAGTTGGAATGTTTTGCTGGTAGCGAAGCTACATCACGTTTCATAAAATTTATAAATGATGTTTTCGATATTTTAAATAGTAGGCGAATCAATGAATTTAATTTTAAAAAGGCACTTTGTCCCGAAAATTTTGAATCTACTCAAAACTTTGTAACTCTTGCAATCCAATATATAGCGAATCTTAGGAATAAAAACCGCGAACTAATTATTAAGGATAGGCGTCGAACTGGATTTGTAGGGATGATCGCTTCTTTAAAAAATATTCAAATTTTATATGATCGTTTCATTGTAACAGGTAAATTAAAATATATTCCATTCTACAAACTCAATCAAGATCATATTGAATTATTTTTTTCCTCAATTAGAATGGGTCTTGGTTACAATAACAATCCGTCAGTTAGGGCTTTTCGAGCTGTTTATAAAAAACTATTAATTCGATGTCAAATTAGGGAAGCGGGGGTTGGAAATTGCATTCCTTTACAGCAAATTCATATACTGAATTCGTTTAAGGCTGTTGATCCTATAAACGACATAAATTCTTCTTGTCAGAAAAGTGCACTTGTTTTAACTGATAATGAAGAAAACAAGGCAGACGAATTAATTTCAGTTTTAGAAGATGAGAGCTCATCATATCCAGCTTCTCCTCATAACAATGAATCATAGTCATGTATTTTCACTCCCTCCTTTATCGATCTATTCTGAACATATAGTAGAGTATATTTCAGGATTTGTAGTTCGTTGGCTTGAATCTAGAATTAAATGTGAAGGGTGTCTGAGCGGATTGCGTGGGGACTGTAATGAGCATTCACTCACGTATTTCAAAACGAGAGGTTTTCTTATTTCTCCATCCAATAGTGTTATTGATATATGTAAAATATGCGAACAAGTGATAAGACATATAACTAAAACTGAAGGTTTAGACTCTTCCATTATTAACAAGAGCCTGTTTATTAAGATCAAGAAAGATGTACTAGAAAAATTAATCGATAAGGACCTTTTCACAGATAATACTTCCCATTTTTCAGATAGCATAAATCATTATAATAGTTTGGTAGAATCCATAATGCACATATATATAAACACTAGATTTTATTTTATTGGTAAGACTTTATCACAAAAAAATTCTCTTAGACCTAAGTTCACAAAGTTCATTCATTTTCAAGGTATGTAGATATTCACTTATATAATGTAAACATAAAACTAACTATACTCATATACACAGGTTATGATACCATACGAAGGCGAAGCAACCTCGTGGCCGGGAATTCCCGGTCATGCCTTCCCTGCTAATGCGCATCACACAAGAAATAATTACATTTTGCGCATTAGCAGTCGAAACCGGTGAATAGCAGTTGCATTCCTTGACTTCATTCTGTCAATGTCTGATCAATTGCGATCAAATGTTTCCTGCTGGTGTAAGGCACACGAGAAGGCATCTGATGAGATGTGCTTTACACCAACAGTATGAATATATGTATATATAATATGTATATACAGTGGACTCTCGATAATTTGAAATTCAAGGGACAACTACTTTGCAATTTATCGAGAGTTTTAATTATCGAAAGTTAAATATGTTGAGAACGTAATAGCGAAGTAAGATCTTAATATACCAGAGTAAAGAATATTTGTTATTCAAGTTTTTACATGTATTTTTTTTTCAGTGAATACTACTTATATCAATACAGTTTCGACTTAATTTTTCTTCGATCGACAAGCACCTCTTGCCAGGCGAAACCATATTCGCTTATTCGAACTCACTCTTCATGTAGCTCACGGGAAACTAAATTCAAATCATTCAATAAATCTGATTTTCGGGAAGAAACGGTACTTTAAGTGCATACCACATGCACCGGTAAAAAATTTAGTGTCCCCCCTCTGAATTCAGACTTGTAAACTTTCTAAATTTCGTTTTATAGAGCGGCAAACAAAATTTATTTCAATTTATAGAAGGTTGAATTCATCTTGAATTCAATTTACCGAGCACTGTTTCAAATTATAATGCGATGAAAAATCATTACCGCTTTTAATTTATTGAGAGTACATAAATATATGGAGTTTTGTACATTGTTTTCAATTTAACGAGAATTCTGGATGAGTACTTCAAATTATCGAGCAATTCAATTTATCGAATTTGTAATTATCGCGAGTCGACTGTATGGTATTTATTTCATAATAAAAACTACGTATGTAAATTTCAAATTTCACGCCAAACCCCCATAAACAAATATCTTAGTTTTTACGACGCCAATGGAATAGTGCGAAAGAGCGCGGTATATTTCCGGGAAAGAGACCGATATATTGCCATTTCATTCCCCTCCTCTTCGTCCCTGGGCAAAATTCTAACACTTCTCAGGTTGATTTTCGTTTCCTTGTATTCTCTCTTCTGAGGTTTATATACGGCTGAGTAACAGCTTGCCGGTGCATTCCTGGTCGTGCCGTCCTCGAATGCATATGACACAGCACTAGCGGCGGCACCTGATGAGAGTGCTGTGTCATATGCATTCGATCGAAACCGGTCGAATGTCATTTTTTGCACTCTCCGAGTCGATATGCCTGTAAATCAGGAAATCGCTCGGAGAGCTTCATTCTGAAAAATATTGTACGTATGTATAATTTGTGTACCCGCACTAAATGGTAACAGGGGCGGCAGCGGAGGGCTCCACGGCTGTTTCGTGTGATGCGGAGGCTGCGTCCCAACATGCATT
Source organism: Microchrysa polita (assembly GCA_949715475.1). NCBI lineage: Eukaryota > Metazoa > Arthropoda > Insecta > Diptera > Stratiomyidae > Microchrysa > Microchrysa polita. The sequence goes on along the minus strand of OX454419.1, from coordinate 35,811,859 downwards.
TATATTACTATTCTTTAGATGCATTTATGATGCCCATTTCAAAATCTGACAATATAAACTTTGGGTTTAGTTGAATATTGTTCTTCACTGCCAGCCACACAATTCATAAAAAAATCGGAATATGCGGCTTTGCTTTTTGAGCTCATTAAACAATAAATAAGTGGAACAATTTCATTGTCAATTTTTGCGTGTATGGAAAATAATTGACGTAATATAATTAGCACACTTTTGAAAGTTCCGTCAACAAACCAAATTTCAGATTTTGCCAAAAGCTGAATGTTTTGAATAGTCCCTAAAATTATAATCTTCTCATTTCCGAAATTCACATAGTACAAACTTTTCGCCTTCAATATATGTTAAACATTCGGGAATGTTAATTTCGTCCAACGTTGCAGGTTCAGGCAATTTATCCTTCCGCGCTCGTTTTACCTTTTCTTTCAAATTGTCCTTACCGGATAAATATGATCGACAATTATCCTGGCATTTTGTCACCGCTTCCGAAATGATTGCTGCAGGACTGTAGGTGGTATCTTCTGCAAGTTTTTTTACCCTTTCGTTGGCAATCGATAATTCTTTTTGGTGTGCTTGAGGATCGTGATTATGTTCTGTAGGCTCCCCTTTAATTTTATGAAGTTCAGCCTTTTGCAATATCTACCTTGTTGAGAATGTGATCGATGATCGTAGGCGAGAAATATATGCGTGTAATTAAATAAAGATAATGGTCGAGAATAAAATAATAAAAATAATCCAATCACTATCTCACCGCTGCTGTTTTTCACTATAAGTCCTTTAGCTGTCACCGTTTTAAGAGTTTCTAACTCTAAGTCCTCATTAAAAGAAAACGAGCGTCCAGCTCGGACGGCGGCTAATGCTTGAAAGAGGGCTATGTGAAGTTAGCCAGTCATGTTTTTGAAATTAGGTCCTTTTGCTCGGTGAACCGTTTGTTCTACAGCGGCTACGTTTGTTCTTGATTGTTAACCAATTAATATCGTTTGTGCTTCTCTAATTATTTAGTTATAGCAACTTTAAAATTGTGAGTGTGAACTTAGCCAGTCATTTTTAAATATGGGTCGGAAAGGTATAGGTTTGGTATCAATCGAAAGCCAGACGTTTGTTCATTTTGTAGGGCGTTTGTTCATCCTGGAAACGGAAGGATACAGGAATTATTAAGGAAAAAGGGATTAGTTGTGACGTCATCTTCACTCAACCAACGCCATCTACTCAGCTCAGCTGTACGATGATGGTGTGGATCTTGCATAAATTGTTCGCGGGACACGGGTTGCCCGTACAGCTGAGCTGAGTAGATGGCGTTGGTTGAGTGAAGATGACGTCACAACTAATCCCTTTTTCCTTAATAATTCCTGTATCCTTCCGTTTCCAGGATGAACAAACGCCCTACAAAATGAACAAACGTCTGGCTTTCGATTGATACCAAACCTATACCTTTCCGACCCATATTTAAAAATGACTGGCTAAGTTCACACTCACAATTTTAAAGTTGCTATAATTAAATAATTAGAGAAGCACAAACGATATTAATTGGTTAACAATCAAGAACAAACGTAGCCGCTGTAGAACAAACGGTTCACCGAGCAAAAGGACCTAATTTCAAAAACATGACTGGCTAACTTCACACAGCCTTGAAAGAGACTTGATTTATTCTTTTGACTTTTTAGGTTAATACAATTTTTGACAATTCATTTATTAGGGGTATGTAAAATAGTTATTATTGTGAATGTAGCAATAATTTATAAAATTATTTACATTGTGAATGTAACACCCGCCACTGGTCTAGGTTCAAATCACAGACACAAACCACAATTCAAAAAGCACAAATTGTGAATTATCGAGTTGGTGTATTGGGTGTCAAAGCCACACAGTTATATGTAGCACCGCCGTCTATATATTAAGGCCGCAATGTAGACTCGTAAACGTCAAATCCGCAGATTAAATTGCATTGCATTGTTGTTGCTTCTCATGACATTGTTGTTATTTGCCCGTGTCCGACGAAAAATTTAAGCAGGATCCATGACGTCATTGTACAGCTGAGTTGCGGCTATGATATATCTAGATGGCGTTGTATATGTATAACGGGTTGGTGTATATATATATGTTGGCAATGATGTTTCTAATATTTCGTTCGGCCTTATGTACGCTTGTAGGTATAGGTAGCTCGATGAACTTCGCCGACGAGTATGCTTTGAAGCCGTCCCAATCGGCTTTCTTGTGATTGGGAAACGCTCGCTTTGACTTAGACAGGTTTGCTGGTTTGTCAATTCTTATAATGATTGGGAGGTGGTCGGATTGGAGAGAAGTACGTATCTCCCATAGATTAGCACTAATTAGGCTGGCATCCACAATAGTTTTTTCAGGAGAACTACTACGGGTGCCTGAGATTCGAGTCGGCGAGACTTCATTGAGTGGACAGAAATCTGAGGCGTCAAGGGTTTCTGAATATCTATACCCATGGCATTGTTGTTGAGGTCAGAATGCCAGAGCTCATGGTACGCATTATAGTCGCCAAGGATGATCCTGTGCTCTCCTTTCCGGTTGCAGGTGTTAAACTTGATCTGATATTCCTTATCATATTGTTGGGGGGTTTAGGGGGCTGTGGAGGAGAAGGTGAGCTAGGTGCAGCATGTGGTCGCCCTGAATTTATACAACCCGCTGCATATGTTATGGAGTGCTGACCTGTCCTTCTTAAGCCAGAGCACTTAAGATGAACCCATTCCGTACAGCAGTTACACTGCACTGACCACGCATTCGAACCGATTCGTTGGTTTCAGACACAACAAATCCATACCCTTGGGCCTGGCTTTGTTTCAACACCGGCGCGAATTAATAAAATTGAGAGCAGCCGCGCCGAGAAATAATGCATATGATGAAAAACACATATTTCGAACCCACACATATACACAGCAAAAACAACCTTCCTGCATCAAACCTTCAGGGCTCTTGCCAGGCAGGCGTAGTGGCAACTCTTGGCGGTTTTTGTAAAAACGGGTGTGGTCCGCCCCGTAGAGGCTGAGATTCCTGTAGGACAGCAAGGTTGGCGTAGGACCACCATTGTCATTGAAGCTGCTCATAAACTCAAGCTGATCTGGTTAGTCCAAAATTTCGGTGAGATTTTTCCAAATGATGGCAAATTTTCTCCCATTGTTTGTCAGCGTGGCGAATTCTTATCAAAAGAAAAAGAATAAGCTAAAAAGTTCCTTCTTCCGTTTTTGAGCGAAATTTTTCGTGAACATTAATCCAGACTATCGAGTCACGAGCATACGAAACCTCTGTAAATTAATACTTTTAATGGCAAAATTGATCTCCTATTCCTTTAGTAGGCATTTGAAGCAAAGGATATCTTCTGTGATATATACGAGTACATATGTAACATCAGGCGTTAATGGGTTAAGGAAACAAAAGGCATTTTTCTAACGAAAAAGGTGTTATATTTTTTTTACACTTTCCATTTCAAAGTTTTCGATATATCTGTGAACAGTAACACATTAGAAAACAGATTGACAATAGCGAGAACTAATGTAGTTACTTCCATGATGACGAAATGTGAAATAGAGACTCCAATTTCTAACCAAGAGCCTTTATTTGTAACCATGAAAAGAAAATTAAGCCCCATAAACTCGCAAATAATGAGAAGTGAAAGAAAAACTTTCGATTCATCGATCTGCAAACAGAGAAAAAAATATCCATAAATAATTATAATTATTCTTTAAATTAAATAAGAGACTCACCTTCATGCGGTACGTTAAATATCGAACGGCAGTAACAATTATTACAATTGGAATCACTAGCTTTAGTATAATTAAAAAAGTCATTGTAAAAGGTGAAAACGTTGTTACAAAAAAACGAGTGAAAGTTGGATCAAAAGAGCTTATGGATGCAAAATTGCCCGTTCCGAAAAATGACAAAAATATCAATATAAGCTATTATATATTTATTTAGGAAAATTTATGACTAATTCAATACATTTTTTAATATATCTGGTATGGAAAAAGTGTTCTTAAATGAAAAAAAAATTTAAACTGATTAGTTATTTTCCTTTTTATAATATATATGTATATATATTATTATTATTATACATATAGTCTAAGAAAAATGGCATATTTGGTCGGCAAAAATCCTACATCGGATTTTTTTTTGGATTATAGTTGGGAATGGTCACCACATTATGGCATTAAAAGTCCCAACCGATCGGGGATCCACAACCTTAAAAAAGGGGGAAACGGGGGACACTTTTTCGTTTTTTTTTTTGCGATTATTTCAAAAACGGTAAGAGATACAGAAAAATGGTCTGAGGACGAAAAAAACTATACATAAAATTATCTTTGCAATGATTTATATACATTAGATATGAATTGAATATTTCGGCGTTAGACTAGAACATAAATTAGAATATTTATACCCTTCGCTCATAGAGTGAAAGGGTATACAGTGAAAGCTCAGTTGGCGGACAGCTCCCGCAGTCGGACATCTCCTGTGGCTGGACAATTTTCTTGGTCCAAACTTTTTTGTTCATATTTTAGAACAATCCATTCCACTAACCGGACGCTCTACTGGCCGGACGCGGACACTATGCCTACATACATCTATATTGTATATATAAAAGAAAGTCGTGTTAGTTACACCATTTATAACTCGAGAACGGCTGGACAGATTTTCATGATTTTGGGTTTGTTGGATTAGGCTCTGGCCAGAATAGCATAATAACTATCGAAACATGCAAAAAGTTCACAATGAGCTAAAATTCACAATGGGTTTTTTCACCTATTTCCGCGCGTATTTCTTTAAAATATGAGCGGAGTTCAGTAAATTTCTTCCACAGGATTGGCCTCTACCCAAAGTAACAGCACAACCATCGAGACATGAAAAATTCACAATGGACACAAATATGAAGACAAATGTTTTTCACATACTTCTTTATGTATTTCTTGATTACGAGATTTCAGTAAGTTGACGGATTGGTCTACACAGGGCTGATTATTATAGCAGTATAATCATTTAAATATCCAGAAAATTCACAATGAGCAACAATTCACAAGGACATTTTTTACCATTCTTCGAAAGTCCAACGGATTATTGAAAGATTTTCCCGTCAAATTGATCTCCTCCACTTATAGCAGAGTAACTACTGAAATACGCAAACAAATTCACAATGAACAAAATTAAAAGAACAGTTCTCTTTCATATCTTTCTTTTTTGTATGTCCTGAACGATTTTCCGCGGATTTCAGCAAATTGATTCCACCGAATTGGTCTACATTCAGAATAAATATTGAAAGATAGGAAAAACTCACAATGATAAAAATTATGCTTGGACGAATCCCGGATTTGAACAAATTTGCATCACCGGATTGAAATCTTCCCCGATTGGCACAATAAGTATCAAAACAATTCACAATGAACAAAATTATGAAAAACGGAAACGGATTTTCACTTCCGAATTGGTCTCCACCCCGAATGGCCGAATAAGGATTGAAGACGTCGGAAAATTCACAATCAACAAAATTATGTAGACAGTTGGTTTCTTTTCTGAACATTTCTTAAACGAGTTACCGAGTTTCATTGGGTTCTATCCAGTAGAGGGTAGAATGCAACCCATACCAGTCCATTGAACCATGTGGAAAATTAAAAATAGCAAAATTGGTAAAATAGTTTTTCTTCACATAGTTTTGTCTTTATTTTCGGAACAGATAAGTCTATTTCACCGGATTGATCTGGAACCCAAACAGCAGATAAGCGGATTTTAGTGAATTCCATCTCTCGCCTGATTTATTTCTGCCTTCATTGGCATGAATTCCATGCTCAACAGCATTGATACTTTTTGAAACATCTGTAACATTGACTACTAGAAAAATTGTGAAGGCAGTTTGTTTTCTTAATTTACGTATATCTGTTGATCGAATAAGGTACTTCAGTAAATTATTTTGACCTACCCTCCTCACTCCTTCAATGACCACCGCCCTGACTGACTGTAATGTCCACCACCAATAGCTTATGAAACATCTAGAAAATCGGCCATGAGAAACATTACCATGGCAATTCAGTTGCGAATCCTTTTGTTAATATCTCCTGATCAGATTGACGTAGTTCAGTAAATTGAACCCCCTAATCGATTGGTTTTTACCTGAATAGCTGGAAATCGACTGAAATTTGCAAACACTCCTGAATGAATAACCAAATGAGAATTTTTTGGAAAAGCTCTTTTTCTTATTGTCTGGGCTTATCCTTTGTTTTCAGCAAATGTGTACCCCCCTTTGAAGGCAACTTCTTTCTCACAAATCTTTGTCTGTATCTCCTGACCGGATAAGCTGATTCCAATAAATATGCCCTTCCAGATTCATCTATAGTAGAACAACTATTGAAACATGAAGAAAATTTAAAGTACCTCTTTTGCTAATCCTCCGGATACCGCTGAAAATAATTAGCGGATTAACGAAGAGCAGAAGAAGCATACGGAAAATTTATAGTGAGCAAAATTTTGAAGGCAGCCACCATCTTTTGGTGACTTCTCTCGAACGGAAAAACAGATTGTTAAATGTTCACAACATAATTGAAACCTGCCCTAAATATCGAAATAAATATTCAAACTTGGAAAATTCACAATGAGTGCAGTTTACTGAATTTCTCAAACCCAGATTGTATCTCCAACATCACCTGAAAGAATGAGGCCTCCATTACTCAGTCATATTTCTATTATAATATGTTTGTCATATGCCTACGCCTACTCGATTCATTCAGTATAAATTTTTAGACGTGCAGGAAGCGAAATCAAGTAGGCTTAAGCATATTATAATAGAAATATGACCAAATATGACTATGTACTGGAGCCCTAAGCTTATTTAAGGGATTTCGCTAGACCTTATTGCTCTCTACCCTTAATACCGGAATAAGTAGTATTGAAATAGGCTGAAAATTCACAATGAACAAAATTTTGAGGACAATAATTGCTCCCTATATTCTTTTGCCTATTTCGGCTAAACATTTTACCGGATTTCGGTTAATTCCACCCTATAGCTATATTTCTTGATCGGATTACCATATTTCAGTAAATTAAACTCAATCCATGGTCAGTTCTCCATATTCCCGGAACGGATTGCTGAGACCTCACTAAGTTGCTTACACCCCCAATAACAAAGAAGCTTTTGGCACATCTGGGAAATGACTGGGTACCTCATTTTCTCCAATTTGTCTAGCTCTCTTGAGCGGATTAGCGGTTTCCTGTAATTCTCTCCCCCACTAGCATAAGGACCTGCTAAATAGCTATTGAAATATCTGCACGATTGTTGGTCAATCTTATCTTATCTTAATGCTGTTCGTTTTCTAATCCTTTTGTCTGATTAACGAATTTCCATAAATTCTACAACCACCCATCTGAACGAGTTCTACACCCGATAGAAGGGACTCATCGAGAAATTCGGTTAGGAGTCAAATTATTATGAGGGCATCTTATTTTCTTAAGTTTTTGTCTATTCTTCCTGAATTTCCATTTACCGGATTTTATCATGTTTTTGTCTATATCCATTGAATGGCACCCTCAACAGTAGAGCAAATCTTCATAAACATAGAAAATGGGTCAGCAGACTGCAATCGAAGACATCCCTTGAACAGAATAGCGTATTTCAGTAAAGTTCCACCCGGAACTAAAAGACTTCATCCTGCAATCACTGAATTGCTATTTCCAGATATGAGAAATAGACCAGAAGAAACAACTCATTTTATCAGGAGTTTTTGCCCATTTTGTTTGATCGGTTTAGTGCATTTCAGCAAATTACATCAACTCTCTTCCCTCCTACTTATTTTAACCCTTCTGTCGGCACAAAGGTCTGGCCAGACCTATGGCACTATATTTTAGTCAGAAAAGTATATTAGATGAAATCGCAGCGACTTCATATTTCATGATATCCTAGAGTAATATGTTTAAGAGCATTTTACAAAAATTTGAAAAAATCGGTTGAAGTTTTGAGTATGTTTTTGATGATTTTCAATTTATATTGCTTTTTGATACCCCATAGGTCTGGCCAGACCTATAGTTTTTCCCCCATTCTTCTCTTGAGGTAAAAAGTGCAAATATGAAATTCTTTTAAAATTCTCCTATTTATGATGTAACAATGTCATTAAAATTCAATTTGTACTATAAACGATAAAAATTTCTCAGATTTTTCTTTGAAAAGTCGTGAAGTTCGGGAAATAAATATGCCTTATTTTATCACGTTTGATAACATCACCTAATCAACTGAGATTTGATTCAATGAAATTCAAACCAGTTTTATTTCCTTTGTAATAGTTAGGACTACTTATGAGAAACTTACGATCGATATTTCCAAATAGATTTGATCAAGAAATTTACGAAAAATTAGAATGGAAAGATTTTCGCGCTTGAAAATTCCCTATTCCTTTCCATGTGCTTCCCTAAATCTGCAGGCTAATATCGAGGTAAAATCTACTAACTAAGCGCCAAATTATTGCGCAAAGATATTGGTATTGAAAAATGCGAACAAACTTTCTACTAGATATTCGCCATGAAAATAGAGAAGCAAAAAGAGATAAAAATAAGGGAAAAACATGTTTACAATAATACCACCCCAAAATATGTCCCACTTAAAAAACGTTACTAGTGTATCTACAAACATGATTTTAATACTTTAATTGTTTAAAAATAGCAGTAAAGAATCGATAGGATGATTCTACCGATAAAAATTTCACCTTTTCTAAAAAATAAATTTTTTCTCAGTAGGTCCAACCAGACCTATTGGGTATTGAATATGCATATTGTAATAGGTGCCGACAGAAGGGTTAATCGAATTTAGTATTCAATTTTATTCGTTTTGAAAGAGAATGTTAGTGCCAGCGCAGCGAGCGAAGCGAGCTCTCACAGCTTGTTTCTTATAAATCATCTCCCGTAAGCGGACAGAAATTTAATTTTCAGTAGACTTTCTAAAAATTATTAAAACCGAATATGCTCAGAATAATACATTTGTCCGCAATATGGTTTGCTCTTGTGGATTTTTTGTTGGTAGTTCGACAATCGATACCACGAATGAATTTGTGTTTTGAATAAGGGATGTCAAAAACGATTGGACCACAAACTGTACTTTCGCATCGGACTCTCTCTCTTGATTACCGTAACTCCTAGTGGAGCATGGTGCGTTGATGACTACCGTGTGTAGTCATCAACGTTTATTATTCTACGATAAGAATATTTCTTATCATCTTCTTCTGAATAATAAACTTGCGACGAGTCGTGCCGAGTTTGGAAACTCGTTTCTCTATGAGTGTCTATTTCACAGAGTGGCGACCGAACGATCGGACTACGGGTTACTTTTAGTTTTTTTTTTTCTTCCGATTTTCAACCGGCTGTCGGTAGTCTAACTTTTTGGTTTTAACCGGACTTTGCAATTCCGTCCATATTTGTGGATAAATTCTCAACTTCACTAGGAAAAATTCATGTGTGTGTGAAACAGGGAAATGGGAATCGGCCAATCATTATTGCACCGTCTGGAGATTACGCAAATATCATTAGACTCGCTTCAGGTCGTTCCTCGTTGATATTGCAGTCCTATCAAATATTACATACTAATTTCCATGGTGAGATTGATGGTCATCTAGGAGGGTAGTTTTGCATAAACCGAAAAAATATCTCCATCAACAGATCACGGGAGCCTTCATAGATCACATTCGCCCGAACATAAAAATTTCAGAGTCAACCGGTCAAAGATGAAACCCAAGACAACAAAAATACATGGGGTCCCCCAAGGTGAATGGGGGTCTATTTTTCGAAATACTTTTATTGAGTGGGACCCTCATAGAGCATATTTGGGCGAACATTTTGCTGAAAATTTCAGAGTCCTAGCTGTGTTCGTTCGGAAGATACAGCCGTGCGAGTCGATTGAAAAGCATTAAAAACCAAGGGGTGCAACTCACGCACGGTTCCAAATAATTTTTGTTCTGGCTAGAAGAAAAAACTGAAAACAAGATGATTGACCGGTTTTTGACGTCCCTAAATTGAAGGTAATGTCTTTCTACCAGTTTTTTCCTATGAAAACTTGAACAGTTTATCATTACACGAACCTTTGCGCATTGTTCATTGTGAAGGTTCGAAAAAAATGAATTAAATCCATAACTACACGTTTATTGTTTTAATGTTCCTTAAGTTATTGTGTGTTATTCATTCACACAGAGAAGCAGCATTTTTGACCCTCTCCCGCAAGCGGACATCTCCCGTGGCCGGACAAGAAAGCTGGAACCGTCAGTGTCCGTCCACGAGAGCTTTTACTGTATTAAGTTTGTCATGAAGTTTGTAACGCATTGAAGGAAACATCTCCGACCATATAAAAAGTATACATATATAATCCGCATGACTTGGGGAGTCGATTGGAGAATGTCCGTCTGTCTGTCTGTTGCGACGCGTTTTACTCGGCGTATTGAAGCTAGCAAGCTGAAATTTTGCACACGTGCTTCTTATTGTTGCAGGCTGTTTGTATGTTCGATTCACCCAAATTGGATCACTGGGGCTGCCATACAAACCTAGCCCCCCAATTTGAGTTCTTCAAAGAAAATTTTTTTTATTTGTGTACCAATTTCAACCAAATTTCACACAAATGTGTTTCTATTGATAACACAAAACATATGCAAGAATGGATCAAATCGAACCATGGGGTCATGGGGCTGCCATACAAACTTAACTCCCCAAATTAGGTTCATCTAGCAAAAACTTTTTTTTTGTACACCAATTTAAACCAAATTTCACACAAATGTGTTTCTCTTGAGGACACAAAACATATCTAAGAATGGATCAAATCGCATAATGGGGTCATGGGGCTGCCATACAAACCTAACCCCCCAAATTAGGTTCTTCTAAGAAAAACTTTTTTATTTGTGCACCAATTTCAACTAAATTTCGCACAAATGTATTTCTATTGATGACACAACACATATGTAAGAATGGATCAAATCTGACCATGGACTCATGGGGTGGCCATACAAACCCAACCCCCATTTTGGTTCTTCTAAGAAACATTGTTTGCACCAATTTCACAATACCTTGAATTAATGTGTCGTTACCAAAGCAACAAAAAAGTTCAAAATGAATGGAATCGTACTGTGGGGTCATGCTCCCGCAACCCCAATAAAATTTTCTGAGTAAGGGATCAAATACAAGTCATAGGTACGCCCGAAAAAAACTTTTAGCCCAACGAGAGCGAAGGGTATCCAAATTTCGGCCGCGCCCGAAATTAGCCTCGGCCCCCGGGGTTGGCGGTAGAAGCGAGCAGGGGGCGAAGCCCCCTAGTTTTTTTCTATTTTAATAGCTTCTGAAGAGAAGAAAAGAAAATGTGCAATTTGACAGATTTCACTTATTGTATGGGAGGTATCCTTGATTTTATCTCGTCGAAGTAATTTTTGGTCGAGAGTATAAGGGGGCTTGCCCTGGGCAGTCAACCAAATTTTATTAGCCTGGCGTAATTTAGAGAATAGTTACAGGCATGCCTTCATTATAAAAATGTTAACAGGAGCCTGCGAGAGGTTCTTGGCCGGAGCAAGCTCATTTTTTGTAAAGGCTGGTCCAACGTGAATGCACGAAGTTAATTGTTAATAAAACAAAAAGTTTTTAGATAATTATCTAAATTTTTTTTATTATGATAGAAGGATCTATGGCAACTATGTGTGAACCAAATATCGGCCAAATGCTCGCCCTGGCTACCGTGGCATACTTCTATCCGATTGTCCATATTTTCAATGACTCTGAGACATATGTAATTGAGGTTGAATATCGTTGATGTGCTGAATTATCTCCTCTTTTAACTCTTGAATTGTTTTTGGCTTTTTAGCGTAGACCTTTTCTTTTAAATATCCCCAGAGAAAGAAGTCAAACGGTGTCAAATAACATGATCGTGGCGGCCAATTAACATCGCCCAATGTTGCAATGTCCTAATATCGCAGTGCCCCAATGTCCAAATGACCCAATATCCCGATGTCCCAATATCCCGATATCTCAGTGGCCCAATGTCACTATATACCAGTGTCCCAATGTCCGATTGTCCTATTTTTCCAATGTCCTAGTATCCCAATGCCCAACGTCCCAGTCTCCCAGTGTCCTACTGTACTAATATCCAAATGTTCCCATGTCCCAATATCCTAATCTTCCATTGTCCCAATGTCCCAATATCCCGATGTCCCAGTGGCCCAATGTCCCCACGTCCCAGTTTCCTCAGTGTGCCTAATATGCTAATGTCCAAATGTAAAAATGTCTCATTGTTCCAATTTCTCAATGTTCCTTTGTCTTAATGTCCCAATGTTCCAATGTCCTAATATCGCAGCGCGCCAATGTTTCAATATCCCGGTGTCCCAATGACCCAATATCCCGATGTCTCAGTAGCCCAATGTCCCTATGTGCCAGTGTCCCAATATCCGATTGTCCTATTATCCCAAGGTCATAATGTCCCAATGTCCTAATATCCCAGTGCCCCCATGTCCCTGTATCTCAGTGCCCTAATGTCCCAGTATCCCAATGTTCCAATATCCCAATGTGCCAACATCCCAATGTTCTAATATCCCGATGCCCCAATATCCCGATGTCCCAGTTTCCCCAGTGTACCTAATGTCCCAATGTGTTAATGTCCTAATATCCCAATGTCCTAATGACCCAAGACCCTAATATCCACATGTCCTTATATCCCAGTGCCCCAATGTCATAACATCCCGATGTCTCAGTGGCCCAATGCCTCTCTGTACTAGTGTCCCAATGTCCTATTGTCTCAAAGTCATAATGTCCCAATGTCCTAATATCCCCCATGTCCCAGTATCCCAGTGTACTAATGTCCCAATATCCCAATATGAGCGGCGGATTGGAGTGATATTTATTCTTTTTGCGGCAGATGAATTTTTCTTTGGCGGGGTAACTTTTACAACTTTGATGTTTTTGGTCAGATATAATAGTCTAAATCTAGATTTAAGAAATGAAGAATCCATAATTAAGTTTAAAAATAAGCTAAGCTAGCTAATATTGGCTTCTATGGTATGCTGTTGAAATGGTTAAATATTTATATTAGAAATAGAAATTTAGTTGTTAATATCAACGGTGTGTATTCTCAACCTTTAAGTCCTACTTCAGGAGTTCCACAAGGTTCTCACTTAGGACCGTTATTGTTTTTGATATATTTATTTTGTTTTTGATATTAATCTCGTTTTTCAATATGCTTCTTTTTGCCGATGATTTCAAAATATTCAAAGCAATCTCCACCTCGGCGGACTTAAGAATTTTGCAATCTAATCTACACTCGGCCGCAAAACTATCGACTCAACATGAAAGCGCGTGTATTTGTACGTGTTTTTAGGAAAGTATGGTAGTTATCCATAAAAGTCGTATGTCGATTAAAAGTTTGAAACTTTAGCTACCTGTTAGTACCCTTTTTATCAATATTTGCTTCGCACTTTTTAAATTATTGCCACTTGTAACAAAAAACCCAGAAAAATTGAAATTTCAGGTAAAGGTCAGGTTAGGTAAACTACCCCTATAAAAGCGCCCGTAAGCGGTTTCTCATTATCAGTTGCATCAGGAAAGTTAGGTAACTTAGATCTGAAGTAATTTCAATCACAGTTTTGTCATCAATGGATACGACGCCAGATCAGGCGGCACAAGTTGAAGCCCTATTGTCGGAAAATCATAGTCAGCGAACCGTCGCTCGCCGTCTTGGAATGAGTCAGTCTGCTGTCTCGAGAGTTAGCAGGAAGAGAGAGAGACTGGTAGCTTTAATTCGAAACCAAAAACGGGCCGCCCTCGATCCACTTCAGAGAGAGACGACCGTTTCATTGTTACAAGTACGTTACGAAATCGGTTTCTCACGGGTGTTGCTGCGCAGCGGAACCTGAGGTGTGTTCGGGGAGTAGCTGGTAGTATCAGCACAGTAAGGAGACGATTAAGGGAAGCGAATATCAATCCAAGACGGCCTGCCGCCCCAAATTGACTGCACGACACCGACAAGCGCGCCTCTTATTTGCTCGAGATCATCTTACTTGGAGCGATACGGAATGGAGTTCAGTATTGTTCACTGACGAGTCGAGAATGTGTCTACATGGCAGTGACAGAAGAGTCTACAGGCGTCCAACTGAGCGATTTGCGCATTGCTGTTTAAATGAAACGGTTGCATACGGCGGCGGTTCCTGTATGATGTGGGCTGGCATTTCCTTGGAGGCAAAACGGATCTCGTATTCGTGCCCACAGGAGGCCGAGGAGGAGGGCTGACAGCTGAGCGATACGTTACCGATATTCTCCGTGTCCACGTTGTCCCCTATGCAACATTTATTGGCGAGAACTTCACTTTCATGCACGACAATGCCCGGTGTCATGCATCGCGCCCCACTCGGCAGTTCTAGAATGAAGCCAATATGTCGTCACCTAACTTGCCTGCACGCAGTCCCGACATCAATCCCATTGAACACTTATGGGACGAACTCAAGAGAAGAGTCCGAGCCAGAAATCCAGTCCCTTCGAAGAATTGAAGAATTGAAGGCAGCCCAATTAGAGGAGTGGAACGGTATTCCTCAAGATACCATCAGCAACTTGATCAGATCAATGCAGAATCGACTGGAAGCTGTCATTAGAGCAAGAGGAGGCAATGCCAAATACTAAAATAATAAATACTTAACTTATTTTCCAACAGTTTTTGTCTTATTTGCAAAAAACCTTACCAAAAACCATTTTCATATTTGCTCATTTTCGCTACAATTTCGCTCAAAGAGCATGAATTTTAAAAGTGCTCACCAAATATTGGTTAAAATGGTAACAACGTAAGGCTGAGGCCTTAAGCTTTTCAATGACATACGATTTTTATAGATAACTGCTATACTTTTCGAAAAACACGTACAAATACACGCGCTTTTAGGTCGAGTCGATAGTTTTGCGGCCGAGTGTAAACAGTTTACACTCATATTGTGTTAACAATAGCTTAAAATTTAATGTTGATAAATGCCAATACATTATTTTCAATAAAGCAAATTTACGATATTAACATACGTATAACATAAACAACCAACTACTTCGGCAGGTTGATTTTATTGATGATCTAGGTATTACTTTTGACACAAGTCATAATTTCTTAACCCATATCTGTGATATTTGTGATAAAGCGCGTCGATGTTTAGGTTTTATAATGGGGATTACAACTCACTTTAACAACATGCAAGCATTAAAGTCTTATATTTCTCTTGAATTAATGTGTCCTTACCAAAACAACAAAAAAGTTCAAAACGAATGGAATCGTACTGTGGGGTCATGCTCCCGCAACCCCAATAAAATTTTCTGAATAAATATTTTTATTTGCCCACTTATTTCAACCAAGCCCAAAACTTTTGTCGAGACGGAAGAAAAAGAATGAGCAGGGGGATCAAATACAAGTCATAGGTACGCCCGAAAAAACTTTTAGCCCAACGAGAGCGAAGGGTATCCAAACTTCGGCCGCGCCCGAAATTAGCCTCGGCCCCCGGGGTTGGCGATAGAAGCGAGCAGGAGGCGAAGCACGACAATGCCCGGTGTCATGCATCGCGCCCCACTCTGCAGTTCTAGAATGAAGCCAATATGTCGTCACCTAACTTGCCTGCACGCAGTCCCGACATCAATCCCATTGAACACTTATAGGACGAACTCAAGAGAAGAGTCCGAGCCAGAAATCCAGTCCCTTCGACCACTGAAGAATTGAAGGCAGCCCAATTAGAGGAGTGGAACGGTATTCCTCAAGATACCATCAGCAACTTAATCAGATCATCGACTGGAAGCTGTCATTAGAGCAAGAGGAGGCAATGGGTGAGGTTATAAAACACAACGTTTCGCGCAACGTTTCAAATCAACCGGCCGTTACGGATCAGAAACTTCTCCCTACAAACAGATCCCCTAAGCGCCCCTTTGCGAGGCATAGCTTGATTGATTGACAGAAATTTACAATCTGCCGTCGAACCGTGCATTTCCGCCCTCATTTATTTATTAAACTATTTATAATCAATGTAAAATGTATCTGCATCTCGTTTAAAACTGGAAATTTTAATTTTCGAGCAAAACGTATCAGCTGTGATGTGTCAATTGTCACATTTGTCACTTTCCGAGAGATTTATTTATTTATTTATTATTTATTTATTATTTGATAATTACAAACAGGAGACACGTTCCCTTAATAGTAATCTTAAGATTTAATCAAATTCAAGCATAGAATTTTTAGTACATAAATTCAGAAATAGTTATAACTATGTAATAGAAAAAAGAAAAAAAAAAGAAAAAAAGGTAAAGAGTGTACGAAATCAATGTAAGCTATTAGATCTGATTTTACTTAAGACTAGTCGCTTAAAAGAATTCAAGGAGTTAGGTAAAGGACCAAGCTCAAGTCTGTCATAATAACGCATGGATCTTATAAGTGGTGAGTTCAGAAAGATGGCTGAATGGATGCTCGAAGATGGCAGACGATCGTGTGTTATAGGTAGCAACTCGGAAATTGATGTCGTTGGAGACAGATGAAGAAAGATGACCTTTACAAACTTTATACAGAAAGCACATGTCTAAGTATTTTCTTCTTTCGCTCAATGACAGCATTTGAAGGAATTTCAAGCGGTCGGGGTATGAACGGTAGGGGATTTTAAATTTAAAAAACAGCGATTTGGTAAACCTTCGTTGTACGGACTCTAGATCATCAGATGCCCCTGATGAATTAGCACCTATCATTGGAGTAGGAGACCATACGACTGAAGCGTATTCTAAAGTGCTTCTTACCAGAGATGCAAAGAGCTTTAAGGCAGTGTGCTCCGATCTAAAATTAGCTGAGCTTCGTAAAACGAAGCCAGAAAGCTGAAAAGCCTTTTTGACTAGGTTCGAGTAATGTTCCGTGAACTTTAATTTAGAATCGAAAGTCACACCTAAGTCTTTTATAGTATCAGCTGAACTCAGAACGATGGAGTTGATTTCATATGGGAATGAGAGCGGAGACGGCTTTAATGAATATATCACTACGTTACATTTTGATATATTGAGATGCAGATCGTTGGAATCGCACCAAGAATGTAGGATGTCCAAGTCGTTTTGTAGCATCCGACAATCAGCAATATCACTAACTTTAGAGAAGAGCTTACAATCGTCGGCGTATAGCAAGCATTTGCAATTTAACAGAGGTGGAAGATCATTGACGAAAAACAGAAATAGGAGAGGGCCTAGGATTGAACCCTGAGGAACACCAGAAACTGGACAGAAGGGAGATGAAGATAAATTCTCGAATACGACACAAGAAGACCGGTCGACAAGGTACGAAGAAAGCCACGACACTAAGTGGAAAGGGAAGCCGGACAGTAGTAATTTGTTAAGTAAGATGGAATGGTTTACGGAATCAAAGGCTTTCGAAAAGTCCGTGTATATAACATGAGATGCCGATTAACTGCTCAACCGATCGACACGAAATTCAGTGTGAATGTGTAAAATGGTAGAGATTACGAAATGGTAACAGGGTGTCCGAGAAGAGGTGCGAAAGTCGATTATTTTATTTGTTTTCGGAAAAGGGTGTATATCGATATGAAATTCTGTGTAAATCTGTAGAATGGTAGGGTATTTGCTACAAATACCTTTGAGATTACGAAATATGAAGAGGGTGTCCAGGACGAGGTGCAAAATTATGTTATAATCGACAATAAATTTAGTATGAATGTGTTGAATGGTAGGGTATTTAGTACGAATACCTTTGAGATTGGGAAATGTTAACAGGGTGTCCCAAACGAGGTCCAAAAGTGGTTGTCATAATCGGCCTATTGTTTGCTGGCCAACCCAGAAAACATTAGCTAACACAACATAAAAATTCAAAAAAACTTCGGTTACAGACGTCGTAAGATATAGTTTTGCACTTTTTGTGAACGCTTTCGGACGAACAGGCAAAACTATATGCACAGGTCTTACGACGTCTGTAACTACAGTTTTTTTAATGTTTGTATTGTTAGTGGGCATTGTAGCCGACATATTTTAGATATTCTGCCATTGCAGTAGATAAAAAAAGAGAAGATTGAAAAAAAGAAAACTAATGGTCAGTACGACTCCTAGGTGACTTTTTGACCGGGGATTAAAGCCCTTTGTATAGGTTCTTAATCCAAGTCCGTTGCCGTGGTGGATGAGAAATCGAAAGCAACACGAAGTCTAAATCGAATCTGTTTCTTCATTATTTTCTTTCGATATGTTCTTTTATACTAAATCTATGTAATTCTATTGTACATTGCTATGAAAATACATCTATGTATTTCTCTAATTCCATCCTTTGACCCATTTCTTCTCACGCGCTAATAAAATGTAAAATTTATTACAGTGGGTCAAGTGCAGTTATATTGAGAAAAATATACAATACAAATTTCGGTCCTAAAACCACTTATGATATGTGACATATACTCGCGACTGTGCACACTAAAGGTACGTTGTGCTAGACGCGGCCGCACGACTGCGACTCGCTCATTCCATATAAAAACTCGTTTTTAAAATGAGAGAGAAACGAGTTTTTATATGGAATGAGCGAGTCGCAGTCGTGCGGCCGCGTCTAGCACAACGTACCTTTAGGGTGTACGAGCATATTGCCTTATCATTTATTAATAGCGTACACGCACATGTAGAGTTATTTATTTTTTATTATCTTCTCTAAATTATTATCTTCTCTAAAGTTAGTGATATTGCTGATTGTCGGATGCTACAAAACGACTTGGACATCCTACATTCTTGGTGCGATTCCAACGATCTGCATCTCAATATATCAAAATGTAACGTAGTGATATATTCATTAAAGCCGTCTCCGCTCTCATTCCCATATGAAATCAACTCCATCGTTCTGAGTTCAGCTGATACTATAAAAGACTTAGGTGTGACTTTCGATTCTAAATTAAAGTTCACGGAACATTACTCGAACCTAGTCAAAAAGGCTTTTCAGCTTTCTGGCTTCGTTTTACGAAGCTCAGCTAATTTTAGATCGGAGCACACTGCCTTAAAGCTCTTTGCATCTCTGGTAAGAAGCACTTTAGAATACGCTTCAGTCGTATGGTCTCCTACTCCAATGATAGGTGCTAATTCATCAGGGGCATCTGATGATCTAGAGTCCGTACAACGAAGGTTTACCAAATCGCTGTTTTTTAAATTTAAAATCCCCTACCGTTCATACCCCGACCGCTTGAAATTCCTTCAAATGCTGTCATTGAGCGAAAGAAGAAAATACTTAGACATGTGCTTTCTGTATAAAGTTTGTAAAGGTCATCTTTCTTCATCTGTCTCCAACGACATCAATTTCCGAGTTGCTACCTATAACACACGATCGTCTGCCATCTTCGAGCATCCATTCAGCCATCTTTCTGAACTCACCACTTATAAGATCCATGCGTTATTATGACAGACTTGAGCTTGGTCCTTTACCTAACTCCTTGAATTCTTTTAAGCGACTAGTCTTAAGTAAAATCAGATCTAATAGCTTACATTGATTTCGTACACTCTTTACCTTTTTTTATTTTTTTTTATTTTTTCTATTACATAGTTATAACTATTTCTGAATTTATGTACTAAAAATTCTATGCTTGAATTTGATTAAATCTTAAGATTACTATTAAGGGAACGTGTCTCCTGTTTGTAATTATCAAATAATAAATAAATAATAAATAAATAAATAAATCTCTCGGAAAGTGACAAATGTGACAATTGACACATCACAGCTGATACGTTTTGCTCGAAAATTAAAATTTCCAGTTTTAAACGAGATGCAGATACATTTTACATTGATTATAAATAGTTTAATAAATAAATGAGGGCGGAAATGCACGGTTCGACGGCAGATTGTAAATTTCTGTCAATCAATCAAGCTATGCCTCGCAAAGGGGCGCTTAGGGGATCTGTTTGTAGGGAGAAGTTTCTGATCCGTAACGGCCGGTTGATTTGAAACGTTGCGCGAAACGTTGTGTTTTATAACCTCACCCATTGCCTCCTCTTGCTCTAATGACAGCTTCCAGTCGATGATCAAGTTGCTTATGGTATCTTGAGGAATACCGTTCCACTCCTCTAATTGGGCTGCCTTCAATTCTTCAGTGGTCGAAGGGACTGGATTTCTGGCTCGGACTCTTCTCTTGAGTTCGTCCTATAAGTGTTCAATGGGATTGATGTCGGGACTGCGTGCAGGCAAGTTAGGTGACGACATATTGGCTTCATTCTAGAACTGCAGAGTGGGGCGCGATGCATGACACCGGGCATTGTCGTGCTTCGCCCCCTGCTCGCTTCTATCGCCAACCCCGGGGGCCGAGGCTAATTTCGGGCGCGGCCGAAGTTTGGATACCCTTCGCTCTCGTTGGGCTAAAAGTTTTTTCGGGCGTACCTATGACTTGTATTTGATCCCCCTGCTCATTCTTTTTCTTCCGTCTCGACAAAAGTTTTGGGCTTGGTTGAAATAAGTGGGCAAATAAAAATATTTATTCAGAAAATTTTATTGGGGTTGCGGGAGCATGACCCCACAGTACGATTCCATTCGTTTTGAACTTTTTTGTTGTTTTGGTAAGGACACATTAATTCAAGAGAAATATAAGACTTTAATGCTTGCATGTTGTTAAAGTGAGTTGTAATCCCCATTATAAAACCTAAACATCGACGCGCTTTATCACAAATATCACAGATATGGGTTAAGAAATTATGACTTGTGTCAAAAGTAATACCTAGATCATCAATAAAATCAACCTGTTATACGTATGTTAATATCGTAAATTTGCTTTGTTACCATTTTAACCAATATTTGGTGAGCACTTTTAAAATTCATGCTCTTTGAGCGAAATTGTAGCGAAAATGAGCAAATATGAAAATGGTTTTTGGTAAGGTTTTTTGCAAATAAGACAAAAACTGTTGGAAAATAAGTTAAGTATTTATTATTTTAGTATTTGGCATTGCCTCCTCTTGCTCTAATGACAGCTTCCAGTCGATTCTGCATTGATCTGATCAAGTTGCTGATGGTATCTTGCGGAATACCGTTCCACTCCTCTAATTGGGCTGCCTTCAATTCTTCGAAGGGACTGGATTTCTGGCTCGGACTCTTCTCTTGAGTTCGTCCCATAAGTGTTCAATGGGATTGATGTCGGGACTGCGTGCAGGCAAGTTAGGTGACGACATATTGGCTTCATTCTAGAACTGCCGAGTGGGGCGCGATGCATGACACCGGGCATTGTCGTGCATGAAAGTGAAGTTCTCGCCAATAAATGTTGCATAGGGGACAACGTGGACACGGAGAATATCGGTAACGTATCGCTCAGCTGTCAGCCCTCCTCCTCGGCCTCCTGTGGGCACGAATACGAGATCCGTTTTGCCTCCAAGGAAATGCCAGCCCACATCATACAGGAACCGCCGCCGTATGCAACCGTTTCATTTAAACAGCAATGCGCAAATCGCTCAGTTGGACGCCTGTAGACTCTTCTGTCACTGCCATGTAGACACATTCTCGACTCGTCAGTGAACAATACTGAACTCCATTCCGTATCGCTCCAAGTAAGATGATCTCGAGCAAATAAGAGGCGCGCTTGTCGGTGTCGTGCAGTCAATTTGGGGCGGCAGGCCGTCTTGGATTGATATTCGCTTCCCTTAATCGTCTCCTTACTGTGCTGATACTACCAGCTACTCCCCGAACACACCTCAGGTTCCGCTGCGCAGCAACACCCGTGAGAAACCGATTTCGTAACGTACTTGTAACAATGAAACGGTCGTCTCTCTCTGAAGTGGATCGAGGGCGGCCCGTTTTTGGTTTCGAATTAAAGCTACCAGTCTCTCTCTCTTCCTGCTAACTCTCGAGACAGCAGACTGACTCATTCCAAGACGGCGAGCGACGGTTCGCTGACTATGATTTTCCGACAATAGGGCTTCAACTTGTGCCGCCTGATCTGGCGTCGTATCCATTGATGACAAAACTGTGATTGAAATTACTTCAGATGTAAGTTACCTAACTTTCCTGATGCAACTGATAATGAGAAACCGATTACGGGCGCTTTTATAGGGGTAGTTTACCTAACCTGACCTTTACCTGAAATTTCAATTTTTCTGGGTTTTTTGTTACAAGTGGCAATAATTTAAAAAGTGCGAAGCAAATATTGATAAAAAGGGTACTAACAGGTAGCTAAAGTTTCAAACTTTTAATCGACATACGACTTTTATGGATAACTACCATACTTTCCTAAAAACACGTACAAATACACGCGCTTTCATGTTGAGTCGATAGTTTTGCGGCCGAGTGTAGATTAGATTGCAAAATTCTTAAGTCCGCCGGGGTGGAGATTGCTTTGAATATTTTGAAATCATCGGCAAAAAGAAGCATATTGAAAAACGAGATTAATATCAAAAACAAAATAAATATATCAAAAACAATAACGGTCCTAAGTGAGAACCTTGTGGAACTCCTGAAGTAGGACTTAAAGGTTGAGAATACACACCATTGATATTAACAACTAAATTTCTATTTCTAATATAAATATTTAACCATTTCAACAGCATACCATAGAAGCCAATATTAGCTAGCTTAGCTTATTTTTAAACTTAATTATGGATTCTTCATTTCTTAAATCTAGATTTAGACTATTATATCTGACCAAAAACAACAAAGTTGTAAAAGTTACCCCGCCAAAGAAAAATTCATCTGCCGCAAAAAGAATAAATATCACTCCAATCCGCCGCTCATATTGGGACATTAGTACACTGGGATACTGGGACATGGGGGATATTAGGACATTGGGACATTATGACTTTGAGACAATAGGACATTGGGACACTAGTACAGAGAGGCATTGGGCCACTGAGACATCGGGATGTTATGACATTGGGGCACTGGGATATAAGGACATGTGGATATTAGGGTCTTGGGTCATTAGGACATTGGGATATTAGGACATTAACACATTGGGACATTAGGTACACTGGGGAAACTGGGACATCGGGATATTGGGGCATCGGGATATTAGAACATTGGGATGTTGGCACATTGGGATATTGGAACATTGGGATACTGGGACATTAGGGCACTGAGATACAGGGACATGGGGGCACTGGGATATTAGGACATTGGGACATTATGACCTTGGGATAATAGGACAATCGGATATTGGGACACTGGCACATAGGGACATTGGGCTACTGAGACATCGGGATATTGGGTCATTGGGACACCGGGATATTGAAACATTAGCGCGCTGCGATATTAGGACATTGGAACATTGGGACATTAAGACAAAGGAACATTGAGAAATTGGAACAATGAGACATTTTTACATTTGGACATTAGCATATTAGGCACACTGAGGAAACTGGGACGTGGGGACATTGGGCCACTGGGACATTCTCAATGAAAATGCATGCTTACTGTCGTGGAACATGTCGGATATGATGGGGAATTCCATAAGCTACAATCCGAATATGGTTCCAAAATTTTTCTCGGCCATTTTATGTATTATTTTTCGATTCCCCCGTCATTAGATATTTTCCACGGTGAAATGACCGGGGAATCGAAAAATAATACATAAAATGGCCGAGAAAAATTTTGGAACTATATTCGGATTGTAGCTTATGGAATTCCCCATCATATCCGACATGTTCCACGACAGTTAGGCTTCATGCACACGGCGCGAAAACGGCTCGCAAGCTCGACACATCGAAATGCATTGGCTCTTATGGGAAGCTCACGACAGCGAGAGCCGTGCCGCTGTCAAATCACAACTAGCGAGACGTGTTTTCACATATCGTGCACCACAATCCGCAAATTCACGGCTCGCGAGCCGTGTTTTAACTGTGCATGGCTCTCGCTTGCTGTCGCTCGTCATGAGCTTCCCATCAGAGCCAATGCATTTCGATGTGTCGAGCTTGCGAGCCGTTTTCGCGTCGTGTGCATGAAGCCTAAAGGTTTGTGTTCGTAGAGACGACTCACAAGATGATCACTGAGCTGTCGTAGCTAGGCGATGCTTGCTATGTGACTATCGACTACGGGTGTTTTCCTACAAGCGACTACAGCGACCACGACCATGACTTATGTATTCCATCGTTATCTTACTCCCGCTCCCTGAAAACCATTCCAAACAACGCATCGGCCGGCCATCACTCAGCCAATCAGCATGTGCACGGATGATTTCTATATACAGATACGCTCGCCACTCAACCGAATGTCTACGAAACGAATACGACCATTGCACGATTTTTATATACATACACCGTGTGTAGCACCCCAAGCAGCTGCTCCCCGAAGCCCACAAACAAGTGGCTTGCACCACGGTCACCACACAGAGAAGCTGCATGCACGACAATAATCGCGCGACTCTTTTCTATATACATCCACAAGAGCCACAGTCGTCACTCATCCGGATATGTACGAGCATTGCACGAAATTTTATGTGCAACGCGCGTAGCACCCCAAGCAGCCGCTCCCCGAAAGCCTACAAACAAGTGGCTTGCACCACGGTCACCACTCATCGAGGCAGCATGTACAACAATGAGCGCGATCGTCGCGACGATAATTTCATTCTACACATGCCACACGACCGTCGCCTGACAAGCTCAACGACTATCGTTTGGAGGAACACAGCTCCATATAAAATATATGCAAGCAGTACTCAATTCCAGTCGTCAGGCGACAATCACTCAGTGATCGTCGTATGAGTCGTGTCTACGAACACAAACCTTAAGGATGCATTTTCATTGAAAAAATCGCAGCGGACAAAAATTTCATTTTCATTCCGCCCGAGGTCTATACTGCGCTTTACTAGTTTTTTTTTTTTTTTTTTTTTGCCTCATAGAAACTTTTGTCCCGGGACTAGGCTTCTCGGCATCACTTTACTTACTATCCGTACGTAAGTGACTAATCAATCAATCGAGTGTAAACTCTAGCAGATCGTAAAAAAAAACTGAAAACAAAATATATTAATAAGGAAATTTATCACAATAACTTCTTTTAAAAATTAGTTTATTAGTACAATTAAAATTAACTAAGTCCTTCAAACTATTATAAAGAATAATTGACCTTGTAATTGGTTCATTAAGCCCATAGTTTACTCTATGATAAGGCTGAACAAGAAGGTTGTTCCGCCGTAAATTGTGAGGAATATTTCTGACTTGAAAGTTATTTAATATATCTTCACAAACAATATGAGAGCAAAACAGGTCTCTTATAAACATAGCGTTTAAAAATGTTCTTCTATAATCTAAGGCTTGTAAACCCAATAAGGAACATCAATGTGGCACGATAGCCCGACGTCGGGCCTTGGCCGCCTGAATCGTTGACCTCCAATTGTCGCGGTTACGTGACCTCGTCCTCCAGTTTCGGAAGCCCAGCAGCTGTTGGGCGTCTTCACCTACGGAGTTCTCCCAGCGAGCTCTCGGTCGTCCACGCAACCTCGCTCCGTCAATTCGTTGTGCGTTCATCACTTTCTTTGGCATGCGATTATCGTCCATCCGTTGTACATGCCCCGCCCATTGCAAACGTTGAAGCTTCACGATTTTCGATACTTCCAGCTCATCGTACAATTGATACAACTCATGGTTGTACCGGTTACGCCATTGGTCTCGCTCGCGAACGGCCCCGAAAATTCGCCGAAGGACCTTTCGTTCGAATCGGTCTAGCAAAATTTCGGAGGCTTGGGTGAGGGTCCATGTTTCGCAGCCATAACATAGCACGGGTCGGATGATCGTTTTGTACACGCGGAGCTTCGTGTTCCTGTGCGCAAGTTTCGAATTAATTATAGGGAGGACCGAGAAATATGTCTTATTGGCTAGTTGTATCCGTCGCTTAATTTCGTCGGTTTCGTTGGCGTCCTTTGATAAGTTACAACCCAGATAGTTGAAGTTGTCTACATATTCGATATTAAGGTCCCCCACTGTGATGCTTGAATTTGCTGGCGTCCTCGTTTTCGATTGCATCATGGCCTTTGTTTTGCTTTCGTTGATATGTAGTCCAACTTCCTTTGCGGCGTTATTGAGGTTATGCAGAAGGCTTTCTGCATCACCCAACCTTCGAGACATGATGTTGATATCGTCGGCGTACGCTACTAATTGAGTCGACTTGATGAGTAGCGTTCCGCTGCTGTCCATGTTCATGGCTCGAATTACATACTCCAAAGCAAGGTTAAAGAGCGTCGGCGCCAGCCCGTCGCCCTGCTTGAGTCCAGTACGAGTTTCAAATAGGTCAGTGAGTCGATTCTGCACTCTGACCTGCGAGACGGTATTAGTCATCGTCATCCTTGTGAGTCGCACTAACTTTGCCGGTATACCAAAATTCAGCATAATGTTGTACAGTACACTTCGATCGATACTGTCGTATGCCTGCTTGAAGTCGACAAAGATTTGGTATACGTCGATGTTATATTCCCAGCACTTTTGGAGTAGTAGCTTCACTGTGAAAAGCTGATCGGTCGTTGATCGACCAGGTCTGAAGCCGCCTTGATACTCGCCAATGATTCGTTCTGCGTACGGATTAATTCTCTTTTCAAGAATTTTAGATAATATCTTATAGGCCGTACAAACTAATGATATGCCCCTGTAATTCTCACACTTCAGCTTGTCACCCTTTTTGTGGATTGGGCAGATTATGCTTTTGCGCCAATCTTCGGGGATTTCCTCGTCGTTCCATATTTTCAGCAGTAGCACATGTATTGCGTTGGTCAGGCACGTTCCACCATGCTTCAGCAGTTCTGCTGGGATCTCGTCAGCGCCGGGCGCTTTATTATTTTGAATAAGGAACAGCGAGTTTTATAATCTGGCTTGAAACGCCAGCCAATTTGATAAATGGCAAACCGTGTAAAATTGTGTTGAATTCTTTCTATACGCTCGATATGCACCTTATAGAACGGATTCCACACAATAGAACAATACTCCAGGTGCGAACGAACGAAAGCTGCATACAATATTTTTAAAGTAAAAGCATCATTAAATTCGCGCGCATTACGTTTAACAAATCCTAACATACTATTCGCTTTTGAAATAATGTAATCAATGTGTTGTCGAAATGAAAGCTCATGGTCGAAAATTACACCAAGATCTGATATTTCGGCAACCCTTTGAAGAACACTACCTGTTAAGGAGTACTCAAAGAAGACCGGAGTTTTCAATTTATATATGCTAAGTACTTTACATTTACTAACATTTAAATTTAAATTATTATCGCGGCACCAAAATTGCAGCTTTTCTAAATCGGATTGCAACTTAAGGCAGTCATCAATGTTGCGTATTTTCATAGCGATTTTCATATCATCGGCATACTGCCATACACGCACGAATTTAAAATTTTCGATGATATCGTTTATGAAAACTAAAAAGAAAAGTGGTCCTAAATGGCTTCCTTGCGGAACCCCTGACGAGCACTTTATAACAGAGCGAGATATACAGCCATTTAACTTCACCAACTGAGTCCTATCCGTTAGATAGGATCTCACCCAGCTTAGAAAAATTGACTGTATTCCTAAATGTTCTAGTTTTGTAAGTAAAATATTATGATCTACTCTATCAAAAGCCTTCGAAAAATCGGTATATACCACATCAACCTGCATTCCCTGCTCGATACCATCAGCAACAAATTTAGTAAATGATACCAAATTTGTTGAAGTTGATTTTCCTTTCATGAATCCATGTTGACATGGCGATATCAAACGGCTAATTAAAACATCTATTTTATTTTTAATAAGCATTTCAAACAACTTCGGTATTGCAGATATTTTAGCTATGGGTCTACAGTTATCAATAAGATGCTTCGGACCCTTTTTGTGTACAGGCGTTATGTATGAAACTTTCCATTCATCAAGAAAAACACCTGAAGTCAAGGACAAATTAAAAATAAAGGCTAAAGGACGACATAACGATTGCATGCAATTCTTCAAAAATATATTAGGAATGCCATCAGGTCCGGCCTGAATACTAACATCAAGATCACGCATAGCATTCAATAGGTCATCCTCAGAAATCTCAAGAGCACTCGTAAGGTCCTCCTGAGCTATCCGAGGGACCAATGCACTCTGATTCCCATTGATGTTAGCATTCATTTCTGATGAAACGGAGTCTGGCACTTTGTAAACTGAACTGAAAAATCTAGCAAATCCGTCACAAACCGATTGA
Organism: Microchrysa polita; assembly: GCA_949715475.1. Taxonomy (NCBI): domain Eukaryota; kingdom Metazoa; phylum Arthropoda; class Insecta; order Diptera; family Stratiomyidae; genus Microchrysa; species Microchrysa polita. The sequence continues at coordinate 35,783,758 of OX454419.1, read as the reverse complement.
ACATCTTTGTAAAAATTGCCATTGAATTCTAAATTTTTTGGGATTCCCGTATTCTTACGCTTGCTGTTTATAAAATTCCAAAATGTCTTACTGTCATTCTTTATATTATTTTCAGCTCTCGCAATATACTGTTTGTAAAGATTTTTATTCATTAATTCATACTCTCTTCTCAATCTAAAGAAATTTTCTTTATTGGCAAGAGAGGATGACTTCTTGTATAATTTATGGGCCCTATTTTTTGCTCTCTTAAGTTTGAACAATTCTTTGGTAGCCCAAGGATTTTTTGCTTTTATTTTGTTCTTTTTTAAAGGAACGTACTTGCGAATAGATTTATTTAAAATTGAATTAAAAATTGTATAACTTTCAATAAGATTACTATTCGATATAACTGGAGCCCAATCCATATTAAAAAATGTTGAATTTAGTTTTCCAAATTGGGCTTTTTGAAAATTTCTAGTTAGAATAACTTCGGGCTCTTCTTCAATGTAATCATAAAAAACAAACTCAAGAAGAAGAGTACTGTGATGGATTGAATTGGGCAAAATTGGTTTATCTATTTTAATTACAGAAGCATTCAAGCAAGTACTAACAAAAATTAGATCTAAAATTCTACCAATCGAATTTTTAACAAGATTCATTTGCATCAAATCCATTGCAAACAAACAATCTGTTAGAACAGATTCACACTCAAGATGTAAATCACGCGGCAGAATTTTTTTCTCGTCGTCGTTCCAGTACCAACTTATATTACCAAGATTGAAATCCCCAACAACGATCAGTTTTTTTTTTTCCTCAAAAGATGCAAATAGCTTGGAAATATTATCTACATGTTTGTTATAAACATCAACTGAACTCAAAGGTGGTAAATAGCTATTAAAAATATATACTTTTTCGCTGCGAGAAACATTGATAGAAACACATATCTGTTCCACGTCCTTATGAAAAAGCTCAACTTCATGAGATGGGAATGTTGTTTTGATAGCTACCAAAACACCACCTCCTCTCTTAGTCGAAGCCTCATAACGGTCGCGACGATAGACATCATAGTCTCTTATGAAAAGTTCTTCATTTGAAATATCTGTGTGAAGCCAAGTCTCGGTTAAGCAAATGGCAGCATAATCTTCTTGTGAAGCTGCAAGGTAAAAGTCATTTGTTCTTGAACGAAGACCGCCAACATTTTGATAAATAGACGGAGAAAAATGAATTGGAAATTATGTGTTCTGCTGGACACTGTTTTGGCGTTTGTCGTTTTTTGAAAATTTGAAGGGTGATATGTTGACGCCTTTGGGCCAGAAGTTGGCACAAAACACTTGCTTCGAATATTCATGAGGAAGTTTCAAACCGAAACTGATAGAAACTAATTTGGATATATCACAATCTTTTTTTATCAGAGGATAAACCGAAAGAAAGCTGTCATCTGTTAAATTACATAACACTTTTATGATTGTTTACGACGTCGCTTCGTCACCATGGAAATTGCGCGCATACAACTAATTCCTAGGTAGATAGGGTGACTATTCACGCTTCTAGTTGCACACACTCTCGGTAACGAGCGTCGTAACAACGCGTAGTCACCCATTTATATGACACTGTTTCGTTGTTGACGACGTCGTCACCGTGGAGATTTCTTGCATGGATGCACTAGTAGCTAGTAACTAGCACGGTCTGACTGTAGCTTTATGAAGCTTCGACTAAGAGAGGTGTTGGTGTTTTGGTAGCTATCAAAACAACATTCCCATCTCATGAAATTGAACTTCTTTATAAGGACGTGGTACAGATATATGTTTCTATTAATGTTTCTCGTAGCGAAAAAGTATATATTGTGAATATCTGTTTACCACCTTTGAGTTCAGTTGTTGTTTATAAAAAACATGTAGATAATGGGTGAGGTTATAAAACACAACGTTCGCGTAACGTTTCGCGTTTTCCGAAACGTTTCCTATTGTGTTCTGTAAACGCATAGATCCGGATCAGACTTGGTGTTCCCATCGCCATCTCTCGGAAAGTGACAAATGTGACAATTGACACATCACAGCTGATACGTTTTGCTCGAAAATTAAAATTTCCAGTTTTAAACGAGATGCAGATACATTTTATTTTGATTATAAATAGTTTAATAAATAAATGAGGGCGGAAATGCACGGTTCGACGGCAGATTGTAAATTTCTGCCAATCAATCAAGCTATGCCTCGCAAGGGGGCGCTTAGAGAATCTGTTTGTAGGGAGAAGTTTCTGATCGGTAATGGCCGGTTGATTTGAAACGTTGCGCGAAACGTTGCGCAACGTTGTGTTTTATAACCTCACCCAATATCTCCAAATTATTTGCATCTTTTGAGGGAAAAGGCAAATAGATCGTTGTTGGAGATTTCAATCTTGGTAATATAAGTTGGTACTGGAACGATGACGAGAAAAAAATTCTGCCACGCGATTTACATCTCGAGTGTGAATCTGTTCTAACAGATTGTTTTTTTTATGAATGGAAAGTTTCATAGATAACGCCTGTTCACAAAAAGGGTCCGAAGCATCTCATTGGTAACCCCATAGCTAAATTATCTGCAACACCCAAGTTGTTTGAAATACTTATTAAAAATAAAATAGATGTTTAAATTAGCCGTTTGATATCGCCATGTCAGAATGGATTCCTGAAAGGAAAATCAACTACATCAAAATTTGTTGCAGATGGTATTCAGCAGGGAATGCAGGTTGATGTCGTATAGGTATATACCGACTTCTCCAAGGCTTTCGATAAAGTAGATCATAACATCTTACGTAAGAAATTAGAAAACTTAGGTATACAGTCCATTTTTCTAAGCTGGGTGAGATCACATCTAACGGATAGGACTCAGTTGATAAAGTTTATTGGCTGTGCATCCCACTCTGTTATAAAGTGTTCGTCAGGATTTCCTCAAGGAAGCCATTTAAGACAATTTTTCTTTTTCGTTTTCACAAACGATATCATACAAAATTTTAAATTCATGCAGTTTTAATCCGATCAAAGTAATATTTGGTGGAGGGTCTAATGGGACTTAGTCTTAACGTTTGCCAAATTTTTTCGAGCCTACTGTGATTTGGAGATAAGTTCCAGGTATGTCTTTTTGAAAAATGTAAATAGGGGAAATATGGGTATGCTTTGTCAGAGCAGCCTGAGTTTCCGTGTGGACCAGCTAAATATCGATAGGAATAGTTATCCCAATGGCCATGGCTCCAATTAAATTACTTCAGGAGCCAGAGAGACAAATGTAACTATCAAAAAATCGGAATTGCATCGGATGTTTTCAGGTCTAGTATATAATCTGTCAAGAGAAGGTATACGGTATTATATATTTATCATTAGAAAGGGAATTTTGTGTAGTTAAAATTGTTCTCAGAACATTTTTCTGTAAATATTACAGTTAACAAGATATTTGCGAAAAATCATATTTTCACCCCTATGCCACCCCTTCCCCGCCAAATGTGACGCGCAAAAAAGTGTAACTTTTTACTGCGTAATGTGGTCAGGCCATAGAACAATTAGGCATCAAAAGTCAGCTCTTTTTTTGAATGTTTGGGTCTAGAGCTAAAATCACTATACTATATGGAAAGAATTCAACACAACTTTCCACGGTTTGCTATTTTTCAGATTGGCTGGCGTTTCAAACGAGAATATAAAACTCGCTGTTCCTTATTGGGTTTACAAGCCTTAGATTATAGCAGAACATTTTTAAACGCCATGTTTATAAGAGATCTGCTTTGCTCTCATGTTGTTTGTGAAGATATTAGGTGTGTTTTTTTGGTTATCCCGTGCAGGTTTGGGTAACGAAACTTCATATAAAAAAAATGACAGGTGCGTCAGCTGTCATTTTTTTTATATGGAGTTTCGTTACCCAAACCTGCACGGGATAACCAAAAAAACACACCTATTATAAATAACTTTCAAGTCAGAAACATTCCTCAAAATTTACGGAGGAATAACCTTCTTGTTCATAGAGTAACCTATGGGCTTAACGAACCAGCAACACGGTTAATACTTTATAATAGTTTGAAGAATTTGATACATTTTCTTATTAATTTATTTTCTTGTTTTAGATTTTTTTAACGACCTGCTAGAGTTTACACTCGCACTCGATTGATTGATTAGTCACTTACATATAGTAAGTAAAGTGACGACGAGAAGCCATGTCCCAGGGCAAAAGCTTCTGTAAGGCACAAAAAAAAATAATAATAAATAGTTTTTTTTTGTGATAGGACCAAATTTGGTTTAACTATGCAAACTAAACAAAAATGCAATTCAATATAATGTGAAAGCTTTCTGAAAATTTTTTGCGTCTTCTCTATGATAAGACGATCCATTAGATAAGATGTAACTGGCACAGATTTCGGAGTATGTTCCGAACATTATTTCGAATTCATATCATAAATTTTATCGCAGTGCGGTTATGCGGAAGTTTCCGAATGCGATTATAAGATATTATAAAAAGGATACCATTGTAGCAGGAATGCTATTATTAGATATTATAAAAAGGATACCATACTAGCAGGAATCTTGAAGTAGTCCACTAAGCCATTATTTTCAGAATTTGGACAATTTCTTGATTTCTGAAATGAAATATACAAGTATTAATACACATTATTTAAAGCTTTCAATGATGTACAAGTACAAACCGGTAGCAAAACTGTTGATGCTATGTTTAAGTTAATAAAGGTCAGAATATTTATTGCAAACAAAAAAAAGAATATAATTTCATAGCTTATTGAAAGGTGGTAATAAGGTATTGCATAGCTAAAGAAAATAGTCGACATTCGATCATTTAAATGTTGACTCAATATAACTGGAAATACAAGACTTAGTCCTGAAAGTAAAAACACGTTTATCACTTGGAATTTATATGAAACTTAGTCTTAAAGAAAGCATTGCATGCTTTAGTCCAGAGTAGTCCAATAATATCGTATTTTCGTCAGGAAAAAAATACAGAAGTTTATTTCTCAATTTTGTTATATGTATTTTGGGGCGCTGATTCCGAATATCAACTTTGCACCCTAAAAAACGTGCCGCAACCTGTAAAAAAGGGGGAAAGGGGGGCATTTTTTCGTTTATTTGCGATTATTTCAAAAACGGTAAGAGATACAGAAAAATGGTCTGAGGACGAAAAAAACTACATAAAATTATCTGTGCAATGATATATAACACATTAGAGTTTAATTGCATATTTCGGCGTTAGAATAGAACATAAATTAAAATATTTTCATTTTAGACCTTTTTTAAAAGCTCCATAACTTTTCAAAGAATATTAGTTCAGCCGTAAAATTTTGTACAAGTATTAACAGCAAGTTTAAGATAATTTTAACGTAAACGCTGAGTCGCTCCGGTCAAAAACCCCCATTATCCCCCCATTTAAATTTGTCAAAACGGCATGTCCATAACTCCCCCCAAAATTGGAGCAGAGTGCTAAATTTTGGTTTGTTGCGATTGGAGGTCATAGTCACCCCACCCACCAAAAATCAGCTCATTTGGATAAAAACTAAGGGTACCTCCCATACAAAGTGACCCATGACAACTTTGTTCTACAGTAGTTTATAAAATGAGTAGTACGTTGTACGTAGAACAAACTCTAGATGGGTCACTTTGTATGGGAGATACCCTTAGTTTTTATCCGAATGAGCTGATTTTTTGTGGGTAGGGTGCCTATGACCTCCAATCGCAACAAACCAAAACTTAGCACTCTGCTCCAATTTTGGGGGGAGTTATGGACATGCCGTTTTGACAAATTTAAATGGGGGGATAATCGGGGTCCTTGACCGGAGTGACTCAGCATTTACGTTAAAATTATCTTAAACTTGCTGTTAATACTTGTACAAAATTTTACGGCTGAACTAACATTCTTTGAAAAGTTATGGAGCTTCTAAAAAAGGTATAAAATGAAAATATTCTAATTTATGTTCTATTCTAACGCCGAAATATGCAATTAAACTCTAATGTGTTATATATCATTACACAGATAATTTTATGTAGTTTTTTCGTCCTCAGACCATTTTTCTGTATCTCTTACCGTTTTTGAAATAATCGCAAAAAACCGAAAAAATGACCCCCTTTCCCCCCTTTTTTACAGGTTGCGGCACGTTTTTTAGGGTGCAAAGTTGATATTCGGAATCAGCGCCCCATAATACATAAAGAAAGAGTGAGAAAAAAACTTCTGTATTTTTTTCACGGATTGGTACTAAATCGACACGATATTACTGAACTAAGAGTGGGTATGTGAACCAATATATGTTTGACTCCAAATGTATTACACTACACTCCACGAATTATTTCAAATGCCAAAATATTATCGATGCAATTATTAACCCTTCTGTCGCCGCCTACGAGCTATTATGCCTGAGCTTTTGCTGAATCTTCTTTAAAATTAATTTTATTTTTTGAAGAAGTCTAACTTTAGTTCTAGACACAGTTTACATACTATGTCTTACGATGATACGCCGCCGGTTTTTTGTTTCTTTAGACATATGTACATAGTTTATATTTCGCCGAACGTTTGATCGCATTTGTGGCCGTCAGTCCCTTTGAAATATATGGAAAGAGGTGGAAATTATTGTTGAGTGATATATTTCACCAAGATATACGTATAGTACCAATGGTCTGCCTTGCCTGGTACGCCAACAGAAGGGTTAATTATCACGTCGGCATTTAAAGGGAATAATAAATATTATGCGGATTTTATATCCTCAATTGTAAACAATAAATTGACATTTGAATTAAATTTCCACAGGTACTATGAACTGCAATAGTGTGAAAATGATGTCATATTTTCAGACACCCACTCTGGACTAACGCATGCCCATGGGTTGCTAGGCTTTCTCTATAAGAACTGAGTATATTAACCTGATATTATCCACGTCAATGAAATTGTATTTTGTTCTTGTGCGCAATACAAACAAACTAAGCCGTTTGCAAAGCCAAAAAGGCTCAATAATAGTGGGGCTTTGGTCCTTTTTTGGTTTCGCAGTGATAAAATTATTTTCGACATCCATAATAAACCTCCAAATATTCTAAAAAAAAAAAATAAAAATATGGCTGAATTCATAGTCCCAACTTAAGGAGTAAGGATTCCCTTAAAGAATAAGGGAGCGCTTAAGAGAGCTTTGAATTGATAGACATCTAATAAAACAATTTACTTATCAAGCATAGCTATCGAAAATGACAATAAAATATCAAGTAGTAAAAAAATTTCCGTACATGTGCGGATAGGAAATATTATAGTGCTTCCAACATTATATGTATACACTCCAAAACGATATGCAATGTAACTTTGACTCGAAATTGCTTATAAACGGCTGAGTTAACGCACCATGGCCCCACATGGGGCTATACGGTACTGAAAAGAGAAGTAGTAAAAAAATCCGAATTTTTTCAAGAAACTTTAGAGTGTGTTTATGATGTTATGTCAATATATAAATGAACTCATATAAGGTTGCTTGATATGATGTGACTGATGACTCAAAGTGTGGACCTTAAGGGAACCCTTTGAGAAACTCTTAAGCGTTTCCTTATTCATCTGAAGTTTAAGTAAGGACTATGAACTGCGCCCTAAAACTAGGAAAATAGTTTTAAAGAAACGCTTACAATAAATAGTCATTCTGTTTAAGAAATTTGAGTGGAATTAGCGGAAATGTCGTTAAAAGAATTGATGAAAAAAACCATTGATAATACTCCCACTTCACTGATCTATGTGATGCAAATTCTGAAAAGAAAGAGTATTTTTGATATTAAAGCATGGCTATGAAAACCAGTATGTAAGTCTTATCTTATAATAGTCAAATAGGCATTTGTATATCTGAGTTTGACATGATGTAGTCTAAGAAGAGCGCGACGTTTGGTTAGCGAAAATCATACATCCCCGGATTTTTGCAGGATAGTTGAGTTTGGCCCCCTGATTATGGGAAAAAAGTACTCAGCGATTGGAGGTACGCAAAAGGGAAAAAGCGGGTATTTTTTAGTTTTTAGAATTTTTTTTCAAAAACTGTATAAAGGACGATAAACATTCACATTAAGTTGTATTGGGTCACTTTGTATGGGAGGTACCCTTAGTTTTGACCCTATTGAGCTGATTTTTGGTGGGTGGTGTAATGGTGCACTCCAATGGCAATAACATTTACCTTTCTGCTCCAATTTTGGGGGAGTTATGAAAATGCCTTTTTGCTAAATTCAAATAGGAGGATAATGGGGTCCTTGATCGGAGCGACTCAATTTTCAGTCATCTTCAACTTAATGTAAATACTCATACAAGGCTGAACTTGCATTTTTTTAATGCGGCCGGATCTTAAGCGGGATTTAATTTTCGTTGGCCGTTTTTCTGGCTAAAACAATTTAAAAAAAAAGAAAGAAAATATAATTTAACAACCTCAATTTTCAATATTCAAAACCAAAAAAACTCATCATTCTACACACTTAGGCCCGTAATTATAAACATATCTTAACACAAGGAGACCTAGAGTCAAGGATGCCGATATTCAAAAAATTAAATTAAAGTAAATTTTTAATTTCGGCATCCTTGACTCAAGGTTAAGGTATGTTTATAAATACGGGCCTTATTGTCGGGTACAAGCGCTCTGAAACTTTGATGCATCTTAGTTGCTGTAGTAAAGATAGAGCGGTAAAATGTGTAATGGCTAGACAGAAATACAGATTGAAGCGTTTAATTCAAGAGGAAATTGTTTTCACTTTCTAGACTCCCTCAGTGTAGCATATGTCCTGCGGCATGGACATTTTTTAAGCATTTAGCAAACTTACCGACTTGTCATTTTTAAATCATATTATGCTTAACAAATTAAATTTTATAATTTATTATAGATCATAGATTTTAAACTACATAATTGCTATCGATGAAAGAGAATAAACTTGAAAAATTGCAAATCAAATGGTAGAGAGTGGTAGAGCAGATCCTGTTGAATAACTCGTACTCGTTCGGAAGGCAGTCGTGGAACAAGCGTAGGGATAAATTCGTTCATTTGAAATGCAAATAATCAATAGATTCAAGGTAGTCTATTGAATAATTCCTTTAAAAGGTTTTCACACTTATGGCCTGATTACGTAATCTGTGCAAATTACTTAATTTGAGCTGTCGAATTCCATACATTTTTAAATTCAGCACACCGGAGATTACGTAATCTGACCAGATTAAGTACAAGTGTGAAAACCTCCTTAGATTGATTTCAGTCCGATTCGAATTTTTAAGAATTAATTATAATATGCATTTCAGGTCAACTTTTGACACATCATCACAGCATACGAGTTTTAATATTCAGTCATTAAAACGCATGTTCTTATGATGGGTCAAAAGGTAACCTAAAAATGCATACTATAATTAATTGTTAGTTTATTAAAAACTCTTGTTTTGTTCATAGTAACCAGTGTGTTTAATTAATTTTTAAAAAAATGTGATTTTCTGCCATTCACAAGGGGATCGGGCGCAACAGACTGAAATCAATTAATATGATCGCAGACAGGGTTAAGAAGTGTGAGATAAACACATATAATTCTCCATTTCTATAAAATAGTAGATCGTCCCAAATCCCTACGAGTTTCAACTGAAATATCCGAACATTTCTAAATTTTTTAAAGCTGCCATTAAGATTAAATGATTCATAGAACTTACAAATTTATTACAAATACACCAGTTAATTCTATAGACCAAAGAAAATGTTGATTTTAATCCCAGTGATTACAGCATATGAAATGCGACCAAAATATCACAACTGCATAAAGCATAAGCCGTAGTTTGCGGGTAGTACCTACTACAAAGACGAAACAAATCTACATATGTATGTATGTCCGTTTTTTAATTATGGGTGGAATTCATAGTCCTCACTTATACTTACGGGAACCCTTAAGGGACTGACGCTATTCATAGTCACTCAATAAACAAACACTTAAGGGTTTCCTAAAGGGTTCCCTTATTCGTTAAGGTTCATATCTAGTAACCTTACATTAGCTCATATATTTGTTGACATATCCTTATTTGCCATATTTATTGAAAGTGACAAATAAAATATAAAAAAATATCAAGTAGTTAAAAATTCAAAATTTTTATACAATTATAATGAGACAACGCTCTAATAAGTGATACTTAAGTGGGGACTATGAATTCCGCCCTATATTTCACAATATAAATAATTATTATGTATAAATCGACTTTTGCAATACTCAGAGGAGAGGTTTGTGTGAGTACTCATATCGTTGAACGCAAAATGATTTCATATAAGTTACTTCTTCTTGATTCGCAAAAACGGTAACGGATTTACAGCTAATATACGTTTGAATTTTTTTTATGAGAACTCATCAGAAATTGTAAAAAGAAAAATGCTTATAAATTTGTCATTGAGTACTTTTATCAAATTTGGAAACATAGCAAATGCACTTTTAATTACTCCAATCCAAAAATAGATTTACAAGAAACATTTCAATAATATTATGCATAATTCTTAATTATTACCAAAAAATTATAATGTTCAAAAAATATTTAAAATTTTACTAAACCCGCGTATTGCAGGTACAGCCCTCTCTACATTTAGTTGGTTATTCAATACGGCCAAGAATCACCTACAATGCCTCCGTGACAGGAGCCTTGAATGTTCGAAATAGGAAGGTTGGGTTTGGCTGTGCAAATGTGGGGATTCGAGATATGTGTTTTATCGTTATATTCGGAGCATTACATATCGGCGCAACTGCTCTCAATTGTACTAATCAGTGTCGGTGTTGCAACAAGTCCCGGCCCAAGGGTATGGTATTGTCGTGTTTTCAACTAAAGAAGTGATTCAAATGGAAGAACAGTCCATCTCAGGTGCTCAGGCCTGAGCAGAAGTGGTAAGTATATTAGTTTATATGTTGCAGCGAGATGTAGGAATGGAGGGCGGTCTCGGGTTACGCCATGCCCATCTTTACCACCACAGCTCCTACACAACCCAATAATATAAACAGAAACGCCAGACCAAGTTTCCAGCCCCTCCACCAGTTTTCACTCTTCTTCTTCTTCTTGTAGCGGTGCAGAAAGGTGTGTAACCTCTGTGCATCTATGTGGGTACAATTTATGGTTCGTCAATGTTTGTGTCCGTGAGGTCTAAGGACAAAAACATAGCTGCTGCGATAGGGTTTTCCCACAGTGATATAGGGGTAAGATCAGTGGGCGCAGCGGGGCATTGAAACAAATGGCCCACATCATGAGGAGTACCATTGCAGTTTGGACAGATGTTTTGGATGTCCGGGTTTATGCGAGAAAGGTACGAATTAGGGCGTGAACAAAAGCCCGACCGAAGTTGAGCTAGTGTTACTCTGGTGGCTCTCGGGAGCCTAATCTCCTCAGGCGAAATTCGTGGTGGGCGCTCTGAGAGGACTCTATTCGCACCTAAACTCGCGATAGACCGATTCACTTCTTCAGTGTGGATCGCTGCAATGGCGGCTCGGTATGTAACTTCATCGTAAGGGTCCCGTTTGTATCCTTGAACCTCTCTCTCAAGGTCTCGTAAACCACGCCTGACATGTCGTGGTGGAGGAATTCGGTCCATGAGATGATTATTGGGATGATCCTCACGGTAGCAACCAACAAGATACTGTTTAGAGAGTAGGAGATTGTGATCACGTATTGGCATCAATTTTGTCTCCTGATGTAAGTGATCCTGGGCAGACATCAGAAGGCAACCTGTCGCGATGCGTAGAGCGGCATTTTGGCAGACCTGAACTTTGGACCAGTTTGTGTCACATAGACTATGTGTCCAAACTGGGGCTGTATAATCAGCGGCCGCTCGACCCACCACTTTATAAGTAGCTAGCATGGTTTCTTTATCTTTGCCCCAGGTGCTACCAGCTAGAGCTTTTAGGATGTTGTTCCTACTGCGCATTTTTTCACATACTGAAGCTGCATGATTCGCAGACGTCATCATGTTCTCTAGGTGAAGCCCGAGAATTTTGGGGTTTTTAACAGTAGGAACAGAATTGTTGCCAATACGTATATCCATCTCCCATCTGATGTCCTCCCACCAAGTGGTTAGAAAAGTCGCAGAGGATTTGGACGCAGAGATGGTGAGGTTTCGGCTTTGGAAAAATGCCTGTAATCGTCCTAGATAGCGATTAATTCGGAGGCGCATTTCATCCTTATCATTCCCTGTGGCGAGTACGGTGCAATCGTCAGCATAGGAAATCACCTCGATTCCTTCAGGTGGTGTGGGAAGGCCGGACATGTAGATGTTGAACAGAGTGGGGGAGAGTACCCCTCCCTGTGGAACACCTAATTTGATTTTCCTAAGCTTAGAACGTTTGCCTCGAAACTCGGTGAAGGAGTGCCGACCAGCTAGATAATTGGCAATCCAACGGATCTCTTGTGCAGGAAGATGCATATTCAACAGGTTTGCTAGGAGCATTGAATGATTGACCTTATCGAATGCACTTGATAGGTCTATTGCCACCAGAATAGTTCTGTGACAACGACTGCGTTGATTTAGCCCATCACGAATGCGTGTAGTGATCGCATCGAGGGCAGTGGTGATACTATGCATCTTCCTGAAGCCATGCTGGTGAGGTTCTAGCTTCGCATGTGCAACAAGAGTGGGGTGAATAAGGGCCTCCAGCGTCTTTGCGACAGGAGAAAGTATCGTAATGGGGCGGTAGGATTCCCCGAGATTTGCGCTCTTCCCTGGCTTGAGACAGGGAACAATTCGACCTGTTTTCCAGATTTCAGGGATGGCAAGCGTGGACATCGACAAGTTAAAGGCGGCCGTGAGATACTCAATGGCTGGAAGGTCGAGATGTTTCAACATGGTCATCGAAATGCCATCTGGTCCGAGGGCCTTGGAGTTTTTAGCATTCTCGATGACTTTTTTAACCTGGTCCGCTGTAAAAGATGGAATGGTGTCAACATTCCGGCTGCGAATCCGTCTTCTAATTTTGCGCTTGAGGCCGTCAGACTTGGGATGTTCAATAAATTGTTTATTGAACAGGCTAGCACACTGAAGAGGATCGCAGGTTTTAGTGTTGCCAAATTCAATGGCGTTGTTGCCCTTTTCTTTCCGAGGATTGGAAAGGGCGCGGACGGTAGACCATAATTTGCTGACACCTTCATTGAGGTTACATTCATCGAGGTGCTGATTCCATTTCGCCCTCCTATAGTCTTTAACTTGTTGGTCAATTTCGGAGTTAAGCTCCTGAATTCTGGGATCATCAGGGTGAGCGCTTCTGATCTGATCACGTTCATCGGCTAATCTGGCGGCACTAGTGGGGAAGTTAGGCCGAACTTTCGGGATACGTCCTGCCGGAATAAAACGTCCCGCGGCTGTGGTAATGACGTTCCTAATATTTTTCTCGGCCTCATGAATGGTGATAGGTGATGTTAGCTCGATGAACTTCGCCGACGAGTAAGCTTTGAGACCATCCCAATCGGCTTTCTTGTGATTGACAAACGTTCGCTTCTCAGACTTAGTCATGTTCGCTGGTTTGTCAATCTTTATAATGATTGGGAGGTGATCTGATCTAAGGGTGGTACGTACTTCCCATCGGGAAGCAGCAATTAGGCTGGCACTGACAATAGTTATGTCAGGAGAACTACTGCAAGTGCCCACGACTCTAGTCGGCGAGTCTTCATTAAGTGAACAGAATTCTGAGGCGTCAAGTGATTCGGCGATAGTTATACCCCTGGCATTGTTGTTGAGGTCCGAATGCCAGAGCTCATGGTGCGCATTAAAGTCGCCAAGGATGACCCTGTGCTCTCCGGAAAGGAGAGGACCAATATCGAAACGATAGCCAGAAGGGCAACTAGATTGAGGTGGTACATATATATTAAAAATTTCGATATTAGTACTCCCTGATGGAACTGAGATGGCTTGAATTTCCGCCGTACCGTCAGCAACTACATCTAATACACAGTAATGTACGGACTTGTGTATTAGGAAGGCAAGTCCACCTCCAGGGTGAGAATCATCCGTGGCGGCCGGTCGATCTTTCCGCAGTATAACATATTCGCTATGGACGCTTAGAGACGAGTTTGCGTGAAGCAACGTCTCTTGGATGGCGGCGATGAGAATTCTGTTGGAACTCAAGAAGTGTGTGATCTCAGCGATTTTTCGGTGAATGCCATTACAGTTAAACTGTAATATAGATAGTGCAGTGAAAACTGCTGGAGGGGGAGGGCCAGGCGTAAGACTGGGTCTGGCATTCCTTATCATATTGTTTGGCGGTGAAGGGGGCAGTGGTGGAGAAGGTGGGCTGGGAGCAGCCCTGGGTTGCCCGGAATTCATACAACCTGGCGCAACATATGCTAAGGAGTGTTGACCTTTTCTTCGTAACCCTGAACACCTAAAGTGAACCCATTCCCTACAGCAATTACACTGCACTGATCTGGCATTCGAACCGATACGTTGGTTGCAGACACTACAAATCCATACCTCTGGGCCTGGATTTGTTTCAACACCGGCGCGAATTAGTAAAATTGAGAGCAGCCGCGCCGAGATGTAATGCTCCCAATATGACGAAAAAACACATATATCGTACCCACACATATACACAGACAAACACAACCTTCCTGCATCGAACCTTCAGGGCTCCTGCCGGGGCTCTTGCCAGGAAGGCATATTGGCAGCTTTTGGCCGTTTTGCAATACAAAACGGGTGTGGTCCGCCCCGTAGAGGCAGTTGCCGTAAGACCACACCAGTTTTCACTCCGCTGTATATATTGCAGTTTAACTGCAATGGCATTCACCAAAAAATTGCCGAGATTACTCACATCGTGAGTTCCCACAAAATTCTGATTTCCGCCATTCAGGAGACGAAACTTCATCCGAACCCATCCCTAAGCGACGACGGTGATTATGTCATACTGCGGAAAGATGACAAGGCGCCAGGAATGATTCTCATCCTGGAGGTGGGCTTGTGTATTAGATGCAGTTGCTGACGCCCGGGGGTTGTTGCGAGCCGTCTCATTTTCATCATGGAGTACCAATATCGAAATACTAATTATTGTTTATGTTCCACTACACTTTTGTTGCTCTTCTGGCTATGATTCCGATATTGGTCCTCTCTTTTCTGGTGAGCACAGGATCATTCTTGGTGATTTAATGAGCACAATGAGCTCTGGCATTCTGACTTACATATCGATGCGATGGTATAACCATCACCGAATCTCTGAACGCCTCAGAATTCTTTTTTCTCAATGAAGACTCGAGCCAATTACCTGAAATATGGCCATTGTGAATGCCAGTTTTATCAGTTCAACTCGATGAGAGACGAGCACTGCTCTCTCATCAAATCACCTCCCAATCATTATAATGGAAGCAATCAGTATGTGAGGACGCTCATCAGATGCTAGGCTTCCTCAACTGGAAGACAAGGTCGCGTGACCGCGACAATTGGAGATAATCAATTAAGGCGGCCAAGGCCCGACGTCAGGCTATCGTGCAGAAGAAGATGAATCATTATAAGAATTGAGAAACCAGCTCATCTAACTAAGTCTGAGAAGCGAACGTTGTCAATCACATAGAAACCAATTGGGATGGCTTCAACTCATAATCGTCGACGGAGTTCTTCGAGCTACGGAAATGGAACCAGGTCTACTGTCCGCGCTCTATCCAATCCATTAAAAGGTAAGGCTATTATCGCCATATTTTTTGGCCGCCAACAAATCAGCAATCCACTTTACTGGGCGAACCTGCGCAATTTATTTAACATCTCAAGTCTGTTTGGCTCAAGCGCAAAATTAGAAGAAGGGTTCGCACCGAACTTTTGACAATATACTGTACACCGCGGACTAGGTCAAAAAAAATCATTGAGAATGCTAAAAACTAAGGACTAGATGGCATTTCGATGAACACGTTTAACATCTCGCCTTCCAGCCATGAGTATCTCCGACTTGTCGAACTTTACGCTTGCCATTAATTCATTCAATTTAGTTAATTTGTTTTCAGAAAAAGGTGGATTTGTCTTGAAAAAGGTATATACAGGGTGTCTCACGACTCATGGTACATACAATACGGGATGATAGCACAACTGATTTGGGTAGAATTAATGTTTCCGTTATAAAGTTTTAGCATTTTTTGTAAATATGTAGTGTCAAAAAGCTCGATTTGCACCCCCAAATATTTAATCCGAGGTTTGACTTCATTTTCTGAAACTCCACAAAATTCTACATAAAGTAACTCTTTTTCCAATTAAATAACGTAAAAAACTCCCCAGATACTACCATTCAAACTTTAATCAAATTCGAAAATAGATTTTTCATTGAAAATTGAAATTGTAAAATCGTAGCGGTACTAACAAATGTAAAAAGTTGACAAAAGTGGCCTCATAATGTAAGCTAGCTTTTGTTACATTTAATAATTATAGACGAACCGGTTGGGTTATTATAATATGTACTTTATTAATATATAATGTGCACGCTTCGGCGTCCTACAGAATAAGAAATCGGGTCGAGTATCGCCAACGCCATCTAGATACATCAAGGCGGTAACTTAGCTGTGCACGCTTCGGCCTATGCAGCACCGGCGTGGTCACAAACCGTTTGTGACACAAACTGTGTTGGAAAATATTTAAATATCCCTATTTTTGAATTATTGATAAACACCCTATGATATTGTAACGCCCTCTGTATGAATTCGCAATACTATTAAATAAATCGATGATCTGTCACTTTGCCGAAAAACGTAGTCTTATTAACAGGTTATGGGCCCAGCTCATATCTTTTAATTTTGCGATTTAAATTAGTTTGTCAAAGTTATAAATATTTTATCGCGGTTTAACTGATAAATATTATATTGGCGCTAGTTAAATTAGATCGCAGTATAAATTAAAAGGAACCCGGATGCAGAAGGATGACTTCCAGTTACATCGTAAATGTACCGAAGCTGAAGGGGCGCGAGAACTACGATGAGTGGGCGTTTGCGGCTGAGAATTTTCTTATATTGGAAGGTCTAGAGAAATGCATCAAGCCAGAAGAAGGAAATCCAGTGGCAGCTGCTGAGGATTCGAAAACGAAAGCCAAATTAATATTGACGATCGATTCGAGTTTGTACGTCCATGTGAAGTCCGCCGGCACCACACGTGAGTTATGGCTGAAATTAAAATCTTTATTCGACGATAGTGGCTTTACGAGGCGAATTAGTCTGCTACGAAATTTGATCTCAATTCGATTGGATAATTGTAGTTCCATGACATCGTATGTGACTCAAATTGTGGAAACCGGGCAAAAATTGAGTGGGACAGGTTTTCAAATAAATGACGAATGGATTGGTTCGTTGCTATTGGCCGGATTGCCTGAAAAATATTCGCCGATGATTATGGCAATCGAACATTCCGGCATTTCAATAACCACAGATGCGATAAAGACGAAATTGTTGGATATGGACTCCAAAAGTGCCGAAAATCTAAACGAATTTGAAAATGGCGCATTTGCAGCACAAGGCCGGCAATACAAGAATAACAAGTACAAAAATCGCGATAAAGATGGTGGCCAGTCTGCGAAATCTGTCAAAAATGTCCGATGCTATAAATGTAAACAGGTCGGTCATTACCGCAATCAGTGTCCAGAATCGAACAATTCTTCAAGAGCTACTGGTAAACAGTCAAATGCGTTTAGTGCAGTATTTTTGAGCGGTCATTTCAATAGAAACGAGTGGTATATCGACTCGGGCGCGAGTGTGCACCTTACCGCTAATGAAGATTGGGTCCAAAACGCATCGTATCAAAGTAGTCTGGAAATCATCGTGGCCAATAATTGTAAAGTTCCAGTACTGTGTTCTGGCGAAGTGCAAATTACCACCACAACCCCAAAACGTGACTTCGACGTTGAAGTAAAGGGTGTATTGTGTGTGCCAAGTTTAACAACGAATCTGTTGTCAGTCAGCAAGTTGATCGAAAATGGCAACAAAGTGGTCTTCACCGACAACGGATGCAACATTTACAATCGGCGAGACGAGTTAGTTGGTTCAGCGAATCTGGCGAATGGAGTGTACAAATTGCATACATCAAAAAAATTATTAGCAGCTACGGTGACATCAGCGAAAGTTTGGCATCGCAGGTTAGGTCACATCAATAGTTCGTATTTGAATCGGATGGAAGCTGCGGTTGATGGAATATCTATGGATGGAAAGGCGTCCATCAGCAAATCGGATTGTACTGTGTGTTGCGAGGGAAAGCAAAGCCGTTTGCCGTTCAACCACGTCGCATCGAGAAGTAATGAGCTACTGCATCTCATCCATGTTGACATTTGCGGACCAATGGAGGTAATTTCTCTTGGTGGATCAAAATATTTTATGCTTGTCGTCGACGATTTTAGTCGTATGACGTTTATATATTTCCTAAAAAACAAAAATGAAGCTGTTAGGGTATTTCGCGAATTCAAAGCAATGGCCGAAAATCAAGTTGGTCGGAAGATCAAAATTTTGAGAAGCGATAACGGGCTTGAATTTTGCAATAGAGATTTCGCGGCATTGTTAAAGAATAGTGGCATTATTCATCAAAGAACGAACCCTTACACTCCAGAGCAAAACGGGCTGTGTGAAAGGTTCAACCGCACAATTGTTGAGAAGGGCCGGTGCTTACTGTTCGATGCTAAATTGGGAAAAGAGTTTTGGGCAGAAGCCGCCTGTACTGCTGTATATTTACAAAATAGAACGGCTGTATCTAGTTTGAAAGGAAAGACTCCCATTGAATTGTGGTCTGGTAAAAAACCTGACATTCGTCATCTTCGAATATTTGGCAGTAAGGTTATGGTGCACGTTAGTAAGGAGAAAAGAAAGAAATGGGACAAGAAGTCTGAACAGGGCATTCTAGTTGGTTATTCCGAAACTGTTAAAGGGTATAGGATATTTAATCCTGAATCTAAACGTGTGATAACTAGCCGAGATGTAGTAGTAATGGAAGAGGATCTCGTTGACAGTTCTATTGTATCGATTCCAATTGTTGATGCTGAAGTCAAGTCTGGGAATGATGGTAATCCAAATTCAGTGGGGGGTGAAAACTCTGACGAATCTTATGAATCATTCACAGAAGAGTCAATCGTTAATGACACCGATAATACTTATGTTCCAAGCAGCAGTGACAGTGACGATAGCAGTGGCAGCGTATGTGAAGTTGAAAACAATGGGATATCGAGGCCCGTAAGACAAATAAGGAAACCTGATCGATTTGGCATAGCTAATGTATGTATTGGTAAGAACATCCAGTATGACGTAACAGGGCTTTCCTTGAAAGATGTTCTCAAAGGTCCTGAGAAAGAAAAGTGGCAGTTAGCTGTGGCAGAAGAGTTGCAGAGCTTTGAGGATTGTAATGCCTGGGAAGTTGTAGACACACCGAACAATGGCTCAATAGTACAGTCAAAATGGGTTCTAAAAAGAAAAATTGATAGCGAAGGTAATGTACGGTATCGTGCAAGGCTAGTAGCCAAGGGATATACGCAAAAAGAAGAGGTAGATTATGAGGAAACTTTTTCTCCAGTAATAAAACATACTACTTTACGAATGTTATTTGCTTTATCTGTAAAATTAGATTTTGACATATCTCATCTCGATGTAACTACTGCGTTCTTAAATGGATATTTAAAAGAAAACATTTTTATGGATTTGCCAGAAGGTTTTAAATGTCGAAATTCAGAAAATAAAGTACTTAAATTAAAACGAGCAATTTATGGGTTAAAGCAATCTGCTAGAGCTTGGTACGAGAGAGTTGATGATTGTTTAAGTTCAATTAATTATGAAAAATCAAAATTAGAACCTTGTTTATATATTAAATCAAATAACGAAAAGAAAACTATTGTGGCCGTGTATGTTGATGACTTTTTTATTTTCTCAAATGATAAAATTGAAACTGAAAAGTTAAAATCCGTTTTAGGTTCGAAATTTAAATTGAAGGATCTAGGATCTGTTAAGAAATGTTTAGGAATGAGGGTCGAGATAAATAAAGAAAAGAAATTTATTACTTTAGATCAAACGGAATATATAGAGCAAATGTTATGTAAATTTAATATGGAAGACTGTAAAGTATCTGATACACCCATAGAAAGTAAATTAAGCATCGAGAAAAATGATGATTGTAAAACTGGAATACCATATCAAAAGTTAATTGGAAGCTTAGCCGTCATGACTAGGCCGGATATTTCATATTCAGTGAGTTTTTTGAGTCAATTTAACAATTGCTATAATGAAAAACATTGGCTTTACGCGAAGAGAATTTTACGATACTTAAAGAAAACTAAAACTTTTGGATTAAAATATAGTGCCGAAGGAAACTCTGAGCTAGTAGGCTTTGTGGATTCTGACTGGGGTACAAACAAAATTGATAGAAGGTCTTATACCGGTTTTTGCTTTAAATTGTCGGATTGCGTGATCTCATGGGAGAGTAGAAAACAGAGAACAGTAGCTCTTTCCAGCACTGAAGCCGAATATATGGGTATATCAGATGCTTGTAAAGAAGCAATTTATTTGAGAAGTTTACAATGTGAAATAACAAAGAATTTGTATACCGTGTTAATATATAACGATAATCAAGGAGCACAAAAATTAGCAAATAATCCTGTAGTTAACAAAAGAACAAAACATATAGATATACGCTACCATTTTTTTAGAGATCATATCAATAATGAAGTAATTAAACTTATGTATTTGGAAACGGCTGCAATGCCTGCTGATATATTCACAAAAGGATTGAATACTCAAAAACATTATTACTTTCTGGAATTACTTGGTATACATAATGTAACAAATGTAATAAGCAATATTAAGATTGATACTTAATAGTTTATAAGGAATATTTTAATAAGTGGGGGTGTTGGAAAATATTTAAATATCCCTATTTTTGAATTATTGATAAACACCCTATGATATTGTAACGCCCTCTGTATGAATTCGCAATACTATTAAATAAATCGATGATCTGTCACTTTGCCGAAAAACGTAGTCTTATTAACAAACTGGAATAAGATCCAGGCATGCCAGAACGCTGCTCTACGTATCGCTACAGGTTGCCATCTCGTGTCGTCTCAGGATCATCTTCATCAAGCAACCAGCATGTCTTTACAATATCTGGTCGGTTGCTATCGAAAAGATCACCCAAACCATCATCTCATGGACAATACTCCCCCTCCACGACATGTCAAGAATGGAATCAGAGATCTCAAGAGAGTCCTCCAGAGATACAAACGGGTGCCTCCCGATATAGTCGAT
The DNA here is from genome assembly GCA_949715475.1 of Microchrysa polita. NCBI lineage: Eukaryota > Metazoa > Arthropoda > Insecta > Diptera > Stratiomyidae > Microchrysa > Microchrysa polita. The sequence goes on along the minus strand of OX454419.1, from coordinate 35,762,591 downwards.
AACACAGCATACCATGCGACCATCGCAGATATTCACACAACCGTTGCGAATCGGTCAATAGGGAGACAGCCCAGCTTAGGTCGGGTTTTTGCTCGCGCCTATTGCAGCTGCTACGTTCTTGTCGCTTGAGACAATAGGCGAGAACGACGACGAAACTTAGAGCACATCCACGGTCATGCACAGCGACTCACACCCTCCTGCACCGTTAAAACAACAACAACAAATGGAGTCAGCAAGCAAGCCAAGCAAACTATTCTAATTGTTCGTGTTGTGGTCGAAAAGGTCATGCCTATCAAAGTTGCCGCTATCAAAGTTGCCGCTACAAAAGTTGCAAGTGCAGGCAGTGTGGCAAAACCGGACAAAAAGTGTGCTGGGCGAGGAAGATCGGGGGAGTATGTCATTTGGCGCAACCAGGTTCTTGTCCTGGAGGGGGCTAAGACCATCCATACTACCGAACATTGAGCTGCTTTTGCAAGTTGAGTGATGAGGTTATTTTCCAGTAATGACGCTATATGGTGGTGTTTATAGGTCCCGTTGAATTACACTTTGTCATGTTCCTGATTCTAACGGACCTCAAGGACTTGTTAAATGCAAAAACAAAAAGTTGCGGCTCAAGAAAGTAAGGACAACTAATCATGGGCGACGACCAATTCCGTAATCGTCGCTCCCAAGAATACCGTTAGGGAGGATTGGTTTCCATCATTTCGGCTTAGATTTTGGTCGGTCATTTTGATCACCCTAGAAAGATAAACTACGTCGCAGAGGCGCACACAAAAAAAATATTTCGATGCCTTTTGCGATCTGTGGGGGGTATTGAATTGTACTTTTCAGTCAACTCATTCCATGATTAGAGCTTTCATCTGCCGGTTGTGTCGAGTGGGTATGTATCATAGTTTCGGTAGTACGAAGGGGCGATGCGCTCGAGGAGCGTATGTTTATCTTTTAGGTGACTTTTAGTGCGAATGTTCTATTTTTTTTTAGATAAAAGAAGTGTATTGCAACTGATAATTTTGCGCTCTGGTTCTTGGAAGACTTTCCTTGTGTCACTGTTACTGCTAGATAACGTGCATCATCACAATGACAAGCAAGAGGGCACTGGTCGATGATGAAATATTGGCGATATTAAATCGACAAGAGGATGGCGACAGCGATGTACCTTCGGAAAGTGATAGTGAAACAGAAGATAATGTCAGCGTCTATGAGGAGTCTAGTGATTATGAGGATGAAATCATTGAGAATGCGAGTATTTTATCGGATCGAGATAATTCGTCGCAACTAGACCCCGCCGTAATTTCAGAAGATCATAGCTCTGATCGCGACCCACGAATTATTGTTCCACGTCAAAGAGTCTTGCGAGGCAAAAACAACCATTGTTGGTCTACACAAAAAAGTCAGCGTGGAAGAACATCCGCTGTCAATATAATACGCACTAAGAGAGGTCCCAGTCGAGCTTTTAAAAATATTTGCGATCCAATGTTATGTTTTAATATGTTTATAACTGACAACATAATTGATGAGATCGTTAAGTGGACGAACGTTGAGATTTCCATAAAGCGTTCGGATAACATGGCCAATCCTACCTTCAAAGATACCACTGCAACAGAAATGCGAGCTTTAATTGGAATCCTTGTACTATCCGCTGCAATGAAAGACAACCATTTAACAACGGTTGAACTTTTTGATTGTACCTTCTCGGGGTCTAGGTATGTTGCAATGATGAGTAGAGACAGGTTTAATTTTCTGATTAGATGTCTGCGGATGGATGACAAGTCACTACGCCCCCAAATTCGGAAAAAAGCTCCCTTTGCTCCATTTCAGAAGATATGGGATCTTTTTATAGCTCAATGCCAAGTGAGCTATACACCCGGAGCCTACGTTACAATAGATGAGCAACTAGTCGGTTTTCGTGGAAGGTGTCCGTTTAAAATGTACATTCCAAACAAACCCTCAAAATATGGTATAAAAATCCCAATGATGTGCGATAGTGGCACGAACTATATGCTAAATGCTATGCCATACACTGGTAAAGCAACAAATACTCATGGGTTGTCACATGGAGAATACTATGTGAAGGAGCTTTCACGACCTATTCGCGGCACAAATCGTAATGTTACTTGCGATAATTGGTTCACTTCTGTGCCCCTTGCCAAAAATATGCTCCTTGAACCTTACAAATTGACAATTGTAGGCACCATAAGATCAAATAAACGAGAAATTCCAGAGGAGATGAAAAATTCCCGATCCCGGCCAGTAGGAACTTCCATGTTTTGCTATGATGGATGTTTGACCCTAGCATCGTATAAGACAAAACCATCCAAGCTCGTATATTTGTTATCGTCATGCGATGAACAAGGTGTGATTAATTCGTCGACGTCAAAGCCTGAAATGATACATTTTTATAATCAGACAAAAGGTGGTGTTGACACCTTTGATCAAATGTGCTCGAACATGTCTTGCTCAAGAAAAACAAACAGATGGCCAATGGCCATGTTTTATGGTATGTTGAATATGACCTTCGTCAATTGTTATATTATATACTGCCACAACATGTTGTCCAAAAACGAAAAACCTTTGAATCGCAGGGAATTTATGAAGGAACTTAGTACTCAGCTAACTGCTCCATGGATGAAGCAAAGGTTGGATGTTCCTACTTTGACTCGACGCTTACGGGACAATATTACTAATATTCTCCCTCAATCTAATGAAGAAGAATCAACGGTCAATACTGGAAAACCTCCGACGCATAAAAGGCGTTATTGCCACTATTGCACAACAAAAAAGAAGAGAATGTCGAAAATGACTTGCACAAAATGCCAAAATCCCATCTGTGGCGAACATAAAAACGACGTTTGTTCTAATTGTGTTTAAGCCTTTGTTGTTGCCAAATTTTTACTTTTTCCAACTGTTTATATCTATAAGTACATAGTTCCTTAAAAATGAAACTATTTTGTATGATTTTTTTGAACAAAAAGTTCCTTTAACTAGAAGACTGTTAATTTATGCCATTTTCTTACATTGATTTTTATATTCTCTTAATATTTTGTTAAATAAAAAATATAGAACGTATATTTCTGTTTTTTTATTCAGATATGTATTAGTTATCTTTCTAGTAAAAAAAAAACATCAAATTTAAGTTTCAAACAATAAAAAGGACGGTTTAAAGTTGTGCGCCTCTAAGACGTATGTTTATCCCCTACGTAACTCGCGATAAGTTTATCTATCTAGGGTTAAAAACAAAAAGTGATATCGCGGTGGATTCATTATTTAGATCGGCTGAATTTGGGCTAATATTTTTCTAATGCCATCAGGGAGCCTAATCTTCTCAGGTGAAATAGTTAATCACTTAAAGGACGCTATCAAGCCTACCTTATAGCATCATAGGTCAAAGAATACAATGCTTGTCTCCGGCTTAAATATGTTTACTAGGAAATATTTGCACATCAATTAGGCTTAAAATATTTTTTACTAAATGTCGCATCGTGCAGAAATGATACCTTCCTCACGTACGCCAGGCCACCCACCCAAGTAAAATTTATTGGGGCAAGCAGCAGACCTAAATAAATTTCGCTAATGTGAGGCTTGCTTAGCAATAGCAAAATGTTGTATGAATTTTTGTACAAAAGAACATTTTGAATAAAAATTTGCGAGTCTGGTGAATTTTGCTTAAAAAAATCATATAAATTTCACTGGTATATATTTGTGTGTATTTTGACAAAATTTGGCAAATTTGAAGCTTACCCATTAGCAAATACATATTTGTACAAATTTTTTCGCCAAAGAAGACTTTGTGAAAAATTGCTGATGCGAGGTTTGGCCATTTTTTCTTTCCCAATTTCTGGGTGTGGGAGGGGCTTTAGCCCCCTTAGCCCCTCCCGTGGTTGCGCCACTGTATCAAACCATTGGGATACATTAACGTGAAAGTGAGGTTAAACAACAAGCAAGAATATTGCAAATTATTGCGGTCACTGGTCGAGGGCAGAGTCTTATAGGACGTGATTGGATATAGGACTTATAAGTAAACTCAGTCACGAGTTAGAAAGGCTTCAGCAGGAAGGTATAATTTTAAAAGCGAACTATAGTCAATCTATATCTATAGTCAGTCCAATTGTACCTGTACTGAAGCAAATGGAGACATCAGAATTTGTGGGGACTATCGTATTACAATTAATCCATATTTAGAAATAGAGCGCAGCGCAATCCCTAAAATCGAAGATCTGTTATTATGTCAGGTATTAAAACCAGTGGAAAATTTAGTGTAGTAGATCTCAGTCAGGCTTATAAGCAGTTGACCCTCCACTAAAGTTCAAAAGAACGTCTGGCTATCAGTACGCATTTACGTGTTTTTGTGTATACCAGGTTACCATATGGAATTAGTGCAGCTCCGGGTATTTTTCAAAATAGAATTAGCTCTAAATTGAGAAACATAAAAAATGTTCGGGTTTATTTTGAGGAGATTTTGATTTTTGGCGAAAACTTAGAGGAACATGTAGCAGCGTTAGAAGAAGTATGCCAGACGTTCAAAGCGTTAGAGCTAACCGTCAGGAGGGAAAAATGCGAATTTTTCAAAGATAGCATTGACTCTTTAGGATACACCATAAATCGAGATGGAACCAAACCAAATAAAGTGGACGCTATTTTAAACGTACGTTCTCCACAAAATATTGCTGAAATACAGGCTTTTCTTGGGCTAGTCAACTTTTATCAAAAGTTTTTGCCAAATTTGTCGTCTATACAAGCTCCTTTATTACGATTGTTGAATAAAGGTACTAAGTGGAGTTTTGACGAATCATGTAAAAAGGCCATTAACGAAATTAAGCAATTAATTACTTCTGACAGAGGTTTATGTCATTACGATACCGTTAAGCCATTAGTAATCACGTGCGATGCATCTGCTTATGGAATAGGCGTAGTGATGGCACAGGTAGCTGGTAATATTGAAAATCCAATAGCGTTCGCCTTAAGAACTTTAACGAAGGCGGAAAGGAACTACACACAGCTAGACAAATAAGGGTTGGCCATTGTATTCGGAATAATGAAATTCCATCAGTTCTTATGGGGTAAAAGATTTACCATCAAAACAGACTGTAAAGCTTTACTGAGTAAAGGTCCTAAAAAGGATTACCAATAATGGCAGCAAGTAAATTGCAAAGATACTACTTCTGAAAAAATGTGGCAGTTGGTTTATCCAGAGTTCTAATCAGTGAAGAGTATCGCGAAAAGAATGAGATTGAAATCTCATATCTCAGTCTTCAGGAAGAAAACCAAATAATAAACTCTAATATTTTGAGGAAAGCTACAGCTTCCGACAAAACTCTAGCAACTTTATCCTACTACCTTAAAATTCGGCTGGCCGGAAGAGGTAGGGAATGTGTTGATAAGTTACAAACGAAAAAAGGAACAGTTAACAATTGAACAAGGCGAAAATCTGTTTTACAGGAATTACATACTAATCATTTGGGCATCGAAAAAATGAAGTCGATAGCTAGGAGTTATTTCTGGTGGCCGTCTATTGATGAAGACATTGAGTCAAAACTCATAACTGTGCCGAAAGTTTAAAATATCGGCAACTGCCAGGAAAAGCCAGATTGCATCCATGGAAAATGCCGTATGGGTCATGGATTATGTTTAGGTTATTTAGATTTTCTTGGTCCTTGGAAATCAAAAACATTCCTTGTGCTAGAAGACGCATTCTCAAAATGGATTGAGGTCCTTATAGTACGATCAACAGCTGCACTCTACACTATAGAAAAGTTGAGAAAAACTTTTGCTCGATTTGGCCTACCAGATCATATTGTAACAGACGACGGCAGTGGCGTGCAGTCCATAGATGCGGTGGATGCGCCGCATCCCTTAAAATTTTCGAATACATAATAATATTTCTTCATTTAAAGTTAAAGAATATGTATCTAATTACAACTGTCCTAAAATCTACGCCATATGTATGAATTATAGTGTACGGACACGGAACTAAGCAAATTTAACCCGGATAGTATAAAAATACCCAATAATAGTCGACTAAACGACAGCCCTTAAATTCTACACGCATATGGATATAGTAATATACGACATTGCACTTGCTTCATAGTGCCAGTCGTTCTGTGAGTTGAGTACTTTTCTACTGGATGCAGAAAAAACTTTCACTCAGTCGTGAATCCAATCGGACAAAATTTCAGTCGACACAAGACATGCTCATTGAGTAATTTTTGTACCATTGGGGATGCGCAAACCAGTCCCGTACACGGAACGCATCCAAGTCAAATTCTCCAAGTTGTGCTGTGCAGTGTATGCTAGCATGAATGAGAGAACGAAAAGAAGAGGAAGCTAATGAGTGAAGCTCATCTAATCTAATAGTGTAGTTACTTTGTGATAAACCTTACATTAGATTGCAAAATGTTGTGAAGACAATTTTTTTTTGTTTCTTATGTTTTTTTTTTTTGGGGTGCTGAGCAGGAATCCGGAGATTCCTATAGCGACATTTCATTCCGGAACAGGGTAAAAATCGCGAAAAACTCTTCAAAAAGTGATATCGCGGTGGATTCATTATTTAGATCGGCTGAATTTGGGCTAATATTTTTCTAATGCCATCAGGGAGCCTAATCTTCTCAGGTGAAATAGTTAATCACTTAAAGGACGCTATCAAGCCTACCTTATAGCATCATAGGTCAAAGAATACAATGCTTGTCTCCGGCTTAAATATGTTTACTAGGAAATATTTGCACATCAATTAGGCTTAAAATATTTTTTACTAAATGTCGCATCGTGCAGAAATGATACCTTCCTCACGTACTCCAGGCCACCCACCCAAGTAAAATTTATTGGGGCAAGCAGCAGACCTAAATAAATTTCGCTAATGTGAGGCTTGCTTAGCAATAGCAAAATGTTGTATGAATTTTTGTACAAAAGAACATTTTGAATAAAAATTTGCGAGTCTGGTGAATTTTGCTTAAAAAAATCATATAAATTTCACTGGTATATATTTGTGTGTATTTTGACAAAATTTGGCAAATTTGAAGCTTACCCATTAGCAAATACATATTTGTACAAATTTTTTCGCCAAAGAAGACTTTGTGAAAAATTGCTGATGCGAGGTTTGGCCATTTTTTCTTTCCCAATTTCTGGGTGTGGGAGGGGCTTTAGCCCCCTTAGCCCCTCCCGTGGTTGCGCCACTGTATCAAACCATTGGGATACATTAACGTGAAAGTGAGGTTAAACAACAAGCAAGAATATTGCAAATTATTGCGGTCACTGGTCGAGGGCAGAGTCTTATAGGACGTGATTGGATATAGGACTTATAAGTAAACTCAGTCACGAGTTAGAAAGGCTTCAGCAGGAAGGTATAATTTTAAAAGCGAACTATAGTCAATCTATATCTATAGTCAGTCCAATTGTACCTGTACTGAAGCAAATGGAGACATCAGAATTTGTGGGGACTATTGTATTACAATTAATCCATATTTAGAAATAGAGCGCAGCGCAATCCCTAAAATCGAAGATCTGTTATTATGTCAGGTATTAAAACCAGTGGAAAATTTAGTGTAGTAGATCTCAGTCAGGCTTATAAGCAGTTGACCCTCCACGAAAGTTCAAAAGAACGTCTGGCTATCAGTACGCATTTACGTGTTTTTGTGTATACCAGGTTACCATATGGAATTAGTGCAGCTCCGGGTATTTTTCAAAATAGAATTAGCTCTAAATTGAGAAACATAAAAAATGTTCGGGTTTATTTTGAGGAGATTTTGATTTTTGGCGAAAACTTAGAGGAACATGTAGCAGCGTTAGAAGAAGTATGCCAGACGTTCAAAGCGTTAGAGCTAACCGTCAGGAGGGAAAAATGCGAATTTTTTAAAGATAGCATTGACTCTTTAGGATACACCATAAATCGAGATGGAACCAAACCAAATAAAGTGGACGCGATTTTAAACGTACGTTCTCCACAAAATATTGCTGAAATACAGGCTTTTCTTGGGCTAGTCAACTTTTATCAAAAGTTTTTGCCAAATTTGTCGTCTATACAAGCTCCTTTATTACGATTGTTGAATAAAGGTACTAAGTGGAGTTTTGACGAATCATGTAAAAAGGCCATTAACGAAATTAAGCAATTAATTACTTCTGACAGAGGTTTATGTCATTACGATACCGTTAAGCCATTAGTAATCACGTGCGATGCATCTGCTTATGGAATAGGCGTAGTGATGGCACAGGTAGCTGGTAATATTGAAAATCCAATAGCGTTCGCCTTAAGAACTTTAACGAAGGCGGAAAGGAACTACACACAGCTAGACAAATAAGGGTTGGCCATTGTATTCGGAATAATGAAATTCCATCAGTTCTTATGGGGTAAAAGATTTACCATCAAAACAGACTGTAAAGCTTTACTGAGTAAAGGTCCTAAAAAGGATTACCAATAATGGCAGCAAGTAAATTGCAAAGATACTACTTCTGAAAAAATGTGGCAGTTGGTTTATCCAGAGTTCTAATCAGTGAAGAGTATCGCGAAAAGAATGAGATTGAAATCTCATATCTCAGTCTTCAGGAAGAAAACCAAATAATAAACTCTAATATTTTGAGGAAAGCTACAGCTTCCGACAAAACTCTAGCAACTTTATCCTATACTACCTTAAAATTCGGCTGGCCGGAAGAGGTAGGGAATGTGTTGATAAGTTACAAACGAAAAAAGGAACAGTTAACAATTGAACAAGGCGAAAATCTGTTTTACAGGAATTACATACTAATCATTTGGGCATCGAAAAAATGAAGTCGATAGCTAGGAGTTATTTCTGGTGGCCGTCTATTGATGAAGACATTGAGTCAAAACTCATAACTGTGCCGAAAGTTTAAAATATCGGCAACTGCCAGGAAAAGCCAGATTGCATCCATGGAAAATGCCGTATGGGTCATGGATTATGTTTAGGTTATTTAGATTTTCTTGGTCCTTGGAAATCAAAAACATTCCTTGTGCTAGAAGACGCATTCTCAAAATGAATTGAGGTCCTTATAGTACGATCAACAGCTGCACTCTACACTATAGAAAAGTTGAGAAAAACTTTTGCTCGATTTGGCCTACCAGATCATATTGTAACAGACGACGGCAGTGGCGTGCAGTCCATAGATGCGGTGGATGCGCCGCATCCCTTAAAATTTTCGAATACATAATAATATTTCTTCATTTAAAGTTAAAGAATATGTATCTAATTACAACTGTCCTAAAATCTACGCCATATGTATGAATTATAGTGTACGGACACGGAACTAAGCAAATTTAACCCGGATAGTATAAAAATACCCAATAATAGTCGACTAAACGACAGCCCTTAAATTCTACACGCATATGGATATAGTAATATACGACATTGCACTTGCTTCATAGTGCCAGTCGTTCTGTGAGTTGAGTACTTTTCTACTGGATGCAGAAAAAACTTTCACTCAGTCGTGAATCCAATCGGACAAAATTTCAGTCGACACAAGACATGCTCATTGAGTAATTTTTGTACCATTGGGGATGCGCAAACCAGTCCCGTACACGGAACGCATCCAAGTCAAATTCTCCAAGTTGTGCTGTGCAGTGTATGCTAGCATGAATGAGAGAACGAAAAGAAGAGGAAGCTAATGAGTGAAGCTCATCTAATCTAATAGTGTAGTTACTTTGTGATAAACCTTACATTAGATTGCAAAATGTTGTGAAGACAATTTTTTTTTTGTTTCTTATGTTTTTTTTTTTGGGTGCTGAGCAGGAATCCGGAGATTCCTATAGCGACATTTCATTCCGGAACAGGGTAAAAATCGCGAAAAACTCTTCATGAATATTTTAGAGAGCACATAATTGCGCGTCCAAAGAGACATAAATATTATAAATCCATTGAGCGGTATTACTACAATTGATAATAATTAAAATTGGCAATTTTTAAAATAGTTCCATATTATGTATAAAATTTTGAGATTGAACGGTTTTTCATTTTTGGTCACAAAAGTTGCATCTTTGTACATTATGTATTTTGGGGTGCAGAACCTGAATCCGTAACTTCCCACCAAAATTTCGTTGCAAAACAGGGTCAAGATTGCAAAAAACGCAAAAAAAAATGGCTATCAATTGTAGCTATACATTTTAATGATTAATTGCGCGTTGGACCCGCAATTATGTTTTCCCTAATATTTTCATGGACATGGACATTTCGGAGAAATGTACAGTTTCGGAGTTATAAACAAAAAAAAAACGGGAAAATTCCGAAAATTTTGGGTTTTTTCGCTGTTCCGCAACGAAATTTTGGGCGAGAAGCTCCGCTTTCGAGCCCCGCACCCCAAAAAACATAATAAACAAAAAAAAAATCTCCACCACACTTTGTAATTTGAAATCATCTAGCAACTACACTATAATATCTGGGAATGGAGAACGAAAGCAAGCAAGTACAAAAAGGAGAAGTAAGTATCTTGAAGGGATATGATATTTATGAAATTACATTTTACGGAGATTTTGTCTGTTTACGTTTTTCTTATAAATATTTGCTAGATCTTACGCATATGCACCGTACCGTTACCTAGAGAACCATTTTATTTTTTTATTTATTTCTGCTATTACGCAACGAGTGATTATAATTCAAAAGAAAAGCTAATACGCATTTTATTATGTATTATATTCCTCCTCTTGGTTTTTCGGATGCTTGAGAATCGTTAATGAAATTCGCATTCAAAATAAATACATACATTTTCTAATTACTTTCGTGTGTCAAAAAAAAACATTTGAAAAAATTATATGTATTTGAGTTAGTACCCTGTGGCATGGGTCGCGAATAATGCCACCGCCTTTCCCGGCGTGTCGTAGAAGGCGACTAAAAAGGGACCTAATCCAAGGTGGATCAGCATGCGCCGAGGGATGCATGGTCAAGAGGGTGCTTGGCCGCTAGTATGCGAAGGTCGCAGGCAACCATGACATCTGAAGCCTGAGGCACGTTTTAACATCAACAAGACCTCCCATAGGTTAGTGTGTGTGTGTATGGGTTGCCGCGTCTGGAGATAGCCGGCGGACGTAAAAGGAAAGTCCATAAATTTACTTATTTCCACACACTAGTGCCAAAAACACAACCTTTCTCCTAAAGGTGTAAAAGAATGGAAGGCCTTATGGAAATTCACGCAAATACAAGCACTACCCCGCCGGGCCCTACTTCTGCTATGCGGTTGAGTGATCCCGGGGCGAACCTAGTTCGCGCCAGAGCTCGACGGTTTCCGGGGGCGAGCAATATAAGGCAGTCCAATTACATTGTGGAGAAGCTGAGGGTTGCAAGCTGGAATGTCGGTTCCATGACGTCAAAGAGCGAGGAGATTGAGGATATCATGAAGCGGAGAGGGATAGACATTATGTGCGTGCAAGAGACAAAGTGGCGAAATACCCATATCGACAGAGCCCGGTTTCTTACGAATTCCATGAAATACAAATTGTACTACTATGGAATTACAAACCAAAGAAACGGAGTTGTCATTATTCTGGCGTCGTCTTTACTTGGCAGTATAATAAGTGTCGCGAAGAGAAGTGACCGCTTGATCAGCATCAAATTGGTTATTTGCGGAAGGGTGTGGAACGTAATAAGTGCCTACGCTCCCCAAGTGGGATTGCCACCAGAAGAAAAAGAGGCATTTTGGAACGACGTTGACACCCTAATTCAGACCATTCCAGATACCGAATTGGTGTTATTGGGAGGAGATTTAAATGGCCATGTGGGTGAATCAAATTATGATTACGAGGATTGCCATGGTGGAAAGGGTAGCCCTTCAACGGTCAGAAATGACGAAGGTGAAGCTATTCTGACCATGTGCAGATCGCATGGTTTGGTCATCCTAAATACATGGTTTGTGAAAAACGAGAGACACCTAATCACCTACAGTAGTGGACACGGAGATAGGAAACACGAAACGCAGATCGATTACCACCTCTGTTTCGATTTTATGAGAAGGTGGGTAAGAGACTGCAAGGTGATCTTGGGTGAATCTGTCGTCAGCCAACATCGTTTGCTCCTGTCAGAATTTATTTTGAAAGCAGGAGGAGCAAGAAATAGAAGAACTCCCAAGACTGTCGAAAAAATCAAGTGGCACAATCTCACAAACGACAACTTTGAATCTGTAGTAACTCCATTCATTGATAAAATGACGGAGTGGTTTCAAAACAACATAAACTGCACCGAGCACAGTCCAACACAAATGTGGAATAGTTTCGCTGAAATGTCAGTAGGTGAGGCGGAAAAGGCCCTTGGAGTTTCGAAAGGTCCACTCCACACGAAGAAAGAAACATGGTGGTGGAACACCGAAACTAAGGAAGCAGTGCAAGCCAAATCGAACGCATTTAAGGCATGGACGAAATGTGAGTCAAGCAGTGAAGCCGAACGGGTTCAACTTCGCGAAAATTATATGCAATGCCGGAAGAAAGTAAAGCGCTTGGTAGCTCAAGCAAAGGCGAAGGCAGCTGAGAAATTCTACCAAGAATTAGAAACTCAGACTGCGACCGAAGGACCGTCTTTGCGCGAGAGACCTAAGCACGACGCCAGGATATTTAGGGTCGCAGCCCAAAGGAGAAGGAACGCTCGGGAAATACAGGCGCCAAAGTACGTGGAGGACTCGCAAGGAATGTTGCTGATTGACGATACGGCAATTTGTAGCAGGATGCGAGAGTATTTTGACGAGCTTCTAAATGAAGAATTTCCTCGGGCAGCTTTTCAAGATGTTGAGCCAAATACCACAAATATTGAAGATATCTCAGAGGAAGAGGTGATGGAGGCAATGCATCAGATGAAACGCGGAAAGGCAGTCGGCCCGGACAAAATCCCCGCGGAATTTTGGTTGAAAATGGAAAATGTCGGGCTTAGTTGGCTCACAGTTCTCTTCAACAAAATCAAAGGTGGGCAACCGATGCCTGATGCTTTCAGGGAAAGTTTTCTTCTTCCTTTCTATAAGAACAAGGGAGACTCACGCAAACTCAACAACTATAGGGCTATAAAGTTAACACCTCATACACTGAAGATCTACGAGCGAGTTGTCTGCAACCGATTGAGAAAGATTGTGCGGTTGAATGACAATCAATGCGGCTTTGTTGAAGGTCGATCTACAGTCTATGCGATTCAGTGCATTCGTATTGCAATGGAAAAGTATAGAGCAGCACGAAAGGACTTGCACTTTGTGTTCATCGATTTGGAAAAGGCGTTCGATAGAGTACCTCATGATCTGATATGGTTGGCCTTGAGAGCACTTAATGTCCCTGAGGCATATGTCAGGATGATACGAGACATGTATGATGGAGCTACGACTAAGGTTAGATGCACAGCCGGTGAATCAGAAGAATTTCCGGTGAATGTCGGAGTACACCAGGGCAGTGTATTGAGTCCGTTGCTCTTCAACATCATCATGTGCTACTTATTAACACGTGTCTCCGACGGCCTAGAAATATCTCTTCTTTTTGCTGATGATATAGTCCTCAGTAGCCCAAACATCGTTGCCTTGCAAGCTGCGCTTACAAAATGGTGTGACATTCTGGAGGAGCATGGACTGAGGGTAAGTATAACAAAGACTGAGTTCTTATGCTGCCAATTCTCAGACCCAAATGCACCGATACCAGAAATGTACGTCAAAGGAGAGCAGCTTAAGTCTTGTACCAAGTTCAAGTACCTTGGCTCGATGGTGAACAGCGGAGCTACATGCGATGATGACATCAAACATCGCACAAAGGTTGGGTGGATGAGGTGGTGAGAAAACTCTGGAGTTTTCTGCGATAAGAAAATGCCACTGAAGCTAAAGGGCAAGTTGTACAAAACGGTTGTACGTCCCGCACTCATGTATGGATCAGAATGCTGGACCATGTATGAAGGTTACGCGAAAGAACTGACAGCGACTGAAATGAAAATGTTACGCATGTCAGTTGGTGTAACCAAAAGGGACCACATCAAGAGTAGCTACATCCGAGGCAGCTTGTCCATAGACCAACCAATCACCGAAAAGCTCGAAGACCGACGAATGGATTGGTATTGCCATGTTCAAAGGCGTCCGCCTGAGAACCCCGCAAAGAGAGCGATATCAATGGAAGTTCCACTTGATGGACCCAAGGCCAGAGGCAGACCAAAGAACACCTGGATGTGTCAAATGAAAAAGCAACAACAACGCATTGGTCTCGGCGATGACACGATCCAAGATAGAGCTGCCTGTAGAAATATGCTGAGAAATTATCGCCAAAACGGGCGATGTGCCTACACCGCAGGTCGAGCAACGCGGAACCATGGAGCGGTATAAAGAACGAGGCAAGGAAGAAGATATGTATTTGTGTTACTTTTTCTCCACCGCATCCCCATTTATAAATGTTACTGCACGCCACTGGACGACGGCCCTCCCTTTAACTTCAGTAGAGTTCAAGAACTTCTTAAAAGCTAATGACATACTCGTAATTCATACTCACTCACCGCCATATCATCCGCAAACCAATGGGCAAGCGGAAAGCGCGGTCAAAATAATAAAAACCTTTTTAAGAAAACCCAGCCCTAATGAAAAAGATTTAGAGAGGGCCATACAAAAATGTTTATTCGATTACAGAATATCAACGCATACCAAGACATGTATGTTGCTAATGAAAAGAAATTTGAAAACTCGTTTCTATTTATTAAGACCAAATGCAACGAATTTAATAGAAAAGGCTCAACAGAACAATATACAAGATCATACTAGAAAATTAGAAGTAGGGGAACCCGTTTTAATGAGAGATTTTAGGACAAAAACTCCTAAATGGATTCAAGGACATGTAATATTTTGGGACCAGTGACCTATCATGTAAAATTGCATAATGATGAAATTTTGGAAAAGGTACATAGACCAATTAATACGATGTAAAGCCGATCAAGAACTATTGCGAGAAACCGATGTTGATACCTGCATTCAAGCACAAATCTTCGATTCGAACCGATATGGCGAAACATCAACAACTAAGCCTCAAAAGGGAGAAGCAGGGAATGATTTTATTTCAACTGCAAATGAAGCATCTGAAAGGAAGAATGAAGAGTCCGAAAAATGATGAAATATGACGCTCATCTAATCTAATAGTGTAGTTACTTTGTGATAAACCTTACATTAGATTGCAAAATGTTGTGAAGACAATTTTTTTTTGTTTCTTATGTTTTTTTTTGGGGTGCTGAGCAGGAATCCGGAGATTCCTATAGCGACATTTCATTCCGGAACAGGGTAAAAATCGCGAAAAACTCTTTATGAATATTTTAGAGAGCACATAATTGCGCGTCCAAAGAGACATAAATATTATAAATCCATTGAGCGGTATTACTACAATTGATAATAATTAAAATTGGCAATTTTTAAAATAGTTCCATATTATGTATAAAATTTTGAGATTGAACGGTTTTTCATTTTTGGTCACAAAAGTAGCATTTTTGTACATTATGTATTTTGGGGTGCAGAACCTGAATCCGTAACTTCCCACCAAAATTTCGTTGCAAAACAGGGTCAAGATTGCAAAAAACGCCAAAAAAAATGGCTATCAATTGTAGCTATACATTTTAATGATTAATTGCGCGTTGGACCCGCAATTATGTTTTCCCTAATATTTTCATGGACATGGACATTTCGGAGAAATGTACAGTTTCGGAGTTATAAACAAAAAAAAAAAACGGGAAAATTCCGAAAATTTTGGGTTTTTTCGCTGTTCCGCAACGAAATTTTGGGCGAGAAGCTCCGCTTTCGAGCCCCGCACCCCAAAAAACATAATAAACAAAAAAAAAATCTCCACCACACTTTGTAATTTGAAATCATCTAGTAACTACACTATGTAGTCTGGCTGGTCGAGCGGTTAGTGCGCGCACCTTCGGTGCACAGGCTCAAGAGTTCGAATCTCATCGTGTTCCATTGTGTTTTTCGAACTCACGAGCTTGTGACAGACTATGATCTCACTCAGATGTTAAACGAGTACCCATTTATGGGGATAAATAACACTGCTGAGCGTGATGCTGATCTCATTACCTCATCAAAAAGCAGATAAGATCTTGGAAATAGGATGTCACTAACACATCCTGCGGCCTTAGTCCAATGTTGGATTGTCGCGCCTGTTATTTATTTATTTTTTATTTTAGTAACTACACTATAATATCTGGGAATGGAGAACGAAAGCAAGCAAGTACAAAAAGGAGAAGTAAGTATCTTGAAGGGATATGATATTTATGAAATTACATTTTACGGAGATTTTGTCTGTTTACGTTTTTCTTATAAATATTTGCTAGATCTTACGCATATGCACCGTACCGTTACCTAGAGAACCATTTTATTGTTTTATTTATTTCTGCTATTACGCAACGAGTGATTATAATTCAAAAGAAAAGCTAATACGCATTTTATTATGTATTATATTCCTCCTCTTGGTTTTTCGGATGCTTGAGAATCGTTAATGAAATTAGCATTCAAAATAAATATACATTTTCTAATTACTTTCGTGTGTCAAAAAAAAAACATTTGAAAAAATTATATGTATTTGTGTTACTTTTTCTCCACCGCATCCCCATTTATAAATGTTACTGCACGCGACTGGACGACGGCCCTCCCTTTAACTTCAGTAGAGTTCAAGGACTTCTTAAAAGCTAATGACATAGTTCATACTCACTCACCGCAAACCAATGGGCAAGCGGAAAGCGCAGTCAAAATAATAAAAACCTTTTTAAGAAAACCCAGCCCTAATGAAAAAGATTTAGAGAGGGCCATACAAAAATGTTTATTCGATTACAGAATATCAACGCATACCAAGACATGTATGTTGCTAATGAAAAGAAATTTGAAAACTCGTTTCTATTTATTAAGACCAAATGCAACGAATTTAATAGAAAAGGCTCCACAGAACAATATACAAGATCATACTAGAAAATTAGAAGTAGGGGAACCCGTTTTAATGAGAGATTTTAGGACAAAAACTCCTAAATGGATTCAAGGACATGTAATATTTTGGGACCAGTGACCTATCATGTAAAATTGCATAATGATGAAATTTTGGAAAAGGTACATAGACCAATTAATACGATGTAAAGCCGATCAAGAACTATTGCGAGAAACCGATGTTGATACCTACATTCAAGCACAAATCTTCGATTCGAACCGATATGGCGAAACATCAACAACTAAGCCTCAAAAGGGAGAAGCAGGGAATGATTTTATTTCAACTGCAAATGAAGCATCTGAAAGGAAGAATGAAGAGTCCGAAAAATGATGAAATATGACCATCGAACGGCAAAAATCCTACATCGGATTTTTTTTTTTGAATATCGTTGGGGATGGTCCCCAGGTGATGGCATAAAAAGTCCCAACCTATTGGGGGTCCGAAACCCTAAAAAAGGGGGAAAGGGGGTATTTTTTCGTTTTTTAGCGATTATTTCAAAAACGGTAAGAGATACAGAAAAATGGCCTGAGAACGAAAGAAACTAAGACAACATAAAATTACCTTTCCAATGATACAAAACACATTAGAGTTTAATTGAATATTCCGGCGTTAGACTAGAAAAGAAATTAGAATATTTTCATTTTAGAATGTATTAAGTATAAGTATTCACAATAAGTTCAAGATCATTTATCATTTTTAGGTATCGTGTTTTCTTCCAATCGGGGGCAGGTTTGCTAACCCAGACGCGCAAAAAAAAACTATCGAGGGTAGCATCCAGGTTAAATTTCAAATTGTCACGTAGACATTGCCATTAATTTCAAAACATTGCTCGAAAATATTAAAGCCCCGTTTTCACTTTACAAACGCAAAAGTTAAAATGTAATTTTTTTAATGAAAACCTATTTTTATGTAGAAATCATAATTTTGTTAGATTAAGAATTCGACGAACAACATTTTTAACATGCATTTACAAACAAAAACTATATTTTTTGCACACACTTGTGTGTTGCGTGTAAACTATACCCTTTCGAAATTTAATTTTTGCTAGTCATTGGAAAACGTACTAGAAAATAATTGGGATTGCATACATCTAGGCGAGTTTTGTAAAGCTCATTAAATCTGGATAGCAATATAACTTCTAACCTGAATAAAGTCACAGGTTAGCGTTTGTATGAAAACTACCCCGGATAGTGTAGGTTAGCTTATTAAAAAACACGGCCAGTGATGTTAGCTGAAAAAATGATGAAACCCAAACATAAAAAAAAAGAGCTGAATTTTTATGTCAAATTGTTCTATGATCTGACCGCATTACGCAATCAAAAGTTACCCTCTTTTGCGCGTCACATTTGGGGGGGGGGGGTGGCAAAGGGGTGAAATTATGATTTTTCGCAAATATCTTGTTAACTGTAATATTTACAGCAAAATGTTCTGAAAACAATTTAAACTACACAAAATTCCCTTTCTAATGATATATGATACCGTATACCGTCTCTTGGCAGATTGTATACTAAACCTAAAAACATCCGGGCCATGGAACAGCTGATCTTGGTAACGTAAGCCCGTAATCAGCTGATCGGCTACTTTTCGCTGTTGTGTACCGTGTTGCCACAACCACGCCCCTCCTAGTGACTTTCATCGGATTGCTGGAAAGTCACGGTACGACCGTATGTTCTCCTTGGCGGATCCACCATGGAACCCCATTGATGAGGTGGAGGCTGTTGCGGTGACGAGAATGTGCTTTCCTCTTCGATGTCCGTTTTACTTATGTAGCATTGCTTCAATCGGTCGACTGATACGTTTTTATCCTTCCCGTTTATGTTGATCTTGAATATTCAATCACTAAGACGATCTAAGACACGAAAAGGACCCTGGTATGGTGGTTCCAAAGGTGCTTTTACGTGGTCGCTGCGTAGCCAAACGTGTGAGCAGGTGTTGATATCCAGAATGAATTTTTTTGCTTTGGAGTGATGAGCCGTCGGAGTTGGACGTAAACCACGTATGTATTCTCGGTGTTTCTGAATAGACATTTTGGGATCGGGCGAAAAGTCTGATGAGGCGAGGAATTCACCGGGAATACGTAAGCACGTACCGTATAACATTTCCGCTGGGCTGGCCTGGAGATATTCTTTGAACGAGGTTCTCAGAGCAAGTAAGACGGTCGAAAGAATGTTGATCCATGGTTTGGGTGAGCACATGAGAGCTGATTTTAGTGTTCTGTGCATGCGTTCGACGATGCCGTTCGATTGGGGATGGTATGATGTGGTGCAAACTTTCTTTGCCCCCAACAAGTTCTGCTAAGGACTTGAAAAGGGCGGACTCAAATTGTGCGCCCTGATCTGAGGTGATTGTGATGGGTGAACCGAAACGTGATATCCAATGGTCGTATAACATATTTGCTACTGTGTCTGCTGACATGTCCTTGATCGGTATCGCCTCCGGCCATTTGGTAAAACGATCTACCATAGTGAGACAATATTGGAAATCGTGGATTTTAGGTAGAACGATGATGTCAATATGCACGTGGCTGAATCTTGAGTCGTGCATGACAAGTGGACCGAGTGGGTCCGAGGAAGAGAGCAAGTTGCCGTTGCGGACAATATGTTATGTTATGAACACAGAAATGATTATGAAATTTATTCACTGCCACGTCCCGCCCGCGTCTTATGTGGTGTGCGATGTATGGCACCGCGGTGCGGCGCGCGCAAGATAAGTGGACCAAGTTGGGAAGAAAGAAGGAAATGACACGAGAACACGTTGCTGTGCATGCGCCTACGAAATTTAAAATTCGTCTGTGGCACGTGCATCTATATTTTGAGGTTCAGATTATCTGAGCCGATGTCAAAATGAAAAGTCTCTATTGGAGACGATAATTAATATAAATGTAGGTGAGTTTTAGGGTCAAAGACATGGAGTTTCTGAAAAAACACCTTCTTTGGTAGTCCCTTCGGGCATTTTACTCACTCCATAACTTGTGACAGAATAAAGGAAGTTCAAATTTTGCACATATTATTTTTGGAAGAAGTTCCTACATGTTGCGACCAATTTATTCAATACCTTCTCTAAATTTGCATGTATGCGATCCCGTCTAGACAGCTCTAGATTTTTCAGTTTATAGTATACATAGTATTGTTTCTTGATATGCCGGCCGCAACAAGCATAGCAAGAATTAGCCAAAACGAAAGCCCGTATTTATAAACATACCTTACCTTAAAATAAATGCCATTTCCAGTAGTTTTCATTGAAATAATTTATTTTCTCGAGACAATGCATCCTTGACTTAAGGCGATTTCAAGGACACTTTGAAATTTTGCAATAGTCAACCTCACTTGAAGTCAATGTAGCTAGTTACCTACCTTGAGTTATTATTATATTACAATTGTGTTAAAAGCTTAAGGTCTCCTTGAGTTTCGCCTTAAATCAAGGATGCATTGACTTCTAAATGACATCTAATTTTTGAATTTCGGCATACTTTACTAAAGGTCGCCTTGAGTTAAGGGACATATGTCTATAAATACGGGCCTAAAAGTATAAATTTCGGTATCAAAACCAATTTTCCGATAGCTTTTTTTTTATTAGTTGTAAGTTAAGAAAATATACAGGGTGCCCGGAAACTGCCGCATAAACGAACCGGATTGTGCTTCCCTCATGTGATTTCCAGCATAACAGTTGTACTGAACATACCCTCTTAGCTTAACCCTTTAGCTGCCACAGGCATTTGAAGATTTTTGAAAAAATCATTTTCTTTTACGACTAAAAAGTCATTAGAGAGTTTTAGCTTATCGTTTGACATCAAACGACATAATTTGACATTCCATATAAAAATTTGCTTGCTTACCGTATACGAAACAATATATCTTAATTTTGCATGTCCCAAGTAGGCATGGGTGTATTTCCGTATATTTGATGCTCTGGAAACAGTCGAAATTGGCGAAATAATTTGTCGTGTTTTACACCTATGCCTACTTAGGACATGCAAAATTAAGATATATTGTTTCGTATACGGTATGCAAGCGAATTTTTATATGGAATGTCAAATTGTGTCGTTTTATTTAAAACGATAAGCTAAAACTCTCTATTATCTCAAAAGCTAGACTAGGTAGCATAGCAAAATAAGATGATTATTAGGTACAGATGATTATTACCCAAAAAATAAAACTAACCGCACTAAAATCGGATAAGAGGTTTGGTTTTTACGGAACTTCAAAGTCAAATTTTTGTGATTTGACCCAATAACAAAATATTTTTCCATCTCAATTTTCTCCAATTTCTGCCAAGGTGAGGTGCTTGTAAGATTCTTTTAAAAATTGGCGCATAGTCTAAAGATCATTTCTTTCTTACATCATTTCATTTTAACTTTGTTATTTCTAACAGTTTTAATGCCTTGCGGTCCATCTAGACTAGCAGCCAAATGGCTGCGCGTCCAAAAACTGGCATCGCGTGCATGACATAACCAAAATTTCATTTTGGTGATTTTTTAAAATTTAATTATCAAAATCGGACTCTGCGCGTTTGAATTATTACATGGCCATTCAATAATTATTCAATTTCACACAAAAGATCGAACAAAAGTTGTAAAATTGTCACTTTGAAATTGACAAGCGGTTGTTTGAGTTGCCATATTGAATATCAAAACTGGACGCATAGCCAAATGGCGACTAGTTTGGATGGAATTACAACAGCCATTTGACTGTACGTGTCGCCATTTGGCGACTAATCTAGATGGACCTTTAAGTGCAGAAAACTAGGGTTAATTTTAGCTCTATTTCAATTCAATTGAAACTGCCCCTAAAGATCTGCAATTTGGTAAAATTTATTCAAATTATAACAAAATCAATCCAAAATTGAAACTCATATATTCCTTACTCTCCAATTAGTATAGTGATTTTAGCTGAAAAAAGGATGAAACCCAAACATCCAAAAAAAGAGCTGACTTTTGATGCCAAATTGTTCTATGGCCTGACCGCATTACGCAGTAAAAAGTTAGACTTTTTTGCGCGTCACATTTGGGGGGGAGGGGGTGGCAAAGGGGTGAAATTATGATTTTTCGCCAATATCTTGTTAACTGTAATATTTACAGCAAAATGTTCTGAGGACAGTTTAAACTACACAAAATTTCCTTTCTAATGATATATTACATCATATACCTTCTCTTGGCAGATTATATACTAGACCTTAAAACATTTGGTGTAATTTAAATTTTTTGATAGTTACATTTGGCGCTTTAGCTCCTGAAGTAATTTAATTGGAGCCATGGTAATAAATCATATACAAATTATTCAAATTCAATGCCACTAGTTTATTAAGAAATAAGGGAACAAGTCAACCAAAATTAAAGTTTTGCTCGTAGGCAATTTTCCGGTCATTTTGTATGGGAGGTACCCTTTGTTTTAATCCGATCGAAGTAATATTTGGTGGAGGGTCTAATGGGACTTAGCCTTAACGTTTACCAAAATTTTTCCCGCCTGCTGTGATTCGGCGAAAAGTTACATGCATGTCTTTTTTTTTAAATGTTAATAGGGAGTATAGGGGAATGCTTTGTCGGGGCAGCCTGAGTCTCCGTGTGGGACAGCTATATATTGTTAGGAATAGTTATCCCAATTACCATGGCTCCAATTAAATTACTTCAGGAGCTAGAGCGCCAAATGTAACTATCAAAAAATTTAAATTACACCAAATGTTTTAAGGTCTGGTATATAATCTGCCAAGAGAAGGTATATGATGTAATATATCATTAGAAAGGAAATTTTGTGTAGTTTAAACCGTCCTCAGAACATTTTGCTGTAAATATTACAGTTAACAAAATATTGGCGAAAAATCATAATTTCACCCCTTTGCCACCCCCTCCCCCCCAAATGTGACGCGCAAAAAAGTCTAAATTTTTACTGCGTAATGCGGTCAGGCCATAGAACAATTTGGCATCAAAAGTCAGCTCTTTTTTTGGATGTTTGGGTCTAGAGCTAAAGTCACTATACTAAATAGAGACTTTTGCGTTTTCAGACTTCTGATATAAATTTCGTTAACAAACTTTCATACTAAAGTGGGCATTCTGATTTGTTTCAAACAATTTAATCAATATGATCTTATTATAGCCGAAGAAAAAAAAATATGGACGTCGAACGACAAAAATCTTACATTGATGGATTTTTGGGGATGGCCTCCTGATTATGGGGAGTCCCAACAGATTAGAGGTTTGCAGCCTTGAAAAGGAGGGAGGCGTACTTGCGTTTTCAGAGCTATGGAGGTTTTTAAAAGAGTCTAAAATGAAAATATTCTAATTTATTTTTTAGTCTAGCGACAAATTTTTCACTAAAATCCTAATGTATTATATACAATTGCAAGGGTAATGTAGAAATATGTCAGGCATAAAACAAGATAAGTTTTATGACCGTTCAAGGATCATTTTATTTTGTAATCAAACTAGTGAAATGGTCTTCAAACGATCTTATTTCGGTGCACAGATAATGCACATATGTACGTATTTGACAAAAGATTCTTGTGCATAGAGATAAACACCACATGCGAGGGTCATTAAATATTTTGTTTATGATCTTTGCATTGGTGTAAGATAAAAGCACAAGGACCATATAGGTCATAAAGAATGTATATGAATAGATACGTAATATAAGATTTGTTTGTATGATTCCTGTTAGGTTTAAGTATATATAGTTTTTAATAAACGCGCTGCTAGTCAGTGTCCGTTCATACTTTAAAGGAATCGTGTCGGTTTTCTTATTTAAATTCGTTTCAGCTCACCCCTTACCCCCTTTCAGAAGCAACAGGTAATTTTATGTGTTTATTTTCGTTCTCAGACCATTTTTCTGTATATTTTGTCGGTTTTGAAATGTTTGCTAAAAAGTTAAAAAATACTCCCCTATCCCCTTTTTCCAAGGTTGGAGCCCTCCAATCGTTGGGGAGTTTTTTTTCCATAATCAGGACGCCATCAGCATCACCAACCATCCTGCAAAAATCCAGCGATATACGATTTTTGCCGATCAAATATCGTATTTTTATTTGATCAATACTCAACTCATTCTCGTTCTCGTATCCCTCTAATTGAATCGAGTACAGAACTAGACAGAACAACCTGCATACAAATTTTCAGTTGATGTTCTGTATAGAAATATAACTCTTTTCAAATGTGTATGGAAGTTGTGTTGCCTTCTCCTGCACTAAATCCACTCACTCTACCGCATGCTACCACCACATTGCATTAACAGCGCGGCATGCAACTTACGAAATGCACTAATGAGGTCAATAAACGCATGGCTACCTGTTCCGCAACCTCAAGAAATGCATTGTGATCAAATCATCTTTCATCTTTTTTCAATACGCATGGCATGGGTCAGTGGAAGAAGATACACTCATGAAGTCGCCAAATGCACGAAAACCTGCTCTGGCAGAGTATCTAAACTCTCTTCAATTTGAACTGTGTAGCAAAAGAGCAAATAGCTTAATAGCCTGTATACGTGTGTCGTATTTGTGACATTGGGTGCAGATTGGGAGTTTGGGCAAAAACAAAGTGGACTCGATTTTGAGTGAGCTTTGGACATATGTATGATTTGTATATGATATCACACTCCGAATTCAGTTGTCTTTGTAACGTTGATGACTACACACGGTAGTCTACAACGCACCATGCTCCACTAGGTAATGAAGAGAGAATCTTGAGTCCAATACCGCAATATGTTGAGGTTGAAGTTTCATGTGGCGGTGTACTTTTGAGCGTTGGCATGCGATGCATTCTCGAGACCATTGTGTTGTGTCTTTTCGGATCCCTGGCCAGAAGAACTTTTGTCGCAGAAGCTTAGAAGTTGTTCTGCCACTCGGATGTGCTGGACTATGTACGATGTTGAATGCCGATCGTCTTAAGGATGATGGTATGAATGGGTCGATGATACCGCTCCTGACGTCACAGAAAATATTGATTCCTGGCTTTACTTCCAACTTTTGAAACTTTAGAGATGTTGAACCCTGAAGAATTTTCTGCAGCTCAGCATCTTGTGTTTGCTCGGAGGAGATGTTTTCAGCTTCGAGTTCGGTGGGCATATTTATGTCGTATATGCGCGATATGCCCTGTGGCATGGGTCGCGAATAATGCCACCGCCTTTCCCGGCGTGTCGTAGAAGGCGACTAAAAAGGGACCTAATCCAAGGTGGATCAGCATGCGCCGAGGGATGCATGGTCAAGAGGGTGCTTGGCCGCTAGTATGCGAAGGTCGCAAGCAACCATGACATCTGAAGCCTGAGGCACATTTTAACATCAACCCTGCAAGAAATCGCTAACCGAAACTACAACCACATCCAAAGTTTTGTCTGAGAAAACGCACACAAGCAAATAGTTTACATACTTTTAGTTTCCCCAAGGAGGGAAATTGGTGCTCCATACGGGTAATTTTCAGCACATAGTTAATTTCGGGGTATCAATACCTGCAAAATCCCTAGTCATGCGAATGCTCAGAATGGAATGTTGTGAAACGCAATATCCACCATTTTCGCCAGCAGTTTGGCTGAGTAATCTTCTGCAGGTTAATTTTCTCGAAAGTTTCCTAATTTTATTTTCAATTTCCATTACAATTTCAATAAAGTTGATGAACCAACTTGACTTGTTGGCTTATAAAATGCACTTCAAACATCTGCAAAATTCATTTGTTTGAAGGGCATTTTATAAATAAAATCATCAAAAGACTAATAAAGTGGTTAGACCACTTGGTATTTATAGGGTATTCTACATGCATTTTACCCACATATTGTTGGTTATTGAAGTGGAAAAACTATCCGGTTTTTGTAGGGTATTTTCCACGAGCTTTAACCAAATAATAATAGGTAATGAAATGATTAGTCTAACCGGTTTGTGTAGGATATCCACCATGCATTTTACCCAAATAATACCAGGTATTGTGTGTCGAATAACCAGTGAAAGTCTTGTGAATTTGACCATATTGGATTGTGAGGGGAAGTCACACGTATGAGTACTGTGTGAAGTATATAGGTGAATTTTTTCCCGACGCTGTATGTGCACTCACCGGTGATTTTAACCAAAAGGCTAACCAGGCATTAACCGGTTATTTAACCAGTACGTTTCTTGCAGGGAACAAGACCTCCCATAGGTTAGTGTGTGTGTGTGTGTATGGGTTGCCGTGTCTGGAGATAGCCGGCGGACGTAAAAGGAAAGTCCATAAATTTATTTATTTCCACACACTAGTGCCAAAATACACAACGTTTCTCCAAAAGGTGTAAAAGAATGGAAGGCCTTGTGGAAATTGACGCAGTTACAAGCACTACCCCGCTGGGCACTACTTCTGCTATGCGGTTGAGTGATCCCGGGGCGAACCTAGTTCGCGCCAGAGCTCGACGGTTTCCGGGGGCGAGCAATATAAGGCAGTCCAATTACATTGTGGAGAAGCTGAGGGTTGCAAGCTGGAATGTCGGTTCCATGACGTCAAAGAGCGAGGAGATTGAGGATATCATGAAGCGGAGAGGGATAGACATTATGTGCGTGCAAGAGACAAAGTGGCGAAATACCCATATCGACAGAGCCCGGTTTCTTACGAATTCCATGAAATACAAATTGTACTACTATGGAATTACAAACCAAAGAAACGGAGTTGTCATTATTCTGGCGTCGTCTTTACTTGGCAGTATAATAAGTGTCGCGAAGAGAAGTGACCGCTTGATCAGCATCAAATTGGTTATCTGCGGAAGGGTGTGAAACGTAATAAGTGCCTACGCTCCCCAAGTGGGACTGCCACCAGAAGAAAAAGAGGCATTTGGAACGACGTTGACCTCCTGATTCAGACCATTCCAGATACCGAATTGGTGTTCATGGGAGGAGATTTAAATGGCCATGTGGGTGAATCAAATTATGATTACGAGGATTGCCATGGTGGAAAGGGTAGCCCTTCAACGGTCAGAAATGACGAAGGTGAAGCTATTCTGGCCATGTGCAGATCGCATGGTTTGTTCATCCTAAATACATGGTTTGTGAAAAACGAGAGACACCTGATCACCTACAGTAGTGGACACGGAGATAGGAAACACGAAACGCAGATCGATTACCACCTCTGCTTCCATTTTATGAGAAGGTGGGTAAAAGACTGCAAGGTGATCTTGGGTGAATCTGTCGTCAGCCAACATCGTTTGCTCCTGTCAGAATTTATTTTGAAAGCAGTAGGAGCAAGAAATAGAAGAACTCTCAAGCCAGTCGAAAAAATCAATTGGCACAATCTCACAAACGACAACTTCGAACCTGTAGTGACTCCATTCATTGATAAAATGACGGAGTGGTTTCAAAACAACACCAACTGCACCGAGCACAGTCCAACACAAATGTGGAATAGTTTCGCTGAAATATCAGTAAGTGAGGCGGAAAAGGCACTTGGAGTTTCGAAAGGTCCACTCCACACGAAGAAAGAAACATGGTGGTGGAACACCGAAACTAAGGAAGCAGTGCAAGCCAAATCGAACGCATTTAAGGCATGGACGAAATGTGAGTCAAGCAGTGAAACCGAACGGGTTCAACTTCGCGAAAATTATATGCAATGCCGGAAAAACGTAAAGCGCTTGGTAGCTCAAGCAAAGGCGAAGGCAGCTGAGAAATTCTACCAAGAATTATAAACTCAGACTGCGACCGAAGGACCGTCTTTGCGCGAGAGACCTAAGCACGACGCCAGGATATTTAGGGTCGCAGGTTTTCGTGAAAAGAATCCCAACGGTTGCCATTTGTTGCCCACTGATTGATGCAGTTGTGCCCCAATCGCAGATGATGATGCGTCAGTGATTAGAGCCATGGGTGCATCGGCGACTGGATACGTCATGAGAGTTACTTTGGCTAATTTTCGTTTGCACTCCTCAAAAGCCATGTCAGCCTCGGTTGTCCAACAGATTTTGTTTTTATCCTTTTTCACAGACTGCTTCAAATAGTTGTTGAGCGGCAGTTGTGTATGTGCTGCTTGAGGTACACATGTTCGGTAATAATTTGTTACACCCAGGAAGCGTCTGAGTTCTTTGACGGTTTCAGGTTTCTTGAAATAGAGGTTTGCTTCAACTCGTTCGACCACTGGATAATATCCATGAGGTGTTATGTGGTAGCCAAGAAAATCGATTTCGGAACGACCGAATACACACTTACTGTTGATGTGTTGATGCTGAGGGAATATTTTCGCAGGCACTCGAATACTATTTTCAAGTGTTTTTTATGCTCTTCCTCGTTTTTCGACATGACGAGGATGTCGTCTATGTACACAAACACAAAAGAGAGCTTTCGAAAGATGATGTCCATTAACCCTTCGTGGCATACCTTCAGATTCATGCTTATTGCACACCTGGGGTCAGTATGACCCCAACCATATTTTGCACACGATGGAGGCTCTTTGACGATAAAAAATGGTTTTCGAACAAATAAGTAAGACATATTCACTGTTGTGTTTTGCATGCGTTTATTTTTAACTGTACAGAATATCGTTATAATTTATTAACATTTCGTAGTCGAACAAGCTGTTGTTCGTGCTTACTAAGTCGAACTTTCGATACAGTCCTTACATGAAACAATTGAGTGATCACGGCAAACATATTTGTGACAATAGAAACAGTTTGTTGAAACCTTGGTATCTTTGGAACGACCACACATAGAACATCTACCGCGTTTTGTAGAAGATGGCTCACTATGGATAGTTTCAATTTCGAATCCCATCAATCTAGCTGCTGAAATAACACCAATTTGACAACTTTGTGGATTCTGGAGTCGTCTAATTATTTGCGCTTGAACTAAGCTCTTGGATAGTTCCGTGAGATATATGCGACGTCTGTGACTTTTTGTGTGATTCCATGATTCGAATTTTGTAGTAAAGAGAACAAATGCACCCCCATCAATCATATTGTAAAATAGTGTCATTGGCCACCTTTCAGAAATTCGTTTGCATGTGTAGGTCTTTACGTTTTGATCTAATCCATCAACTCCAGATTTGGTTTTGTTATAATCGAGTGCTCAGTGCTAGTAACATCAACACTAGTACTATGGTGCATTGTCGAAAGAAGTACAACTGATCGGTTTTCCTTTGGGATGTAACTCACAAGAGTTGCATGACCTCGAAAACCAAACAAGGACAAAAAGACAAAAAGTCTGCTCCAATTATTGCAGTTTGCACGTCCGCTATTATGAACGTCCACGAGAAGATTCTACGAAGATTTAAGTCTAGCTGGATTGTTTTAAACCCGTATGTGTTAATGACCGATGCATTGGCAGCGTATAGTTTGAGTGAGTCTTTTTCCGGTTTGTTGTTGTTGAAAATTCTTACAGGGATAATGGACACCACAGATCCAGAATCAATTAGAAATTTTTGGTTTGTTGTATGGTCATACACATGCAATCGGAGTTCATGAGATGGAAGTTGTTTGCAGCTGTCACCGACCTCCCCTATCAGCGACAGCGACTTTAGTTTCCCACTGAGCTTTGAGAAATGGGAGAGAATTTGCACGGTTTTGTGCACTGTCGAGCGTCGTTACCCCACTTATTGTGGTAATAACAGTAACCGTTTCGGTTCGGAGTCTGCGATCTATTTCTGGGACGATGACCTTGTGAATTTCGTTCACGACTTTGACGTTCGGAATTTGTGTATGAAAGCTGCTGCTTTATTTTAATGTCTTCTATTTGTTTTTGCAAGCGCAGTTGTTGCAACTGAAGATCGTTCATTGGAGAGATTTGATTGTACCCTGAATGTTGAGTAAAGTACGTTCCAAATTGGGGTTTGTTTGAAAATTTTCACGGTTGTGAACCGCAAATATGGCATTATTTGGCAAATTGAGAAAAAGCCGATCAGCCAACTCTGCTAGACTATTTAAATCGTTGAGATTTGGTGACATTAACAAAAGAGGCTGTATATTTTGTGGGAGTTGCTCTTTCCATAGTTCGTGTAGCACCTCGTCGGTAATGGCATCTGGGGCCAGCTCGCGCATTTCTCTTAAAAGCTGCGATGGTCGCTTCGCTTCCCATCGAGTCTCATCTTCTTAAGAAGGCGTCGCAACTGCACCTGCCGCGTGTCCGCGAAGCGGGTTAATGTCGCCTTTTTCAGAAGTGAGTACTTGTCCTGAGTGGGTGGCTTGCTAATGAAATCCCACAGCTGTTTTGATATTCCAATTGGGAGAGATTTTAGACTATATTTTTGGTTGTCGCTGGTTATGCGATTCGCCGTGAAATCGGCCTTCGCAATAGCAAACCACATCTCCGGAGCATCCGTTGCAAATTGCGGAAGATTGAGGTTTACTGCGTACAGGTATTCTGAGGCTGCTAAATTCTCATATTTTGTACTCACTGTTCCGCCTTGTTGTGCACCGGAGTCCCTGGCGGCGCCGCCCTGTTGAGTGGGCTGGCTAATGTCAATGAGAGGTGCCGTTGCACCGTGATTAAGTTGATCGTCCATCCCGACATTGTTGTTGAGTGAATTATCCTGCGGCACCAACAACATTTTAAACGAAAGCAAAATGTTCGCTGTATCTCAAAATGGCCGCCGGAATGTATTTTACGAGCGAGTATTTATCACTTTGTTTTACAATGTTTCAACCGCACTCGGGGTCACCAATGTAGCTAATGTCTTCTTCTATCACTACTGAATATACACTTGATTGATTTAAAGTTAACAAAGCTATTTATTCAAATCTTTATAAGTGGTACAAAAATACGCGTGTACAACCATGAACAACGATTCGAGTGAGAGAGTAAGATATATCTCTATTGTCGTCGTCTTTGGCCCAATCCCACGGGCCATGGAACAGCTGATATTGGTAACGTAAGCGCATAATCAGCTGATCGGGTACATTTCGCTGTTGTGTGCCGTGTTGCCACAGAGTGTTGCATAGAGAGCCATCTATAATCTCACATAGACTTAAAACTTATCGAACTGACCCATATCTCGATGTAATTTAAAAGGGTTCTTAGCACTGTGCGATACCAACGCCGTCTAGATATTAAGGCCGCAATGTAGAAAAATCGCCTACTAAATTTGCACTATTTTGTTGTTCCTTTTAATTACGTTATATGCTTGTTGTTGTTGTTTCTTCGTATCTTTCCACAATTTAGTAGGCAAATGGCACAGCTGAGCTACCGCCTTGATGTATCTAGATGGCGTTGGCGATACTCGACCCGATCTCTTATTCTGTAGGACGCCGAACAGGGATTGCCCTTCCTATCGCTTTACAACAACATAGTTTCTTTGTCCTTGCCCCAGGAACTCCCGGCTAGTGCCTTTAGGACGTTGTTTCTACTGTGCATTCTGACGACTTAGTCTTCGACGTGATCTTTCAACTTCATCATGGTATCCAAATAGACACCAAGGATCTTGGTGTTGGTAATAGTAGGAACAACGACTTCAGCATGCTTATCAGTACGGATCCCAAGCACCTCCGAAAATTCCTGCGTCCAGGTGGTCAGAAGAGTTGCAGTACAGTTAGACGGCGAAATGACTAGGTAGCGTCTTAGTCTTCGACGTGATCTTTCAACTTCATCATGGTATCCAAATAGACACCAAGGATCTTGGTGTTGGTAATAGTAGGAACAACGACTTCAGCATGCTTATCAGTACGGATCCCAAGCACCTCCGAAAATTCCTGCGTCCAGGTGGTCAGAAGAGTTGCAGTACAGTTAGACGGCGAAATGACTGAAGAACTCCACCACTTTCTCAATATAATCATTCAGTCGAGCACACATGCCATTTAAATCATTCCCCGAGGTGAGTACGGTGCAATCGTCTGCATAGGAAATTAGTTCCGATACCTTCCGGTGGTGCTGGAAGGCTCGACAGGTAGATGTTAAACAATGTAGGAGAAAGTACGCTACCCTGTTGTTGTTGTTGTATCGGTGCAGAAGGGTGTGAGTCGTTGTGCATGTCTGTGGACATGTTCTAAGTTTCGTCGACGTTCTCGCCTATTGTCTCAAGCGACAAGAACGTAGCAGCTGCAATAGGGTCGTCCCATAACGCCCTCGTGAGTGAGGTTATGCAGCGGGGCACCGAAACAGGTGGTCCACATCGTGTGGCGTACCGCCGCAGCTCGGACAAATGTTCTGGATGTCCGGGTCTATTCGAGATAGGTAGGAATTGAGACGTGAACAAAAACCTGACCTAAGTTGGGCTAGTGTCACCCTTGTGGCTCTCGGGAGCCTATTTTCCTGAGGCGATATGGGTGGTGGGGGCACTGAGAGGACTCTATTCGGACCTAATCTCCCTATTGACCGATTCACAACGGTTGTGTGAATATCTGCGATGGCCGCATGGTATGCTGTGTCATCAAATATATCGGGAGGTACCCGTTTGTATCTCTGGACGTCTCTCTAGATATCTCTGACTCCACTCGTGACATGTCGTGGAGGGGGAGTATTGTCCATGAGATGATGATTTGGGTGATCCTCACGATAGCAACCGACCAGATATTGAAGAGACAAGAGGTGATTGTGATCACGCACTGATAACATGCTGGTTTCTTGGTGAAGATGCTCCTGAGACGACATGAGATGGCAACCTGTGGCGATACGTAGAGCAGCGTTCTGGCATGCCTGGATCTTATTCCAGTTTGTGTCACAAACGGTTTGTGACCACCCCGGTGCTGCATAGCTAGGGATTGCCCTACCTATCGCTTTGTAGGTGACCAACATAGTTTCTTTGGCTATGCCCCAGGAACTGCCGGCTAGTGCCTCTAGGACGTTGTTTCTACTGTTCATTTTGTCGACTACGTCTTCGACCTGGTTTTTCGACTTCATCATGGTGTCTAGACACCAAGGATTTTGGGGTTGGTTACAGTAGGAACAACGTCATCAGCACGCTTACCAGTACGGATCCCAAGCACCTCCGAAAATTGCTGCGTCCAGGTGGTAAGAAGTGTTGCGGTACATTTAGACGGTGAAATGACAAGATTGCGGATATTGAAAAACTCCACCAGTTTCTCAATATAGTCATTTAATCGAGCACACATGCCATATAAATCATTCCCCGAGGTGAGTACGGTGCAGTCGTCCGCATAAGAAATTAGTTCGATACCTTCCGGGGGAGTTGGAAGGCTCGACAGATAGATGTTAAACAGTGTAGGAGAGAGCACACTACCCTGTGGAACTCCCTGCTTAATTTTTCTATGCTTTGAACGACTGCCCCGAAACTCTGTGAAAGATTGCCTTCCAGCTAGATAGTTGGCAATCATCTAACCACTTGTGCAGGAATATGCATATTGAGGAGATCGGCCAACAGTGCAGAATGGATAACCGTGTCGAAGGCTTTCGACAGGTCAAGTGTCACTAGGACAGTTCTGTCACAGGGCGGTTTCTAGTTGAGGCCATTATGGATGTGATGGGAGATCAGATCCAGAGCTGTTGTGGTACTATGCATCTTCCTGAAGCCATGCTGGTGAGAAGCTAGCTCAGCATGTGATACAAGGGTAGGGTGGATGAGTGCTTCGAGCGTCTTCGCAACGGGTGATAAAATTGTGATTGGACGGTAGGATTCGGCGAGTTTCGCGCTTTTACCGGGTTTGAGAAGGGGGATAATCCGCCCCTTTTTCCAGAATTCAGGGATGACAAGCGTGGATATCGATAAGTTAAAGCCATTGTTAGGTATTCGATGGCCGGAAGATTGAGGTGTTTCAGCATGATCATTGAAATGCCATCTGGTCCAATGGCCTTTGATTTTTTTTGCATTCTTGATTGCTGCTGAAACTTGGTCCGCTGTAAAGGTGGGAATGATGTCAACTGTACGGTTGCGAATCCTTCTTCTTATCTTGCAATTGAGCATCTTGGTCTTGGGGTGTTCAATAAATTGCTTATTGAACAGGCTCGCGCAGAGTTTTGGATTGGCAGTGGTTTTCTTACCGATTCTGATGGCTACATGCCAATCAACCTGTTAATTATAATTTATTGTAATCAACGTATCGATGATGAAACTAAAGTGGATATGTAAACAAAGCGATAAATAATTTGCGTCGCGCCACTACTTCTTTAGGGGTCAAGGCAACAACATCATACTCAACCCCCTGACTGACTGATCAGACTGCACTTGCCCTTCAAAAATATTGGGAGTGTTATTATTAGCGTGAGTTATTGCGAAAATCATTAATTAATATTACTGATTCCAAGATAGTAAATGAAAGAAATACTCGATGCTGATCGACCGATAAATTGTCGTCTAAATTTAGATTATATATTTCAGTTTAATGTGAAGAATTAAGCACACATCACACGTTTTTATTGCTATAGTCACGAAGCACGCTCATTTACTCACTTTTCACCAAGCTTACTAAAATGTGCGCGCGCCACCTATCGAAAACTGTTAATACTAACCCAGAAACCATCATACATCCAGGTTGACGGTTATCGTTGACCACCCTCTGTAATGTTCGGAGAAAAGGGTCAGATAAACCTTTAGACAATTTTGTGGCAAGTCCGGCGACACCTCAATCGTGTCACTCCGCCAAAGGATTGCGGAGATATCGTCGGATTTCTGAAGTAGTACGAAGTTGATTGTGAAATTGCTGTGACAACATATAGGATGTATGTACGTAAAAACGTAGTCACCTTGAATGCAATTTATCGGAAATATCGACGGACTTCCGACCACCCTGTGCTCTAATTGGGGAAGAGGGTTGACGTTTGACGTTTATCATAGCAAACACAAAACTTTTCGCTAATATTAAATTTCTAATTTTTTTATCAAATTCATAAGATTTAATATTAAATTCATAATTTTATGATTCATTTGCTCGTTCACTTCATCTGTAAAAGTGGTTTCGCGGATTGGTGTAGTGATAAATCATAAATTTGTTCGAAAAGTGTTTAGTGGTTTGCATTTTTTACCTGCCGCTCGGACGGTCTTTGTTCTTTGTTTTCATTTGGTCCAGTAGTCATTTCAACTCGGCTTAACTGAGTTATCTGGGCATACATTTTCGTACTAGCATATAGCGCAGTGGTAGCGTGTACGACTCACGCCCGTGAGGTCCTGTGTTCGAATCCCACTTTTTGCAAATTTTTTTTCTTTTTGTTTTTTTTTTCTTTTTATTAATTTATTAGTTTAGTTCTTGTATTAAAATGAATTGTGTTTGCGAGCAATTTTACAAAGTCCAAATTGACGGTCTATCTCAGCTCGTTTCGTCGTTGCAGAGCCAACTTAGCAAGCTGAGATCCCTTATGAAATCTGTAAATTGTTGTGAAAACAATTCCGAAGCATTGCGAGATAAAAATGTAAATTTAAAAAATAAGAAGAGTAATATAGGGAAAGACACTAAGAAAAAAACTAAAAATATTATTTCAATATCTTCTGAGCAATCTTTCGTTAGCCATGAAGCGGGGACTTCCACTGTTATTTCAGATTCATCTTCTACAATTCCTTCCAACGTTGACAAAAATCAATCTCCGATTGATAAATTTGTCACAGTTCGTAAGAAAGGGAAACATATTAAAAAACCTTCTCCTGTTGGTGATGTTATTCCCAAAAAGAGTGATAATAATAATAGGCGACACAAAAGAATCTTCGGTATCGATCAAGCTAATGATTCTCTTCGAAGTGTCCCCAGTTTCAAGGTATTCCATGTTTCTAAGCTGCATGCTTCGGTAAAAGCAGACGATTTAAAGGAATATGTAATGAAAAAGCTTAATTTAACAGATGACAGCTTTCTTTCGGTTTATCCTCTGATAAAAAAAGATTGTGATATTTCCAAATTAGTTTCAATCAGTTTTGGTTTGAAACTTCCTCATGAATATTCTAAGCAAGTGTTTTGTGCCAACTTCTGGCCCAAGGGCGTCAACATATCACCCTTCAAATTTTCAAAAAACGACAAACGCCAAAACAGTGTCCAGCAGAACACATAATTTCCAATTCATTTTTCTCGGTCTATTATCAAAATGTTGGCGGTCTTCGTTCAAGAACAAATGACTTTTACCTTGCAGCTTCACAAGAAGATTATGCTGCCATTTGCTTAACCGAGACTTGGCTTCACACAGACATTACAAATGAAGAACTTTTCATAAGAGACTATGATGTCTATCGTCGCGACCGTTATGAGGCTTCGACTAAGAGAGGAGGTGGTGTTTTGGTAGCTATCAAAACAACATTCCCATCTCATGAAGTTGAGCTTTTTCATAAGGACGTAGAACAGATATGTGTTTCTATCAATGTTTCTCGCAGCGAAAAAGTATATATTTTTAATAGCTATTTACCACCTTTGAGTTCAGTTGATGTTTATAACAAACATGTAGATAATATCTCCAAGCTATTTGCATCTTTTGAGGAAAAAGACAAATTGATCGTTGTTGGGGATTTCAATCTTGGTAATATAAGTTGGTACTGGAACGACGACGAGAAAAAAATTCTGCCGCGTGATTTACATCTTGAGTGTGAATCTGTTCTAACAGATTGTTTGTTTGCAATGGATTTGATGCAAATGAATCTTGTTAAAAATTCGATTGGTAGAATTTTAGATCTAATTTTTGTTAGTACTTGCTTGAATGCTTCTGTAATTAAAGTAGATAAACCAATTTTGCCCAATTCAATCCATCAC
Source organism: Microchrysa polita (assembly GCA_949715475.1). Lineage (NCBI taxonomy): Eukaryota > Metazoa > Arthropoda > Insecta > Diptera > Stratiomyidae > Microchrysa > Microchrysa polita. Next base: position 35,726,177 of record OX454419.1, on the reverse strand, counting down.
AGTGCTCTTCTTCTTGAGTTTGTTTTTTATGATTACATTGAAGAAGAGCCCGAAGTTATTCCTACTAGAAATTTTCAAAAAGCCCAATTTGAAAAACTAAATTCAACATTTTTTAATATGGATTGGGCTCCAGTTATATCGAATAGTAATCTTATTGAAAGTTATACAATTTTTAATTCAATTTTAAATAAATCTATTCGCAAGTACGTTCCTTTAAAAAAGAATAAAATAAAAGCAAAAAATCCTTGGGCTACCAAAGAATTGTTCAAACTTAAGAGAGCAAAAAATAAGGCCCATAAATTATACAAGAAGTCATCCTCTCTTGCCAATAAAGAAAATTTCTTTAGATTGAGAAGAGAGTATGAATTAATGAATAAAAATCTTTACAAACAGTATATTGCGAGAGCTGAAAATAATATAAAGAATGACAGTAAGACATTTTGGAATTTTATAAACAGCAAGCGTAAGAATACGGGAATCCCAAAAAATTTAGAATTCAATGGCAATTTTTACAAAGATGTTCAATCGGTTTGTGACGGATTTGCTAGATTTTTCAGTTCAGTTTACAAAGTGCCAGACTCCGTTTCATCAGAAATGAATGCTAACATCAATGGAAGTCAGAGTGCATTGGTCCCTCGGATAGCTCAGGAGGACCTTACGAGTGCTCTTGAGATTTCTGAGGATGACCTATTGAATGCTATGCGTGATCTTGATGTTAGTATTCAGGCCGGACCTGATGGCATTCCTAATATATTTTTGAAGAATTGCATGCAATCGTTATGTCGTCCTTTAGCCTTTATTTTTAATTTGTCCTTGACTTCAGGTGTTTTTCTTGATGAATGGAAAGTTTCATACATAACGCCTGTTCACAAAAAGGGTCCGAAGCATCTTATTGATAACTATAGACCCATAGCTAAAATATCTGCAATACCGAAGTTGTTTGAAATGCTTATTAAAAATAAAATAGATGTTTTAATTAGCCGTTTGATATCGCCATGTCAACATGGATTCCTGAAAGGAAAATCAACTTCAACAAATTTGGTATCATTTACTAAATTTGTTGCTGATGGTATTGAGCAGGGAATGCAGGTTGATGTGGTATATACCGATTTTTCGAAGGCTTTTGATAGAGTAGATCATAATATTTTACTTAAAAAACTAGAACATTTAGGAATACAGTCAATTTTTCTAAGCTGGGTGAGATCCTATTTAACGGATAGGACTCAGTTGGTGAAGTTAAATGGCTGTACATCTCGCTCTGTTATAAAGTGTTCATCAGGGGTTCCGCAAGGAAGCCATTTAGGACCACTTTTCTTTTTAGTTTTCATAAACGATATCATCCAAAATTTTAAATTCGTGCGTGTATGGCAGTATGCCGATGATATGAAAATCGCTATGAAAATACGCAACATTGATGATTGCCTTAAGTTGCAATCCGATTTAGAAAAGCTGCAATTTTGGTGCCGCGATAATAATGTAAATTTAAATGTTAGTAAATGTAAAGTGCTTAGCATATATAAATTGAAAACTCCGGTCTTCTTTGAGTACTCCTTAACAGGTAGTGTTCTTGAAAGGGTTGCCGAAATATCAGATCTTGGTGTAATTTTCGACCATGAGCTTTCATTTCGACAACACATTGATTACATTATTTCAAAAGCGAATAGTATGTTAGGATTTGTTAAACGTAATGCGCGCGAATTTAATGATGCTTTTACTTTAAAAATATTGTATGCAGCTTTCGTTCGTTCGCACCTGGAGTATTGTTCTATTGTGTGGAATCCGTTCTATAAGGTGCATATCGAGCGTATAGAAAGAATTCAACACAATTTTACACGGTTTGCCATTTATCAAATTGGCTGGCGTTTCAAGCCAGATTATAAAACTCGCTGTTCCTTATTGGGTTTACAAGCCTTAGATTATAGAAGAACATTTTTAAACGCTATGTTTATAAGAGACCTGTTTTGCTCTCATATTGTTTGTGAAGATATATTAAATAACTTTCAAGTCAGAAATATTCCTCACAATTTGCGGCGGAACAACCTTCTTGTTCAGCCTTATCATAGAGTAAACTATGGGCTTAATGAACCAATTACAAGGTCAATTATTCTTTATAATAGTTTGAAGGACTTAGTTAATTTTAATTGTACTAATAAACTAATGTTTAAAAGAAGTTATTTTGATAAATTTCCTTATTAATATATTTTGTTTTCAGTTTTTTTACGATCTGCTAGAGTTTACACTCGATTGATTGATTAGTCACTTACGTACGGATAGTAAGTAAAGTGATGCCGAGAAGCCTAGTCCCGGGACAAAAGTTTCTGTGAGGCAAAAAAAAAAAAAAAAAAAAAAAAAAAAAAAAAAAAAAATTACTCTTTAGGCAATTTTGTGGCGAGTCCGGCGACACCTCAATAGTGTCGCTCCGCCAAAGGATTGCGGAGATGGCCAACATCCAGGTTGAAGGTTACCTCTGAACACCCTGTGCACTTATCGGAGAAGAGGTTCCGATGACCCAATAGGCAATTTTGTGGCGAGTCCGGCGACACCTCAATCGTGTCACTCCGCCAAAGGATTGCGAAGATATCAACGGATTTCCGAAGTAGTACGAAGTTGATTGTGAAATGGCTGTGACAATATCCAGGATGTATGTATGTACATAAAAACGTAGTCACCTATCACCTTGAATACAATTTATCGGAGATATCGACGGATTTCCGCCCACCCTGTGCTATAATTAGGGAAGAGGGTCCAATTATCCTTTAGACAATTTTGTGGCGAGTCCGGCGACACCTCGATAGTGTCGCTCCAAAGGATTGCGGAACTTCGATATTTATTTTTGGTCCATAAACCTTCTCCAACGGATAAAACAAAAAAAGAATCATCCAAATCGGTCCAGTGGTTTAGATGTTTACTATGGTAACAGACACAAATGCACATTCACTTATATATATATAGATAGAAGATAGATAGATAGAAGATTATGGCTCCATTATACTACGTCATATCATCATATTTCAATCATATCCTTAAGCCGGTTCGATTTCATTTAGTACACGTATAAAAATTTAAAGCGAATGAATCGAGTAGGTTTAATCACTTCTGTACAAAATAGTAAAATAACAATAAAAAGAAGAGGAGGGCACTTCGAGGCATGGAATATAGTTTACGACCTATTACCATACCTAGCAAGGATATATACAAAATTTCATAAAAATCGGTCCAGCCGTTTCGAAAAGATCGTATCCTTAACCCTCGGATTAGCGAGAAGGTCCTGGAGGACCTTTTCGATTTTTGATCGATCAGAATTTTTTTCTTAAGTAATTTTCAATACCGGCACTACCATGTATTCCAAGAGTTATATTTGCTCTTACATATAAAAGTAATTTTAAAACATTTGGACCATCCAGCAAGTATTTATTTAAGTTTGAACATGTTTAGTGCGCCGTTTAGCGACAAGGTCCAGGGGGACCTTGCACATAATTGGACGAAAATACGACCGAATCATATCGAAATATTGTTTCCTTATGCACGACGCTCGTCTCAGACAACCGTTAGAATTGTAGCGGAAGTGATAAGTAGATATTTTATTTGTGAGCTGCGCTTTGTGAGTGTCATGCGCACAAGTTGCACACCGCTAATTTATTTTGTAGAAATTTGGTTTTAGGTGGCTTTACTTTGTTGCGATATCGGTATGTATACTATAATTATGTTATACATGTATGAAGTGTTGTATTTACATAGCTGTAAATTAAGCTGTACGTAATAATATTTATACAGAACTATGGAGGACTCAGGTTGGGATGCAGCGGAGATGGTGTTAGATAATAAAATACGTTACCAAAATATGTCAGCGGCTGAAAAAAAGACAATTTGATGAACGTTTTGCTCGTTTTCTAGACGAAAGCGATGATGATGGCGAACCGTTTGACCTTGATGGTGGTGATAACTGTGACATCACATCAACCAGAAGACGATGTAGTCTCTGACGTCGAAAGTGAAGTATCTATTGAACTCAACGAAGAATTTGATAATGATGATGAGAAAAACAATAACATTGCATTTCCCAGCGACCAAGAGAATGAATATTTCGTATCAAAAAATGGGACGAAATGGAACAAAGAAGCTCCACCTAGTCGAATATGAGCCCATAACGTCGTCGACTACAGCAGGAGCGGACCAGGGCCAGTCAAAAAGATAAGAGATCCCTTGACGATTTTCCGTTCACTTATCACTGAAGAAATCGCACATATAATAATTCGTGAGACCAACCGAAAACTGTTACAGATGCATTGAATGATAAAAATCTGTCTAAAAAAGGAATGGAAAGCATTAATACTAAAGGAGTTAGATGCATTTATGGGCATTCTTCTATATGCTGGCCGCACAAAATCAAATAAAGAGCCATGCAAGGAGCTGTGTGGCTCAACAAATACACCAATATACAAAGCTGCCCTCTCATACAACTTATTTTTGACAATAAAAAAATTGATTCGTTTCGATAATGGAAACTAAAGGCCTGAGAGGTTGTTTCCATTTAGGGGGCGGACATGATTCACGCAATTCCCTGTATGGGATAAAAGTCTGATGGTTGTGGGACTCTAAGACTTCCTATACTTTGAAACTTAAACAGTGGATATACCGTAAATTTTATTGTAGGTCCTAGAGGACCTTGTCGCTAAACGACGTAGGTCGGAGCACTCGCTAATCGGAGGGTTAAGCCGGTTCGATTTCATTTAGTACATGTATAAAAATTTAAAGCGTATGAATCGAGTAGGTTTAATCACTTCTGTACAAAATAGTAAAATAACAATAAAAAGAAGAGGAGGGCACTTCGGGCATGGAATATAGTTTACGACCTATTACCATACCTAGCACGGATATATACAAAATTTCATAAAAATCGGTCCAGCCGTTTCGAAAAGATCGTATCCTTAAGCCGGTCGCAAAAGGATTGCGGAGATGGTCAGCATCCAGGTTGACGGTTATCTCTGACCACCCTGTGCACTGATCGGAGAAGACGTTCCGATGACCCTTTAGACAATTTTGTGGCGAGTCCGGCGACACCTCAATCGTGTCACTCAGCCAAAGGATTGCGGAGATATCGACGGATTTTCGAAGTAGTACGAAGTTGATTGTGAAATTGCTGTGACAACATCCAGGATGTGTGTACGTAAAAACGTAGTCACCTTGAATGCAATTTATCGGAGATATCGACGGATTTTCGACCACTCTGTGCTCTAATTGAAAAAGAAGGTCCAATTAACGTTTAGACAATTTGGTGGTGAGTCCGACGACACCTCAATAATGTCGCTCCGCCAAAGAATTGCGGAGATGGCCAACATCCAAGTTGACGGTTATCTCTAACCACCCTCTGCACTGATTGGATAAGAGGGTCCAATGATCCTATAGGCAATTTTGTGGCGAGTCTAGCGATACCTCAATCGTGTCACTCCGCCAAAGGATTGCGGAGATATCGACGGATTTCCGCAGTAGTAGGAAATTGATTCTGAAATCCCTGTAACCAATATCCAGGATGTATGTACGTAAAAACGCAGCCATCTTGAATACGATTTTTCGGAGCGACACTGTGGTTGATCCAATGACAACTAAATACATATTTAGTGAATTTAAATGTTGTCAATGAAAACTTGATTACTACAGGTGACTCTCATACAAAATGGAATTTCGATATTTACCACCACTTCCTTTGATATTTTCAAAAAAAATTTGGTCCATAAACCTTCTCCAATGTAAGACGGATAAAACAAAAAAAGAATCATCCAAATCGGTCCAGTGGTTTAGAAGTTTACTGGCAACAGACAGAAATACACGTCCATTTTTATATATATAGATTATTATAAGTTTAGCTCATGAATTCTGGGGTCTGCCGGATTTGCGCGACCTAAATCGTCCCGTTCGTCGGCTAACCTTGCGGCAGTAGTTGGGAAATATGGCCGCACTTTGGAGATACCGCCTGCCGGAATGTAGCGAGCTGCCGCTTTGACAATGACGTTCCTTATGTTCTTTTCGCCTTCCCGTGTGTTCGTAGGAGTAGGTAGCGCGGGGAACTTCGTCGTTGTCAACGCAGTGAAACCCTCCCAATTTGCCTTTTTATGGTTGATAAACGTACGCCGTTCTGATGTCGTTAGTTCGGCTGGTTTATCTATGTTTATTAATATGGGGAGGTGATCGGATTGGAGAGACGTTGTTGTCTCCCATCGGGTTTCACTTATCAAACTGGCGCTCACAATAGTTATGTCAGGAGAACTATGACAAGCGCCAGCGACACGTGTAGACGAAATTCCATTGATAGCGCAGAAGTCTGATGGGTCTAGTTTGGACGCGAAATCTATACCTCTGGCATCATTTTCGAGGTGACAGTGCCAGAGTTCGTGATGCGCGTTAAAGTCGCCAAGTAGGATCCTATGCTGTCCTATGAGGAGTGAACCAATATCCAACCTATAGCCAGAGCCACAGCTGGATGCTGGTGGAACATAGATGTTTATAAGTTCGATATTGGTATTGCCGGATGTTGAATATGCCACTTAAAAACTTCCAAAATGACTGATTCCAATCAACGAATTAAAAGATGATGATGGCAGGATCGCCATGAGGAGAAATAAATATCCAATATTTTATATTAGGTCGGCAAAAATTGCCATCGACCTGAATTTGCCCACCGATTAAGGCAAAAGACGCTCACCTAAAAAAGCGTCGTAAATAATGGAAACAATCCTTTACAAAGTCTAGAATGCTTCTGCTCTTTATTCCATCCAACCGTGCTTATATACAATTTATTCCTAAAACTACAGTTATATCTATTTCTCCTATTTCTCCTCTCCAACCGGTTCCTATGGAACAATTCTCTTTGAACCGGTTGGAAAGTGACAGGTACATTATCAATCAAAAGTATGTTTCAATGTCAATTCAATTTACGATATTTCAACACAGCTGATCTTGATATGCAGCATTACCATTTATGAAGCAGCTGATCTCGCTGAATAAGTAGTATATAATGTTCAAAAATTGAGGTTAAGGCTAAACGTCAACAATATTTCCATTGTTTACAAATTGGAATTGGATTGGACAAAATTCAGATAAGTATTGATTTTCATATAAATTTGAATTGCGATTCTTTGTGATTTCCTTTATCCTTTACAGATGAATCATGATCGCTTCTTGGGAAAAGGATCCGGATGAAGACGTGGTGACCAATGAGCAGTGAAGTCTCAATATGACTTAAATAACAGCCCGATGGCATATTGAATGTACGTCTGTAAGTAAATCGTGATTTTATGGAAGTATTTTATTTATATACCAATTTCGTTTCAGATTGCGGTCCGATCCAGAACATTCTCCCCCCGCTGGGATGTACATCCCTGAATAATTCGTCTCGAGGCGTTAACTTCAGCTTGGGCACAGTTGATTGCTTGATTAGTCGTTTCATTGTTGACAGCTTCGATATCCATGCACAGGTTTAGGTAGGACGAAGTTCAAACAGCTATGCTGCTGGTTCGTCGCTATCTTCACCTTTTCGGAATCGTATTTGGTTTTGAATGGTGAGTTAAGGAAAGGGATAAAAGGAAAATTAGATTAGGATTAGATGTGGAGGAAGATGCCATTGTTCTTATTAATGTCTATTAACCGGAAGGAGCGATATCTTAGTTATATTTCGTTTGAAGATTTTTCCGTTTTGTAATACCGACACTACGCGCACTAGATTGTCATGACCGGGATGTAATGCCGTAATTTTTGCTAAGGGCCACTTATATGAGGGGAATCTTTCGTCTTTAACTAAACAGATATCACCAATTCGTGGTTCGGGTTCGGGTGATACCCATTTCGGTCGTTGCTGTAGCCGCGATAAATATTCCTTGGACCAACGATCCCAAAACACCTGTGCAAGCCGCTGTGTGAGCTGCCATCGAGATAAATAGTTTTCCTTCAAATCGAGTAAGTTAGGTTCAGGAGCGTTCAACAAAGTGTCTCCGATCAGGAAATGGGCTGGTGTTAAAGCAAATGCATCAGCTGATTCATCATAAATTTGGCACAATGGACGGGAATTGAGGCATGCTTCAATCTGAGTCGTGGTGGTACAGAGCTCTTCATACGTAAGAATAGCGTTTCCCAATGTTCTCCTTAAGTGCAGTTTCATTGACTTGACGCCTGCCTCCCAGAGGCCACCGAAGTGAGGAGAGGCTGGTGGGTTGAAGTGCCAATTGATCTGTTGGTTTTCCACATATTCCGCAATACGCTGATTTGCCTTCATGATACGCATCATTTCCGCGTTAGCTCCCACGAAATTTGTTCCCATGTCACTGTACATATCTGTGCAAAGACCGCGTCTCGATACAAAGCGACGAAAACTTCCGAGAAAAGCGTCCGTAGTTAGGTCGTTCACAACTTCAATATGGATAGCTTTTACCGCCAAACATACAAATATGGCAATATATCCCTTATGGATACGAGCTCCTCTGCCCTTTTTATCCTTTATGCTAACTGGGCCACAATAATCCACTCCAACGTGAGTGAATGGACGAGACTTGTTGACCCTTGGAGCTGGCAAGCTTCCCATCAGCTGTGTTGCTGTCTGTGCCTTAGTCTTATAACATTTCAGGCACTTGTGAATGCATTGTTTAACGATGTTGCGGGCATCCAGAATCCAGAACTTTTTTCGCAATGATGCAAGCATGAGTTGAATATCGCCATACATAGTTGTCTTATGCAAATCTTCGATAAATAATTTGCTGAGTTTGTTAGTCTTAGGTAATATTATTATTATATTGTCGTGCTCTGTGGCCGTGACCGTTCGGTCGCCACTCTGTGAAATAGACACTCATAGAGAAACGAGTTTCCAAACTCCGCACGACTCGTCGCAAGTTTATTATTCAGAAGAAGTTGATAAGAAATATTCTTATCGTAGAATAATAAACTAACAATGCGACTAGGAAGTGGTATGGCTGACAACCGTATCACACTCCGAATTCAGTTGTCTTTGTAACGTTGATGACTACACACGGTAGTCATCAACGCACCATGCTCCACTAGGAGTTACGGTAATCGAGAGAGAGGAATATTATGGGATATTTTTCATTGAAGCTCATGTTAGCATAAAACAAACGACCACTTAATCTAAGAATGCCATCACCGTCCAAAAATGGGTGGAGACCGATCAATTTGCTGTCTTTGCTGATGGGTAGATTGCTCTTTAACAATTGTATTTCTGATCCAAACTCCAAATTTTGAACAAATACGATTAACATGTTTAATGATGCATCTAATTCCTGCGCTGATAAGTGTCCTTGGTTGATCTCGCACTTTTTGACAGCTTGACAAAAACGTCGGCAATATGATAGAACTCGGACCAGACGATTAAGTGTTGAATATTTGCCAATAAGTTCATTTAATACTGATTCTTTCAAATGCAAATGATGACAAGATAATTTCATGACATTTTTTAATTCCTCCTTTGTAGATTCAATATCGTCAGCAGATGGCCATTCTTCCTTTGTACATCGAAGCCAACTTGGACCGTTCCACCACAAATCATTGTTGAGGAGTTGCTGAGGCTCGACACCACGAGAGACTAAATCTGCCGGATTCGACTTTGATTGTACATACTTCCACGGTATGTTAGGAACATTTTCGAGTATTTGGCAAGTGCGATTGGATAGGAACACATTCCAACGACTTGGATGTGAATGAAGCCAGGATAGGACAATTTTCGAGTCAGTCCAAAGGTAAAGAGACTTGAAATGTACATGACCATCAAATATTTCTAAGAGTTGCTTTGTGATTTTAGACAATAAAACTGCTCCGCAAAGTTCCAACCGAGGAATAGTGACTGGCTTGATAGGTGCCACTTTAGTTTTTGCCTTTAATATTTGTATCTTCGTATCATTGCTTGCTCGACTTACGATATAGAGAACGGCACCATATGCTTGGTTGGATGCGTCACAAAATCCATGGAGTTCTAGCTCGTCCGCATCTTCTAGCGATACCCACCTAGGGATTTTTATTTTCTCGACTTCCGGTAGACTATCTCGCAACTTGCACCACTGCTGTTTCATTTCATCTGGCAGCTGTTCGTCCCAAGTAAGACCACGAATCCAGATTTTCTGCATCCAACATTTTGCTAATATCGTAACAGGTGCTATCCAACCAAGAGGATCATATAGCCTAGCGATATCTGATAGTACACTTCGTTTGGTGAAGACTTTGTCATTCGATGACAAATTGTATCGGTACGAAAGACAGTCCGAAGTTGGATACCACATTATTCCTAGCGATTTGTGTCCTGTTTCCATTGTTAAGTTAACTTCATTCGTTACTTCCCGATCTTCCATGGCTATGTCATCTAATAATGTTGGTTCGTTGGATATCCACTTCCGTAAGTGGAATCCTCCCGACTGCAGTAGTTGTGATAGCTCATTCATTTTTAGCTTTGCTTCGTCCTTCGTGTTGCCTCCTGACAACACATCGTCCACATAAAAGTCGCATTGAATAGCTTTTGCGGCCAAGGGCCATACTGCCCTGCCTTCTTCAGCCAACTGTTGTAGCGTTCGAATTGCCAGAAACGGTGCGGTGGTAACGCCAAATGTTACCGTGTTGAAGCGATATTCTTGGATGTTTTCTTCAGGTTTAAAGCGCCATAATATCCGCTGATAGTCGCGATCTTCGGGACGGATTTCAATTTGCAAATACATTTTTGCTATGTCTGCAGAAAAGGCATATCGCTGCATTCTCCAACGCGTCAAGATGGCCAATAAATCATTTTGAATTGCAGGTCCAGTGTGCAATATATCGTTCAGTGACAATCCGGATGTAGTTTTTCGTGAGGCGTCGAAAACGATTCTTGTGCTTGTGGTTGAGCTATCCTTTTGCACTGCGTGGTGTGGCAAATAGTACATTCGGTTACCACGACAGTCGTTGTTTTGCGTTGACTCTCCCATGCTTTCCACTGGACTCAGAAACCCTTTGTCGATGTATTCTTGAATGCATTTGGTATATTCGATTTTCAATGTAGGCTCTCGGACAAACTTCCGTTCTAGACCTTTGAGGCTCATTTCCGCTGACTGTTTAGAGTCTCCTAGTTCATGTTTTAAATTCTCATTTTTGAAAGGGAGCCCAACCATGAATTTACCTGCTGCAGTACGTGTTGTTGTTTTTCGATAAAAGTCCTCGCATTCAGCATGCTCTGGTCGAATTATTTTCTGCAGTTGCGGTTCTTCCATCTTCCAAAATCGCTCGAGGAGATCCTCTACTCGTGGTTTTTCGTCGACTTCAATGTTGAATGATTGGACTACATTCTCGATTCCGTGCTGAGCTCCTCCCGACAACACCCATCCAAGCTTCGTTTGCTGTAGCAGTAACCCGTTGTGATAAAAGTTTTGTGTCATCAATAGTTTGGCATAAACTTCTGCGCCTAAAATCAAATCGATCCGTCCTGGTATATTGTATTGAGGGTCTGCTAACTGAGATTCTGGTAATCTGAGATGTTGAATGGGTTTCATATAGTGTCCTGGTATAAATTTTGTCAATTTCGTTAGTACAAAGGCTCGGAATGGAATGAGTTCTTCGTTTAAGGTTACAATTGCTGCATTCACGACACCTTGTGCTTGACTAGAGCCTGCTGAGCCGACACCAGAAACCACAGTATTGCATGTTGATTTTATCAATTTTAATCGTTGTACCGCATCCCCTGTGATAAGCGAAGCTTGGGAGCCTTGATCCAATAAGGCTCGCAACGTCAGAGTTCCTCTAGGGCCGTTGATTTTCACCAACGCCGTGGCTAACAGAACTCCTGAGGACGAACTTCCGTTAAGTGAGTGTACGCCGACCATTGTTTGTACATTGCTAGGTACAAACGGCTGTGCTGAAGTGGACGGAAAACCGACTTCTTTCCGTTCCGTGTGCATTTCAGGTTGTTCCCTATGTAACGTAGTGTGATGAAGCTTTTTGCACTTAAAGCATCTGCTGTTACTCGAACAGGAACTTGCCAGGTGTCCTTTTCCAAGACAATTCAAACATAAACGATGCTTTTTTACCATTTCAAACCGTTGATTTATGCTGGCCTTTAAAAATTTTGGACAAGCCCTAAATTTATGTGACTCAGCACATTCAGAGCAGACAATTGATGTTTGAACATGGTGTGATTGTAGCTTGCGTGGTGGCTGACTATGCGAAGAAGTGCGAGTGTTCGTGGACGTTGCTTCCAAGGTTCGAAATCTAGTGTGCAGAAATTTGCGTAAATCCTCCCAGGATAGAAGCTCGTTACTAGTTGCCTGTTGTTGTTCCCATAAAGCTCTCGTAGCCGTAGGTAACCTCTGTACCACCAAGTAGACCACTACCGAATGCCATAAGTTTTTAATATCCATCGCTTCCAATATCTGAACTGCCTCCGTAGTTTTGTCTAGTACTCCCTTGATTGATGACGCTGTTTCTGGTATTGAATCCTGCTGCACAAGCAGCCTCAATTGTGCGTTCACAATTACGTTTGGGTTGTCGTAGCGTTCGACTAGTGTCTTCCACGCCAAGTCCAAATTATTACTACTGACAGGGTAGGCGCTCAACAAATTCGCTGCTTCTCCCTTTAGACTGCACTTCAGGTAGTGAAGCTTCTCAACGTTGCTGATGTGTTCTTTATTATAGATTAACGAAGTAAATAAATCCTTAAAATTTAGCCATGTTGCATAGTTGCCATCAAAAGTTGGCAACTCGATACGGGGCAATCTGACGTCGTTGGTGGTGTGCGTTTTTGCCTCAGTTCGTTCCTCAGTAACTTTAACAGATGATTCCCGATTCAGTTCTATGGTAAGCTCGTCGATCTCCCCCTGTAGCTCCATATAAATATCATCGAAATCCATGAATTGCTGTTGTTTGAAATATGGAGTTTCATACGCCTCTTCTCCTGTTATTTCGTCCAATATTCTTTGGTGGATCGCCGCGTATTTTTTCTGAATCTCGAGCACTTTTTTATTTAAAATTGACAAGTAGCTCCCTGTCTTCCGTGTCGGCGAATCTTTTTTGAAGTTTCTGCGGATGCGAACCAATTGTTCGAAGTAAATTTTCTGTTCTTTCATTAACCGCTCCATGTTGAAAAAAAATCACTTGCAATGTTCTTTAAATTTACAGCCACTCCCGCAATAGTTCCTCTTATGGATAGTAAATTGGCAGTAAATTGGCAAAGCAGGATCGAAAGGATTATGAATTAGGGATTAGACAAAAAGGACTCACCAACATACCACTCCGGACGAATCCGGCTCGACGGACCAAATGTTGAATATGCCACTTAAAAACTTCCAAAATGACTGATTCCAATCAACGAATTAAAAGATGATGATGGCAGGATCGCCATGAGGAGAAATAAATATCCAATATTTTATATTAGGTCGGCAAAAATTGCCATCGACCTGAATTTGCCCACCGATTAAGGCAAAAGACGCTCACCTAAAAAAGCGTCGTAAATAATGGAAACAATCCTTTACAAAGTCTAGAATGCTTCTGCTCTTTATTCCATCCAACCGTGCTTATATACAATTTATTCCTAAAACTACAGTTATATCTATTTCTCCTATTTCTCCTCTCCAACCGGTTCCTATGGAACAATTCTCTTTGAACCGGTTGGAAAGTGACAGGTACATTATCAATCAAAAGTATGTTTCAATGTCAATTCAATTTACGATATTTCAACACAGCTGATCTTGATATGCAGCATTACCATTTATGAAGCAGCTGATCTCGCTGAATAAGTAGTATATAATGTTCAAAAATTGAGGTTAAGGCTAAACGTCAACAATATTTCCATTGTTTACAAATTGGAATTGGATTGGACAAAATTCAGATAAGTATTGATTTTCATATAAATTTGAATTGCGATTCTTTGTGATTTCCTTTATCCTTTACAGATGAATCATGATCGCTTCTTGGGAAAAGGATCCGGATGAAGACGTGGTGACCAATGAGCAGTGAAGTCTCAATATGACTTAAATAACAGCCCGATGGCATATTGAATGTACGTCTGTAAGTAAATCGTGATTTTATGGAAGTATTTTATTTATATACCAATTTCGTTTCAGATTGCGGTCCGATCCAGAACACCGGATTTAATGGCAATAGCTTGCATTTCCGCCGTGCCGTCGTTGAAACGAAAATCTAATACACTGTATTGCACGGTTCTGTGTATTAGGAATGCAAGCCTTCCTCCTGGGTTAGGACCCTGCCTGCCGACTCTATCACGCCTCAAAAGTATGTAATCGCCGCGGATGTTAAAATCGGGAGTTGATGGTTGGAGCTTTGTCTCCTGAAGTGCCGCTATCAGAATTCTGCGCATAATCATGAAACGGACTATCTCGTCGATCTTCAGACAGATGCCATTGCAGTTGAACTGCAATATGGAGATTGGGGTGTACACTATAGCGGGGGGTGCAGGTGTTAGACTTGAGCGATTATGTCTTGTTGTATTGTTGGCTACGGGTATCGGTGGTGAAGGATTTTGGGTGCTGGGGCCAGGATTGGCCGGAGACGGTGGTGGACCATTAGCTTGTGAGCTAGGGCCTGGGGTGGCTGGGGGCCGACCCGCGTGCAGACACCCTGGAGCAACAAAAGACAACTTGTCATAATGTCTCATTTTTCTTAATCCTGAGCAGTAGAAGTGACACCATTCTCTGCAGCAGGTACACCTCAAGGACCTGGCGTTCCCGAAGATACGTCGGTTGCATACACAGCAGATGTAGATTTCGGGACCTGGATTCGTCTCGATGCCGGCGCGGATTAGAAGAATTGAGAGCAACCGCGCTGAGATGAAATGCTCCCAATTTGACGAAAAAACACATAGAACATGTCCACACACATACACAGACATACACATCCCTCCTGCATCGAACCTTCATGGTTCTTGCCATGGAGGGGTCTTTTGGCAACTCTTGGCCGTTTCGATTTTGGATGAAACGAGTGTGGTCCGCCCGGAGAGGCTTGAAAAACCCGTGTGGCAGCGAGCTGCCACCGGGAATGGTTGCACGTAGGACCACACTACCCTGTGGAACTCCCTGCTTAATTTTTCCATGCTTTGAACAACTGCCTCGAAACTCTGTGAAGGATTGCCTCCCAGCTAAATAGTTGGCAATCCACCTAACCTCTTGTGCAGGAATATGCATATTTAGGAGATCGGCCAACAACGCAGAGTGAATGACCGTGTCCAAGGCTTTCGACAGGTCAAGGGGCACTAGGACGGTTCTGTCAGAGGATGGTTGAAACCATTGTGGATGTGATGGTTGATCATATCCAGGGCTGTATGGTGCTATGCGTTTTCCTGGAGCTATGCTAGTGAGAAGCTAGCTCAGCATGCGATACAAAGGTGGGGTGAATGAGTGCTTCGATCGTCTTTGAAACGGGTGATAAGATTGTGATTGGACGGTAGGATTCGGCGAGTTTCGCGCTTTTACCGGGTTTGAGAAGGGGGATGATTCGTCCCTTTTTCCAGAATTCAGGGATGTGTAATATTCTGCCGCTTGAAAAATTAAAACTTTGAGTTGTGCCATCTGTTAGAGGCGGGCGGATATTTGAAAAAGAAAACATCGCACACGAGAACGAGTCTCGTTGTGGAATTTCGAATTTCGTTATGATGAAAAAAAACGAGATTGCCTGGTGGTTGGAACGTCGAGTCTACGCGAACGAGGCGTTGGGTTGGAGACAAAGAGATGCATACCTGGAGATGACGAAAGCATATCGCTCTATTGCAATCCTGGAAGCCACAACGGCTTGTTCTGCTATCAGTTCTCATAGGGAGAACTTTTGTGTTTCCGATATTTTCCGCTATGTGTCCGCTGTATGGCGGACGGTAAGATAAGTGTCGCTAGTGTCGATAATAAGAACAAGAAAATTTTTCTTGTGAGCGCTGATAGCGTAATGTTCCCAAATTGACGATTTTAATAGCTAACCAGGTCGGATGGTAAAGTGATAACTTATAAAGTGTAGACAACATATTACTTAATATCGCATGTACCTTCTTATAGGTGATATGTACTATCAGTGGCATAAATATTTTCAGTGAAAATAAGATTTCGGTGAACTTTCCCCCTTACGAGGCACGGATTTCTATGTATTTTTCATGATGCTAACCAGTGAATCTCGTAAAAGGCTGTATTAATTCGAAAAGCTGAATTAGTGGCGGTGAAAATAAAATATGTGAGAATGATTGTAGTTGCATATTTCATAGTGAAAAAGTGATTTTTTCTCGAAAAATTCGGGTGAATTCACAGTAGGCCTGGTATGAATTTTCTCGTTCTTTTGTTCCAATCGTTCCAATTTTACCTTCACATCGAGCCTTTTTTGGTGATTGTTTATGATAAAAATATGGCGCGAAAGATTCGAATTGTGAACTATTTACCATATTTCGGACGTTCGCTAAAAAGTAAACTAAACTAAATTAAATCGAAATGAAGTTTTATAATGTTCATAGAAATTGCTGTTAGCTACTAGCAATTTGAATATTGATACATATTACCTTAATATTGTGTCGTTGTTATACCCTTCGCTCATAGAGTGAAAGGGTATATTAACTTTGTCATGAAGTTTGTAACGCATTGAAGGAAGCATCTCCGACCATATAAAATATGTAAGTATATATATGATCAGCGTGACGAGCTGAGTCGATTGGACGATGTCCGTCTGTCCATCTGTCTGTCAGTTGCTCGGCCAGTTTAAAAGCTATGGAGCTGAAACTTTGCACACATGCTTCCTTTTGTTGCAGGCAGTTTGTATGTTTGAAACGCTGAAATCCGACAAGGGGGTCGTGGGGCTGCCATACAGACCTACCCCCCAAAATTAGATTCTTCTTAGAAAAACTTTTTTATTTATGCACCAATTTCAATAAAATTTCACACAAATGTGTTTTCATTGCTGACACACCATATATAAGTAAAAATCGACCAAATCGGACGATGGGGTCGTGGGGCTGCCATACAAACCTAGACCCCCAAACTAGGTTCTTCTAAGAAAAACTTTTTTATTTTCTAATCGATTTCAATCAAATTTCGCACAAATGCGTTTCTAGTTATATCACAACACATATGTAAAAATGGACCAAATCGGACCATGGAGTCATGGGGCTGTCATACAAACCAAGCTCCCCAAATTAAGTTCTTCTAAGAAATTTTTTTTTATTTATACACCAATTTCAACCAAACTTCACACCACACAAATGTGTTTCTATTGATGACACAAAACATATGTATGAATAGATGGAGTCGGACCATGTGGTCATGGGGCTACCATACAAACTTAGCCCCCCAAATCAAATTTATCTTCACTTACGTGAAAACTCAAGGAAAAGCTTGAAAGCGGGGAGGAATGAACACAAGTCATAGGTACGCCCCAAAAAACTTTTAGCCCGAGGGGAGCGAAGGGTATCCAAATTTCGGCCGCGCCCGAAATTAGCCTCAGTCTCGTTTTATCTTCTCATAGTGTATCATTTAGAGAGTGGTTTCGAAGTATCTGTTTAATTAACCTGATTTCGATTTCGAGCTACAACACGCTGAAAACATATGAAGCAATACAATTCAGGTAAAATGCTGACAAAAACTAATGTTATTTTTGTCATCAATCACATCCTGTGCGCAAGTTTCGAATTAATTATAGGGAGGACCGAGAAATATGTCTTATTGGCTAGTTGTATCCGTCGCTTAATTTCGTCGGTTTCGTTGGCGTCCTTTGATAAGTTACAACCCAGATAGTTGAAGTTGTCTACATATTCGATATTAAGGTCCCCCACTGTGATGCTTGAATTTGCTGGCGTCCTTGTTTTCGATTGCATCATGGCCTTTGCTTTGCTTTCGTTGATATGTAGTCCAACTTCCTTTGCGGCGTTATTGAGGTTATGCAGGAGGCTTTCTGCATCACCCAACCTTCGAGACATGATGTTGATATCGTCGGCGTACGCTACTAATTGAGTCGACTTTATGAGTAGCGTTCCGCTGCTGTCCATATTCATGGCTCGAATTACTTACTCCAAAGCCAGATTGAAGAGCGTCGGCGCCAGCCCGTCGCCCTGCTTGAGTCCAGTACGAGTTTCAAATAGGTCAGTGAGTCGGTTCTGCACGGTATTAGTCATCGTCATCCTTGTGAGTCGCACTAACTTTGCCGGTATACCAAAATTCAGCATAATGTTCGGTCGATACTGTCGTATGTCTGCTTGAAGTCGACAAAGATTTGGTATACGTCGATGTTGTATTCCCAGCACTTTTGGAGTAGTAGCTTCACTGTGTAAAGCTGATCGGTCGTTGAACGACCAGGTCTGAAGCCGCCTTGATACTCGCCAATGATCATCAATCACAGTCATTGTAAAAAATTGTGAGGTTACGAAACAAAACAGTTGTGTTTGCCGTTCTGATTCCCTAACTACAATTTTGCGGATCAGAAATAATCTCCGGTTCTTTTCCTTAGTCTGTCTAATATAAAAGCAGATCCTTTTTTACAGGTTAGTTTATATTTCAAATTTCAACCAGAAAATTCAGCAAGGCTTAAATTTACATTAAAGGTATGTACTGAGTTCACCGAGCGAAAAACTTGCATTTATGTCTCCCGTGAAAAATGTTCCGTGGAGATTTGCTTTTTATTTAGTCAATTTAAGATAAACATTACCTCGCGTTTTGATTGAATGTCGACCACATAATTATTCCTCATTTGAAATATTTGTGCGTTTCGGCATGAATTAAAACCCATCCAATATCAATTTAAAAAGTGTTGGAGTCAAAATATTTGCTAGTGCGCGCGCCATCGTTGCACAGGGTCATATGGGTTCGAGACTTATTGTGAACAAATTCAATTTATGCATGGTGTTTTTCGAACTCATGACCCATGTGACGAACTATAATCTCACTCAGATGTTAAACGGGTTCCCATTTATGAGGATAAATAATACTGGTGAGCGTGCTGTTGATTTCAACACCTCCACAAAAAAGCCTAAAAATCTTGAAAATTGGATGTCACACATTTGCGGCGTTCGTACAATGTCGGACAGTCATGCCTGTTATTTTATTTATCATAAGTTTAAGAAGCAGGCTCGTTTTATTGCTATACATCCCGTGTAGTTTTGGGCAGCGTTGCTAAACACGATCGTGAGTTTTCAGTCAGAGTAAACCTCGATACCGAAAAACGTAACTAGTGCTCAAATGTTTAAATATTGGGCTTGTTCTGCTATCAGTTCTCATAGGGAGAACTTTTGTGTTTCCGATATTTTCCGCTATGTGTCCGCTGTATGGCGGACGGTAAGATAAGTGTCGCTAGTGTCGATAATAAGAACAAGAAAATTTTTCTTGTGAGCGCTGATAGCGTAATGTTCCCAAATTGACGATTTTAATAGCTAACCAGGTCGGATGGTAAAGTGATAACTTATAAAGTGTAGACAACATATTACTTAATATCGCATGTACCTTCTTATAGGTGATAATGTACTATCAGTGGCATAAATATTTTCAGTGAAAATAAGATTTCGGTGAACTTTCCCCCTTACGAGGCACGGATTTCTATGTATTTTTCATGATGCTAACCAGTGAATCTCGTAAAAGGCTGTATTAATTCGAAAAGCTGAATTAGTGGTGGTGAAAATGAAATATGTGAGAATGATTGTAGTTGCATATTTCATAGTGAAAAAGTGATTTTTTCTCGAAAAATTCGGGTGAATTCACAGTAGGCCTGGTATGAATTTTCTCGTTCTTTTGTTCCAATCGTTCCAATTTTACCTTCACATCGCGCCTTTTTTGGTGATTGTTTATGATAAAAATATGGCGCGAAAGATTCGAATTGTGAACTATTTACCATATTTCGGACGTTCGCTAAAAAGTAAACTAAACTAAATTTAATCGAAATGAAGTTTTATAATGTTCATAGAAATTGCTGTTAGCTACTAGCAATTTGAATATTGATACATATTACCTTAATATTGTGTCGTTGTTATACCCTTCGCTCATAGAGTGAAAGGGTATATTAACTTTGTCATGAAGTTTGTAACGCATTGAAGGAAGCATCTCCGACCATATAAAATATGTAAGTATATATATGATCAGCGTGACGAGCTGAGTCGATTGGACGATGTCCGTCTGTCCATCTGTCTGTCAGTTGCTCGGCCAGTTTAAAAGCTATGGAGCTGAAACTTTGCACACATGCTTCCTTTTGTTGCAGGCAGTTTGTATGTTTGAAACGCTGAAATCCGACAAGGGGGTCGTGGGGCTGCCATACAAACCTAGACCCCCAAACTAGGTTCTTCTAAGAAAAACTTTTTTATTTTCTAATCGATTTCAATCAAATTTCGCACAAATGCGTTTCTAGTTATATCACAACACATATGTAAAAATTGACCAAATCGGACCATGGAGTCATGGGGCTGTCATACAAACCAAGCTCCCCAAATTAAGTTCTTCTAAGAAATTTTTTTTTATTTATACACCAATTTCAACCAAACTTCACACCACACAAATGTGTTTCTCTTGATGACACAAAACATAAGTATGAATAGATGGAGTCGGACCATGTGGTCATGGGGCTACCATACAAACCTAGCCCCCCAAATCAAATTTATCTTCACCACGGCACTTACGTGAAAACTCAAGGAAAAGCTTGAAAGCGGGGAGGAATGAACACAAGTCATAGGTACGCCCCAAAAAACTTTTAGCCCGAGGGGAGCGAAGGGTATCCAAATTTCGGCCGCGCCCGAAATTAGCCTCAGTCTCGTTTTATCTTCTCATAGTGTATCATTTAGAGAGTGGTTTCGAAGTATCTGTTTAATTAACCTGATTTCGATTTCGAGCTACAACACGCTGAAAACATATGAAGCAATACAATTCAGGTAAAATGCTGACAAAAACTAATGTTATTTTTGTCATCAATCACATCCTGTGTGCAAGTTTCGAATTAATTATAGGAAGGACCGAGAAATATGTCTTATTGGCTAGTTGTATCCGTCGCTTAATTTCGTCGGTTTCGTTGGCGTCCTTTGATAAGTTACAACCCAGATAGTTGAAGTTGTCTACATATTCGATATTAAGGTCCCCCACTGTGATGCTTGAATTTGCTGGCGTCCTTGTTTTCGATTGCATCATGGCCTTTGTTTTGCTTTCGTTGATATGTAGTCCAACTTCCTTTGCGGCGTTATTGAGGTTATGCAGGAGGCTTTCTGCATCACCCAACCTTCGAGACATGATGTTGATATCGTCGGCGTACGCTACTAATTGAGTCGACTTGATGAGTAGCGTTCCGCTGCTGTCCATATTCATGGCTCGAATTACTTACTCCAAAGCCAGATTGAAGAGCGTCGGCGCCAGCCCGTCGCACTGCTAGAGTCCAGTACGAGTTTCAAATAGGTCAGTGAGTCGGTTCTGCACGGTATTAGTAATCGTCATCCTTGTGAGTCGCACTAACTTTGCCGGTATACCAAAATTCAGCATAATGTTCGGTCGATACTGTCGTATGTCTGCTTGAAGTCGACAAAGATTTGGTATACGTCGATGTTGTATTCCCAGCACTTTTGGAGTAGTAGCTTCACTGTGTAAAGCTGATCGGTCGTTGAACGACCAGGTCTGAAGCCACCTTGATACTCGCCAATGATCATCAATCACAGTCATTGTAAAAAATTGTGAGGTTACGAAACAAAACAGTTGTGTTTGCCGTTCTGATTCCCTAACTACAATTTTGCGGATCAGAAATAATCTCCGGTTCTTTTCCTTAGTCTGTCTAATATAAAAGGAGATCCTTTTTTACAGGTTAGTTTATATTTCAAATTTCAACCAGAAAATTCAGCAAGGCTTAAATTTACATTAAAGGTATGTACTGAGTTCACCGAGCGAAAAACTTGCATTTATGTCTCCCGTGAAAAATGTTCCGTGGAGACTTGCTTTTTATTTAGTCAATTTAAGATAAACATTACCTCGCGTTTTGATTGAATGTCGACCACATAATTATTCCTCATTTGAAATATTTGTGCGTTTCGGCATGAATTAAAACCCATCCAATATCAATTTAAAAAGTGTTGGAGTCAAAATATTTGCTAGTGCGCGCGCCATCGTTGCACAGGGTCATATGGGTTCGAGACTTATTGTGAACAAATTCAATTTATGCATGGTGTTTTTCGAACTCATGACCCATGTGACGAACTATAATCTCACTCAGATGTTAAACGAGTTCCCATTTATGAGGATAAATAATACTGGTGAGCGTGCTGTTGATTTCAACACCTCCACAAAAAAGCCTAAAAATCTTGAAAATTGGATGTCACACATTTGCGGCGTTCGTACAATGTCGGACAGTCATGCCTGTTATTTTATTTATCATAAGTTTAAGAAGCAGGCTCGTTTTATTGCTATACATCCCGTGTAGTTTTGGGCAGCGTTGCTAAACACGATCGTGAGTTTTCAGTCAGAGTAAACCTCGATACCGAAAAACGTAACTAGTGCTCAAATGTTTAAATATTGGGCTTGTTCTGCTATCAGTTCTCATAGGGAGAACTTTTGTGTTTCCGATATTTTCCGCTTTGTGTCCGCTGTATGGCGGACGGTAAGATAAGTGTCGCTAGTGTCGATAATAAGAACAAGAAAATTTTTCTTGTGAGCGCTGATAGCGTAATGTTCCCAAATTGACGATTTTAATAGCTAACCAGGTCGGATGGTAAAGTGATAACTTATAAAGTGTAGACAACATATTACTTAATATCGCATGTATACCTTCTTATAGGTGATAATGTACTATCAGTGGCATAAATATTTTCAGTGAAAATAAGATTTCGGTGAACTTTCCCCCTTACGAGGCACGGATTTCTATGTATTTTTCATGATGCTAACCAGTGAATCTCGTAAAAGGCTGTATTAATTCGAAAAGCTGAATTAGTGGTGGTGAAAATGAAATATGTGAGAATGATTGTAGTTGCATATTTCATAGTGAAAAAGTGATTTTTTCTCGAAAAATTCGGGTGAATTCACAGTAGGCCTGGTATGAATTTTCTCGTTCTATTGTTCCAATCGTTCCAATTTTACCTTCACATCGCGCCTTTTTTGGTGATTGTTTATGATAAAAATATGGCGCGAAAGATTCGAATTGTGAACTATTTACCATATTTCGGACGTTCGCTAAAAAGTAAACTAAACTAAATTTAATCGAAATGAAGTTTTATAATGTTCATAGAAATTGCTGTTAGCTACTAGCAATTTGAATATTGATACATATTACCTTAATATTGTGTCGTTGTTATACCCTTCGCTCATAGAGTGAAAGGGTATATTAACTTTGTCATGAAGTTTGTAACGCATTGAAGGAAGCATCTCCGACCATATAAAATATGTAAGTATATATATGATCAGCGTGACGAGCTGAGTCGATTGGACGATGTCCGTCTGTCCATCTGTCTGTCAGTTGCTCGGCCAGTTTAAAAGCTATGGAGCTGAAACTTTGCACACATGCTTCCTTTTGTTGCAGGCAGTTTGTATGTTTGAAACGCTGAAATCCGACAAGGGGGTCGTGGGGCTGCCATACAAACCTAGACCCCCAAACTAGGTTCTTCTAAGAAAAACTTTTTTATTTTCTAATCGATTTCAATCAAATTTCGCACAAATGCGTTTCTAGTTATATCACAACACATATGTAAAAATTGACCAAATCGGACCATGGAGTCATGGGGCTGTCATACAAACCAAGCTCCCCAAATTAAGTTCTTCTAAGAAATTTTTTTTTATTTATACACCAATTTCAACCAAACTTCACACCACACAAATGTGTTTCTATTGATGACACAAAACATAAGTATGAATAGATGGAGTCGGACCATGTGGTCATGGGGCTACCATACAAACCTAGCCCCCCAAATCAAATTTATCTTCACCACGGCACTTACGTGAAAACTCAAGGAAAAGCTTGAAAGCGGGGAGGAATGAACACAAGTCATAGGTACGCCCCAAAAAACTTTTAGCCCGAGGGGAGCGAAGGGTATCCAAATTTCGGCCGCGCCCGAAATTAGCCTCAGTCTCGTTTTATCTTCTCATAGTGTATCATTTAGAGAGTGGTTTCGAAGTATCTGTTTAATTAACCTGATTTCGATTTCGAGCTACAACACGCTGAAAACATATGAAGCAATACAATTCAGGTAAAATGCTGACAAAAACTAATGTTATTTTTGTCATCAATCACATCCTGTGCGCAAGTTTCGAATTAATTATAGGAAGGACCGAGAAATATGTCTTATTGGCTAGTTGTATCCGTCGCTTAATTTCGTCGGTTTCGTTGGCGTCCTTTGATAAGTTACAACCCAGATAGTTGAAGTTGTCTACATATTCGATATTAAGGTCCCCCACTGTGATGCTTGAATTTGCTGGCGTCCTTGTTTTCGATTGCATCATGGCCTTTGTTTTGCTTTCGTTGATATGTAGTCCAACTTCCTTTGCGGCGTTATTGAGGTTATGCAGGAGGCTTTCTGCATCACCCAACCTTCGAGACATGATGTTGATATCGTCGGCGTACGCTACTAATTGAGTCGACTTGATGAGTAGCGTTCCGCTGCTGTCCATATTCATGGCTCGAATTACTTACTCCAAAGCCAGATTGAAGAGCGTCGGCGCCAGCCCGTCGCACTGCTAGAGTCCAGTACGAGTTTCAAATAGGTCAGTGAGTCGGTTCTGCACGGTATTAGTCATCGTCATCCTTGTGAGTCGCACTAACTTTGCCGGTATACCAAAATTCAGCATAATGTTCGGTCGATACTGTCGTATGTCTGCTTGAAGTCGACAAAGATTTGGTATACGTCGATGTTGTATTCCCAGCACTTTTGGAGTAGTAGCTTCACTGTGTAAAGCTGATCGGTCGTTGAACGACCAGGTCTGAAGCCGCCTTGATACTCGCCAATGATCATCAATCACAGTCATTGTAAAAAATTGTGAGGTTACGAAACAAAACAGTTGTGTTTGCCGTTCTGATTCCCTAACTACAATTTTGCGGATCAGAAATAATCTCCGGTTCTTTTCCTTAGTCTGTCTAATATAAAAGGAGATCCTTTTTTACAGGTTAGTTTATATTTCAAATTTCAACCAGAAAATTCAGCAAGGCTTAAATTTACATTAAAGGTATGTACTGAGTTCACCGAGCGAAAAACTTGCATTTATGTCTCCCGTGAAAAATGTTCCGTGGAGACTTGCTTTTTATTTAGTCAATTTAAGATAAACATTACCTCGCGTTTTGATTGAATGTCGACCACATAATTATTCCTCATTTGAAATATTTGTGCGTTTCGGCATGAATTAAAACCCATCCAATATCAATTTAAAAAGTGTTGGAGTCAAAATATTTGCTAGTGCGCGCGCCATCGTTGCACAGGGTCATATGGGTTCGAGACTTATTGTGAACAAATTCAATTTATGCATGGTGTTTTTCGAACTCATGACCCATGTGACGAACTATAATCTCACTCAGATGTTAAACGAGTTCCCATTTATGAGGATAAATAATACTGGTGAGCGTGCTGTTGATTTCAACACCTCCACAAAAAAGCCTAAAAATCTTGAAAATTGGATGTCACACATTTGCGGCGTTCGTACAATGTCGGACAGTCATGCCTGTTATTTTATTTATCATAAGTTTAAGAAGCAGGCTCGTTTTATTGCTATACATCCCGTGTAGTTTTGGGCAGCGTTGCTAAACACGATCGTGAGTTTTCAGTCAGAGTAAACCTCGATACCGAAAAACGTAACTAGTGCTCAAATGTTTAAATATTGGGCTTGTTCTGCTATCAGTTCTCATAGGGAGAACTTTTGTGTTTCCGATATTTTCCGCTTTGTGTCCGCTGTATGGCGGACGGTAAGATAAGTGTCGCTAGTGTCGATAATAAGAACAAGAAAATTTTTCTTGTGAGCGCTGATAGCGTAATGTTCCCAAATTGACGATTTTAATAGCTAACCAGGTCGGATGGTAAAGTGATAACTTATAAAGTGTAGACAACATATTACTTAATATCGCATGTATACCTTCTTATAGGTGATAATGTACTATCAGTGGCATAAATATTTTCAGTGAAAATAAGATTTCGGTGAACTTTCCCCCTTACGAGGCACGGATTTCTATGTATTTTTCATGATGCTAACCAGTGAATCTCGTAAAAGGCTGTATTAATTCGAAAAGCTGAATTAGTGGTGGTGAAAATGAAATATGTGAGAATGATTGTAGTTGCATATTTCATAGTGAAAAAGTGATTTTTTCTCGAAAAATTCGGGTGAATTCACAGTAGGCCTGGTATGAATTTTCTCGTTCTTTTGTTCCAATCGTTCCAATTTTACCTTCACATCGCGCCTTTTTTGGTGATTGTTTATGATAAAAATATGGCGCGAAAGATTCGAATTGTGAACTATTTACCATATTTCGGACGTTCGCTAAAAAGTAAACTAAACTAAATTTAATCGAAATGAAGTTTTATAATGTTCATAGAAATTGCTGTTAGCTACTAGCAATTTGAATATTGATACATATTATTGTTATACCCTTCGCTCATAGAGTGAAAGGGTATATTAACTTTGTCATGAAGTTTGTAACGCATTGAAGGAAGCATCTCCGACCATATAAAATATGTAAGTATATATATGATCAGCGTGACGAGCTGAGTCGATTGGACGATGTCCGTCTGTCCATCTGTCTGTCAGTTGCTCGGCCAGTTTAAAAGCTATGGAGCTGAAACTTTGCACACATGCTTCCTTTTGTTGCAGGCAGTTTGTATGTTTGAAACGCTGAAATCCGACAAGGGGGTCGTGGGGCTGCCATACAAACCTAGACCCCCAAACTAGGTTCTTCTAAGAAAAACTTTTTTATTTTCTAATCGATTTCAATCAAATTTCGCACAAATGCGTTTCTAGTTATATCACAACACATATGTAAAAATTGACCAAATCGGACCATGGAGTCATGGGGCTGTCATACAAACCAAGCTCCCCAAATTAAGTTCTTCTAAGAAATTTTTTTTTATTTATACACCAATTTCAACCAAACTTCACACCACACAAATGTGTTTCTATTGATGACACAAAACATAAGTATGAATAGATGGAGTCGGACCATGTGGTCATGGGGCTACCATACAAACCTAGCCCCCCAAATCAAATTTATCTTCACCACGGCACTTACGTGAAAACTCAAGGAAAAGCTTGAAAGCGGGGAGGAATGAACACAAGTCATAGGTACGCCCCAAAAAACTTTTAGCCCGAGGGGAGCGAAGGGTATCCAAATTTCGGCCGCGCCCGAAATTAGCCTCAGTCTCGTTTTATCTTCTCATAGTGTATCATTTAGAGAGTGGTTTCGAAGTATCTGTTTAATTAACCTGATTTCGATTTCGAGCTACAACACGCTGAAAACATATGAAGCAATACAATTCAGGTAAAATGCTGACAAAAACTAATGTTATTTTTGTCATCAATCACATCCTGTGCGCAAGTTTCGAATTAATTATAGGAAGGACCGAGAAATATGTCTTATTGGCTAGTTGTATCCGTCGCTTAATTTCGTCGGTTTCGTTGGCGTCCTTTGATAAGTTACAACCCAGATAGTTGAAGTTGTCTACATATTCGATATTAAGGTCCCCCACTGTGATGCTTGAATTTGCTGGCGTCCTTGTTTTCGATTGCATCATGGCCTTTGTTTTGCTTTCGTTGATATGTAGTCCAACTTCCTTTGCGGCGTTATTGAGGTTATGCAGGAGGCTTTCTGCATCACCCAACCTTCGAGACATGATGTTGATATCGTCGGCGTACGCTACTAATTGAGTCGACTTGATGAGTAGCGTTCCGCTGCTGTCCATATTCATGGCTCGAATTACTTACTCCAAAGCCAGATTGAAGAGCGTCGGCGCCAGCCCGTCGCACTGCTAGAGTCCAGTACGAGTTTCAAATAGGTCAGTGAGTCGGTTCTGCACGGTATTAGTCATCGTCATCCTTGTGAGTCGCACTAACTTTGCCGGTATACCAAAATTCAGCATAATGTTCGGTCGATACTGTCGTATGTCTGCTTGAAGTCGACAAAGATTTGGTATACGTCGATGTTGTATTCCCAGCACTTTTGGAGTAGTAGCTTCACTGTGTAAAGCTGATCGGTCGTTGAACGACCAGGTCTGAAGCCGCCTTGATACTCGCCAATGATCATCAATCACAGTCATTGTAAAAAATTGTGAGGTTACGAAACAAAACAGTTGTGTTTGCCGTTCTGATTCCCTAACTACAATTTTGCGGATCAGAAATAATCTCCGGTTCTTTTCCTTAGTCTGTCTAATATAAAAGGAGATCCTTTTTTACAGGTTAGTTCATATTTCAAATTTCAACCAGAAAATTCAGCAAGGCTTAAATTTACATTAAAGGTATGTACTGAGTTCACCGAGCGAAAAACTTGCATTTATGTCTCCCGTGAAAAATGTTCCGTGGAGACTTGCTTTTTATTTAGTCAATTTAAGATAAACATTACCTCGCGTTTTGATTGAATGTCGACCACATAATTATTCCTCATTTGAAATATTTGTGCGTTTCGGCATGAATTAAAACCCATCCAATATCAATTTAAAAAGTGTTGGAGTCAAAATATTTGCTAGTGCGCGCGCCATCGTTGCACAGGGTCATATGGGTTCGAGACTTATTGTGAACAAATTCAATTTATGCATGGTGTTTTTCGAACTCATGACCCATGTGACGAACTATAATCTCACTCAGATGTTAAACGAGTTCCCATTTATGAGGATAAATAATACTGGTGAGCGTGCTGTTGATTTCAACACCTCCACAAAAAAGCCTAAAAATCTTGAAAATTGGATGTCACACATTTGCGGCGTTCGTACAATGTCGGACAGTCATGCCTGTTATTTTATTTATCATAAGTTTAAGAAGCAGTCTCGTTTTATTGCTATACATCCCGTGTAGTTTTGGGCAGCGTTGCTAAACACGATCGTGAGTTTTCAGTCAGAGTAAACCTCGATACCGAAAAACGTAACTAGTGCTCAAATGTTTAAATATTGCTTAAATAAAACAGCAACTATCGATTTTGCCCCTTTCAAAATCATAATGCAACATCTAGTCCGAGCCGTGATGGTAAAAAACCGGGGTTTTCGAACTGTCGGAAATTAACCATCTTAAAAGTTGCGTTTAGTTACGGTGATATCGAAACGGTTGGTCAGCCGAAGCAAAACTTGACCAGTATAGCGTAATTAGACGTAATTAGACGCAAAAATTAGAGGTGTTCGGGGGTATGGGTAACTGTCGGATCGAACCTATTTTATTCGATAGAGGACCTCTCCGTGAGTTATGTCGTCCTTTAGCCTTTATTTTTAATTTGTCCTTGACTTCAGGTGTTTTTCTTGATGAATGGAAAGTTTCATACATAACGCCTGTTCACAAAAAGGGTCCGAAGCATCTTATTGATAACTATAGACCCATAGCTAAAATATCTGCAATACCGAAGTTGTTTGAAATGCTTATTAAAAATAAAATAGATGTTTTAATTAGCCGTTTGATATCGCCATGTCAACATGGATTCCTGAAAGGAAAATCAACTTCAACAAATTTGGTATCATTTACTAAATTTGTTGCTGATGGTATTGAGCAGGGAATGCAGGTTGATGTGGTATATACCGATTTTTCGAAGGCTTTTGATAGAGTAGATCATAATATTTTACTTAAAAAACTAGAACATTTAGGAATACAGTAAATTTTTCTAAGCTGGGTGAGATCCTATTTAACGGATAGGACTCAGTTGGTGAAGTTAAATGGCTGTACATCTCGCTCTGTTATAAAGTGTTCATCAGTGGTTCCGCAAGGAATCCATTTAGGACCACTTTTCTTTTTAGTTTTCATAAACGATATCATCCAAAATTTTAAATTCGTGCGTGTATGGCAGTATGCCGATGATATGAAAATCGCTATGAAAATACGCAACATTGATGATTGCCTTAAGTTGCAATCCGATTTAGAAAAGCTGCAATTTTGGTGCCGCGATAATAATTTAAATTTAAATGTTAGTAAATGTAAAGTACTTAGCATATATAAATTGAAAACTCCGGTCTTCTTTGAGTACTCCTTAACAGGTAGTGTTCTTGAAAGGGTTGCCGAAATATTAGATCTTGGTGTAATTTTCGACCATGAGCTTTCATTTCGACAACACATTGATTACATTATTTCAAAAGCGAATAGTATGTTAGGATTTGTTAAACGTAATGCGCGCGAATTTAATGATGCTTTTACTTTAAAAATATTGTATGCAGCTTTCGTTCGTTCGCACCTGGAGTATTGTTCTATTGTGTGGAATCCGTTCTATAAGGTGCATATCGAGCGTATAGAAAGAATTCAACACAATTTTACACGGTTTGCCATTTATCAAATTGGCTGGCGGTTCAAGCCAGATTATAAAACTCGCTGTTCCTTATTGGGTTTACAAGCCTTAGATTATAGAAGAACATTTTTAAACGCTCTGTTTATAAGAGACCTGTTTTGCTCTCATATTGTTTGTGAAGATATATTAAATAACTTTCAAGTCAGAAATATTCCTCACAATTTGCGGCGGAACAACCTTCTTGTTCAGCCTTATCATAGAGTAAACTATGGGCTTAATGAACCAATTACAAGGTCAATTATTCTTTATAATAGTTTGAAGGACTTAGTTAATTTTAATTGTACTAATAAACTAATGTTTAAAAGAAGTTATTTTGATAAATTTCCTTATTAATATATTTTGTTTTCAGTTTTTTTTTTACGATCTGCTAGAGTTTACACTCGATTGATTGATTAGTCACTTACGTACGGATAGTAAGTAAAGTGATGCCGAGAAGCCTAGTCCCGGGACAAAAGTTTCTGTCAGGCAAAAAAAAAAACATTGGTCAGCCGAGCCGCAACCTGACCGAAGGGTTCGGCCAACCTGTTTAAAGGTGCAAATTTTTTAGGTGCGATGGGGGTTTCGGAATTGTCGGATCAAACCTATTCTATTCTATAAAGGACCGCCCCCTGATGCAAAAAATACTGGTCAGCCGAGCGGCAACCTGACCGAAGGGTTCGGCCAACCAGTTCGAAATTACCAATTTTGACGGGTCGATGGGGTTCCAGAACTGTCGGATCAAACCTATTCTATTCTTTAGAGGGTCACTCCCTGATGCTAAAAACATTGGTCAGCCGAACCGCAACCTGACCGAAGGGTTCGGCCAACCAGTTCGAAATTACCAATTTTGACGGGTCGATGGGGTTTCAGAACTGTCGGATCAAACCTATATTCTATTCGATAGAGGGTCACTCCCTGATGATAAAAACACTGGTCAGCCGAACCGCAACCTGACCGAAGGCTTCGGCCAACCAGTTTGAAAGTAACAATTTTGACGGGTCGATGGGGTTTCAGAACTGTCGAATCAAACCTATTCTATTCGATAGAGGGTCACTCCATGATACTAAAAACACTGGCCAGCCGAACCGCAACCTGACCGAAGGGTTCGGCCAACCAGCTTGAAAGTACCAATTTTGACGGGTCGATGGGGTATCAGAACTGTCGGCTCGAACCTATTCTATTCGATAAAGGACCGCTCTGTGATGCTAAAAACACAGGTCGGCCGAACCGCAACCTGACCGAAGGGTTCGGCCAACCATTTTGAAGGTACATACTTATTTTCTAGATGCAATACATACACTAATGTTTATATAGCTTTGTATTTTTTTACCTAGAAATCTCTGTCCTCGTCAGCATTCAACGCGTCTAATCTGTTTCAAGCATTAAGCTTTTTACAGACTATAGAAGACTTTTCGTAATGTTGAGATTTTACAAAATCTAGGCGAATATCTTCTAGATTTGCATACATTTTCATAGATCTTGTACGGAAATTATAACAAAAATCCCGGAAAAAAACCTTACAAAATCATGGTGAAGTGTGGTGAGCTTCGCGTTTGATAATACTACAGTAGAGATCATCTTATCCATTTTCCGATTCGCTCATGGTTTTGTACTTAAAAGTTTGATGTTTTTACTTATTGACGAACATAAACTATTAATTCCTATAAGATAGATTCTGCTTCTTGTTTTAACAAATTAATATAAATAGCAATTTCGTACAATAAATTGTCGGAATTTGCAATTTAGACGGATTGTACTGTACTTTCAAGTCGTGGAACAAGATTACGACCATACTGTGAACAGCATACAGGATTACATAATCTACCTAGATTTTGCGGCCATATGTGAAAAGTCTATTAGGTACTTGAACTTGTCCGAAACCGGATTTCCCTCCCACTAGGAGTGAATGAGTACACGTAGCCTTCATTCATAACTTATCAGTGATCATTCATAAATCCCAAGCCTGCGCGCACACAATCAAAAAACAAGCATTTTAGAAAACAACCCAAAATGTATGTATGGTTCACCTCACTGTGGCAACCAAGTATAAAAAAACTTTTTTTCCAAATTTTCACACTCATAATGCCCTTAACCCAGCGCGTATATTAAGCTGTGTAATCCCGCGTCCACACGGCGTCAACGACAATTTGTTTGATTAAACTTTTCCCTCGCACTTATCGCAAGTTGGAAACAAGTCGTCCAACTTCTGTTCACCCGCACGATTAGTCTTCAAATTCGTTTGAATATCAAAAATTGAAAAAAAAATTAGATCGTGCGAACGGCCTTAAGCTCGACTTCACGACGACGCATATTCCCGGGGTCATCATGTCGACGAGACGGAAAAATTTATGGCATCGCATTTAAGGTAGTGCAGTCAAAATATCCCAAATCAGGCCTCCAAATAGAAAAAAATAGAGTAAGGCTAATTTTTGTTGTTTTTGAATCAGTGGGCTCCCAGGAATCTACAACTGATTTTGCTAAAAAAAAATTTGATCGGAAAGGTCCCAAAAAGGACAAAAAAGGATACTCTTAAATCCTTGAGCGGAGGTCGGCATGCGGGGTATCATATCAAAGGGGACGTCGAGTACATTATATATCCGGTGTTTGTTTCCTGTTTCAAGGACCCTCAAAGGAATAAATCTAGCTTAAATGGAAAATTTTCGAGTTTTCCGTGTATCTTTCCAAAGCCATAACTACGAGAATAATTCAAGTTGTCACTACTTCCATCACTTTTTAGAATCTATAATAGCTGGAGACTCTACCATTAAATTTGCTAAGAAGAAAGTTGATCGGAAGGCTCTGAAAAAGGACATAAAAGGACACTAATTTCACACCTTGATCGAACGTGGGCATGTGGGGTGTCATATCAAAGA
Source organism: Microchrysa polita (assembly GCA_949715475.1). NCBI lineage: Eukaryota > Metazoa > Arthropoda > Insecta > Diptera > Stratiomyidae > Microchrysa > Microchrysa polita. Next base: position 35,692,947 of record OX454419.1, on the reverse strand, counting down.
GGACGTCGAGTGCATTGCATATCCGGTGCTTCGTTCCTGTCTCAAGGACACTAAATGGAATAAGTCGGGCTTAAATGGAAAATTACGGCTTTAGACAGGTCAGATACGGGAAAACCCAAAAATGTTTAAGTTGAGCCCAATTTTCTCCTTTGGGGGTCCTTGGAACAAGTAACAAATGCCGGATATGGAATGTACTTGTCATCCTCTTTGATATGACACCCCACATGCCCACGTTCGACTTAGATGTGCAATTAGTGTCGTTTGATGTCCTTTTTCAGAGCTTTCCGATCAACTTTTTTCTTAGCAAATTTAATGGTAGAATCTGCAGCTATTATAGATTCTGGAAAGTGATAAAAGTAGTGACAACTTGAATTATTCTCGTAGTTTTGGCTTTGAAAAGATACATGAGAAACGCGAAAATTTTCCCTTTAAGCTCGATTTATTCCGTTGAGAGTCCTTGAAACAGGAAACAAACACCGGATATGTAATGTACTCGACGTCCCCTTTGATATGATACCCCGCATGCCGACCTCCGGTCAAGGATTTAAGAGTATCCTTTTTTGTCCTTTTTGGGACCTTTCCGATCAAAATTTTTTTTAGCAAAATCAGTTGTAGATACCTGGGAGCCCACTGATTGAAAAACAACAAAAATTAGCCTTACTCTATTTTTTTCTATTTGAAATGCTAATATGACTGCACTAAGGTATGAATCGTATTTATGTACATACATACATATACATAGATACGAGTTCTTGTGTAGAACTGGATTTGTAGAATGAGCCAAATTTATTCCTTTTGATGATTTTAAGAAACGTATTTTCGAAAGGGAAGCGTAAACTATCCATTGTAGTGACAATGAAAATTTTTTTATTATCCGAAACAAATTAAACCAAAATATGGCTATCGAACGCAAAAATTATTATGGGAAAACAGTCCCCCGCGATTAAAGGTTCGAAACCTTAACAAAGGGGGTATGGGGGTCATTTGCGTTTTTTGCGATTATTTCAAAAAACAGCAAGAGATACAGAAAAATGGATCTGAGGACAAAAAAAAAACACGTAAAGTTGTTCTTTGTATGGGAGGTACACTTAGTTTTCAGGGTTTTTTAGAAATTTTTTTTTTTTTCAAAAAACTTATGAAATCGATTTTGTCCGTCCGTCTGTCCGTGTCCGTCTGTTCACTAAATAACTCGCGAACGGCTCAACCGATTGTCATGAAATTTGGTAGGAATGTGTAGAATTGTTACAATATTTGGCTCAAATACCTTAGAAGTTGGTAGGAAGAAGATAACAGGGTGTCCCGAACGTTTGAAAAAAGTCGACTTTTTTAGTTTTTATCGGAGATTGGTATTTAAATCAAAGATCTAAACGAGTACATCTCATATCAAGTAAAATTTTCCAGTTTCGAGTAACGGTAAAAAAGTTATTGGCGTTTAAAGTTAAATTTCCTTTTCGACCTATGCTATGTTTTTCTAAACCGTTATAGGGACCGTTATGCAACTTTGCACAAAGATTGGTCAGTATGGCCTTATATACCTTAAATATTAAGACTGTTGACTTTTGCTAAGTAAAAGTAAATAACAGTAAATTTGTAAAATTTCAATTTGCTCATGTATGCTACGGGTTTTTAGAAAATTACATAATGAATATGTCTACGAATTTTCATTCGAATAACTGTATCCAAACCGGAAATATAGCCAAGTAAGTATTTAGTAAGGGCCTTTCACAATGCAAGGGAAGCCTTTTAACCCTAAATTACTAACAATACGTAAAATTGACGTGTTCGCTCACATTATAATGTGTATCCGCAGTACCACGAGTCTGGTTGACTACTCACTGCAGCAGTTCTTTCCTCAGTTAGTTGTTGTATGTCCAAGTGAGTGGCAGCATCATGTTTGTGGTCTAGGGCGGTAAGCTTAGCAATTCTAGATGCTACTACGCCTATTTGACGTGGAGCTTCAGCGGCAGTAATAAAAATATCCGAATAGTTGTCTCTGAAACGCGCACTTGTATTCTAAAATTAAGGGTATACAGTGAACCCCCGTTATTCGCGGTCTCAACATTCGCGAATTCGCTTATTCGCGATTCATATTTTGCGACACTTCTTCAACATTCACTATGCTTATTCGCGATTTCGTTCTAGTTCGCATGCGAACATTTGAAAAAATAATATTAAATTTTCGTGTTTGTTTTAACCATTTTTATTTCTTTCAACTCAATAAAATTAATTTACCGCTACACCGCACATCTTTTTCTATCCTAATCAATTTAGATTGGGTTAACCCTAAGACCATCAGAATATATTTAATTTTTCGGGGAGTAGCAGGCGTGGATTTTTCAACAATATTTTATGAAATGATTGAAACTGCCCTTTACTGGAACAAAAAACTGCACTGGGGCTCAATGCCGCAAAAGGTCAATTGACATTATAGCTTCGCGCGTATGCAAAGGAAGACTTTATAGAATTTTCTCATTTATCAGTGGTCAGACTGGTCGTCCGAAAATAAAAATTAAATTAAAATTATAGGATCTCAAAATCACTGCAAAACAAGAGACGTATACCGCTTTTCTTGATCTAAAACGTCATGTTTGGGAGCCAAAAAAGCGACACGGCACTGTCGCCGTCGTTTATTAGAGTACGATGCGTTTCCGTTATGGCAGATTTTTCGCTCTAAACGAGACTTGTCTCCTTGTGTGCACGGAATCAAAAACCACTCAAAAAGTTAAGTGATAGAAACGAGCACCACTTGTTCACGAGCAGTTTTTTACAGGAGAGTTTTTTTTAATCCTCAATTTCTTTCAGTGTTTTAGTGGCAATCATTTTCCACTATTTAAAAACTCTGATGTTCCCCACCAACATGTCACATTTCTCATATTTTGTGAATATTGGGAACATATTTCCCACTATCCAAGGACATTGAACCCCGACATTCGCGAATTTAACATTCGCGACGATTTCGTGGAACGTATCCCCCGCGAATGTCGCGGGTTCACTGTATTTTGGTCTAATAATTTTTGTCTGTGGCACTGAAAAATGATAAGCTCGGTAAAATATGTAAACTGGGAAAAAATTGTAGGAAAATATGAACACGTCAAACATACGTGTTGTTAGTAATAACGCCCTAACCGGAGGGTACATTCTCTAAGGGGATAATCGCCATCGCCAATGGGGATAATCGAAAGTGATGACCTCGTCGGGCGATAATTTAGATTTAGATAGATAGATAAACATTTTATTAATTCAATTGATGTTTTCACAGAAAATTCCTTAGAGCTACAGACTAGATACATTAGTCTTATCATCTATGTTTTAATGTTTGCATTAAGGAGATAATAGGGATACTTACATTAAGTTCTTGCAAGGAAAAATAACTTAACCTACAAGTAAAAAAAAATCAGTAAAATATGTACTTAATTACAATAATAGAAGAGGGTGGCTTGCTAATTTGCTTTGGAAGCTGGAGAGCATTTTATTAATCAGGTCATTAATATAAGAAACTCCTGCAATTCGATGTAATCGATTTGTAGAAAAGTACCACGGCTTGTTGAGAATAATCTTGAGGCACTTATTTTGTAAGACCTGCAATCGATCTTTATGTGAAGGTGCGCATTTTCCCCAGACACCAGCTCCGTAAGAAATTGTTGACTGAAATACCATTTTGTATACAAGTAATTTGTTGTATCTATTCATTTTGGAATTTCGGTTTATGAGGGAATAGAGCGAACGTATGCAGTCTGATATTTTATCGCATATGCTATCTATATGGACCTTATAACAAAGCAATTTATCCAATTGTATACCTAAATATTGGATGGAGTCCTTCCAGGGAACGACTTGTCCTAAGAAATTGATGTTTCTACTTGGAAGGTTAGTCTCTTTTCGTTTCCTTGTGAAGAAGGTGGATTTGGTTTTACCTGAATTTATTTTAATCTTCCATCTGAAGTAATATTGATAAAGCTGTTCTAGCTTGCTTTCAAGGGTGTTTATTATGACATCTGGATCACACGATTTAGTATATATGCACAGGTCATCTGCAAAAAGGGCTAGCTCACATCGATGATCGGATGGGATATCAGAGGTAAAGATGTTGAAAAGTGTGGGGCTGAGGCATGAGCCGTGGGGTACTCCAGCAGGAATATTCTTATTTGCAGAGAAACTGTTATTTACTCTGACACAGAAGGTTCTGTTTGATAGAAATGACTGGATTAGTTTTATGATATAAAGAGGAAAGGAAAACTTAATCAATTTAAAAATCAGTCCTTCATGCCAAGTAGTGTCAAAGGCTTTTTCTATGTCGATTGAGATCAGGCCCACCGAGTTTTTGTCGTCTAAGGAGTTTTTTATAAAATTAGTTACCTGTGTAATTGGTGTGAGGTTGATAATCCTTTTCTAAACCCGTGCTGGTGGCTAAGAATAATAGAGTGTGCATTCAAGAAACTCTGTATTCGAGAAAGTATAATTTTTTCGAATACCTTACTAAGATTCGGAAGTAAGCTTATGGGCCTGTAGCTATTTGGGCAATCCGAAGGCTTCTCGGGTTTCAGAATTGGGATGGTGATAGCCTTTTTCGAATAAACCGGGTAGTATGCCAACTTTAAGCAGCAGTTAAATATAAAATTTAAATAAATTATTGCTTTTTTAGGCAGTTGCTTTAAGGCCATGTTTGGAATCTTATCTACCCCCGGCGACTTGCGGGTTTTTAATTTTTTAATAATTTTGCTTACATCCCTTGGTTTGCACATGCAGTTAGCTGGTAAGCTTGAATTGGAGGGTAGGTTGCTAACTGCTGTTTGTACTATCTCGTTATGGATAAAATTGCCCATTATGTGTTAATAAATGCGCGGAGTAGAAGCTATCCGCGAGAAGGTTGGCCTTTTCGGCATCTTGGTAAACGATGCCATCGCCATCGGCGACAATTTATTAATGGGTTTTTACATGAATGATATAGCTACTACTACACAGAGGTCGAAAAGCGACAGAGCTTTTTTTGGGGATCATCTAAGGCGATAATCGCCCATAACTGTCGCCAATGGCGATCACTTTGTAGCGACAGCATTATTTCTGTCGCTTTCATACGAAATTCGAAAAATAACGGAAATGGCTGCAGAATATGTATATGAAATTCGACAATTTTGAAGTCGTTGCTGCGAAGGAATAAACAAAGGGGGCACTTTTGGAGGATTTGTAGAGTTTTATGATGTAAGGAGAATTCAATATTTAACTACAAAATTGACGTAATGCGAAGAAATGGTAAATGACTTAGTTTTGAGGGTACAATCTAAAATAATGAAATATGCATACATACATACGTATTGCATAGTTGCTGGTATAGTGGACGGAAGTCATTTATGCATATGATTGCTATGTATCTTTTGGTGCGTGAAAATTTCATTGGCGTGAGGATGTACATTTTTTGAACACTACGTATAAATGCGATAGTGGGGTCAGACTACCGAGATATTTGGTGAGGTAAATTGTATCTACATTAGAGAAAATACTTCGCAGGACGTGTGCGTTGTATAGATTTTACACTATGTTTAAAGTGTTGTCGAAGATAATATTTTCGTGTGTGCGATTATCACTTGCATGTTCAATGTTCTTCTTATCTTAGTTTTTTTTTAATTTTTTCGGTACCTATTTTGTTTTTTTTTTCATCTTCTAATTACTAATTTATATACTCACAAGATAATCGTCGTTAGAAAAAAAATGTAGTTATGTATGTATTTAAAGTTAAGTTAAAATCATATGGAAAAACAATGACAACGGCGGAGTAGCTCAAATGGACGCATTCCGAACTGATAATTAATTTAGAGTTTTTCGTAGCTTTCTCTGGACTGATTTGTGGCATAAATTCGTTATAAAACTTAAATATCTTCAGCTATTTAACGTTCTAGTAATAGTGCGATAAAAGCATAGACAGTTTTACAACATTCTTCTTTTAATGACACCGAACCCCGAAATTACTGCAAAGTCGCCGAGTCGATATTCAAAAGTTGTTTCGCTAACTAGTCTTCATATTCAATAAAGAACATACAAAAAGTAAGTTTTTTTTAGTCATCCCGTACGAACTCCTGTATTTTTTTTTATTTGAAGTTTCGTTACCTAAACCAAAAAATGTAACAAAAAAACCACTTCATGTTTCGCTCTAACTTCAAATTTCACCATCCACTCTCTTGAGGTGATAGACACTTGACCGCCCGGGCGGCTTCGCAAAGACGGGATCGTTCTACGGTATGTTCTATTACCTTTTGCAATATTTCTGGCTGCAAACCTCGGATCTCCGCTATAATATTTTGCTTCAATTCCTGAATTGTCCTTGGTTTATCATTGTAGACTCTCTCCTTAAGGTATCCCCACAGAAAAATATTGAGTGGAATTAAGTCTGGAGATCTAGCCGGCCAGTTAATTGCAGATCTTCTGGAATTGACTCTTTCGCCGAAAACGTCCGTTAATCGAAATTGTGGCTGCAGCGGTATGGCAAGGTGTTCCATCTTGCTGAAACCACATATCTGGTCGGTTTTGGACAAAAGGACGAATAACATTGTTGAGCATCTCACGATATCGTTGTCCGTTCACAGTCAGGGCCTCTCCTTTCTCGTCCTCGAAGAATACCACACAGTACATTTTGCACAAAATGTCTCACGCTAGTGTAGGTCTCTGGGGTTTGTTGTGCTCCACGTGTAATAGTATGGCAGTCGTGCATCAACCACGGAGGTGTAAAGACGTGCACAATAAAAAAACCATTTAGCCTGAACCTGTATAAACTGTGTTATTTATTAATATATTAACAAACTATTACATGGTGTCAGAAGTGGGATTTCTAAGTGAAATTAAAGAATCGTGGATAAAGTAATCGTGGATATAATCGCTGATATACAATTTCGAATTGTGACAATAACTGTTGTGAAAATTGTGCATCCAGCATGGCAACAGGCGATCGCTTGCCACCCGAGCTTGATTGTTACAATTTAGCGCGTGAATGGCCAAACTGGAGGAGCTCTTTCGAAATGTATTTGATGGCATCAGCAAGAGACGTTGGCCCCGAACCGAAAAAAATCGCAACATTTCTGTGGCTCATTGGAATACGTGGGATGGAAATCTACAAAACGCTGTTTCCAAGTGACGGAACACCATCTGGACTTGTGGGAAACCAACCATCTTAAAAGTAAGCATGCTCATGGAGCTGAATTTCTTGTTGTAGATGATAACCGCGAACCGATATTGGGATTGAATACATGCCTAGATTTTAACCTAATCAGCAGGTTGGACATTGACTCAATTGCTTGCTTACCCAGCGATTGTGGAGAGTTTGTGGAAAAATTTCAGGATGTGTTCAACGGCATTGGTAAGTTTCCTGGAAAACAGACGATTGTTTTGCGAGAAGGAGTGGAACCTACATTGCATTATAAAAAGCGTATACCACATAGTTTGATCGAACGTTTGAAAAGACAATTGGAGGAACTTGTGGATGGGGGCATCATTTCTCCTGTGGCTTATCCGACTGATTGGGTTAATAATTTACAAATTGTTGAAAAGCCAAACGGTATGATGAGAATCTGTTTGGATCCTAAGCCATTAAATCGCGCTATTAAGCGGGAACATTTCCTTATTCCAACTATAGATGATTTCACCAGCCAAATGGTCAACAAAAGAGTTTTTTCAGTTCTTGACTTAGCGAGTGGATTCTGGCAAATGGAGCTGGATGAACGAAGTGCTGATCTCACGACGTTCATGACGCCATTCGGACGTTTTAAATTCAATCGTGTTCCTTTCGGAATAAATTGTGCACCGGAAATGTTCCAAAGAAATATGGTGCAACTTTTTGGGGACATACCTGGCGTCATTGTGTATTTCGATGATATTGCAATTATGGGATCAGATGAAAGGGAACACGACGATATATTGTCTTTGGTCTTAGAACGGGCTCGGTTAAATGGCGTTAAGTTTAACCCAACTAAGATACAATATCGAAAAGAACAGGTGGAATTTATGGGTCATATTTTATCTTTCAACCAAATAAAACCAAGGGTTAAATATTGCGATGCCATTTTGAATATAAAAAAGCCTCAAAATAAGCGAGAGGTTTTACGTATGCTAGGACTTTTCAAATATCTTGCCAGATTCATACCTAACTTATCGAAGCAATCGGCTGCGCTACGAAACCTATCTCGAAATGATGTCAAGTTTGAGTGGAGTGAGGTACACGAATCGGAATTTCGCAACTTGTTAGACGTTATTACCGCTGATCCGGTTTTGGCCATTTATGACAAAGATGAACCTGCGATAGTACAAACGGACGCTTCCAAAGACGGGCTTGGCTGTGTGTTAATGCAGAACGGACGCCCGGTGGCCTATGCATCTCGCACCTTAAGCAAGGCTGAGCAGAAGTGGGCTCAGATTGAAAAGGAGCTACTAGCGGTAGTATTTGCATGCGAAAGATTCCATTATTTTTTGTACGGACGCGAGTTCACGGTAGAGAGTGACCACAAGCCTTTAGAGACATTAATAAAAAGGGATATTGATGATGTGACTGCTCGTTTGCAGAGAATGTTGATGTTTTTGCTAAAATACCCTCAAATGACACTTGTTTACAAACCGGGAAAGGAAATGCTTGTTGCAGATTGTTTGTCGCGGGCACAGTTACCCGACAATACAGAAAATCCTGAGCTATCGTGTGTTGTACATTCGCTTACCAAGTCAGCCTGTCTCTCAAAAGGTAATTATGATCTGTATCGCTCAATAATTGAGCGGGATGAGTTGTATTTGCGCATTTGTAACTATGTGGAGAATGGTTGGCCATCTTATCATCAAATTGATAGCCTGGGACAAATGTTCCATAAATTTAAACATGAATTACATTTCGAGAATGGATTACTTTTTCGTAACCACCGCTTAGTGATTCCATCAGAGTTGCAAGATCGGATTGCAAAGTGGTTACATGCGCCACACCTCGGAATCGAAAAAACGCTTAATCGTGCGCGAGTTCACTACTACTGGCCAAACATGACAAAACATATTAAAGATCTGGTATCGACCTGCCATATTTGTGAAAAATTCAAACGCAACAATCAAAAAGAACCACTAACTCAGGATGAAACCCCCCGTTATCCATTTCACATAGCTGGTATGGATATTTTTGAATATGCTGGGACAAGTTTCCTGTCTATTATGGACGCATATTCTGGGTTTATTGTTGTGGAAAACTTGACCAACAAATCAGTCACGCATATTATTTCAAAACTTCGATCACGATTTAATGAAATTGGGTACCCAACCAGGCTCAGATGTGATAACTGCCCTTTTAACAGTGATGCATTTGATAAATTTCTTGATGAATGTAACATCGTCGTTCAATATTCTAGCCCCCGATACCCGCAAAGCAACGGACTGGCGGAGAAGGGAGTTGCGATAGCAAAAGGCATCCTTAAACGTTGCTATGAGTCAAATGAGGCAGCACAGTACCAATATCGAATTCTTGAATACAACGCTACTCCCGTCGCAAGCATGCAATTGGCTCCTTGTCAGTTATTTTTCGGAAGACTAATAAAAACCAAGATCCCTGTATCGGAGTCGCTCCTAATGAGAAACGCCTTGAGTGAGGATGTTATTCGCGAAAGATTGGAAGAAAAAAGAAAAAAACAAAGATATTATTATGATCGAAAAAAGAATGCTAAAGATTGGTACTATGGTACCATTGTTAGAAATGTAAATAGTAGATCATACATAATTAAGGATAGTTTTGATAATCACTTTAGGAGAAATCGGCGATTCATTGCCAAAACAATAAATAATGATTTTAATGCTAGCGATTTAATGTATGAAAATAATGTTCGGAATGATTTAGGTAGTTGTAATGATGACATGAAAGAAATTCGTATAATTTTGCCAGACGCAGTAGTTATTGATGATGAAACAATGCTCCCGGCTAATTCTAGTGACAGTTCATTTTCACCTGACGAATACAATACAGCCAGTAGCAGTGATTCTGACGGATCTGAAGTTAGGGATGAGTTTCCGCGGTCTCGGTTTGGCCGCCCAATTAAGCCACCACAACGATATGGTTTGTGTTAACGAAATCCAATTATCTTAAGTCATAAGTTAAGTTTGTAAAATAAAGATTTTATAAATTTGTTAGAAATTAAGCCTAAGAACTAAAGAAATAGTTTGTAACTAAAAAAAAAAAAAAAAAAAAACAAAAAAAAATGCATGTAATAGTATGGCAGTCGTGCATCAACCACGGAGGTGTAAAGACGTGCACAATAAAAAAACCATTTAGCCTGAACCTGTATAAACTGTGTTATTTATTAATATATTAACAAACTATTACACCACGTTCTAAAATTTTGCTTGTTTGCGAAGCCGTTCAATAAGAAATGTGCCTCATCCGACATGTTAAGACGATGAATGAATCCTTCTTCTCTGGACAATCGCTGGGATTGAATGGCATACGCTAATCGTTGTTGGTAATCAGGAGGTTGCAAGTGCTGCGCAAATTGTGTCTTGTAAGGAAACATGTTGCATCCATGTAAAATACGCTGTAATGTTGTTTGTGATATACCCAATTGAAACGACCTTCTTCGGGTGGATGTTGTTGCATCTGATTCGACGCTGGCTTCCACCCGCTCAATGATTTCGTCCGTCCTCGCACGTGGTCTCCGGGTTTGTCGAGGGCTATTAAAGGTTCCTTGTCCTCGAAAACGGCGAACAACACTGCGAATCGTTGATCTCGAGGGAGCAACTCTTACATGACGCGTTCGTCGATACTCGCGCTGTGCCTCGACAATCGAATTATTATTCCGCGTGCAAATTTGTATTTCTCGTAAGGGGGAAGATAAAGGTTGAAAGGCTTCGGCTAATTCCTATATCTTCTTCAGTTGTGGCATAACTGCGGACCCTTAGCTATGCAGGAGGAGTTTCATAGGAAAAGGACTTCGGCCAATTCCTATGTCTCTCTACGGGGCGTTACTTTCCCGCATTATCCGAGTAACCGCTGCGCCTGAGTGCTGCATTAACATCTGCAGCGTCTCAGGTTACTTAACGTGATAGGTGACAGAAAACATTTAAGTCAACCACTAAAGCAGCATCTTCGAGGCATGCCCATGATGGCCTTTACTCAACGATTAAACCCTATCATGGTTTAGCGATGTGCCGACAACTCATCCTAAGAAAAACTTCAAGTCAAGAAACCTGAAACAAAAGCCTCGGATTGGACGGATACAAAACAACGACGACCCCGCAAACGAACAACTGATTACTCTTTCGGATCCTGGAATGTACGCTCCCTGAATAGACCGGGGGCCTTAAGGGCCCTCCTGGATCAGGTAGAACAATACAAGCTGAGCATAGTTGCAATCCAGGAAACTAAATGGCTCAAAAGCGAGATTAACGACCTCAATTCGCACACTATTTTTACGAGTGGTAAAGAGCAGGGCAACAAGGAGTTTGGAGTAGCTTTCATCGTGAATAAGCAGCTCAAGGACCACGTTATCGGCTTCAAACCCATCAACGAGCGGCTATGTGCGATCTGCATTAAGACCCGTTTCGCTAATCTCTGGCTCATTAATACGCATGCCCCTACAGAAGTAAAAGAAGACGCGATTAAGGACGAGTTCTACAACGACCTAGAAACACTCTTCGACTCACTTCCATCAAACGACGTCAAGCTGCTGCTAGGAGACTTTAACGCCAAAGTCGGAAATGAAAGCTGGCATAGGGGAACTACTGGAGGTCATAGCCTCCACGACGAAAACAACAACAACGGTCAGCGACTTATCGACTTCGCGAGCGGCAGAAACCTGGTAATAAGCTCTACATGCTTCCCTCATCGACGAATCCACAAGCAGACCTGGAAGTCTCCAGATGAATACACCGTGAACCAGATCGACCACGTACTGACCAGCAAGAGATGGGCTTCTAATGTCCTAGATGTTCGATCCTATCGAGGAGCCAACTGCGACACCGATCACTATTTGGTGAAGACGATCTACAGGTGCAGAATCTCTTCGGTGCACCTAACGAGAATCAACCCTGCCAAGATCTTCGAGGTTGACAATCTGATTGATGATGCCACGGCGGCTGCGTATACAACAGCACTAGAGGAAAAACTGTCGCCCATGCTTGATGACATCAACAATTTAGGCATCCATGAGTTCTGGGAGGAGCTCAAAGACAGCATCAAGGGGGTCGCAGAAGAGGTCGTGGGCTATAAAGGCCGGCGCAGACGAGCAGACTGGTTCGACGAAGAATGCAGGGCCTCGATTGAGGCGAAAAATGAAGCCTATCGCCAATACACACAACGCGCATCCCGAGCCAAGAAAGAAAGATATAACGAGCTTCGGCGAGTATCTAATAAGTTAATTAGACGTAAGAAACGCAAACATTTTGACGAGCAGTTACAGCAAATAAACCAAAGATTAGCCAGTAAGAACATTAGACAGGCGTACAAACTTATAAATAATGTTAAGAACGGATATCAACCCAGGACAAGCCTATGTAAGGACAAGGATGGTAACATCATCAGCGACATCGAAAGCGTCAACAAACGATGGGCCTCGCATTTTGAAGAGCTCCTCAATGCACCATCAACATCCCCCGCGGAGCCAGCTCTTGAGCAGTTAGCCGAACCAGGCCCTCCCGTTCTACCCCCAACAGTAGAGGAGGTGAGTCTTGCCATACAGTCGCTTCAAAATAATAAAGCGCCCGGCGCTGACGAGATCCCAGCAGAACTGCTGAAGCATGGTGGAACGTGCCTGACCAACGCAATACATGTGCTACTGCTGAAAATATGGAACGACGAGGAAATCCCCGAAGATTGGCGCAAAAGCATAATCTGCCCAATCCACAAAAAGGGTGACAAGCTGAAGTGTGAGAATTACAGGGGCATATCATTAGTTTGTACGGCCTATAAGATATTATCTAAAATTCTTGAAAAGAGAATTAATCCGTACGCAGAACGAATCATTGGCGAGTATCAAGGCGGCTTCAGACCTGGTCGATCAACGACCGATCAGCTTTTCACAGTGAAGCTACTACTCCAAAAGTGCTGGGAATATAACATCGACGTATACCAAATCTTTGTCGACTTCAAGCAGGCATACGACAGTATCGACCAAAGTGTACTGTACAACATTATGCTGAATTTTGGTATACCGGCAAAGTTAGTGCGACTCACAAGGATGACGATGACTAATACCGTCTCGCAGGTCAGAGTGCAGAATCGACTCACTGACCTATTTGAAACTCGTACTGGACTCAAGCAGGGCGACGGGCTGGCGTCGACGCTCTTCAACCTTGCTTTGGAGTATGTAATTCGAGCCATGAATATGGACAGCAGCGGAACGCTACTCATCAAGTCGACTCAATTAGTAGCGTACGCCGACGATATCAACATCATGTCTCGAAGGTTGGGTGATGCAGAAAGCCTTCTGCATAACCTCAATAACGCCGCAAAGGAAGTTGGACTACATATCAACGAAAGCAAAACAAAGGCCATGATGCAATCGAAAACAAGGACGCCAGCAAATTCAAGCATCACAGTGGGGGACCTTAATATCGAGTATGTAGACAACTTCAACTATCTGGGTTGTAACTTATCAAAGGACGCCAACGAAACCGACGAAATTAAGCGACGGATACAACTAGCCAATAAGACATATTTCTCGGTCCTCCCTATAACACTGTGTGACAAATTAAAAAAAAAATAACCGTCATCTCCAATTTTTTTTTCTTTTTAATTCTTATCTAATCCTTACTAAAACCTCATATTTACTTTTTCCCTTGACCCCCCAGTTTCAGAGATATGGAAAGATATTGATATTCCCAGAAAATAATACAAAAGAAAGTTCCAGTAACAAATCGGGTATTGTTTATTAATTTTTTTTTGGTAAAACGGAAATAAAACAATATAATAAACATATTTAAATACTTAAAATTATAAACTTAATTGTTAAACACATTTATTTTAAGGGAAAAATAAAAAAAATCAACTTTTTCTCTTATGTTAAGAATTGTCTTCTCGCTGTAAGCGCCAAAAATAATCTCTTAACATCGCTGCATCCCAATGACCTTGAAAACGTTCCTCAAACCTTTTTATGTCCTGATAAAACCGCTCACCTTGTTCATCACTTACGGCTCCAAGGTTCTCAGGAAAGAAAGAGAAATAGGAGTGAAGAAAATGAATTTTCAAAGACATTCTGCACCCCATCTCTTTATATGCGTCTAAACATATTTGTTACTAAAAGTTGTGCGTTTTCGGCTTTGTGATTTCCTAAGAATCCTTTTATAACAGCTTTTAATGAAGTCCATGTACCAAATCATTCAATTCCTCTTGGCGAATTAGGTGTGGTTTTCGTTGATCGCTTGATGAAGGAGAGGGGAAAAACTGTGTATCCTGAGGGTCGTTACTTTTATCACTGTGAGGAGGGCGAATAGTGCTGTTTACACTATGAGGCACAGGTTTCGTGACAGAACTCACTATAGGGTACTCCACCTTATACTTTTGCTTTTTCGTAGCAGCCCGCAAATCGAACACACAAAAATAGCAATCGTCGTGATGATTGCTAGGCTCGCTCCAAAGTGCTGGAACCACGAAAGGCATTTCTCGTTTTCCAGTTTTTTGAGAGTGCAGTGACATACAACACGATATGCAAAAAAAATTCGAATATCCAAGGCTTATCCTGACACACAACGCGGCCAAAACATTCGAAATAAGCATCCCTTAATTTTGGTGTTACTTTTCTCTCTAGCGATTTAAAAATATATTTGCCGCACATGTAGCAAAATTTATTTGGGGAATTTTTTGCACACGTTGCGAATACTTCTTTCAGAATTCATATTGTAAACCAATTAAAGTAAAACTATTACAACACGTGCTATTTATACCATAACAATATCTTTTGAAAGTTTTTTTTTTTTTTGTACCTGACGGTTTTCGCACTTTAAGGGGTATTATAAGGATAATAAAAAAAGAATATGACAGGTAAAAACAAAAGGGATAATATAAGGATAGTAAAAAACGAGTATATCAGGTAAAAATGTAATAAATATAAAAGTTACGTAAAGATATGTAGCCGCGAAAAGATAAAAAATATGGTTTTTCACGGTTTTAAGTCACAATAAAAGGGAAAAAAAAAAAAATAACCGAGCAAATTATATTTATTTTCGGTGATTTTTATTGCCAAGAGTCCTCTTAAGGATACTGATAAGAAATTTACTTATTTTATTGCAATTTGCAGTAATTGAGTAGCAGATACTATATGAGGACCATTAAAAAAGATTTCGGCGTGTAACTCGAAAACCTGAGGGTCAGGAAAAAAATTAACTTCACTTTTGTCATATGGGAACCAATAGCTAACCAAAATAGCATTCAGTTTTTTTGACGGTTTTTTGGTGTCACGCAGTGTAATTAATTCGAAACTTGCGCACAGGAACACGAAGCTCCGCATGTACAAAACGATCATCCGACCCGTGCTATGTTATGGCTGCGAAACATGGACCCTCACCCAAGCCTCCGAAATTTTGCTAGACCGATTCGAACGAAAGGTCCTTCGGCGAATTTTCGGGGCCGTTCGCGAGCGAGACCAATGGCGTATCCGGTACAACCATGAGTTGTATCAATTGTACGATGAGCTGGAAGTATCGAAAATCGTGAAGCTTCAACGTTTGCAATGGGCGGGGCATGTACAACGGATGGACGATAATCGCATGCCAAAGAAAGTGATGAACGCACAACGAATTGACGGAGCGAGGTTGCGTGGACGACCGAGAGCTCGCTGGGAGAACTCCGTAGGTGAAGACGCCCAACAGCTGCTGGGCTTCCGAAACTGGAGGACGAGGTCACGTAACCGCGACAATTAGAGGTCAACGATTCAGGCGGCCAAGGCCCGACGTCGGGCTATCGTGCCACATTGATGATGATGAAATTTGTATTATTTGAACTCGTTGCTCAACCGTATGTCTTTCCATGTTGTTTTTTTTTCAATACTAACGCATATGAGTTCTTTCCAATAATAAAATAATAAATTTTTTAATACCTAATGGTAATTTTGGCAGCAATTACCCTTTAATCATTGAGTTAATGAATCGTTAGCGAAATTTCATTCTACCTGTCCGCATACGTACTTTTTGTGAATGAAATGGTTCAAAAATAACTCTTTCATAAAACGCGTATTTACTTGGAAAGTAGTAGTAGTGGTTGCCGGAATGTTGCAAGTGTGTAGTAACGTACCTGCAACCTAGGTTGGCAACCAAGTGGCAGGTGTATTTGGCCTGTAATAATTTTTGCGTTCGATAGCCATATTTTGGTTTAATTTGTTTCGGATAATAAAAAAAATTTCATTGTCACTACAATGGATAGTTTACGCTTCCCTTTCGAAAATACGTTTCTTAAAATCACCAAAAGGAATAAATTTGGCTCATTCTACAAATCCAGTTCTACACAAGAACTCGTATCTATGTATATGTATATATGTACATAAATACGATTCATACCTTAAATGCGATGCCATAAATTTTTCCGTCTCGTCGACATGATGACCCCGGGAATATGCGTCGTCGTGAAGTCGAGCTTAAGGCCGTTCGCACGATCTAATTTTTTTTTCAATTTTTGATATTCAAACGAATTTGAAGACTAATCGTGCGGGTGAACAGAAGTTGGACGACTTGTTTCCAACTTGCGATAAGTGCGAGGGAAAAGTTTAATCAAACAAATTGTCGTTGACGCCGTGTGGACGCGGGATTACACAGCTTAATGTACGCGCTGGGTTAAGGGCATTATGAGTGTGAAAATTTGGAAAAAAAGTTTTTTTATACTTGGTTGCCACAGTGAGGTGAACCATACATACATTTTGGGTTGTTTTCTAAAATGCTTGTTTTTTGATTGTGTGCGCGCAGGCTTGGGATTTATGAATGATCACTGATAAGTTATGAATGAAGGCTACGTGTACTCATTCACTCCTAGTGGGAGGGAAATCCGGTTTCGGACAAGTTCAAGTACCTAATAGACTTTTCACATATGGCCGCAAAATCTAGGTAGATTATGTAATCCTGTATGCTGTTCACAGTATGGTCGTAATCTTGTTCCACGACTTGACAGTACAGTACAATCCGTCTAAATTGCAAATTCCGACAATTTCTTGTACGAAATTGCTATTTATATTAATTTGTTAAAACAAGAAGCAGAATCTATCTTATTATTATTTTAAATTAATAGTTTATGTTCGTCAATAAGTAAAAACATCAAACTTTTAAGTACAAAACCATGAGCGAATTGGAAAATGGATAAGATGATCTCTACTGTAGTAATATCAAACGCGAAGCTCACCACACTTCACCATGATTTTGTAAGGGTTTTCTCCGGGATTTTTGTTATAATTTCCGTACAAGATCTATCAAAATGTATGCAAATCTAGAAGATATTCGCCTAGATGTTGTAAAATCTCAACATTACGAAAAGTCTTCTATAGTCTGTAAAAAGCTTAATGCTTGAAACAGATTAGACGCGTTGAATGCTGGCGAGGACAGAAATTTCTAGGTAAAAAAATACGAAGCTATATAAACATATGTGTATGTATTGCATCTAGAAAATAAGTACCTTCAAAATGGTTGGCCGAACCCTTCGGTCAGGTTGCGGTTCGGCCGACCTGTGTTTTTAGCATCACAGAGCGGTCCTTTATCGAATAGAATAGGTTCGAGCCGACAGTTCTGATACCCCATCGACCCGTCAAAATTGGTACTTTCAAGCTGGTTGGCCGAACCTTTGGGTCAGGTTGCCGTTCGGCTGACCAGTGTTTTTAGCACCAGGGAGTGACCCTCTGTCGAATAGAATAGGTTTGATCCGACAGTTCTGATACCCCATCGACCCGTCGAAATTGGTACTTTCGAACTGGTTGGCCGAACCCTTCGGTCAGGTTGCGGTTCGGCTGACCAGTGTTTTTAGCACCAGGGAGTGACCTTCTATCGAATGGAATAGGTTTGATCCGACAGTTCTGGAACCCCGAACGCACTAAATTAATTAGCACCTTTAAACTGGTTGGCCGAGCCCTTCGGTCAGGTTGCGGGTCGGCTGACCAGTGTTTTTAGCATCAGGGGGCGGTCCTTTATCGAATAGAATAGGTTCGATCCGACAGTTCTGATGCCCCATCGACCCGTCAAAATTGGTACTTTCAAGCTGGTTGGCCGAACCTTTGGGTCAGGCTGCCGTTCGGCTGACCAGTGTTTTTAGCACCAGGGAGTGACCCGCTATCGAATAGAATAGGTTTGATTCGACAGTTCTGAAACCCCATCGACCCGTCAAAATTGTTACTTTCAAACTGGTTGGCCGAAGCCTTCGGTCAGGCTGCGGTTCGGCTGACCAGTGTTTTTATCATCAGGGAGTGACCCTCTATCGAATAGAATAGGTTTGATCCGACAGTTCTGAAACCCCATCGACCCGTCAAAATTGGTAATTTCGAACTGGTTGGCCGAACCCTTCGGTCAGGTTGCGGTTCGGCTGACCAATGTTTTTAGCATCAGGGAGTGACCCTCTATCGAATAGAATAGGTTTGATCCGACAGTTCTGAAACCCCATCGACCCGTCAAAATTGGTAATTTCGAACTGGTTGGCCGAACCCTTCGGTCAGGTTGCCGCTCGGCTGACCAGTATTTTTTGCATCAGGGGGCGGTCCTTTATCGAATAGAATAGGTTTGATCCGACAGTTCCGAAACCCCCATCGCACCTAAAAAATTTGCACCTTTAAACTGGTTGGCCGAACCCTTCGGTCAGGTTGCGGCTCGGCTGACCATTGTTTTTAGACTCACGGAGAGGTCCTCTATCGAATAAAATAGGTTCGATCCGACAGTTACCCATACCCCCGAACACCTCTAATTTTTGCGTCTAATTACTTCTAATTACGCTATACTGGTCAAGTTGTGCTTCGGCTGACCAACCGTTTCGATATCACCGTAACTAAACGCAACTTTTAAGATGGTTAATTTCCGACAGTTCGGAAACCCCGGTTTTTTACCATCACGGCTCGGACTAATCATCTAATATATTTCAATTTTCCATTTCAAACATAGTAGTCCGGCTGGTCTAGCGGTTAGTGGTGAGTAACCGTTTATGGGGATAAATCACACTGCTGAGCGTGGTGATGCTGGTCTCAATACCTGAACAAAAAGCAGATAAGATCTTGGAAATAGGATGTCACTAACACAGCCTGCGGCCTTAGTCCAATGTTGGATTGTCGCGCCTGTTATTTATTTTATTTCAAACATAATACAACAGAAAACTGAAACTTTAAATAAAGGTAAAGGTATGTTCACCCAGCGAAAAAATGCGGTGGAGATTTGCCTTTTATTCACTAAATTTAAGATAAATGTGCACTCACGGCCTGATTGATTGCCATTCACACCGTTTCCCCGTGAAATAAAGTGCAACAGCGTTGTTTTAAAAACATCGTCAGTTCACCTGAAATCCATACAAATACTGTCAAAATTTCCATGATCGTGAAATCGAATTAGCTTGCTTGTACTGACTTCACACGAAAATTTCTATGCCTTCGAAAACAATGCAGTTGCACTTAGTTCACAGTAATGCTATTGACAATCAATCAGACCGCGAGTACACATTTCTTTAAATATAGTGAATATAAGGCAAGTCTGCGCGGCACATTTTCATGGAAGACATAAAATACAGTTTGAACATAAGTACGGTGAACAAAGTACTTAGCTTAAATGCAAGTTAGGGTTTGAATCAAAGCACCGCCGGCCGTCTCTATATTAAGGCCGTAATGTAGAAATCTTTCGCCTACTATTTGCACTGTTTTGTTGTTCCTTTTAATGACGTCATATCCTTGTTGTTGTTGTTTGTTCGTGTAAATCCAAAATTTAGTAGGCAAACTATGTATCTATTGATCTATTGATGTATCTAGATCATGGAGTAAAGATGGAGTAGCTATAATGATGAAACTTCATATAAAAACAACAACACAACATGGGACGAAAAATGTTGTCCATGGGCTCTCTCGTTCAGCGATTCACGGTTCTATCACGTCAAATGCAACTAGTTTTGCCGCACACATCGACAAAATCGACTAGTTCAGCCACTCACATCAATACACACAACGACAAAGTCATCCGGTTCTGCTAGTTCTGTAGCACGTGCCAATTCTACACTCGGCCGCAAAACTATCGACTCAACCTGAAAGCGTGTGTATTTGTACGTGTTTTTTGGAAAGTATGATAGTTATCCATAAAGTCGTATGTCGTTTAAAAGTTTGAAACTTTAGCTAACTGTTAGTACCCTTTTTATCAATATTTGCTCCGCACGTTTGAAATTATCGGCACTTGTAACAAAAAACCCAGAAAAATTGAAATTTCGGGTAAAGGTCAGGTCAGGTAAACTACCCCTATAAAAGCGCCCGTAATCGGTTTCTCATTATCAGTTGCATCAGGAAACTTAGGTAACTTAGAGTTTGTTTTTAAAAAACGAGAAAAATTATTAAACCGCAAAGTCCACAACGTATTATAAAGTAATATTAAAAAACACCTTTATGACTTTGCCGTTCAAAATTGTTTTATTTAAATAAATAATTTTTAAAAATAAAACAAAGTTTTTAAATCGGATGCATTTCGACAATAGTGTCATCCTCAGCAAGTACTATATTACTAATTCAAAAAAACTAAAATTTTGTACATTGAAAAATTGAAAACAATTGATGTTATGTGTATACATATTGTAAATTTTATGGAAAGGATTTAACGATCTTTTACTGTTACGTTTATACGAAAAATTATTTTATTTTACATTTCGCTAATGATTTAAATAATGTAGAACGTATCGGCGCTTCCATAGTGTTCATCATTACATCCCGGTTCAGATACATATATATGCTTTCGTATGCGTCCAGCTTGTATTTTTGGTCCACTTGTTTTACTAAGCATAGATTGTCGATGTTCCATGAGAGGTGGTTACACTCCAAAGCATGTAAAGCTACCGCTGATTTTGTCGCTTGTTGCTTCTTGATGTGTGCGATATGTTCTTTAAAGCGGGTGATGAGACTTCGTTTCGTCTGACCAATATATATTTGATTGCAGTCCTTGCACGATATCTTGTAAATACCCGATTTTTTTAAGCTTTCAGTTTTGTCCTTGATTTTAACTAGTTGATGGCGTAGGCTATTTTTGTTTGAAAAAACGATTTGCCAGTTGTGCTTTTTGAAAACGCCCTTCAATTTGTTTGTGATAGCTGGAATGTATGGGAGTGATATTCTTTTCTTCGGTTGTTTTTCCCTCACAAGATTGTTCTTTTTCTTCATGTTTATTTTTTTCGAATGTAGTTTAACCATCTTATCTATCATTACTTCCGTATAGCCATTCATGACTGCCGCATATTTGATGTAACTAAGTTCTTGCATAAAATAGTTTATGTTGAGCGGTAATCTACATAGTCTGAAAACCATGCTATGAAACGCGGCTTTTTTGTGTTGCATAGGACAGTGGGAGTCATTCGGTATGTAACACGGTGTGTTTGATGGCTTTCTATAAACTGAAAACTCAAAATTTCCATTTGTTTTTCGATGTAGCCTTATGTCCAGGAAAGGTATTGATCCATTTTCTTCCATTTCGATAGTGAAGTTAATAGTTTCGGCTTGGGAATTCAAAAGTTGTAGTGTACTGTCGATTTCATTCTTTTCCACGATTGCTAGAATATCGTCTACATATCTGTACCATATTCGAGGGATAGCGCCTTTGCTTTTTAGTTTCATTTCGAAATCACACATGAAAATGTTAGCCATAAATGGTGATAGTGCGTTTCCCATACATGTACCTTCGGTTATTTGATAATAGTTACCATTGTATTGACAGATGTTTTGGTCCATACATAATTTCGTTAAGGATGTGTAGAGATTGTATGGGAAACGCACTATCACCATTTATGGCTAACATTTTCATGTGTGATTTCGAAATGAAACTAAAAAGCAAAGGCGCTATCCCTCGAATATGGTACAGATATGTAGACGATATTCTAGCAATCGTGGAAAAGAATGAAATCGACAGTACACTACAACTTTTGAATTCCCAAGCCGAAACTATTAACTTCACTATCGAAATGGAAGAAAATGGATCAATACCTTTCCTGGACATAAGGCTACATCGAAAAACAAATGGAAATTTTGAGTTTTCAGTTTATAGAAAGCCATCAAACACACCGTGTTACATACCGAATGACTCCCACTGTCCTATGCAACACAAAAAAGCCGCGTTTCATAGCATGGTTTTCAGACTATGTAGATTACCGCTCAACATAAACTATTTTATGCAAGAACTTAGTTACATCAAATATGCGGCAGTCATGAATGGCTATACGGAAGTAATGATAGATAAGATGGTTAAACTACATTCGAAAAAGATAAACATGAAGAAAAAGAACAATCTTGTGAGGGAAAAACAACCGAAGAAAAGAATATCACTCCCATACATTCCAGCTATCACAAACAAATTGAAGGGCGTTTTCAAAAAGCACAACTGGCAAATCGTTTTTTCAAACAAAAATAGCCTACGCCATCAACTAGTTAAAATCAAGGACAAAACTGAAAGCTTAAAAAAATCGGGTATTTATAAGATATCGTGCAAGGACTGCAATCAAATATATATTGGTCAAACGAAACGAAGTCTCATCACCCGCTTTAAAGAACATATCGCACACATCAAGAAGCAACAAGCGACAAAATCAGCGGTAGCTTTACATGCTTTGGAGTGTAACCACCTCTCATGGAACATCGACAATCTATGCTTAGTAAAACAAGTGGACCAAAAATACAAGCTGGACGCATACGAAAGCATATATATGTATCTGAACCGGGATGTAATGATGAACACTATGGAAGCGCCGATACGTTCTGGTTCTACATTATTTAAATCATTAGCGAAATGTAAAATAAAATAATTTTTCGTATAAACGTAACAGTAAAAGATCGTTAAATCCTTTCCATAAAATTTACAATATGTATACACATAACATCAATTGTTTTCAATTTTTCAATGTACAAAATTTTAGTTTTTTTGAATTAGTAATATAGTACTTGCTGAGGATGACACTATTGTCGAAATGCATCCGATTTAAAAACTTTGTTTTATTTTTATAAATTATTTATTTAAATAAAACAATTTCGAAAGGCAAAGTCATAAAGGTGTTTTTTAATATTACTTTATAATTAGGTAACTTACATCTGAAGTAATTTCAATCACTGTTTGGTCATCAATGGTTACGACGCCAGATCAGGCGGCACAAGTTGTAGCCCTATTGTCGGAAAATCATAGTCAGCGAACCGTCGCTCGCCGTCTTGGAATGAGTCAGTCTGCTGTATCGAGAGTTAGCAGGAGATTTCGAGAGACTGGTAGCTTTAATTCGAGACCAAGAACAGGCCGCCCTCGATCCACTTCAGAGAGAGACGACCGTTTCATTTTTACAAGTACGTTACGAAATCGGTTCCTCACGGGTGTTGCTGCGCAGCGGAACCTGAGGCGTCTTCGCGGAGTAGCTGTTAGTAAGGAAACGATTAAGGGAAGCGAATATCAATCCAATACGGCCTGCCAGGGGCCCCAAATTGACTGCACGACACCGACAAGCACGCCTCTTATTTGCTCGAGATCATTTTACTTGGAGCGATACGGAATGGAGCTCAGTATTGTTCACTGACGAGTCATAAATGTGTCTATATGGAAGTGACAGAAGATGTCGAGTCTACAGGCGTCCAACTGAGCAATTTGCGCAGTGCTGTTTCCCTAAAATGGTTGCATACGGCGGCGGTTCCTGTATGATGTGGGCTGGCATTTCCTTGGAGGGAAAAACGGATCTCGCATTCGTGCCCACAGGAGGCCGAAGAGAAGGGTTGACAGCTGAGCGATACGTTACCGATATTGTTATGTATATTGTCAAAGTCGGTAAACGCGGTAAACGATCCTCGCCGCGAATCTCGTTTGATTTAATTGGATTGCGCGAAATAGTTACGTTATTCACTATAATATTACGTTGCTCGGGTAATTTGTGATTGTTAGGCGCTGTTTTGTGTCATAATAGGCAAACGTTGTGTGTTATCGGCGGTTTGTTTATGATTCACTTATCAATTAATGTACCGTTGTTTTCCTCTCCCATTAAACAAGCAAACTTGTCCCGTCTCATTTTACGTATGACATCTCCTTCTTTCATTATCCCTGATCTAGATGGCGTTGATCAAAGCCGTCTTAATACAAGCTCGGAAGCAGATAACGGTCATATACATAGTTAAACGTCAAATCATAGGCTTCAGCAGATGGAAAATTTACATTGCGGTAAAGGCAAATCGGGTTGGCTCGCGGCAAACTTTACACGAAAAGTATTGGTTCCCGGTCGATTTTCGTCGCGAAAAGTGCAAGGTGTCGTGAATTAAAGTGTCTAAAATGCAGTGAAAGAAAAAAGTCCCGACAAAAAGCAAATTTTCCACGTTTTCGCGATTTTTATCAGAGCAGACATTTTTAAAAATGCTTCCACGTTTTGAGCATATGTCTGGTCCAGTATATAGGTCTATGGTTGGAGACTTTGGCGAGTGGAGAACTAGACGAATTGGAGGTCTTGCCGAGAAAAAGAGGAGGCTGTTTTGGATTTTTTTTTGGCCAGTGAAGAAGGAGGGAGATTGGACGTTTTTTTGCACGGAGAAGATAAAAGGTGTCAGGATTTGGATTTTGAACGGACGAGAATAGAAATTTGGATTTAGCCGAAATTGGAGTGGTAAAAAAGATAAGTACCTTTTTGAATTAAAACATTCTCAAATTATGTACATTATTTACAAAAAAATTAATTTAAACAATTGAGTTAATTGAAGTGAAATTGAATTTCGTTTATCCGGTAGTGCGAGTGTTAGTCATATGAAATTTAAAAAGATATAATTTGATATGATATACATTTTCCTACTTTGACGCGAAATATTATTTGGTTTATTAATTCTTTTTCGTATTTCGGATTTTCGTGGTTTAATGGTGCCGTGTGTTTGACCAGAGAGTCGGCCATTTCGTTTGTGTAGCACCTAATGCTTGAATTGAAATTTTCCCGCGGATCAAAATGGAAGCAATGACGGGATAGATTTGCTTCCTTTATTTTCTCTCCCTCATTCTCGCCCTCTTACAATGACGCGTTAGTTCGCTAGATTGTCATTTTGATTGGGGGATTCCTTAAAATTGGCGCGCGGAGTCCCAAGGATGGGGGTTTTGACGCGCAGGAGCCATATCATCCTGGCGCCCGTAACCACAGAAATGCAGCACGACCAGCTGTCTTTGAGAAGTAGAAGGGAGGCGCCCTAAATTACCAATACAAATCAATTTTTCACCTTAAGAGCATTTATTAACTTCTTTCGTTTCAACTTACGATTTCAATAGTGTTTCGCGGTCCGGAACTTGTATGCGATTTTGCTTTTCTTATTTTTTTTTGTGTATGATGTTGGAAGCCAGAAACCTGAACTGACCCCCCCCCCCCCATGACTCCCGGTTGCTGAGTTGGTCTGCCGACACATATCACATCATCCGTTTCTGGAGAGGTTTTTTTTCGCTTTGGTCGACTTGGCCTGCACGACATAACCTTGTCTTCCAGGTGCGCATCATTACAATTGGCGCCCAACCTGGGGCCTCTTTAAAACAATAGTTAGTCGTTCTAGGACGATCGGGACTCGTTCGATCGGGAGTTCCTATAACTTTAACTTAACAGCAGTCCTACAACTTAGAATCAATTTAAACTCACATTTCAGCTTCACGCTGTATTAGCTTTCATTCTAATGCCCGAGCAGACTTGCTGATTCCACCTATCCACATCCTTTTAAAGTAGAGTCAATTCCCGTCCCTAACAGGCACTGAATTCTGTGTTTTTTGTAGTAAAAGTGAATAAATTCGCTCGTGATGTATGACCTTCTTTCTTTATGTAAATTGATGGTAGATTGGAAATGTTCCGATCCGAACGCCGTAAATGAATAAGGTAACACTGTCCTTAGTGTAGCAAATCAGTGAGCCTATACGTACGTAACTTTTATTACCCTGCCTAGTTCCTATCATCCTTGCAAGCAGGGCCGGATTGCCCATATGGGCAACCTGGGCAGCCGCCCGGGGCAGCCCCTGCAGATTTTCAGGGGCGGCAAATTTTTGAAGCTTTCTATTGATTTTAGATTCTATGAAAGATGTACTCTGACTCAAGGAGCAGTTGACATCTCTCTCTGGTTCCTGTTAACCCCTTGTGGGCCATAGGGCATCAACTACGCCTACTTTCCACCTCGTTCTGTTCTGTGCCATCGTCTTTAGGTCTGACCACTGTTTGCTTAATGAAGCAGCCTCGCTATCTAACTGATCTTCTCCACGTGTTTCTTTGTCGTCCAACACGGCGCGTCTTGCATTGGCTCCTTGAGGGTTCCAATCTAGGGCCTGCTTTACAATATTTGTTGGCCCTCTTCGGAGGGTATAACCTATCCAGTGGCGCAACCAGGATCTTGTCCTGGAGGGGGCTAATGCCGTCACTGAGCTTCTTCCGCAAGTTTGGTGGTGAGGTTATTTGCCAGTAATTGCGTTATATGGTGGTGTTTCTAGTTTCCGTTGCATTCAGAAGAAGTCATGAATCTCTCCTGATTCTCACGGACTTCCAGCACCTGTTAAAACAAAAAGGGGCGGCTTAAGATAGGAAGGACGCAATAAATGCGCAACAACCGATTCCGTAAAGGTGCTCCATAGAATACCGATCAGGGCCCGCCTTAGCACTCCGGTGGCCCTCTTGAAAAACTCTTAAAATATCATCCATCTGGCGGTTTGCTCACTTAACAGCCTAAACCATATAATTTTACAACATTTTGTGGAATTTTTCTATGCATTCCTTGAATTATCTAATTTCTACATTACTCGTTTCCTATATTTGAGAAGTCGTCGCGGAACCCTAGTGTTCTACGAAACCCCATTTGGGAAGCACTGTGTTAGACGATAATTTTGTACACGCGGTGCATCATGTTTCTATAAACAATGCTTCTGCCAGTTTTCTCTGCAGGGAACTCCAATCCTCATTTATGGGTCTGACGTCGGTAACAGTTCTTGCGGTTAAGTTATTCATGATAAACACCACCACTTGTGACCATCAAACGTTGGAGAGCAGATAGTGCAATTAGTTTCAAAAAAGAGAGAGAGAGGGATGGATGTATTATCCTTATGTATGTTATAACAGATTTTATATCAGTAAAATTACATCATCGTTATTTCACTTTATAATAACGTTAATTTAGTTCGAGTACATATCTCTTGCGTGCAGGCCCCTTTTTAGTGATTTCCTTTACGAGTGGTGGCCCCTTGAAAGTATAAGCTTCTTGGCAGTGGTGTTCCCTTAAATGTGGTGGCCCTGGACGACCACCGAGTTCGCCCAAAAAGTGTCACGTGTCACGTCTAGGGACGGCCCGATTGGGCGCATTCGTTTGTATCATTTTGGCTTAGATTTAGGTTTGCCATTTTGACCTTCTTCAAATGTTGCCGGTCCCCAAAGATTGACATCGCGGTAGATCTATTATGTATGTATGTAGATTGGCTAAAATTGTTCTAATATTTTCTAATGGCTTCATTGTACCCTACCTTTTCAGGTGAAATAGTCAGTGTGATCACTTACAGGACGCTAGCTAGCAAAACAATGAACACAATGATGAATGAATGAATGAAATATGGGTCGGACTAAGTACCCGGAAGGGGTGGGCACTGCGACTAATAGTGGTATATTGTGCCATAGTCCTTCTAATCTAAAAGACCCTCGACTAGCCTTATAAAGGCCAGTAGATCTTCCAGAGGAATGTTCCTAATCTCAGCAGAGCTTACACTGGTGCTCCCAATAAGAGAGTACCGAGAGCGAGCAACCGCTGGACAGTTGCAAAGAAGATGCATAGTGGACTCAATGTCCTCCAAACACAGGCGGCAGTCTGTCTCAGCTGACCTACCTATTTTTTTCAGGTGATACCTTACCCAGTGATGACCCAAGAGATAACCTACAAGCAGCCTTAAATTTGCTCTGCTAAGGTGCATTACATTGTTGCCGCTGGTGGGGTTGATTAACGCTTTGGATTGGCGCAGTCCTGGAAGGCAATTCCAACGCTGCAGCTTTTTGGCGTTGATCCAATCCTTTATAACGGCTTTAGCCGATGACCAGCCAAGACCGCAAAAGGGTTCCGGTCCATAGAACGATGAAGAGGAGCCTTGCCTAGCCAGCTCATCCGCTACTTCATTTCCGTGGACACCTTGGTGGCCGGGTACCCAGTAGAGAGTAACTCTGTTGCTAGTGGCAAGGTGCTGTAGCGTGTCATAGCATTCATTGACCAACTTCGATGAAATGCAGTAGGAGGAAAGTGCCTTGATGGCGGCTTGACTATCCGTACAGATTGCGATGTGGGCGCCTCTTAATTTTTTCAGTAAAATTCTTTCAGCGCAGGCCTCAATGGCGTGGATCTCGGCTTGGAAGACGCTGGGCCACGAACCCATGGCGATTGAGATCCGGGTGTTTGGTCCAAAGACCCCAGCACCCGTCCCTTGCTCCGTTTTGGAACCGTCGGTGTACCACGTTAAGCTTCCAGGTTCCAAACAAGGGTTGCCATTTACCCATTCCGTACGGTCAGGGATGAGGACCGAAAACTTCCTGCTGAAGCAAAGTACCGTTGTCATGTAATCTGAACTACTGCAGAAGGGCGTGCTAGGTACTTGCAACAGAATTTTCATATGACCAAATTCGCGAACGCGCCCCTCAGATGATAGGCTGAGTCTGAGGGCCTGAACAGCCGCACACTCCTGAATGTGTAGGTGGAGCGGGGTTAAGCCTATGATAGCTTCGATTGCAGCTGTGGGGCAAGTGTGCATTGAACCAGTAATGCCCATGCAGGCCAGGCGCTGTAATTTGTTCAGCTTCTTTACTGTGGATATCTGTGTGGTTTTGGGCCACCATACGAGTGCAGCGTAAGATATGATCGGACGTACCAGCTGGCGATAGAGCCAGTCCGTAATTTTAGGGGAGAGTCCCCAGGTTTTACCAAGTAGGTTTCTACAGGCCCATAAAATACGAGCCCCTTTTGTTGTCACATTTTTTATGTGGGTGTTCCAATTTAGTTTTTTATCTAGCATTACACCTAGGTATTTAACCTCTTCAGAGTAATTGATCAGCGTACCGGCTAGGGTGATTGGCCCCAAGTCCGGATTGTGTCTTCTAGTGAATGGTACAATGATATCCGATGTATATTGCTCCGATAGCGAATCGTTATATTACATTATAGCATAAAATCAAAGATAACAATGCTTGTCTCTAGCTAATTTTTGTTACTAGGAAATATTTGTACCACAATTTGGATTAAAATATTTTTACGAAATATCGCGTTGTGCTGAAATGCTACCTTCTTCACCTAAACCGGGACTATAAGTAAAATTGATTGGGGCAAGCAGCAGGCCTAAACTAATTTTGCTAAAGTGTGGCTTGCTTGACAATGGAAAAATTTTGTACAAATTTTTGTGCAAATGGAAATTTTTATACCCGTCACTATGTGAAAGGGTATATTAACTTTGTCATGAAGTGTGCAACGCACAGAAGGAAGCATCTCCGACTATATAAAGTATATATATTATTGATCAGTGTGACGAGAGAAATCGATTGAGCGATGTCCGTCTGTTGCAACGCAAACTAGTCCTTCAGTTTTGAAGCTATCGGGCTGAAATTTTGTACACAAGTCTCTTTTTAGTGTACGCTGTATATATGTCGGAACGAATGGAATCGGAACATGGGGTCATGGGGCTGCCATACAAACCAACCTCTGATAATTAGGTTCTTCTAAGAAAAACTTTTTTCTTTATCTACCAACCTCAACCAAACTTCACCCAAATGTGTTCCTAGTAAAGCCTCAAAACATATCTAGGAACGGATGGAATCGGAACATTACCTCATAGGGCTGCTATACAAACCAACCTTTGAAAATTAAGTTCTGCTAAGAAAAACTTTTTCCTTTTGAATCCGACCTTAACCAAACTTTACCCAAATGTGTTCCTAGCAAAGCCTCAAAACATATCAAACAAATCGCAGGACATTTTGTTCTTCTAAGAAAAACTTTTTTCTTTATGAATCAATCTTAATGAAACTTCACCCAAATGTGTCCTAATAAAGCCTTAAAACATATCTAGGAATGGATGGAATCGGAACATTATGTAATAGGGCTGTCATACAAACCAACCCCCCCAACGGTTCATATAAGAGATACTTATTTCCTTTTTGAATCTTAACCAAAATTCATCCTGGACTAGCCTCAACGCATCTAGGAACATATGGAACCGGAACACTTCATAGGGCTACGGTAGAAATTGTTAACACAAAAGAAGCTTAAGTTTCATTCAAATGTGACGGGTATTCAAATTTCGGCCGCGCCCGAAATTAGCCTCGGTCTCGTTTTATTTAAATTTGTGAGGCTGATGGATTTTTATTTAAAAAATTCATACAAATTTTACTCTGATATTTTATATAAATTTTACTTTGGAGAGATGTTTTTTGACACAATTTTCCTGCTTTTCTGAAGAAGACTTGCTGACTTGGACCTTGCTTTGTACACATTATTTAAATTTTGTAAATTTGTTCTATGCCAACTTTTAAGTCTGGGAGGGGCTTTAGCACCCTTAGCCCACCCCGTGGTTGCGCCACTGGACCGATCCATTGCCACTTTCGCCTTTTGACAGAAGTGCCTATCCAATCCAGGCCAGTGATACCCAGGAGATCATCATTGGAAATAATCTCCGGCCAGCGGATTTGTAGGATGCGCCGTAGACACTGGTTTACGAAAGTTTGCAACTTAGTCGTTATCTCATTGGTCACCTTCAAAGTTGAACAGCCATAAAGAAGCACAGATATTACAATAGAAATGAAGATTCGGATTTTGGTGCGCCTGGAAATGTTGTTATTTTTCCAGAAAGGAGTCAAAGTGAAGAAGGCTGGCCTATCCTTATTCATACGCGATTGTACATCAGCGTCCGCGCCGCCATCTGCTGCGACTATGCTTCCGAGGTAGCAGAATTCGTCAACCTTTTCGACTGCCTGGCCCGAAACACAAATTCCGCTTTGTCCCCCAGGATCGGAGCTCAAGTACTTGGTCTTGGCAGCGTTTATCTTGAGCCTAGCATTACGACTTTCGCAATGCAGAGCATCGGCCATTTGAGCAACATCCTCCTTTTTATTTGAAAGCAGACAAATATCGTCAGCATAGTCCAGATGCAGGTAATCAAACATTTTCCAGCTGATACCTTTCCTCTGGTTTTGAAGCGCGCTCACTAGTACATCGTTAATGGCTATGAGGAAAAGAATAGGTGACAAAATGCAACCTTGTCTCACTCCACTGTGCACCTCAAAGGGATCTGAAAGCTTACCCTTGTGCAAAACGTGACATTGGGCTCCCTGATAAGATTCCTTGATGATGGAAATTATTTTATCTGGTATGCCCCTCCTACGAAGAACTCTCCAGATATACTCCCAATCAACACTATCGAACGCCTTCTCGAAATCAATGAACATGAGGTGTAATGGGGATCTCCATTCGGCGGATTGCTCAATAATAATTCGGAGGGTGTTTATATGGTCGCTACATGAAAAACCCTCACGAAAGCCAGCCTGTTCATTGCTTAAAGTGCGATCAACTTCATCCTTGATCCGGTTCAAAATAATTTTAGCCATCAGCTTAGAGACAGTTGGAAGTAGGCAAATACCGCGCCAATTATTACAATCCTTAAGGTTACCCTTCTTCGGAATTTTAATAATTACGCCCTTTTTCTATTCTACTGGAAGAGTTACGGTTTCCCAACACTCTCTGATGAGGAGAAGCAGAATATCCGCTGTAGCATTTGAATCCGCTTTAAATAATTCAATCGGAATTCTATCTATCCCAGGGGCCTTACCGGCGCCCATAGATTCGATAACCCGCATTAATTCCGTCTTAGATGGTGGTCTGGAATTAATACTGGCTATTAGGGGGATGTCTTCTTCTGCCGATGAATATCCACTCGCAGTACCAAAACTGCTGTTAAGGACCTCAAAAAAGTGTTCTTTCCATCTCTGAAGTTGCTGTTCTTCGGTAACAAGCAGTAACCCTTCTTTATCTTTCACAGGATGGTCCGTTGTGAACGATTTACCAATTAGTGGTTTAATTAGCTTAAATAGGGTACCGCTTTCACCACGGTAAGCTGCATCATTTGCCTCCTTCGCTAAAGCGTTGATATATGTACGCCTTTTTGTAGTGAACGGTATTCAGCTCGAAGTTGATTTTTAGCTGAATCATCAGCAGCAGAGGTAATCTGTTCCTTAACTCTTTTGCGTGCTGAGACAAGAGACCAAGTAGCATCACTGATAAAAGGTCTCCTACCTTGATCCAATCTTCCCATAGTTGCTTCGCAACATAAAATAAAAGAATCCTTTGCAAAATCCCATCTATCTTCAATTGTAGGATTCTGAAGAGATGTTGCTGCACAAGCTTTTTCGTGCAAGGCGGTCGAATATGCACGTCTAGTTGAGGAATTTTTTAGCTTTTGCACATTAAATCGTGGCAAGATTCGCGTGTTGTGAGATCGTTGAATCGCTGCCGTTCGTAAGCGAAATTTCGCGATAACAAGATGGTGGTCGCTGCCAACATCAGTCCCACGCTTCAACCTGACGTCTAAGAGGCAGTTTCTCCATGTCTTAGAAACAGCAATATGGTCAATTTGGTTCTCTGTTCTGCCATCAGGAGAAATCCAAGTTGTTAGGTGGCAGGGTTTATGCTTGAACAAGGTTCCGCCAATGACTAGTTGCCGGGAGTTACAGAACTCCATTGTTGTTCCTGTCGGCCCGTGACTACCCATAAGATGTTCCAAGCCTAAGTTATCAGTACCGACTTTGGCGGAGATAGGTTTCCAGTCGATAAGGGATTGGCGTGCATTCCTAGTCAACAGGATTCCGACGCCCACTTGCCGAAGTGAATTATCGTCTTCACTTCCAGAGTAGAGCAATACAGAACGAGAGCTTGGTGATAAAGTCGCCCCCGATCCGAGCCATCTTGTTTCGCTCAGTCCTAGTATAGCGATGTTGTATGCGGTCATTTCCTGTTCGATTTCTGTGAGTCTTGTGTTATTACACTCAGCCCACATCGTCCGAACGTTCCAAAAACCGATCGTAGTCCGTTGTTTATAGCCAAAAGTCGTTGCCGTTGAATCAGCTGACATAATTAGGAAAAAAAATATTAATTGTTTTCTAAGTGCTTCTAGTTAGGTGACGCCTTAATCCAGGGCGCCAAATGTTATAATACTTTAATTTTTATACTTCAAGAAAAATTCAGCTGGAGTCATTCATTCCGAAAGGTGGCGGGTAATTTGGCTAGACTAGAAGTGACCTGATAGTATTGCGGCTTTGAACAAGGACAGAGATGTCACTATCCGACAAAGGAGTATGTGTCCATGAGACACAGAATATCTATGTAGCATAGTACACGGATTTTTGGTGAGTTGTGATACAACGGATCCGAGCAGCACAGCCCCTACTATTTTGTGGATTGATGACCACTCAGCCTGAGTCGCATTGCTGACTAATATGCTAAAGGACCGGATGGTGGACTGCAGGTAGCTGGAGGTTGTCACTCATGTCAACTAGCTGGAGTTGCCGCCCGGGGTTGTGTTTCCGAAGGTTAGGGCATGCATCGAACGAAGAAGTCCCCATTTAACTATTAGATGCTATCAATAAAATATTGAATGTCAAAACAGTCCGATGGACCGGGTGGTAAGAGCGTAATTGCGTAGGCACTTCCCTGATGGTATGGTCCCGACTCTCTATGTTCAATTTTATTAAAAGCCTAGAGCAGCTTTCGCGTGTAACAATCAATGATCTTCTGAACTTACATTGGCGGCGAGCTGGCTGATTTCACTACAGAATGTAAATCACCTCCAACGAATCAACTCATCGAACCACACACTTTTTTTATATTTCTGCTAATCCCGTAAAAAAAATATTTTTTACTGAACTATTTGATAGGATCCAGTCTTGCTTCTATTTTTAGAGATTTCAGATAGAACTTAAGTAGTTTTTATTTCTTTTTTAACGGAATTTACCGTTTTCACACTCAATAAATAATGTAGGTCATTAGCTGTATTGACGCACCTGAAGAGTTTTTGTTTGGTTTATAAAAAAAAGTTTTTTTTTCTTTATCCGGCATTTTCTTCAAATTTTTAAACCCGTCAGCTGTCTAGAAAAGTAATACATTCATTCCGTTTTCCCCACTTTAAATAGAGATGAGAAGCAACAGTGACGAGTGCAGGATTTGGTTTCGGAAAGGGTCCGAATCTCTCTGCTTTATATTTTATAAGTATCATGTTTCCATCATGTGAATCGGTTTAAATTAATTTTTCCCAAATTAAAGGTTTCAATTGGGAAATTTTTAAGTGTAGAAAAATTAAAAATTCCACTGGCAAAAATGGTTTAAGATGACAAAAAATCAGCAAAGCGTATAAAAGCGGTGCCTAATGACTTTTGCTGAATAACATTGCGAGCTTGCATTTACGAAATTTTTCACGAAATCCGAACTTTGTTAATTACGGCCGTGTTTTTTTTTACATCGGGGGCAGGTTTGCAGGTTCGCAAAAAAAAAACTATCGAGGGTAGCATCCAGGTTAAATTTCAAATTGTCACGTAGGCATTGCCATTAATTTCAAAACAAAGCCCCGTTTTAACTTTACAAACGCAAAAGTTCAAATGTAATTTTGGTTAATGAAAACATATTTTATGTACGAATCATAATTTTGGCCGTGTTTTTTTTATCAGCTAACCTACACTATACGGGGTAATTTTCATACAAACGCTAACCTATGACTTTATTCAGGTTAGAAATTATATTGCTATCCAGTTTTAATGAGCTTTCCAAAACCCGCCTAAATGTATGCAATCCCAATTGTTTTCTAGTACGTTTTCCAAATATTAAATTTTAAATTGAAAAGTTCTAAGGTATAGTTTACATGCAACACACAAGTGTCTGCAAAAAAATAGTTTTTGTTTGTAAATTAATGTTAAAAACGTTGTTCGTCGAATTCTTATTCTAACAAAATTATCATTCATAAATAAAAATGTTTTCATTAAAAAAAATTACATTTAAACTTTTGCATTTGTAAAGTGAAAACAGGGCTTTAATATTTATGAGCAATGTTTTGAAATTAATGGCAGTGCCTACGTGACATTTTTGTAATTTAACCTGGATGCTACCCTCGATAGTTTTTTTGCGCGTCTGGGTCAGCAAACCTGCCCCCGATGATAAAAAAACCACACTGGCCGTGTTTTTTATCATCGGGGGCAGGTTTGCTAACCCAGACGCGCACAAAAAACTATCGAGGGTAGCATCCAGGTTAAATTGCAAAAATGTCACGTAGGCATTGCCATTAATTTCAAAACATTGCTCATAAATATTAAAGCCCCGTTTTCACTTTACAAACGCAAAAGTTCAAATGTAATTTTTTTTTAATGAAAACGTATTTTTATATATGAATCGTAATTTTGCTAGAATAAGAATTCGACGAACAACATTTTTAACATGAATATACAAACAAAAACTATTTTTTTTTTGTGTGTGCATGTAAATTGTGTTGCATGTAAACTATACCTTAGAACTTTTCAATTTAAAATTTAATTTTAGCTAGTCATTGGAAAACGTAGGCCGTGTTTTTTAATTAGCTACCCTACACTATCCGGGGTAATTTTCATACAAACGCTAACCTGTGACTTTATTCAGGTTAGAAATTATATTGCTATCCAGATTTAATGAGCTTTCCAAAACTCGCCTAAATGTATGCAATCCCAATTTTTTCTAGTACGTTTTCCAATGACTAGCAAAAATTAAATTTTGAAATGAAAAGCTCTAAGGTATAGTTTACATGCAACACACAAGTGTGTGCAAAAAATATAGTTTTTGTTTGTAAATTCATGTTAAAAATGTTGTTCGTCGACTTCTTATTCTAACAAAATTATGATTCCTACATAAAAATATGTTTTCATTAAAAAAAATTACATGTTAACTTTTGCGTTTGTAAAGTGAAAACGGGGCTTTAATATTTTTGAGCAATGTTTTGAAATTAATGGCAATGCCTACGTGACAATTTGAAATTTAACCTGGATGCTACCCTCGATAGTGTTTTTTTGCGCGTCTGGGCTAGCGAACCTGCCCCCGATGTAAAAAAAAAAACACGGCCGTACTAGAAAACAATTGGGATTGCATACATTTAGGCGAGTTTTGGAAAGCTCATTAAAACTGGATAGCAATATAATTTCTAACCTGAATAAAGTCACAGGTTAGCGTTTGTATGAAAATTACCCCGTATAGTGTAGGTTAGCTGATTAAAAAACACGGCCCATATATGTATGCGACTTCTACTACTTCCAAGCTAAACTACTGGCAGAGGGCGGCCATTTTTTTACTGCCCAGGGGCGGCATACAGGTTAAATCCGGCCATGCTTGCAAGTTGCTTTGACGATACCTTACGGAATCTGTGAATTGTATGGAATGGGCAACGGTGCCAGTCCCATAACTCAGATGTCGTTGGTAGTAAAAGAAGATGTGATAAGTAGCATGATACGTTCTATACATTTGATTTGGTCCTCATAATATTGTGTCAAGATGGAGAGATCCCTTCTCTGCAAAAGTTTTGTTTTGATATTGCACTTTATGTTCGCGCTCGAAAGCAAAAACATAACGAATGCTTTGATGACTTTCTAGATGAGGTCCTTAAAATAAATGACAAAATGCGCATCAAACTAACTGATCGAGAGCTTACCTCTATTTTATTGCGGAATGTCCACGAAAGTATTGGATTCAATCTCCTTTTGTTTGACATTGAGACAACAAGAGATCTTAAACTAGGATCTAGAAAGATAGGAAGTTTCCAAGAACGTAGTCAACCCCGACGACCACATCGCAATATTGTCGCTGAACTCCCTGCAATGCCTAATACATCTAGTGCAATGTTGAATAGTTGAATAGTCAGAGGTTAAAGGTTCTCAGGTTGTATGTTGGAACTGTGGAAAAAGTGGGCATCGGTATGACGCGGCAGACCCTCGAATTTTCTGTTACGGTTGTGAAACAGTAAACGTTATTAAGCCTCAATGCTCTAATTGTACAAAAAACGAATCGAAGAGGATGTACACCAACAAGACGTCCTCTCCAAGCACTCCGTACAAAGACACTTTATAAATAATAAGCAGATTCAGCCGAGTGTGTTGCGATCTCCATCCCAAGAACTGCAACATCAAGTTGTTGATACAGTTCTGGATCATTCGCTATCAATTGGCAGCACTTCCTCGACGAGACATGATAATCAACCTAATGTGACTTCCCTAATCGATCCGATCAAGCAAACTTCTTTTGGAAGACCAGAAAAAAACCCTTTCAAAAGCCCAAGTGGAACCAAACTCTTTCACCCTAGAACCCGATATCTCACAATTCGCTCGATTAATGGTCTCTCAGGATACACAAACTGAGCTACCAAAAGCAGAAACAATTGTTAGCGGTAACCCAACACGAACTTTTAGACCATATCTTATAAGGTTAAAAGAGTACCAGCAAGCACGCGCCGGAATATTTGGCTATGAACAGCTCTCGACGTACACGCCGAAACATTCGACTCGACGCTTGCGTACTTTTTGGAGAAATGTGAAAGAATCCCGACGTAATTTATATGAAACTGTGTGGATCGACCAACCTACGGATGACTTGCGCCCATACGCTAAGGTGTCCTTGTTTGGAGAAGAGGTTGTTGGTCTAATCGACATTGGAGCTACGGTTTCCTGCCTTGCATCGAATTTCGCACACAGCAAAAAAATCGGAGTGATTTTCACTCCGAATCGGTGTCGAATAGTGTCCATCCGAATCGGATAAGATTGGCATAAAACTCGAAGCAAGGTATTGCTAATGACTCCGAACGAATGCAATGATTTTATCCTTTTGTTGTAATAATTTGAACTCAAAAGAATACTTTTATTAGCACCAAAAGGGTAATTCTCGATATTTTTGAAAAAAAAAAAAATTTTCACAGGGAAGGAACATGTAACGCATAAATGAGATTTGTACAACTCTTCTATAGGTAATCATTTACCTCTTTACGCTCTAAAATGCATAATAAATGTACCTACCTACAGTGGGATTCGATCCCGGGACCTTATGATTTGTAGACGAACATCCTACCTACTAAGCCAACCACACTAACTGATGGAGTTTGTAATTTATACAACATGTGGCTTCGCTCTACCACTAAATTCACTCCGATCGGTGGATACACAAAATACCAAAACGGGTGAAATTAGCCCCAGCACAATAACTTGATTGAACATGTTACGGAATTGATCCGATAGGCGTAATACTCAATACCAAATGGGATATTCTTTGCAATGTGTCCGAAAAAGGTTTTAATTTAGAAGTTTCGTCCGTTTCGGATTCTTTTCTAATAAAACCCCTTATGGCGGTGTTATTTTGAGCATGTTTACTCCGAAATAATTTTTCTTTTTTATCCTATCGGATTTTCTTGCTCGAATACCCGGCATTTTTTTGCTGTGGCATAGAAATTTGTGCAAGACAATAAAAACGCGTGGAAATGCTACAATTTAATCTTAAGTACCGCAGATGGGTCCATTAATTTTCGGGGAATAACCAAACCCATGAGATTTTTAATAGTACCATCACTAAGTCAAAATTTGTATCTCGGCGTTGATTTTGTACGCACGTTTAACCTTTTCTTCTAGTTATGCACGAGCACCACGGAATCTTCAGTTGCCTTCCACGAGCCGAAATTATAATTATATATCTCTATATCAATTCGTCATCATGCCGTTTGGGTTGTGCAATGCATCCCAAACCATGCAGCGGTTGATGGACGAAGTGATTCCTGTGGACATCAGGCAAGTATTCGTATATCAAGTATTCGTATATCTTGACGATCTTCTCGTCGTTTCGTCGTCATTCGAGGAGCACTGTATGCTCCTTAAGAAAGTCGCTGAATACATAAGAAGCGCAGGCTTGACGATAAATGTCTAAAAAAGACATTTCGTCATGAAACAGGTCAGGTATCTTGGTCATTTTATAGGCCATGGCACTAACATGACACGACAGATCCGGAAAAGTTTCCTCTTCCACGAACAGTCAGGCAGCTACGTCGATTTTTGGGGATATGTGGCTGGTACCGTAAATTTGTTGCCAATTATTCCACATTGTCAGCGCCGCTGACGGATATGTTGCGTAAGACACGTAAGTTTTTCTGGGCAGATGAAGCCCTGAACGCGTTTCATGCACTTAAGGACCTTTCTTCAGCTCCCGTCCTCCACAGCCCGAATTTCGCTAGACCCTTTTCCATCCATTGTGATGCGAGTCAAGATGGCATAGGGGCTGTGTTGGTTAAGAAGACAGACGACGGTTCAGAGGTGCCGATATCATTTTTGTCCCAAAAGCTTACCACGGCACAACGCAATTATACCGTTACCGAACAAGAGTGCCTTGCTGCTGTAACCACCATCAAAAAGTTTCGCCCCTATGTAGAGGGTCAGGTGTTTCAGATCACAACAGACCCTCACTCAAATGGCTCATGAGCCTAAAATACTTACATGGGCGACTCGCACGCTGGGCTCTCAAGCCCCAAGGTTTTTGATTTTCTATAAGTCACCGAAAAGGTAGTGATAATGTAGTTCCAGACGCATTGTCTAGAGCTCATGATGGTGATATTTCCGAACTTCAGGTCCAAAAGGATACAACACTTACGATTGATTTAGATTCGCCGCACTTCCATTCGGCAGAATATTGTTCCTTGATTGGAAAAATTAAGGAAAATGAGCAACACCTTCCGGATCTCAAGATGGTCGACAATTTTGTGTACAGACGCACAGAATATTCAAGCGGAGATACGGCAAAAGAAGACCTAGCATGGAAGTTGTGGGTTCCTCAAGAACTTACGGAAGAACTTATAACAAAAGCACATGTTCACCCGCTTGTTGCACACTGTGGAATCGGGAAAACATTTCGTAGGTTTCGTAGGTTTTTTATTGGCCTAGAATGTACCAGCAAGTTAAAGACTACGTGCCGCACTGCCAAACATGTAAGCTTACAAAAGCTCCCACGCAACCCCCTAAGCCTAATGGACACATTTCCGGTTCCAGACGGATTATTCCAGCGGTTATACGTTGACTTTATCGGACCGTATCCGCGTTCGAAGTCTGGGAACATTGGAGCTATTATCACACTGGACAGTCTTTCTAAATTCACCTTTATCGAACCCGTAAAAAAATTTACAGCAGAAGTCGTAGCTTAT
Source organism: Microchrysa polita (assembly GCA_949715475.1). NCBI lineage: Eukaryota > Metazoa > Arthropoda > Insecta > Diptera > Stratiomyidae > Microchrysa > Microchrysa polita. The sequence continues at coordinate 35,652,621 of OX454419.1, read as the reverse complement.
TATTTAGAACACAGAGTTTTCCAAATTTTTGGCGTGCCAGAAGGAGTTGTTTCGGACAATGCTGTCCAATTCAAATCGGCCCGGTTCGACAATTTACTGGGGACGTATGGTGTCAACCACGTTTACAGCCCATTCAGACTACGGGCGATGCGATAAGCTTCCCATCGCAAGAAAAAACATTTCTTAGCATTTAGATAGGAACCAGCACGAACCTGCCTGTACCATTCAGACCGCTTGCGATGCGACGTCGGGTTGTACGATGGAAAACTTTTCCATGTCGATTCACCGTGCTGTTTAGACGATGCAATGCGCATTGCGGCGGCCGTAGTCTTCCACCAGCGACATGGGGGATGTGATTTGTCTTTGGATCGGGTTTGTAGTGGCACGGAGTTGTACGGTTGTACCATATACAAATAATACATATATGTCCAAATTGGTACAAAATATTGTTCCTATGAAAATGTATCTGAAATTTCCTAGAGCTTTCAAGCGAATCGCATGAGCCTGTGTGCGTGTCAATTTGAGAGAACGTTTTCCAGTTCAAGAGAGTCAAGAGACTCTTTTTATAGGATCTTTTAAGAATCACTCATCGCTTGCCATTGCCTGCGACTTCCGTGGTGTGTGATGGATATCTCCGTACTCCGTGACGCATGACAAGTGGGTCCGAGGAAGAGAGCAAGTTGCCGTTGCGGACAATATGTTATGTTATGAACACAGAAATGATTATGAAATTCATTCACTGCCACGTCCCGCCCGCGTCTTGTGTGGTGTGCGATGTATGGCACCGCGGTGCGCCGCGCGCAAGATAAGTGGACCAAGTTGGGAAGAGAGGAGGAAACGACACGAAAACACGTTGCTGTGCATGCGCCTACGAAATTTAAAATTCGTCTGTGGCATGTGCATCTATATTTTGAGGTTCAGATTATCTGAGCCGATGTCACAATGAAAAGTCTCTATTGGAGACGATAATTAATATAAATGTAGGTGAGTTTTAGGGTCAAAGACATGGAGTTTCTGAAAAAGAAAACACCTTCTTTGTTAGTCCCTTCGGGCATTTTACTCACTCCATAACGTGACAGAATAAAGGAAGTTCAAATATTGACATATTATTATTGGAAAAAGCTCTTCCTACATGTTGCGACCAATTTATTCAATACCTTCTCTAAATTTGCATTTATGCGATCCCGTCTAGACAGCTGTAGATTGGATGAATTCAAATTGTAAGAAAACGACCGGACGGGTAAACTTGGACGACAAGAACCATCGTATGATCATTTCACACTATCCGATCAAAACACGGACCGGCGAACAATAATCACACAGCAAGTATGTATAAATGTTGCCATGCACGCTCCAAAGTTAGTGTACAATGAAGTGACGAGTCGACAAGATTAAAATGCAAGTAAAACACGCGCTAATTGTCTTTGCAGAACGCCTGAACTATTGGTAGATGCAATCGTCTTATCGATCGTACGATTCCTACGAAAGAAAAACAATCGTGTCACGATTTTTTTCTTTCGTAAGACTCGTTCTTACAATTTGAAATGAACAATGCTTGTCTGCTGGCCACTACAAAAGCTCTCTTGTCTTGCAAGTTTACCCGTCCGGTTTCGTCTTATAATCTGAAATCAGCCATTTATCAATTTATAGTATACATAGTATTGTTTGTTGATATGCCGGCCGCAACAAGCATAGCAAAAATTAGCCAAAACTGAGGCCCGTATTTATAAACATACCTTAACTTAAAATAAATGCCATTTCCAGTAGTTTTCATTGAAATAATTTATTTTCTCGAGACAATGCATCCTTGACTTAAGGTGGTTTCAAGGAACTTTGAAATTTTGCAATAGTCAACCTCACTTGAAGTCAATGTAGCTAGTTACCTACCTTGAGTTATTATTATATTACAATTGTGTTAAAAGCTTAAGGTCTCCTTGAGTTTCGCCTTAAATCAAGGATGCATTGACTTCTAAATATAAATCATTTCAATGAAAAACTACTGGAAATGACATCTAATTTTTGAATTTCGGCATACTTGACTGAAGGTCGCATTGAGCTAAGCTACATATGTCTATAAATACGGGCCTAAAAGTATACATTTCGGCATCAAAACCAATTTTCCGATAGCTTTTTTTTTATTAGTTGTAAATTAAGAAAATATACAGGGTGCCCGGAAACTGCCGCATAAACGAACCGGATTGTGCTTCCTCAGGTGATTTCCAGCAAAAAAGTTGTACGGAACATACCCTTTTAGCTTAACCCTTTAGCTGCCACAGGCATTTGAAGATTTTTGAAAAAATCATTTTCTTTTACGACTAAAACGTCATTATCCTCAAAACCTAGACTAGGTAGCATAGCAAAACAAGATGATTTATTAGGTACAGATGATTATCACCCAAAAAATAAAACTAACCGCACTAAAATCGGATAAGAGGTTTGGTTTTTACGGAACTTCAAAGTCAAATTTTTGTGATTTGACCCACAAACAAAGTATTTTTCCATCTCAATTTTCTGCAACTTCTGCCAAGGTGAGGTGTTCGTACGATTCTTTACAAAATTGGCGCATAGTCCAAAGATCATTTCTTTCTTACATCATTTTATTCTATCGTATTTCTAACAGTTTTAATGCCTTAAGTACAGAAAACTGTGGTTAATTTTAGCTCTATTTCAATTCAATTCAACTAAAACTGCCCCTAAAGATCTGCAATTTGGTAAAATTTATTCAAATTATATCAAAATCGATCCAAAGTTGAAACTCATATATTCGTTGCTCTCTAATAGAGACTTTTGCGTTTTGAGACTTCTGATACAAATTTCGTTAACCAACTTTCATACAAAAGTGGGCATTCTCATTTGTTTCAAACAATTAAATCAATATGATTTTATTATAGCCGAAGAAAAAAAATATGGTCATCGAACGACAAAAATCTTACATCGATAGAGTTTTGCTGGATTTTTGGGGATGGCCTTCTGATTATGGGGAAAAAAGTCCCAATAGATTAGAGGTGTCGAATTTTTTAATAAATAAACCGAAGGTTAAATGAAACAGATTTATTAAAATAATTCTTGCTTTTATAAACTTCGACTGCTAATTGTTCGCGACTGCTAACTGTTCACGACTGGTGACTGCTCGCGACTGGTTACTGCTCGCGACTGGTGAAAGTTCGTGACTGATGAATGTTCGCGTCTGAAAGTTTATCCGACAGTCTCCTCCTCTCCAACTGAGTTTGATGATGATCAATGGTTATTCAGTTGGAAATATCCTTTTCGTCTTCGCTGTTACTTGAGATGCATATTGGTGCCACTCGTGCAGTACCACGTCGATATCTGTTGCCATCCGCAGTTTGCACAACAACCTGTCGCACCTGTCCATCTTCTAAGCTAGAAACAACCTCAACTATTCGGCCTTTCCTCCATCCGTAACGATGATTATCGTCGCAAATATATACAACATCCCCGATTTGGGCGATGTATTTCGTTTTATGCCACTTTTCTTTAAGCGAAATCGTTGGAAGATATTCTTTCGTCCATCGTTGCCAGAAGTGTTGCAACTCCTCCTCGTGGCGAACTAGGTCTTTCGGTGTTACCTCTCGAAGCTGATCGTCGCCATCCTTTATGCCCGATGAAGTGCCCAACAAAAAATGGTTTGGGGTCAATGCTTCTTCTGAATTAGTTTCTAGGATAATGTCTGTTAATGGCCTGGAGTTAACTAATCTTTCGGCTTGACATAGAAACCAACGCAATCGTTCTTCAGTTGGCGTCCTCTCCAAACGCAGTGATGTCAGAACTTTCTTCGTTACACCAATTAATCGCTCCCAACTGCCTCCCATATGTGGCGTCATCGGAGGGTTGAACCGCCACTTTGGTCGATATCCATTAGGTCCACGAAATAGACGACTCGCGGCTACAAAGTTTTTGCCATTGTCGGAGCGGATTTCTCTGGGCATACCTCGCCGAGCTACAAGGCTGTCTAAGGCCGTGATGCAGGACTGTGCACTTAGGGAATATGCCAGTTCCAAATATATCGCCCGCGTTGATAAACAAGTGAAGAGGACACCCCATCTCTTTTCGTGTCTGCGCCCAACCCTCACGTCTATTGGACCAAAGTAATCCACGCCTGTGTATGTAAATGGCCGATTTCCTGCCGCAACTCGAGCCCTTGGTAGATTAGCCATAGTGGGCACCATCGGATTCGTTAATATAAGGTGACAATGCTTGCATTCTCGAATCACACGATTTACTTCTCGCCTCGGGTGCAGAAGGACAAAGCTCTGTCGCAATTCATTGATGGTACGGCTCGTGTGACAATGACCATTAAACCGGTGAAAATGATCGATTATAAGCGATGTTACGTAATTATTTGACGGAAGGATTGGTGGATACTTTGCATCGTATGTCAGATGCACTGCTCGTACGGTCCTCCCATGCATTCGCACAATACCATTTTCGTCTTTGAACGGAGAGAACTTAGCCATAGCTTTTCCTTGTAAAGGTGGTAACGATTTTTGGATGTGGCGGATAATGTCCAGTTTTGCTTGCTTCAATTCGTCCTCAGTGATTGATCCACGTTTTCTCTGTCGTTTTACAATTTTCACGAATGCAAAGGCGCAAGCAGTGTTCCGCACCAAAGCGTCCCAAGTAGAGAAATGTTCAGGGGGTGGAATTAATGGATGCAATTCTTCAATCTTCACATGCAGAACTCGTTTGACTTCTAGAATCTTTGTTGGCTCGTCAAACGCATTTGACCAGTGCTCCTCCTCCTCGTCCAAGAATTGTGGCCCATGCCACCACAAATCGGCTCGTGGCTCGTGAATGCTCCACTTCGTAGCCCAATCAGCTGGATTGAGGGCTGATGGAACCCATCGCCAAGATTCCACTGACGTATGTCGTAATATTTCGCCAACTCGGTTAGCTACATACGATGAATATTTGCGCTTGTGACTACGAAGCCAATAAAGGACGTCTTTCGCATCGCTCCACATGACGGTCCGGCGGAATGACCAGCAGTTAGCATCGAGCACCACTGATCGTACTCTCACTCCTACCAATGCGGCATCCAACTCTAGCCTCGGTATTGATTTCGCTTTTGTAGGTGTCACCTTGCATTTTGCCATAATTAGGGACCGTGTTGTTTTGCCAGATCGTCGCGATACAACGTACGCCGCGGCTGCAAGCGCATTTTCGCTAGCATCAACGAAAATATGTAGATCGACATCGTCTTCGGATATGCCATGCCATCTTGGAATTGTAATGGACTGCATCATTTGAAGCGCCTTCAGCCAGTCTCGCCATTTTGTAGAAAAATCGGCGGACACATTTTCGTCCCATCCTGTGTCCATCCTCCAGACGTCCCGCAAAATTATACGTGGTAGTACAGTCAAATAACTGATCAATCCGAGGGGATCATAGACGGACATCGCTATCCTCAGTAGTTCGCGCTTCGTGGGCATCGTGTCACTCTCCATCTTCGCTAGGTCGCCGAATTTGTCCGCTCGCCACCGAAAAGAAAGGTAGTCGTCAATGGAATTCCATTGTAAACCCAAAACAGTATCATTTGAGGTTAGACTTACCTTCTTTCGGTGGGCGAATGATGATGGGTCAATCGCCTTCATGAACAGCTCCGAGTTGGATACCCATTTGTGGATGTGGAATCCACCTCTCTTATGTATAGTCCGTACAGCCTCCGCCAACGATATCGCCTCTTCAACGGTTTTGCAGCTTTGCAGCCAATCGTCCACATAATGTTGGTTTATTATTGCGTCCACGGCAGCTGGATTTTCATCTATGAACCTCATTGCATTAGTGTTTTTCACAAACTGGGCCAATGATGGTGAACAAGCTGCTCCGAATGTCAGTACAGCCATCTCATACTCTGTAGTCGTATCCTCATCGATGCCTTGCCAGAAGAAATGCTGAGCACAACGATCCTCCTCCCGGACACGAACCTGATGGAACATTTCTTCAATGTCCGCCCCAAATGCCACAGGAAGTCGCCGAAACCGCATTAGAACATGAACCAGGGGAGCGGTCATGTCAGGCCCGGGTATTAGTGCTGAGTTCAGTGATACATTGTCATAGGTTGCGGCTGCGTCCCACACCATTCGCACTTTATCTGGTTTGCTCGGATTTTTAACCGAAAAGATAGGCAGGTACCATGTCCTATCTCGTTTCTGGTCTTCAGGTTGAACGACATTGATGTAATTCCTCAGGGCATATCGCGTCATCAGATCGCTTAATTTCTTCCATAGGCCAACATCTCGTTGAAGTTTCTTTTTGAAATTTAAGTGCCTCCGCCACGCCATTTGCCGGTTATCAGGCAACACCACGTCGTCGGAACGCCACAATAATCCGGTCTGGAATCTCCCATTGTCTTCGATAGTCAGCTCTTTCATCATGCGGCGGGCACGTATGTTTTCGTCCGACTCCACTTTAATATTGTTGTCTGGAACAAGCCCAAAACAGTCCGCCTCGATGTATTCGTTTACTAGTCGATGAAGATGGTAATCGTTGTTGTCAACAAATAAACAGGTCTCATCTCCGAGTTTGTGCTTTCCCTCGAGAGTCCATCCCAGCGGAGTCTTAACGGCGAAAAGTTTATTGGAATGGCCCTTTTTCCAATCGATCGTTACTGCTAGTCTAATGTTGTCAAGGCCAATCAATAACTTTGGTGTCGCGTCATTAAAGCACTCGATCGGTAATCCCTCGAATCCTTCTTGGCACAAGAGCTCCCGAGTAATGTTGTGACAAGGTAGATTTAAGTTGTCATCTGTCCTTGCCTCAATATCTGCTGTAAATTTGCCGTCGTTGCTTTTGATCGTGAATTTCACCTTTTCAGTTTGTTTCTTGTGTACAATTCCATCCATCCATGTTACACACATTCGCTCAGGTGTTGATTTCAACCCAAGCGCTCGCGCCAGCTTCGTGTCGATCAACGTGACGGATGAGCCGTTGTCCATTAGTACGTAAGCTGGAATGTTCTTCTTCTCGGATGATATTATTACAGGCACGACTCGATATTGTGTACTAGATGATACACTCTTGGTGTTGCATACACCTACAACTTCAGCTCGTGTATTCACTTTGTGGTTATAGTCGCCTCTGTTGTCAGCATCTGAATGTAACAGCTTGTGATGCATTCTAGTGCATTCTGGTATTGGACATTTTACTTTCGTAGTGCACTTTGACTCCCAGTGTTTTCCGAAGCAGGCGGTGCAGCGATTGCGAGACTTCACCAAATGCCATCGCGATTTCACTGACATTTTCACGAATTGTGGGCACTCACTAAGATTGTGATTGTCTGTGCATTTAAGAATACATCTCTCGGATGATGTCCCAGCTGTCTGTTCCTTTGATTGGAATAACACATGATGCTTCTTCGATTGTGAACGACGACAACTGTCAGCTGGTGTCGAGTTATAGTCATAGTCACGTAGTCTTCCAACATCTCTACATACGGATTGAATGTAATCAAGAAATAAAGTGACGGTCGCTTCATTCTCTCCAATCCTCAGAAACCATTCCCTGGCATTAGTGAGCGGTATTTTGCGTTGAAGTACTTTCACTAAGGAGCGCTCATCTGGGCAGCCGTCCACCATACTCAGTAGATGCTGAATTTGCTGAATTTTTCCGTAAAACTCTTGCACGTTCGATAAGTCGGGCTTTAGAGATTCTAATCGATCGGCGCGGTGTGTCGCAGTATTCAACATTACTGATGGGGAGCCAAAATTATCTTCCAGCAACTCCATGATTTGAGCGACGTTTTGCGGAAAATTAAGTAGATGTTTCACGCACTCACGAGCGGCTCCGCTCAACGACTTGTTCAATCGTTTGAGATTTTATTTTCCACTAGCGAGAGCCCACATTTCACAGTCGATTCGTCGAAACTAGATTTGAAATAGAACCAGCTTGTCGGTTCGCCATTAAAATTCGGTAGTTCAAAATCCCGTTGTCGATAATGCCGTTGACTTGTGTTCAAAGGTTCCGTTCTAATGGACTGCAAAATAGCCGCCTTGGAGCGATTAACGGTCGTTTCGGAACGGGACATCGTAGCCTCGTGGTCGGAATCGTTCTGCATGTTGGTCGCGGACGTGTGTTCTGGCTCGTGTCTGGAATCGATTTGTACATTGGTCGCGGTCGTGTGTTCTGGCTCGTGTCTGGAATCGATTTGTACATTGGTCGCGGTCGTGTGTTCTGGCTCGTGTCTGGAATCGATTTGTACATTGGTCACGATCGGGCGTTCTGCTAAAGATGCAGTAATGCTTGTCAGTCCTAGCTGCAACGTTTCGATCATTCGCTTCATTTGATCAATTTGCTCTTCCAGTCGCCCTTCCTTCGCGGTACGTACGTGGTTCGACCCGGATGCGAATTGGGTTGACGTAAATGCATTGCTCCTTTCCACTGGTGCAATCGTCGAATCCGATTCTCCGTCGTCTGAGGAGGTAGAAGCGCCTTGTTGACACCCGTCGCACACAACTCGTTCCCCGGATCGAGTGGTTCGCATTGATATGCACGCGCGGTGTACGGAACTATTGCACTCATAGCAACGGACTTCTGCCGCCTCTTTACCACACACGACACAATTATCCGCCATATCGAAGAATTATTTTAAATTTGTCGAATTTTTTAATAAATAAACCGAAGGTTAAATGAAACAGATTTATTAAAATAATTCTTGCTTTTATAAACTTCGACTGCTAATTGTTCGCGACTGCTAACTGTTCACGACTGGTGACTGCTCGCGACTGGTTACTGCTCGCGACTGGTGAAAGTTCGTGACTGATGAATGTTCGCGTCTGAAAGTTTATCCGACAAGAGGTTTGCAGCCTTGAAAAAGGAGGAGGGGTACTTGCGTTTTCAGAGCTATGGAGGTTTTTAAAAGAGTCTAAAATGAAAATATTCTAATTTTTTTTTTAGTCTAGCGCCAAATTTTTCACTAAAATCCTAATGTATTATACAGGATGTCCGGAAACTGCCGCATAAACGCACCGGATTATGATTCCTCAGTTGATTTCCAGCAAAAAAGTTGTACGGAACATACCCCCTCAGCTTAACCCTTTAGCTGCCACAGGCATTTAAAGATTTTTGAAAAAATCATTTTCTTGCACGACTTAAAGCCTAATATCTCCAAAGCAAGACCAGCTAGAATAGTGAAATAAAATGATTATTACAGCAAACAAATTTACCTATAAAATAAAACTAACCAGACTAAAATCGGATAAAAGGTTTGGTATTTATAGAGCTTCAAAGTCAAATTTGCGTGATTTGACCCAAAAACAATCTTTTCTTTCATCTCAATTTTCTCCAACTTCGGCCAAGGTGAGGTGCTTGTACGATTCTTTTAAAAATTGGCGCATAATCATACGATCATATCTTTCATACATCATTTTATTCTAGCTCCATTATTTATAACAGTTTTAGTACGTTAAGTGCAGAAAACTAGGTTTATTTTGGTTATTTGGGTCTAGCTTTGGAGATGTTAGGCTTTAAGTCGGGCAAGAAAATGATTTTTTCAAAAATCTTTAAATGCCTGTGGCAGCTAAAGGGTCAAGCTCAGGGGATATGTTCCGTACAACTTTTTTGCTGGAAATCACATGAGGAATCACAATCCGGTGCGTTTATGCGGCAGTTTCCGGACACCCTGTATACAATATACAATTACATGGGTAATTTTATGTGGTTTTTTCGTTCTCAGACCATTTTTCTGTATATTTTGTCGGTTTCGAAATGTTTGCTAAAAAGTAAAAAAAATAATCCCTTATCCCCTTTTTCCAAGGTTGGAGCCCTCCAATCGTTGGGGACTTTTTTCCCATAATCAGGACGCCATCAGCATCACCAACCATCCTGCAAAAATCCAGCGATATACGATTTTTTCCGATCAAATATCGTATTTTTATTTGATCAATACTCAACTCATTCTCGTTCTCATATTCCTCTAATTGAATCGAGTACAGAACTAGACAGAACAACCTGCATACAAATTTTCAGTTGATGTTCTGTATAGAAATATAACTCTTTTCAAATGTGTATGGAAGTTGCGTTGCCTTCTCCTGCACTAAATCCACTCACTCTACCGCATGCTATCACCACATTGCATTAACAGCGCGGCATGCAACTTACGAAATGCACTAATGAGGTCAGTGAACGCATGGCTACCTGTTCCGCTACCTCAAGAAATGCATTGTGATCAAATCATCTTTCATCTTTTTTCAATACGCAGTTTTCGCAGGCGCAGATACTTTTGCGTAAGCCACCCCGACCTATGGCATGGGACAGTGAAAGAAGATAGACTCATGAAGTCGACAAATGCACGAAAACCTGCTCTGGCAGAGTATCTAAACTCTCTTCAACTTGAACTGTGTAGCAAAAGAGCAAATAGCTTTAATAGCCTGTATACGTGTATCTGTATGGTCGTATTTGTGACATTGGGTGCAGATCGGACGACATGGCCAAAAAAATGTGTACCCGATTTTGAGTGAGCTTTGGACATATATGTATTATTTGTATATGGTTGTACGATGGAGAACTTTTCCATGTCGATTGGCTATGTCCACACATGTGCGCTTTCGTCTTCACTATCGTCTTCAAGCTTCGTATCCACTTTCAATATTGAACGTGTCGTTGATTGCGTCAAGTGAACAGAAGAGATCAATGCCTCATTCTATCCACATCTGTTGATTATTTATCGGGAAATATGTGTCGTGGCTTTGATCAGGACGGGTAAATGATAAATTCTTTCATGAATAGTATGAATAGATGATGAGCTGTTTATATTTAACATTAGCAATCGCGTTCAAGAATGAATGCGTTTCTTCAATAGCGCAGGCATCTCAAGTTTCAATTGTCAAAATGATGACGACGAACGAAAATTGAAACTGTCTAGACAGGCACATTCACCGTGCTGTTTAGACGATGCAATGCGCATTGCGGCGGCCGTAGTCTTCCACCAGCGACATGGGGGATGTGATTTGTCTTTGGATCGGGTTTGTAGTGGCACGGAGTTGTACGATGGAAAACTTTTCCATGTCGATTCACCGTGCTGTTTAGGCGATGCAATGCGCATTGCGGCGGCCGTAATCTTCCACCAGCGACATGGGGAGTGTGATTTGTCTTTGGATCGGGTTTGTAGTGGCACGGAGTTGTACGGTTGTACGATGGAGAACTTTTCCATGTCGATTCACCATGCTGTTTAGACGATGCAATGCGCATTGCGGCGGCCGTAGTCTTCCACCAGCGACATGGGGAGTGTGATTTGTCTTTGGATCGGGTTTGTAGTGGCACGGAGTTGTACGGTTGTACGATGGAGAACTTTTCCATGTCGATTCACCGTGCTGTTTAGACGATGCAATGCGCATTGCGGCGGCCGTAGTCTTCCACCAGCGACTTGGGGTATACGATTTGTGTTTGGATCGACTTCGTAGTGGCATGTTGTATTGTATGTCCATATGAATGGAGAGAGCAGGATTTGTTTCAGATCGGCTTCGATTCCCATATGGAATTTTTATACTGTATACACATACATACGTGTCGATGATCATGCGATACCTTAAAGCACAAAAGTGCTAAGTCCACTTTTTTCGATTTTGAGATTTTTGCATCGTATTATTCCTTGTCAAGTTCTCCATCGAGTACTTAATCTTGAAACAAAATTTACTCAGCTAAATTCAAGGAAATTAACATTTACAAGAAGCGCTATATGTCCTAGGTTGATCCAAAAAAAATTGCACAAAAGTGCTAAGTCCAGTTATAGTGCTATTTTGTGCTAAGTCCATACTTACAACAATTAGGAAGTTAAATTTGTGGTAATAACTGCCATAAAACGAATGTATATCATTATGAGACATCAATAGGAATAGCCAGGGTTGCTTCCCGATTAATATAAGGCGGGTTTGTCTGCGGGATTGCAGGATAACTCTAGATGGGATGAATTGTCTGTAAAATGTTTACATGGGCGTATTCTTTCTTTGAATTGTATTGAAATGGGTAAAAGCCGATTGATCGTCTAACTCCGATGCAAAGGTTCAAATTAGCACTGGTGTTCAATTAAGCCCGCACATTTAATGGCTTAATTTGAATTCTCTATTTTCTCTTCAAAATGAAACCTTCATAACATACATTGGGGCTTGTGTAAATGCCAGCTTACATTGAATTTTGTGTAAGGCCATCCCTCTCCAAAATCTACAGTTCAGCTTGACACCTGGCATTCGCATATGTTCAACGCGTTGTAACGACATATTTTTATCAGCTATACTCACCCACTGTGCTCCAAAAGATATACTTTCCAAAAGACCCGTTGAAAACAGATTGATCATACTACGAAAAATTAAAAATTGTTTTAGGCCAAAGAATTACTTACTATGTCCACATAAAATGTTTGGAAGCTCTTTATCGTGCAGTCTGAAACACGGGTAATTCGGGTATTACCAAAACCAAACAATAACCTTGCATTTAAAACAACCAGAAAGGGACGATTGTACTAAATATACGCAAATTGGATTTTAACAGAGTTTAACAGTGGTTGGTGCAGTGAATAGTGTACTCGCCTTCGAAGCGCAGGGTCGTAGTTTATGATAGTTTCCAATTCATGATCCAAGTGGCGGAATATGGTCTCATTCAGATGTTAAACAAGTGCCCAATTATGGGGATAAAAACCTCTGCAGAGCGAGCTGTTGATCTAAGCAGTTTAAATCTTAGGGATTAGATGTGAAGGGCAGCTATTTATTTATTTATGACTTGATCGACATATTTCGAGAGTAAATTGAAGCTGACTCAAAAAAAGACTACTTTGAAAAAGATCTGCCAAATTAGAAAAAGTAAATGTATAACTATTTATATACGTCCTTAATCCTAATGAGTGTCTGGCGTTTGTATTTCACCAGCTAATGCATGCAGAGACTAGACAGAGACTAGATAATATTCGAGTCGAAGCTACACCCAAAACTTCATTCAAAAGAAAGGGGATGTCGTTTGGGACCGAGTTATGGGATGTATGTATGGATTTCTTTTTAAAAGTCCGGCGAAGTTACCCCTAGCCCAAATAAACCAGAGATAGGTCCGAATAATACATTTATTAATCAGTTGTTTGAAAAGATGTCATTCTGGCAATCTTATTTAACTTACATCTCTAAATTCGCAGTTCCACTGCAGGAATTTTGGGGCAACATCTTTGACCATAACATGATGGTCACATAGCCATCGCACTGGGAAAACGCGATTCGACAATTAGGAGGTCGTCCTATGCCTCGTTCGTCAATATGTTGCATTGGGTGACTTGAGTTTAACTAAAAGAAAAACTATATCTTATATTGAAGGAGTTTAAAATTTGGCGCCGTTGACAATCATCCGTGTCATAAAAGTATGGCTGGTGCCGAGCAACGACAGAGCAGGTACATCACCCTCTCTTTATCCTCACAACTTCTGCAGTAGTAATTTTGTGACGAAGTTGAGTATAATGCTAGAAATAGAATAGACGCAGCAACAGCAGCAGCATTGCATTGCTGACAAATATGGCCAATTTAAATTGCATTGTGCTTCACATTTCGCGCTGCTGCTGTTGCTGTTGTTGCTTCTACTCTATTTCTACCGTAAGTATGCTGGCGAGCTTCATAATAGGACCACCATGTCCTGTTATGACCCTCATAACACTACAAATTAGCTTCTGGTCAATGACAGTAGTGGGATAGAAAGGACGACGTCGAGTTTTGACCAGATCATCTTTTGGTCATCTCGCGATCATTACCACTTTCGAAAAGCATAAACTGATGAGACACATTTGCTTCATGGATACGAACTGGTGGAAACTCAATGAATTGCTTGTCAAGTCCATGGTTGGTATAAAATTAAGTGCTCAATAGTACCAAGTCCGTACTTTCCTCTTTTTTTCTCGATTGTTCTTTGAAATGATGACGATTGCTTTCCAGATTTTAATACAATTATCCTTTTGACAGTGTAACGTGTAACCTGCTTGAAAAGCTAAAACAATTTGCAAAAATAAAGTTATCGGATATGGGAACAAGGTTTGAAATGTTAGATTAAAAATCAAATTTAAAACACCGTTTTTTAGCTTTGCGAGTCAAATAAATTTTATTTTGGATGCATTTCGGGTGGCATTCCACCCATCTTCAGCAACACGACTAAAACATTTTTGGATGGCATTGAGAGAAAGTGATTCTACTAAATACATATATGATTTACTGATATAGATAAATTATGGGCGAACATTGACATTAATACAGACAAAAGTAGATGGAAAATGTTGCACAAATTATTAAAGCTCGCAGAATTAGGCAAAAACTAAATGAAATAAATAAATTAATAAAACTAATACAGAAAAAAAGCTAATTCAAAATATAAAATTAAAATTAAATTAAGTGAGTCAAAAGAGTTAACATATTCTATAAACTACGTTACATTTACAAAAGAGTAAAAAGCTCCGACTCGATATTGCCACTGTCCAGATTTAGTGCTTGGTTGTCCGTTTGTATGAAAATGCTTTCGTATGCATCGAGCTTTCTCTCGTCGGTTATCCACTTTACCAATCGCACTTCACTCGTCGTGACTGGTAAATGTTGATGTTGTATGATGTGCGATGCGAACGCTGATTTTCTGTCCTCGTTATTGTACACATATTGCTTGTGTTCTTCAAAGCGTTTTTTAATCGTTCGTTTCGTTTGCCCATAATATTTTTGATGGCAGCTTCCGCAGGATATTTCGTAAATTCCTGGTTTATCCATTGGATCAGTTTTGTCCTTTAGGCTGCCTACGAAATTTTTCAGCTTGTATGCGTTTGTGTGTACAATTTTCATATTGTAACGATGAAATATTGTTTTTAGCCCATTTGTTATTGTTGGGGCAAAAGTTATCGATACTCGCCTTTCGTTTTCTGACCTTTCGATATTTTTATTTTGTAGGAACAGTGTTGATAAACTTTGGTTAAGTTGTTTTTTCGCATGAATGTCAATAATTTTTTGTATTAAACATTTTCCGTATCCGTTTACTCTTGCAACGTCCATGATAAAATTGTGTTCTTTTATATAATGTGGTAACGAAAGTGGAAGAATTGTTAAGCGATGCGCTAATGAGTGGAAAACAGCTAGTTTATGTTGGATGGGTGCATAGGAGTCACTGGTAATGTAACGCAAAGTGGCAGTTGGTTTGTGATGTACAGCAATGTTTAATTTATTGTTGTTTCGAATTACTTCTAAATCAAGAAACGCTAATTTATTATCTTTTTCAACTTCACACGTGAAGGAAATGTTCGTATATTGGTTGTTTATTGTATTAAGCGTTTCATTCAGATCTTTTTCTCTTACTACTGCGAAAATGTCGTCAACATATCTGTACCAAATGCGTGGCAGCAAATTCCTCTCTTTTAATTCCATTTCAAAACTCGCCATGAACACTTCAGCGATCAACGGTGATAGGGGATTTCCCATACTTGTACCACAGTCGATCTTGTAGAAACGGTTCCGGAAAGTGAAATAATTTGTGTTCATGCACATTTCAGCCGCTTGTATATAAACTTTCAGTTGTTCTTCGGTGATATTTTGACTGGACAGATGTTTTTTGAGCGCTAATATAGCTTCGTTTATTGGTATTGACGGAAATAGAGCTTCGACATCAAACGAAACGAGTAATTCATCATCATATATTATTGTTCCATTAAGCGTGTATGCAAATTCGATGGAGTTTTTCACAGCACAGCTTTCGAAAGTAGGGAATTTCTTTACTTCATTTACTAACCAGCTCGCAATTTTCGTACACGGGGCCATAATCGTCGATACAATTTGTCTCATCTTTTCGCCAGGTTTGTGTACTTTTGGCAGACAATATAATTTCGGTACTTCCGGATTTGATACTAAGAGGCGCCACTTTAGCTTTTCGTCGAACGTTTTGCTGATGTTTTTTCGTATCTCGTTAGCCGCTGTGCGCATCTTATTCAATGGAGATTTACTTATTTCTTTGTACCCATTCTCTTCGATTAAATTGGATACTCTACGTTCGTACTCTGTGGTATCCATTATTACTATTTTGTTTCCCTTGTCCGCTTTCATTATTTTAATATCTTTTTGACGTAGACTTTTAATTAATTGTATCTCGTTTGCATGTTTTGTTCTCTTTGATCCATTACTCTTTTGTATACATGTTTTGGCGCATGCGCGAATTTCTTGTTTTGTCGCTTGTGGCATAAATTTAATAAAAATTTCGTAGGCAGCCTAAAGGACAAAACTGATCCAATGGATAAACCAGGAATTTACGAAATATCCTGCGGAAGCTGCCATCAAAAATATTATGGGCAAACGAAACGAACGATTAAAAAACGCTTTGAAGAACACAAGCAATATGTGTACAATAACGAGGACAGAAAATCAGCGTTCGCATCGCACATCATACAACATCAACATTTACCAGTCACGACGAGTGAAGTGCGATTGGTAAAGTGGATAACCGACGAGAGAAAGCTCGATGCATACGAAAGCATTTTCATACAAACGGACAACCAAGCACTAAATCTGGACAGTGGCAATATCGAGTCGGAGCTTTTTACTCTTTTGTAAATGTAACGTAGTTTATAGAATATGTTAACTCTTTTGACTCACTTAATTTAATTTTAATTTTATATTTTGAATTAGCTTTTTTTCTGTATTAGTTTTATTAATTTATTTATTTCATTTAGTTTTTGCCTAATTCTGCGAGCTTTAATAATTTGTGCAATATTTTCCATCTACTTTTGTCTGTATTAATGTCAATGTTCGCCCATAATTTATCTATATCAGTAAATCATATATGTATTTAGTAGAATCACTTTCTCTCAATGCCATCCAAAAATGTTTTAGTCGTGTTGCTGAAGATGGGTGGAATGCCACCCGAAATGCATCCAAAATAAAATTTATTTGACTCGCAAAGCTAAAAAACGGTGTTTTAAATTTGATTTTTAATCTAATATATCGGGATTTGCGTTAATCATTCAAAAATTGTAAAATTTTAATAATTAAACAGACAAACCATGTCAAAACTGAATGAATTCACTCGACTAAAAACTAAAGTAGAAGTGTTGAAAGTAGACATATCATTTTTGAAAAAATGTAAAAAGTTCAAACTTGTGCCAAATTTTATTAAAATTAAAACCGCGGTAGAAAACGCTGTAACAGAAAAAGTGATCGAAATAGCGCAAACAACATGGCTTAGATTGGAGCTAAAATCCAAATACGCTTTGTTATCCAGAGTGGAACTCCGCTTATATTCATTACACTTGGAGCTGTCATCATCGCATTTCAACAACACAACATCGGGACGGCACGACTGCTTCTGGTACGAGTTTCTACGAAAAACTTCAACACAAATCGATAACATCACACATAATAAGAGAGAGGTTCTACATAAAAAGTTCAACGATCTATTGAAGAAATCACAAAACCGGGAGAAAAAGTTTACAACACCGATTCCAGTAGATGATGCTGTGATTAATATATCTTCGGTAAATTTATCCACAGAAGAACTTGACTTATTGAACAAGGGCTTGAATTATGGTATACATCCACACACACCACCAACTAGAGACGTAGTAGCAGATATTGAGACTGTTATTAAATTTATGCCACAAGCGACAAAACAAGAAATTCGCGCATGCACCAAAACATGTATACAAAAGAGTAATGGATCAAAGAGAACAAAACATGCAAACGAGATACAATTAATTAAAAGTCTACGTCAAAAAGATATTAAAATAATGAAAGCGGACAAGGGAAACAAAATAGTAATAATGGATACCACAGAGTACGAACGTAGAGTATCCAATTTAATCGAAGAGAATGGGTACAAAGAAATAAGTAAATCTCCATTGAATAAGATGCGCACAGCGGCTAACGAGATACGAAAAAACATCAGCAAAACGTTCGACGAAAAGCTAAAGTGGCGCCTCTTAGTATCAAATCCGGAAGTACCGAAATTATATTGTCTGCCAAAAGTACACAAACCTGGCGAAAAGATGAGACAAATTGTATCGACGATTATGGCCCCGTGTACGAAAATTGCGAGCTGGTTAGTAAATGAAGTAAAGAAATTCCCTACTTTCGAAAGCTGTGCTGTGAAAAACTCCATCGAATTTGCACACACGCTTAATGGAACAATAATATATGATGATGAATTACTCGTTTCGTTTGATATCGAAGCTCTATTTCCGTCAATACCAATAAACGAAGCTATATTAGCGCTCAAAAAACATCTGTCCAGTCAAAATATCACCGAAGAACAACTGAAAGTTTATATACAAGCGGCTGAAATGTGCATGAACACAAATTATTTCACTTTCCGGAACCGTTTCTACAAGATCGACTGTGGTACAAGTATGGGAAATCCCCTATCACCGTTGATCGCTGAAGTGTTCATGGCGAGTTTTGAAATGGAATTAAAAGAGAGGAATTTGCTGCCACGCATTTGGTACAGATATGTTGACGACATTTTCGCAGTAGTAAGAGAAAAAGATCTGAATGAAACGCTTAATACAATAAACAACCAATATACGAACATTTCCTTCACGTGTGAAGTTGAAAAAGATAATAAATTAGCGTTTCTTGATTTAGAAGTAATTCGAAACAACAATAAATTAAACATTGCTGTACATCACAAACCAACTGCCACTTTGCGTTACATTACCAGTGACTCCTATGCACCCATCCAACATAAACTAGCTGTTTTCCACTCATTAGCGCATCGCTTAACAAGTCTTCCACTTTCGTTACCACATTATATAAAAGAACACAATTTTATCATGGACGTTGCAAGAGTAAACGGATACGGAAAATGTTTAATACAAAAAATTATTGACATTCATGCGAAAAAACAACTTAACCAAAGTTTATCAACACTGTTCCTACAAAATAAAAATATCGAAAGGTCAGAAAACGAAAGGCGAGTATCGATAACTTTTGCCCCAACAATAACAAATGGGCTAAAAACAATATTTCATCGTTACAATATGAAAATTGTACACACAAACGCATACAAGCTGAAAAATTTCGTAGGCAGCCTAAAGGACAAAACTGATCCAATGGATAAACCAGGAATTTACGAAATATCCTGCGGAAGCTGCCATCAAAAATATTATGGGCAAACGAAACGAACGATTAAAAAACGCTTTGAAGAACACAAGCAATATGTGTACAATAACGAGGACAGAAAATCAGCGTTCGCATCGCACATCATACAACATCAACATTTACCAGTCACGACGAGTGAAGTGCGATTGGTAAAGTGGATAACCGACGAGAGAAAGCTCGATGCATACGAAAGCATTTTCATACAAACGGACAACCAAGCACTAAATCTGGACAGTGGCAATATCGAGTCGGAGCTTTTTACTCTTTTGTAAATGTAACGTAGTTTATAGAATATGTTAACTCTTTTGACTCACTTAATTTAATTTTAATTTTATATTTTGAATTAGCTTTTTTTCTGTATTAGTTTTATTAATTTATTTATTTCATTTAGTTTTTGCCTAATTCTGCGAGCTTTAATAATTTGTGCAATATTTTCCATCTACTTTTGTCTGTATTAATGTCAATGTTCGCCCATAATTTATCTATATCAGTAAATCATATATGTATTTAGTAGAATCACTTTCTCTCAATGCCATCCAAAAATGTTTTAGTCGTGTTGCTGAAGATGGGTGGAATGCCACCCGAAATGCATCCAAAATAAAATTTATTTGACTCGCAAAGCTAAAAAACGGTGTTTTAAATTTGATTTTTAATCTAATATATCGGGATTTGCGTTAATCATTCAAAAATTGTAAAATTTTAATAATTAAACAGACAAACCATGTCAAAACTGAATGAATTCACTCGACTAAAAACTAAAGTAGAAGTGTTGAAAGTAGACATATCATTTTTGAAAAAATGTAAAAAGTTCAAACTTGTGCCAAATTTTATTAAAATTAAAACCGCGGTAGAAAACGCTGTAACAGAAAAAGTGATCGAAATAGCGCAAACAACATGGCTTAGATTGGAGCTAAAATCCAAATACGCTTTGTTATCCAGAGTGGAACTCCGCTTATATTCATTACACTTGGAGCTGTCATCATCGCATTTCAACAACACAACATCGGGACGGCACGACTGCTTCTGGTACGAGTTTCTACGAAAAACTTCAACACAAATCGATAACATCACACATAATAAGAGAGAGGTTCTACATAAAAAGTTCAACGATCTATTGAAGAAATCACAAAACCGGGAGAAAAAGTTTACAACACCGATTCCAGTAGATGATGCTGTGATTAATATATCTTCGGTAAATTTATCCACAGAAGAACTTGACTTATTGAACAAGGGCCCTGCAAGAAATCGCTAACCGAAACTACAACCACATCCAAAGTTTTGTCTGAGAAAACGCACACAAGCAAATAGTTTACATACTTTTAGTTTCCCCAAGGAGGGAAATTGGTGCTCCATACGGGTAATTTTCAGCACATAGTTAATTTCGGGGTATCAATACCTGCAAAATCCCTAGTCATGCGAATGCTCAGAATGGAATGTTGTGAAACGCAATATCCACCATTTTCGCCAGCAGTTTGGCTGAGTAATCTTCTGCAGGTTAATTTTCTCGAAAGTTTCCTAATTTTATTTTCAATTTCCATTACAATTTCAATAAAGTTGATGAACCAACTTGACTTGTTGGCTTATAAAATGCACTTCAAACATCTGCAAAATTCATTTGTTTGAAGGGCATTTTATAAATAAAATCATCAAAAGACTAATAAAGTGGTTAGACCACTTGGTATTTATAGGGTATTCTACATGCATTTTACCCACATATTGTTGGTTATTGAAGTGGAAAAACTATCCGGTTTTTGTAGGGTATTTTCCACGAGCTTTAACCAAATAATAATAGGTAATGAAATGATTAGTCTAACCGGTTTGTGTAGGATATCCACCATGCATTTTACCCAAATAATACCAGGTATTGTGTGTCGAATAACCAGTGAAAGTCTTGTGAATTTGACCATATTGGATTGTGAGGGGAAGTCACACGTATGAGTACTGTGTGAAGTATATAGGTGAATTTTTTCCCGACGCTGTATGTGCACTCACCGGTGATTTTAACCAAAAGGCTAACCAGGCATTAACCGGTTATTTAACCAGTACGTTTCTTGCAGGGGGCTTGAATTATGGTATACATCCACACACACCACCAACTAGAGACGTAGTAGCAGATATTGAGACTGTTATTAAATTTATGCCACAAGCGACAAAACAAGAAATTCGCGCATGCGCCAAAACATGTATACAAAAGAGTAATGGATCAAAGAGAACAAAACATGCAAACGAGATACAATTAATTAAAAGTCTACGTCAAAAAGATATTAAAATAATGAAAGCGGACAAGGGAAACAAAATAGTAATAATGGATACCACAGAGTACGAACGTAGAGTATCCAATTTAATCGAAGAGAATGGGTACAAAGAAATAAGTAAATCTCCATTGAATAAGATGCGCACAGCGGCTAACGAGATACGAAAAAACATCAGCAAAACGTTCGACGAAAAGCTAAAGTGGCGCCTCTTAGTATCAAATCCGGAAGTACCGAAATTATATTGTCTGCCAAAAGTACACAAACCTGGCGAAAAGATGAGACAAATTGTATCGACGATTATGGCCCCGTGTACGAAAATTGCGAGCTGGTTAGTAAATGAAGTAAAGAAATTCCCTACTTTCGAAAGCTGTGCTGTGAAAAACTCCATCGAATTTGCACACACGCTTAATGGAACAATAATATATGATGATGAATTACTCGTTTCGTTTGATATCGAAGCTCTATTTCCGTCAATACCAATAAACGAAGCTATATTAGCGCTCAAAAAACATCTGTCCAGTCAAAATATCACCGAAGAACAACTGAAAGTTTATATACAAGCGGCTGAAATGTGCATGAACACAAATTATTTCACTTTCCGGAACCGTTTCTACAAGATCGACTGTGGTACAAGTATGGGAAATCCCCTATCACCGTTGATCGCTGAAGTGTTCATGGCGAGTTTTGAAATGGAATTAAAAGAGAGGAATTTGCTGCCACGCATTTGGTACAGATATGTTGACGACATTTTCGCAGTAGTAAGAGAAAAAGATCTGAATGAAACGCTTAATACAATAAACAACCAATATACGAACATTTCCTTCACGTGTGAAGTTGAAAAAGATAATAAATTAGCGTTTCTTGATTTAGAAGTAATTCGAAACAACAATAAATTAAACATTGCTGTACATCACAAACCAACTGCCACTTTGCGTTACATTACCAGTGACTCCTATGCACCCATCCAACATAAACTAGCTGTTTTCCACTCATTAGCGCATCGCTTAACAAGTCTTCCACTTTCGTTACCACATTATATAAAAGAACACAATTTTATCATGGACGTTGCAAGAGTAAACGGATACGGAAAATGTTTAATACAAAAAATTATTGACATTCATGCGAAAAAACAACTTAACCAAAGTTTATCAACACTGTTCCTACAAAATAAAAATATCGAAAGGTCAGAAAACGAAAGGCGAGTATCGATAACTTTTGCCCCAACAATAACAAATGGGCTAAAAACAATATTTCATCGTTACAATATGAAAATTGTACACACAAACGCATACAAGCTGAAAAATTTCGTAGGCAGCCTAAAGGACAAAACTGATCCAATGGATAAACCAGGAATTTACGAAATATCCTGCGGAAGCTGCCATCAAAAATATTATGGGCAAACGAAACGAACGATTAAAAAACGCTTTGAAGAACACAAGCAATATGTGTACAATAACGAGGACAGAAAATCAGCGTTCGCATCGCACATCATACAACATCAACATTTACCAGTCACGACGAGTGAAGTGCGATTGGTAAAGTGGATAACCGACGAGAGAAAGCTCGATGCATACGAAAGCATTTTCATACAAACGGACAACCAAGCACTAAATCTGGACAGTGGCAATATCGAGTCGGAGCTTTTTACTCTTTTGTAAATGTAACGTAGTTTATAGAATATGTTAACTCTTTTGACTCACTTAATTTAATTTTAATTTTATATTTTGAATTAGCTTTTTTTCTGTATTAGTTTTATTAATTTATTTATTTCATTTAGTTTTTGCCTAATTCTGCGAGCTTTAATAATTTGTGCAATATTTTCCATCTACTTTTGTCTGTATTAATGTCAATGTTCGCCCATAATTTATCTATATCAGTAAATCATATATGTATTTAGTAGAATCACTTTCTCTCAATGCCATCCAAAAATGTTTTAGTCGTGTTGCTGAAGATGGGTGGAATGCCACCCGAAATGCATCCAAAATAAAATTTATTTGACTCGCAAAGCTAAAAAACGGTGTTTTAAATTTGATTTTTAATCTAATATATCGGGATTTGCGTTAATCATTCAAAAATTGTAAAATTTTAATAATTAAACAGACAAACCATGTCAAAACTGAATGAATTCACTCGACTAAAAACTAAAGTAGAAGTGTTGAAAGTAGACATATCATTTTTGAAAAAATGTAAAAAGTTCAAACTTGTGCCAAATTTTATTAAAATTAAAACCGCGGTAGAAAACGCTGTAACAGAAAAAGTGATCGAAATAGCGCAAACAACATGGCTTAGATTGGAGCTAAAATCCAAATACGCTTTGTTATCCAGAGTGGAACTCCGCTTATATTCATTACACTTGGAGCTGTCATCATCGCATTTCAACAACACAACATCGGGACGGCACGACTGCTTCTGGTACGAGTTTCTACGAAAAACTTCAACACAAATCGATAACATCACACATAATAAGAGAGAGGTTCTACATAAAAAGTTCAACGATCTATTGAAGAAATCACAAAACCGGGAGAAAAAGTTTACAACACCGATTCCAGTAGATGATGCTGTGATTAATATATCTTCGGTAAATTTATCCACAGAAGAACTTGACTTATTGAACAAGGGCCCTGCAAGAAATCGCTAACCGAAACTACAACCACATCCAAAGTTTTGTCTGAGAAAACGCACACAAGCAAATAGTTTACATACTTTTAGTTTCCCCAAGGAGGGAAATTGGTGCTCCATACGGGTAATTTTCAGCACATAGTTAATTTCGGGGTATCAATACCTGCAAAATCCCTAGTCATGCGAATGCTCAGAATGGAATGTTGTGAAACGCAATATCCACCATTTTCGCCAGCAGTTTGGCTGAGTAATCTTCTGCAGGTTAATTTTCTCGAAAGTTTCCTAATTTTATTTTCAATTTCCATTACAATTTCAATAAAGTTGATGAACCAACTTGACTTGTTGGCTTATAAAATGCACTTCAAACATCTGCAAAATTCATTTGTTTGAAGGGCATTTTATAAATAAAATCATCAAAAGACTAATAAAGTGGTTAGACCACTTGGTATTTATAGGGTATTCTACATGCATTTTACCCACATATTGTTGGTTATTGAAGTGGAAAAACTATCCGGTTTTTGTAGGGTATTTTCCACGAGCTTTAACCAAATAATAATAGGTAATGAAATGATTAGTCTAACCGGTTTGTGTAGGATATCCACCATGCATTTTACCCAAATAATACCAGGTATTGTGTGTCGAATAACCAGTGAAAGTCTTGTGAATTTGACCATATTGGATTGTGAGGGGAAGTCACACGTATGAGTACTGTGTGAAGTATATAGGTGAATTTTTTCCCGACGCTGTATGTGCACTCACCGGTGATTTTAACCAAAAGGCTAACCAGGCATTAACCGGTTATTTAACCAGTACGTTTCTTGCAGGGGGCTTGAATTATGGTATACATCCACACACACCACCAACTAGAGACGTAGTAGCAGATATTGAGACTGTTATTAAATTTATGCCACAAGCGACAAAACAAGAAATTCGCGCATGCGCCAAAACATGTATACAAAAGAGTAATGGATCAAAGAGAACAAAACATGCAAACGAGATACAATTAATTAAAAGTCTACGTCAAAAAGATATTAAAATAATGAAAGCGGACAAGGGAAACAAAATAGTAATAATGGATACCACAGAGTACGAACGTAGAGTATCCAATTTAATCGAAGAGAATGGGTACAAAGAAATAAGTAAATCTCCATTGAATAAGATGCGCACAGCGGCTAACGAGATACGAAAAAACATCAGCAAAACGTTCGACGAAAAGCTAAAGTGGCGCCTCTTAGTATCAAATCCGGAAGTACCGAAATTATATTGTCTGCCAAAAGTACACAAACCTGGCGAAAAGATGAGACAAATTGTATCGACGATTATGGCCCCGTGTACGAAAATTGCGAGCTGGTTAGTAAATGAAGTAAAGAAATTCCCTACTTTCGAAAGCTGTGCTGTGAAAAACTCCATCGAATTTGCACACACGCTTAATGGAACAATAATATATGATGATGAATTACTCGTTTCGTTTGATATCGAAGCTCTATTTCCGTCAATACCAATAAACGAAGCTATATTAGCGCTCAAAAAACATCTGTCCAGTCAAAATATCACCGAAGAACAACTGAAAGTTTATATACAAGCGGCTGAAATGTGCATGAACACAAATTATTTCACTTTCCGGAACCGTTTCTACAAGATCGACTGTGGTACAAGTATGGGAAATCCCCTATCACCGTTGATCGCTGAAGTGTTCATGGCGAGTTTTGAAATGGAATTAAAAGAGAGGAATTTGCTGCCACGCATTTGGTACAGATATGTTGACGACATTTTCGCAGTAGTAAGAGAAAAAGATCTGAATGAAACGCTTAATACAATAAACAACCAATATACGAACATTTCCTTCACGTGTGAAGTTGAAAAAGATAATAAATTAGCGTTTCTTGATTTAGAAGTAATTCGAAACAACAATAAATTAAACATTGCTGTACATCACAAACCAACTGCCACTTTGCGTTACATTACCAGTGACTCCTATGCACCCATCCAACATAAACTAGCTGTTTTCCACTCATTAGCGCATCGCTTAACAAGTCTTCCACTTTCGTTACCACATTATATAAAAGAACACAATTTTATCATGGACGTTGCAAGAGTAAACGGATACGGAAAATGTTTAATACAAAAAATTATTGACATTCATGCGAAAAAACAACTTAACCAAAGTTTATCAACACTGTTCCTACAAAATAAAAATATCGAAAGGTCAGAAAACGAAAGGCGAGTATCGATAACTTTTGCCCCAACAATAACAAATGGGCTAAAAACAATATTTCATCGTTACAATATGAAAATTGTACACACAAACGCATACAAGCTGAAAAATTTCGTAGGCAGCCTAAAGGACAAAACTGATCCAATGGATAAACCAGGAATTTACGAAATATCCTGCGGAAGCTGCCATCAAAAATATTATGGGCAAACGAAACGAACGATTAAAAAACGCTTTGAAGAACACAAGCAATATGTGTACAATAACGAGGACAGAAAATCAGCGTTCGCATCGCACATCATACAACATCAACATTTACCAGTCACGACGAGTGAAGTGCGATTGGTAAAGTGGATAACCGACGAGAGAAAGCTCGATGCATACGAAAGCATTTTCATACAAACGGACAACCAAGCACTAAATCTGGACAGTGGCAATATCGAGTCGGAGCTTTTTACTCTTTTGTAAATGTAACGTAGTTTATAGAATATGTTAACTCTTTTGACTCACTTAATTTAATTTTAATTTTATATTTTGAATTAGCTTTTTTTCTGTATTAGTTTTATTAATTTATTTATTTCATTTAGTTTTTGCCTAATTCTGCGAGCTTTAATAATTTGTGCAATATTTTCCATCTACTTTTGTCTGTATTAATGTCAATGTTCGCCCATAATTTATCTATATCAGTAAATCATATATGTATTTAGTAGAATCACTTTCTCTCAATGCCATCCAAAAATGTTTTAGTCGTGTTGCTGAAGATGGGTGGAATGCCACCCGAAATGCATCCAAAATAAAATTTATTTGACTCGCAAAGCTAAAAAACGGTGTTTTAAATTTGATTTTTAATCTAATATATCGGGATTTGCGTTAATCATTCAAAAATTGTAAAATTTTAATAATTAAACAGACAAACCATGTCAAAACTGAATGAATTCACTCGACTAAAAACTAAAGTAGAAGTGTTGAAAGTAGACATATCATTTTTGAAAAAATGTAAAAAGTTCAAACTTGTGCCAAATTTTATTAAAATTAAAACCGCGGTAGAAAACGCTGTAACAGAAAAAGTGATCGAAATAGCGCAAACAACATGGCTTAGATTGGAGCTAAAATCCAAATACGCTTTGTTATCCAGAGTGGAACTCCGCTTATATTCATTACACTTGGAGCTGTCATCATCGCATTTCAACAACACAACATCGGGACGGCACGACTGCTTCTGGTACGAGTTTCTACGAAAAACTTCAACACAAATCGATAACATCACACATAATAAGAGAGAGGTTCTACATAAAAAGTTCAACGATCTATTGAAGAAATCACAAAACCGGGAGAAAAAGTTTACAACACCGATTCCAGTAGATGATGCTGTGATTAATATATCTTCGGTAAATTTATCCACAGAAGAACTTGACTTATTGAACAAGGGCCCTGCAAGAAATCGCTAACCGAAACTACAACCACATCCAAAGTTTTGTCTGAGAAAACGCACACAAGCAAATAGTTTACATACTTTTAGTTTCCCCAAGGAGGGAAATTGGTGCTCCATACGGGTAATTTTCAGCACATAGTTAATTTCGGGGTATCAATACCTGCAAAATCCCTAGTCATGCGAATGCTCAGAATGGAATGTTGTGAAACGCAATATCCACCATTTTCGCCAGCAGTTTGGCTGAGTAATCTTCTGCAGGTTAATTTTCTCGAAAGTTTCCTAATTTTATTTTCAATTTCCATTACAATTTCAATAAAGTTGATGAACCAACTTGACTTGTTGGCTTATAAAATGCACTTCAAACATCTGCAAAATTCATTTGTTTGAAGGGCATTTTATAAATAAAATCATCAAAAGACTAATAAAGTGGTTAGACCACTTGGTATTTATAGGGTATTCTACATGCATTTTACCCACATATTGTTGGTTATTGAAGTGGAAAAACTATCCGGTTTTTGTAGGGTATTTTCCACGAGCTTTAACCAAATAATAATAGGTAATGAAATGATTAGTCTAACCGGTTTGTGTAGGATATCCACCATGCATTTTACCCAAATAATACCAGGTATTGTGTGTCGAATAACCAGTGAAAGTCTTGTGAATTTGACCATATTGGATTGTGAGGGGAAGTCACACGTATGAGTACTGTGTGAAGTATATAGGTGAATTTTTTCCCGACGCTGTATGTGCACTCACCGGTGATTTTAACCAAAAGGCTAACCAGGCATTAACCGGTTATTTAACCAGTACGTTTCTTGCAGGGGGCTTGAATTATGGTATACATCCACACACACCACCAACTAGAGACGTAGTAGCAGATATTGAGACTGTTATTAAATTTATGCCACAAGCGACAAAACAAGAAATTCGCGCATGCGCCAAAACATGTATACAAAAGAGTAATGGATCAAAGAGAACAAAACATGCAAACGAGATACAATTAATTAAAAGTCTACGTCAAAAAGATATTAAAATAATGAAAGCGGACAAGGGAAACAAAATAGTAATAATGGATACCACAGAGTACGAACGTAGAGTATCCAATTTAATCGAAGAGAATGGGTACAAAGAAATAAGTAAATCTCCATTGAATAAGATGCGCACAGCGGCTAACGAGATACGAAAAAACATCAGCAAAACGTTCGACGAAAAGCTAAAGTGGCGCCTCTTAGTATCAAATCCGGAAGTACCGAAATTATATTGTCTGCCAAAAGTACACAAACCTGGCGAAAAGATGAGACAAATTGTATCGACGATTATGGCCCCGTGTACGAAAATTGCGAGCTGGTTAGTAAATGAAGTAAAGAAATTCCCTACTTTCGAAAGCTGTGCTGTGAAAAACTCCATCGAATTTGCACACACGCTTAATGGAACAATAATATATGATGATGAATTACTCGTTTCGTTTGATATCGAAGCTCTATTTCCGTCAATACCAATAAACGAAGCTATATTAGCGCTCAAAAAACATCTGTCCAGTCAAAATATCACCGAAGAACAACTGAAAGTTTATATACAAGCGGCTGAAATGTGCATGAACACAAATTATTTCACTTTCCGGAACCGTTTCTACAAGATCGACTGTGGTACAAGTATGGGAAATCCCCTATCACCGTTGATCGCTGAAGTGTTCATGGCGAGTTTTGAAATGGAATTAAAAGAGAGGAATTTGCTGCCACGCATTTGGTACAGATATGTTGACGACATTTTCGCAGTAGTAAGAGAAAAAGATCTGAATGAAACGTTTAATACAATAAACAACCAATATACGAACATTTCCTTCACGTGTGAAGTTGAAAAAGATAATAAATTAGCGTTTCTTGATTTAGAAGTAATTCGAAACAACAATAAATTAAACATTGCTGTACATCACAAACCAACTGCCACTTTGCGTTACATTACCAGTGACTCCTATGCACCCATCCAACATAAACTAGCTGTTTTCCACTCATTAGCGCATCGCTTAACAAGTCTTCCACTTTCGTTACCACATTATATAAAAGAACACAATTTTATCATGGACGTTGCAAGAGTAAACGGATACGGAAAATGTTTAATACAAAAAATTATTGACATTCATGCGAAAAAACAACTTAACCAAAGTTTATCAACACTGTTCCTACAAAATAAAAATATCGAAAGGTCAGAAAACGAAAGGCGAGTATCGATAACTTTTGCCCCAACAATAACAAATGGGCTAAAAACAATATTTCATCGTTACAATATGAAAATTGTACACACAAACGCATACAAGCTGAAAAATTTCGTAGGCAGCCTAAAGGACAAAACTGATCCAATGGATAAACCAGGAATTTACGAAATATCCTGCGGAAGCTGCCATCAAAAATATTATGGGCAAACGAAACGAACGATTAAAAAACGCTTTGAAGAACACAAGCAATATGTGTACAATAACGAGGACAGAAAATCAGCGTTCGCATCGCACATCATACAACATCAACATTTACCAGTCACGACGAGTGAAGTGCGATTGGTAAAGTGGATAACCGACGAGAGAAAGCTCGATGCATACGAAAGCATTTTCATACAAACGGACAACCAAGCACTAAATCTGGACAGTGGCAATATCGAGTCGGAGCTTTTTACTCTTTTGTAAATGTAACGTAGTTTATAGAATATGTTAACTCTTTTGACTCACTTAATTTAATTTTAATTTTATATTTTGAATTAGCTTTTTTTCTGTATTAGTTTTATTAATTTATTTATTTCATTTAGTTTTTGCCTAATTCTGCGAGCTTTAATAATTTGTGCAATATTTTCCATCTACTTTTGTCTGTATTAATGTCAATGTTCGCCCATAATTTATCTATATCAGTAAATCATATATGTATTTAGTAGAATCACTTTCTCTCAATGCCATCCAAAAATGTTTTAGTCGTGTTGCTGAAGATGGGTGGAATGCCACCCGAAATGCATCCAAAATAAAATTTATTTGACTCGCAAAGCTAAAAAACGGTGTTTTAAATTTGATTTTTAATCTAATATATCGGGATTTGCGTTAATCATTCAAAAATTGTAAAATTTTAATAAGTTTGGAATGTTATTTTCGCGTTTTCTCCAAATGTTGAAAAATGGACTTAGCACTATTGTGCTTTAAGGTATCGATGTATAGTGTTATAGATTTGCATATTATTAAATGAATGGATAGTCGTAAGAAATGTAATAAGAGATAGGTCTACTAAATTACAGTGCTGTCGAACCTAGTTCGTAGCGTACGTGTACCTACAAAAATGGGCGGAATTCGGATTTTTGCAAGAATTGTTTTTATACAAATCTATGAATGGGTCGCAATGAAGTAACATTTGTGGAAATATGCAGTGCAGCACAACCCGAATTGTAGTGGAAATAAACGTATAAGAAAATTTCGGACGTATTCTCCAGGAAACCGGGTACCATTTTGGGTCCGGAAATCCCAACATTTTTTTTCTTGTTTTGACCTCAAATTCGGAATCAGCGGCCCGTACCGGATTGTGATTCCTCATGTGATTTCCAGGAAAAAAGTTGCGAACATACCCCCAATTCTTAGCCCATTAGCTGCCACAGTCATTTGAAGATTTTTGAAAAAATATTTCCCTTGCAGGACTAGATAGAATAGCGCAATAAGTCGATTATTATAGCCAACAAATTTACCTAGAAAACAAAACTATCCACACTAAAATCTTGCTTTGGAGATATTGAGCTTTAAGTCGTGCAAGAAACTGATTTTTTCAAAAATCTTCAAATGCCTGTGGCAGCTAAAGGGTTAAGAGTTGGGGGTATGTTCAATGCACATGAGGAACCACAATCCGGTGCGTTTATGTGGCAGTTTCCGGACACCCTGTATAATGTTTTGCATGCAAATGAGTATTACAGCCAACAAATTTGCCTATAAAATAAAACTAATCACACTAAAATCGGATAAGAGGTTTGGTTTTAACAGAGCTTTAAAGTCAAATTTGCGTGATTTGACCCAAAAACAATATATTTTTCCATCTCAATTTTCTCCAACTTCTGCCAAGGTGAGGTGCTTGTACGATTCTTTTAAAAATTGGCGCATAGTCTTACGATCATATCTTTCTTACATCACATACATGTTGTCTGTAATAATCATTTTATTTCACTATTCTAGCTGGTCTAGCTTTGGAGAGAGATAATCCTCCTTGGTCGAGACAAAACAAAGAAATATTCAGAATATATTATTTTAGTCCTAATATCGCAATAAATTTGAATCATAAAGGACTCCTATAGAAATATTATTTGTCTCGGAGAAAAATAAATTTGATCAGCGCTAAATGAAAGGACTTTTTCCAACCGGATGGGTTTTTTTCAGAGTTTGTTGTCATTCAAATGCATCTAGTAACCGTTACAGTGGGACAATTCCAGTATAAGAAATGTCTGTTAAGAATCATATCGCATTATGCTAAAGAATCTATACCAATTAGGTGATCATTCCAGCAGGATAAAAACTTTAACCACACCTCATAAGCTGGTGAACGATTAGTTTCATTAATAAGGAGTGTAATTTTTTACTTGGTGAAGTCGTTTACCGAACTTTAATTCACTCGAAATTTCGGGAAGAATTAAGTTAAAGAATTAGAAAAAGGTATGCCAAAATAAGGACAGAATCATAAGAGTTTTCTTGAAGTTACTTGGTATACGGTACCATTTGGACAATGCCGCCAAATTATCTCCAGAAAGTCAACAAGAACGGTTTTTTCTCGGAAGAAAAGTGAACAATATGATGAGAAATAATGAAAGACAGTACCTAAATTCTCGTCGAATTAGAGCATGAAGTTGGAACTAAAGCTGGTTTGAATTACATTAGTTGAAATGTACTTATTATTTTGTCCCGCCTTTTTTAGTCCTCTCATACTTTTTTAAGGAAAATGAGACCTGTTATTTATTTTAAATTGTTAATGTTTATATTATTTAATGCCTCTCCAATTAGGTAACAAAATATTATGAAACGATTTTTATTTTCTTTAATAACCGCTTGGCTACAGGGTGTTAAGAAAAAATAATGACTGTACTTATTTTTTTGGTCATATGTGTATATTTCTTCACATTTATTTCTTTTTATGGAGCATTTCGATTTCCTTTTCAAATAGTTTTCAGTACATAATTGGAATTTTTCAAACCCGTTTCTATTAAATGTTTAGCCTTCTTACCATTTTTTAGAGAGACAAATGAAAAATATTAGAATATATAGGAATAGGCGCAAAATATAGGAGAATATAGAAGGTGCGATACAAATATGGGAAATATAGGAAATATAGGAGGAGTACGGACCCTGCATACCTCCTCAGCTTAATCCTTTAGCTGCCACAGGCATTTAAAGATTTTTGAAAAAATCATTTTCTTGCACGACTTAAAGCCTAATATCTCCAAAGCTAAACCAGCTATAGAATAGTGAAATAAAATGATTATTACAGCCAAGAAACCTATATAACAAAACTAACAACACTAAACTCGGATAAGAGGTTTGGTTTTTACAGAGCTTCAAAGTCAAATTTGAATGATTTGACCCAATAACAGCTCGATTTCGACATATTTTTAAGAGATTTTACCAATTGCAGATTTTTAGGGGCAGTGTGAATTGAATTGTATTGAATTCGAGCTAAAATTAACCCTAGTTGTCTACACTTAACGTATAAAAACTGTTAGAAGTAATGGAGCTAGATTAAAATGATGTAATAAAAATATGATTGTAAGATTATGCGCCAATTTTTAAAAGAATCGTACAAGCACCTCACCTTGGGAAAAGTTAGAGAAAATTGAGATGGAAAAAAATATTGTTTTTGGGTCAAATTACGCAAATTTGAGTTTGAAGCTCTGTAAAAACCAAACCTCTTACCTGATTTTAGTTTGGTTAGCTTTATTTTCTAGGTAAATTTGTTGGCTGTAATATTGGCTTTTTATTTCACTATTCTAGCTGGTCTAGCTTTGGAGATACTAGGCTTTAAGTCGTGCAAGAAAATGATTTTTTCAAAATGCCTGTGGCAACTAAAGGGTTAAGCTGAGGGGGTACATACACAAACATAATCCAAATTCCTTAAGAGTACTATTACGTTACAAACTGGGTTGCATGACACTGCATTTTTTCATAAATTATCAATTTCATCAATCCATATATGTATGTATAAATACATAGATGTATATAAACAATTCATACCTAGAGCCCGGATTTTCGTGCAGTAAAAAATTGACAAACGTGCAAAATCGTGCATTTTCCGTGCAATATAAAAAAAATCATTTTTTAGGCTTTAACAAAGTTAGGCTTCGGAGCAAAGGACGTGGGAAAAGCGTTGAAAAAAAAATTAAGAAGACTTGCACTAAAAAATAAAATAATTTTTATTTAAAATGCGGTACACTTTCAATATTTTAACCGAACATAAACCTCTCCCCATAAAATGCTGTCTAGATTAGCTCATTTAAATATATGCCACCCGAAATCCATGACCGGTTTTTATTTAGGATCCATCGGGCAATATTTGTGCTTGTCGTGTGCATCGTCTTCAAAGGGGCAGATTTTCTTATGTTTAGTTAACCACCAGATTAACATGCACTCTAAAAACAACAACTGCAAAATTGTATGAAAATCAACTGGCATTTTATGAAATTTCCATAAAGTGCATAATTTTATTTAGCTTTATTGGTTTTCCACAAGTGTTTTCTTTCTCAATACTTTTATTCTCTTCTCTCTCTATTGAAAAATTCTGCACATTGAATAATTTTTGGAAAAAATTGTTATGAATCAGGGCTAAAAGTGCAAATGTTCGTTTCATGCAAAAACCTTAAAACGTGCAATTTCGTGCAATTACCCTAAAAAGTGCAATTTCGTGCTTTAACGTGCAATTGCACGAGAGTCCGGGCTCTATATCATACCAAATCCAAATGTCGCCCGAATATTGTTTTGAAACGAGTCAGCTACTACACTGCAAATTTCCACAAAGGTTACCTACCCCTTTCATTCATCATTACATTAGCTACCTAATTATCTACAACACTACATAGACATGCCGACAAGTGGTCTTACGGCAACTGCCTCTACGGGGCGGACCACACCCGTTTTGTTTTGCAAAACGGCCAAAAGCTGCCAATATGCCTTCCTGGCAAGAGCCCCGGCAGGAGCCCTGAAGGTTCGATGCAGGAAGGTTGTGTTTGTCTGTGTATATGTGTGGGTACGATGTATGTGTTTTTTCGTCATATTGGGAGCATTACATCTCGGCGCGGCTGCTCTCAATTTTACTAATTCGCGCCGGTATTGAAACAAATCCAGGCCCAGAGGTATGGATTTGTAGTGTCTGCAACCAACGTATCGGTTCGAATGCCAGATCAGTGCAGTGTAATTGCTGCAGGGAATGGGTTCACTTTAGGTGTTCAGGGTTACGTAGACAAGGTCAACACTCCTTAGCATATGTTGCGCCAGGTTGTATAAATTCCGGGCAACCCAGGGCTGCTCCCAGCCCACCTTCCCCACCACTGCCCCCTACACCGCCAAACAATATGATAAGGAATGCCAGACCCAGTCTTACGCCTGGCCCTCCCCCTCCAGCAGTTTTCACTGCACTATCTATATTACAGTTTAACTGTAATGGCATTCACCGAAAAATCGCTGAGATCACACACTTCTTGAGTTCCAACAGAATTCTCATCGCCGCCATCCAAGAGACGTTGCTTCACGCAAACTCGTCTCTAAGCGTCCATAGCGAATATGTTATACTGCGGAAAGATCGACCGGCCGCCACGGATGATCCTCACCCTGGAGGTGGACTTGCCTTCCTAATACACAAGTCCGTACATTACTGTGTATTAGATGTAGTTGCTGACGGTACGGCGGAAATTCAAGCCATCTCAGTTCCATCAGGGAGTACCAATATCGAAATTTTTAATATATATGTACCACCTCACTCTAGTTGCCCTTCTGGCTATCGTTTCGATATTGGTCCTCTCCTTTCCGGAGAGCACAGGGTCATCCTTGGCGACTTTAATGCGCACCATGAGCTCTGGCATTCGGACCTCAACAACAATGCCAGGGGTATAGCTATCGCCGAATCACTTGACGCCTCAGAATTCTGTTCACTTAATGAAGACTCGCCGACTAGAGTCGTGGGCACTTCCAGTAGTTCTCCTGACATACCTATTGTCAGTGCCAGTCTAATTGCTGCTTCCCGATGGGAAGTACGTACCACCCTTAAATCAGATCACCTCCCAATCATTATAAAGATTGACAAACCAGCGAACATGACTAAGTCAGAGAAGCGAACGTTTGTCAATCACAAGAAAGCCGATTGGGATGGTTTCAAAGCTTACTCGTCGGCGAAGTTCACCGAGCTAACATCACCTATCACCATTCATGAGGCCGAGAAAAATATTAGGAACGTCATTACCACAGCCGCGGGACGTTTTATTCCGGCAGGACGTATCCCGAAAGTTCGGCCTAACTTCCCCACTAGTGCCGCCAGATTAGCCGATGAACGTGATCAGATCAGAAGCGCTCACCCTGATGATCCCAGAATTCAGGAGCTTAACTCCGAAATTGACCAACAAGTTAAAGACTATAGGAGGGCGAAATGGAATCAGCACCTCGATGAATGTAACCTCAATGAAGGTGTCAGCAAACTATGGTCTACCGTCCGCGCCCTTTCCAATCCTCGGAAAGAAAAGGGCAACAACGCCATTGAATTTGGCAACACTAAAACCTGTGATCCTCTTCGGTGTGCTAGCCTGTTCAATAAACAATTTATTGAACATCCCAAGTCTGACGGCCTCAAGCGCAAAATTAGAAGACGGATTCGCAGCCGGAATGTTGACACCATACCATCTTTTACAGCGGACCAGGTTAAAAAAGTCATCCAGAATGCTAAAAACTCCAAGGCCCTCGGACCAGATGGCATTTCGATGACCATGTTGAAACATCTCGACCTTCCAGCCATTGAGTATCTCACGGCCGCCTTTAACTTGTCGATGTCCACGCTTGCCATCCCTGAAATCTGGAAAACAGGTCGAATTGTTCCCTGTCTCAAGCCAGGGAAGAGCGCAAATCTCGGGGAATCCTACCGCCCCATTACGATACTTTCTCCTGTCGCAAAGACGCTGGAGGCCCTTATTCACCCCACTCTTGTTGCACATGCGAAGCTAGAACCTCACCAGCATGGCTTCAGGAAGATGCATAGTACCACCACTGCCCTCGATGCGATCACTACACGCATTCGTGATGGGCTAAATCAACGCAGTCGTTGTCACAGAACTATTCTGGTGGCAATAGACCTATCAAGTGCATTCGATAAGGTCAATCATTCAATGCTCCTAGCAAACCTGTTGAATATGCATCTTCCTGCACAAGAGATCCGTTGGATTGCCAATTATCTAGCTGGTCGGCACTCCTTCACCGAGTTTCGAGGCAAACGTTCTAAGCTTAGGAAAATCAAATTAGGTGTTCCACAGGGAGGGGTACTCTCCCCCACTCTGTTCAACATCTACATGTCCGGCCTTCCCACACCACCTGAAGGAATCGAGGTGATTTCCTATGCTGACGATTGCACCGTACTCGCCACAGGGAATGATAAGGATGAAATGCGCCTCCGAATTAATCGCTATCTAGGACGATTACAGGCATTTTTCCAAAGCCGAAACCTCACCATCTCTGCGTCCAAATCTTCTGCGACTTTTCTAACCACTTGGTGGGAGGACATCAGATGGGAGATGGATATACGTATTGGCAACAATTCTGTTCCTACTGTTAAAAACCCCAAAATTCTCGGGCTTCACCTAGAGAACATGATGACGTCTGCGAATCATGCAGCTTCAGTATGTGAAAAAATGCGCAGTAGGAACAACATCCTAAAAGCTCTAGCTGGTAGCACCTGGGGCAAAGATAAAGAAACCATGCTAGCTACTTATAAAGCGGTGGGTCGAGCGGCCGCTGATTATGCAGCCCCAGTTTGGACACATAGTCTATGTGACACAAACTGGTCCAAAGTTCAGGTCTGCCAAAATGCCGCTCTACGCATCGCGACAGGTTGCCTTCTGATGTCTGCCCAGGATCACTTACATCAGGAGACAAAATTGATGCCAATACGTGATCACAATCTCCTACTCTCTAAACAGTATCTTGTTGGTTGCTACCGTGAGGATCATCCCAATAATCATCTCATGGACCGAATTCCTCCACCACGACATGTCAGGCGTGGTTTACGAGACCTTGAGAGAGAGGTTCAGGGATACAAACGGGACCCTTACGATGAAGTTACATACCGAGCCGCCATTGCAGCGATCCACACTGAAGAAGTGAATCGGTCTATCGCGAGTTTAGGTGCGAATAGAGTCCTCTCAGAGCGCCCACCACCAATTTCGCCTGAGGAGATTAGGCTCTCGAGAGCCACCAGAGTAACACTAGCTCAACTTCGGTCGGGCTTTTGTTCACGCCTTAATTCGTACCTTTCTCGCATAAACCCGGACATCCAAAACATCTGTCCAAACTGCAATGGCACTCCTCATGATGTGGGCCATTTGTTTCAATGCCCCGCTGCGCCCACTGATCTTACCCCTATATCACTGTGGGAAAACCCTATCGCAGCAGCTATGTTTTTGTCCTTAGACCTCACGGACACAAACATTGACGAACCATAAATCGTGCCCACATAGATGCACAGAGGTTACACACCTTTCTGCACCGCTACAAGAAGAAGAAGAAGACATGCCGACAAGTATGTATGTATATAGAAAATACCAATGGCACTACATTACATTACCTACGACAATCCATTCATTAATACCGACAATAATCTACAACACTACATAAATATACCAACACGTTTCTTTGTATATTAAAAATATCTATGGTAGAACACTCAAAGCGCCATGCCACGAAGTCGATATGAAATCATACCTATACGTACATACAGCAGCAAATCGCACGAAATAGCGCCGGTATAAAATTCCATTCGAAAATCAGGTTTTCTTGTCCTGGAAGAAAAAGCATCGTCTCGCAACAAATCTCATCGCCCAGCCCGACACCGCAAGGAGTGTGCACACATCGCATCGCATCGCCCGGCCCGGAAAAGCTCGGCGTCGCTTTGTATGTGTACGCGGCCTTACACCGCGTTATACTCGCCGCAGACAAACGCCGCCGAGCGGGTTAACCGATCGTTAGTTGCTGCCATTCGAGCGTATGTGAAACCCGACCAAACAGACTGGGTCACTAAAGTGTCCGAAATCATTCATTCATTCTGTATTCTGGTAAACGATGATATTGCATGCCAGTGCTTACAAAATATTGCGAAGCTCACAACAACTGCAGGATCCAACCGCTGCCATTGCACCGGAAGTTCAGAGGGAGTTTATCCCAGGACATATACAAAAGAACATCCAAATCGCTAGTCAGGCCAATGCGCACAGATATTATTTAAGGGCCCAACCAGCAAATTTTCAAGTCGGGGAGACGGTATACTGTCGTAATTTTAAGCCTAGTAGCGCAATAGAACACTACAATGCGAAATTGACCTCACAATTCATAAAATGCCGAAAAAAAACTGAGGTTGGTAACTCTTGTTACGAGTTGGAAGATGATCGCGGAAAATCGTTAGGGACATTCCATGCACGAGACCTCCACCGTTGACCTGTTCCAGTCACAATTTGAGGAAATGGACAAATGGTACGCATTCCAACCACACCTGAGAATCAACTTCTCATTTGCAGTTGTGTTGTAATATTCTGCCGCTTGAAAAATTAAAACTTTGAGTTGTGCCATCTGTTAGAGGCGGGCGGAAATTTGAAAACGAAAACATCGCACACGAGAACGAGTCTCGTTGTGGAATTTAGATTTTAAGTGAGCAAAAAGTGAAAAATGGCAATCGCGCTGAAATGTGAAGCGTCGCGTGCGTCTCATGATTGGCACATGTGCGAGAGTGCAGAGGTTACAGTTATGATATAAAAAACGAGATTGCCTGGTGGTTGGAACGTCGCGTCTACGCGAACGAGGAGTTCGGTTGGAGTTTTGGTGAGTGCAGAACGAGATGCATTGGAGGTCTTGCCGAGAAAAAGAGGAGGCTGTTTTGGATTTTTTTTTGCCAGTGAAGAAGGAGGGAGATTGGACATTTTTTGCACGGAGAAGATAAAAGGTGTCAGGATTTGGATTTTGAGCGGACGAGAATAGAAATTTGCATTTACCCAAAGTTGGAGCGGAAAAAAAGATAAGTACCTTTTTGAATTAAAACATTATCTCGAGTCGTGTTCTAGCGTTAGATAGAACCACTACCAAGTGTCATAGTGCGGAGAATTTATCCAAGTATAGTCCTTTGCCAATTTTGTAAAGTAAAAAGTGTTTTGTGAATTGTTTCATTCACCCTCGAATTCGTAACAAAGCGGAATAATTTCTATCAAGCGAGCAAGGCCCCTTTCGCCTTTGTGTGGCGATGAAGATCGTGATTTTTCACTAATGGCGAAAAGTAAAAAGCCACATATTACCCCGGGCTCTACTTCGAGATCCAACCGGTTTGCGCCTCTCAGCCAACTGTCTACAAACGACAACGATGTTATATCACCTCCAGCGGTACGGCGAAATATGCCACCGACCACAATAATTGACACACCAAGAGACAAAATTGAAGTGATGTTAAATACGCTCAATATCAAGGACTATACTTTAAAATTTACGAGTATAGGCACTAAAGTTTACCACCTAACAAACGAAGAATACGTTAAATTCATCGATAGATTGAACGAAACCCACGTCAAATATTTCACTCATGATCCGATGTCAGGGAAAACATTCAAAATTGTCCTAGCTGGGCTAGATTCCGTCTCTATTGATGAACTCTCCGATGAACTGAAGCAGCACAACATCCAATGCGAATCAATTAAGACGCTACCGATTAAAACGCAACGTTACGATCAACAAGCATCTTATATCCTTACATTTAAGCGAGGAATCATTAAGCTTAAGGAACTGCAAAGTAGAGTTAAATATCTTTTTCACACTGCAGTAACATTTAACTACTACCGAAAAAAACGCAATAACGGCCCACTGCGGTGCTACAATTGCCAAACGCTGGGACATTCAATTAATGGTTGTCACTTGGTAACTATTTGCAACTTGTGTGCAGGGCCACACAAGACAACCGAATGTCCTCAAAAAGATGCGGACAATCCAAAGCGAAAATGTGCAAACTGTGCAGGTGAGCACGCGGCGAGTTACTCCAACTGCCCCGCTCGGTTGAAATACACAGCGCTTCTCCAACGATTGAGAGCTAAACGGACACACGGAGCAAGCTATAATCAAACACGGATTGATCTGCAAAATCAATCAATTTTTCCTACACTACCGACTTCGCAAACTACTCACACGCCCATAGTGACAAATGCAAATACGAATCGAAGCTTTGCAAGTATCATGAAGATTTCACCTACTTCAAGCGATCTGTTCAACCCAACTGAATTATTATGCCTAACCAACGACATGATAAATAATTTAAGAGAATGCAAAACGAAACAAGAGCAGTTTAAAGTGATTGCGGATTTGGCAGTTAAGTATCTCTACAATGTCAAATAATACTGGTTTTCTTAATATTGTTATTTGGAATGCCCAAAGTTTGGGACCATTAGCTAAGCGTTTAGAATTCTTTGCTTTTTTGAAATGTAACAAAATAGATGTAGCGTTAATTACTGAGACATGGCTCAAAGAAGATAGTCAAATATACGATTCTATCTATCATATTTACCGGGTCGATCGAGTTTCAAACAGAGGCGGTGGTGTAGCCATAGCAATTAAAAAAAGCTTATCACATCGATTAAATCCTAGATTAAATACGCAAATTTTTGAAACAATTAGTGTCGACATCTTTTTGTGTAATAATAGTTTTACATTAGTTGCAACATATTTTCCCGGTGGCAACGCGAATATGAATAAAGATCATCTTTATAATGCTGACATAAGTCTGTTCAATAGACTAAACGGTAATGTAATTATTGGAGGCGACTTCAATTCACGTCATACTGATTGGAATTGTGCAAAGACAAGTCATTGGGGTAAACTTTTACATCAAAAGCTTACGACTAGCTCTTTAGACATTCTTTTTCCTCCAACACCAACATTTTATCCAAAATCAGGTAGAGGTCACCCATCCACTTTGGATATTATTCTCTCAAACTGCGCACAATTTATTTCCCCTCCGATTGCACTCACTGATCTAGCGTCGGATCATTTGCCGGTTTGTTGCAAAGTAAATGATGAGCCTATTCATATAGACCCAGAGAGAAAATTTATATTCCAAAAGGCAAATTGGACTCGTTTTAGTCAAATTACTGGTCTGTTAACAAATCTCAGTAGCGACAATCTCAACTTTAGATCCAAGGAAGATATTGATCAACATTTGTTAAAATTCAATGATATTCTATGGGAGGCAGCTAGGGATTCGATTCCCCTGAAACATATAAATACAGTGCCTGTCCATATAAAGTTAACTCCTCACATAAAACATCTAATAACTCAACGTAATATTTTTCGTAGGCAGTGGCAGCGTTCAAGGCAAGTTATGTATAAACAAATGACTAATATTCTTAAAAATCAAATAGATGCCTTAATAGTCGAGTTAAGAAATCTGCAATGGAATGAGAAGCTAAAGTCTATAAATAACGATAGGAAAGCATTCTGGAAAATCTCAAAGGCCTTAAAAAAGAAACGATGCCTAATCCCCCCGATTAGGGAGTCAAATACATCGTTGCTCACAAATTCGGAAAAGTGCGAAGCTTTTGCTAAACACTTTCACAACCAACACCTTATCACGGATAATTTATCTGATAACGAAACACGAAACGCAGTACAGGAGACTATAAATCAATTAAACAATACGAATGATTTTCAATCCCCCTTTTTTTCGCTATCATCTTTGAGGAATGTAATCAAACTCTGCAGAACTAACAAAGCTCCGGGTGTCGATTCCATTCCAATGTGTTTCCTCAAAAATATGCATAAAAAGACAACAATTTATTTGTGCCAAATTCTTAATGCTTGTCTTAAGTATACTTACTTTCCGAAAGTATGGAAAAATGCAATGGTCATCTGTATCCCTAAACCTGAGAAACCTAAACATTCAGTCAGCAGTTATCGACCCATAAGTCTCCTGAGTAATATAGGGAAAGTATTCGAACGATTGTTAAAAGAACACATCACAAAAATATTAAACGATCAAAACATTTTATTGCAAGAACAATTTGGATTCAGGAGTAAACACAGTACTACGCACCAAATTGCACGCATCAAATCAATTGTTCAATCGAAATTTGAGCTCAAACAATCAACTGCAATGCTTACGCTCGATATTGAGAAGGCATTTGACTGTGTGTGGCATGATGGGCTCATTCATAAAATGTGTAACTTTGGTTTTCCTGTTTACTTGACAAAAATTATTCAAGACTTCGTTTCCAACCGTACGTTCCAAGTTAATATCAATGGAACAAAATCTACAACTTTTACACTTCCAGCAGGAGTCCCACAGGGATCAGCACTCAGTCCATTGCTTTATAATTTATATACGAGTGACCTCCCAATTCCTAGAAATTGTGAAATATGTCTTTTTGCGGATGATACGGCATTGCTCTGCAGTGGCTATTTTCCAGGTGAAATTAGTGAAAATCTGTCAAATGGATTTAATACCTTGAACAATTATTTCACCAAATGG
The DNA here is from genome assembly GCA_949715475.1 of Microchrysa polita. NCBI lineage: Eukaryota > Metazoa > Arthropoda > Insecta > Diptera > Stratiomyidae > Microchrysa > Microchrysa polita. The sequence continues at coordinate 35,609,269 of OX454419.1, read as the reverse complement.
AAGATCAAGATAAATTCAAATAAGACAGAGGCTTTATTCTTCTCGAGGAAACGAAAAGATAGTCTGTTGCCCAGTGAACCATTACTGCTTGAAAATAGTACAATAAACTGGAATACGTTGCATATCAAGTACTTGGGCATACTTCTTGATAAGAAATTAACGTTTAAACCTCACATGGACGCTATACTGAAAAAAGCAGATGCTCATATTAAAATTCTTTATCCACTTATCAACCGCAAATCGCCTTTATCAATTACTAATAAACTATTATTATACAAAACTATCTTTCAACCAGTCATGCTTTATGCTTCCGGGGCTTGGGGAACTTGCGCTTATTCTCACATAAGGGATATTCAAATAAAACAAAACAAAATTTTAAAAATAATGCATAATTTACCATTCTATTTTTCAACCGCAAGATTGCACTCAATCTCCAAAATTCCGTATGTCTACTCTAAAATATCGCATAATATAATAAATTTTAATTTATCTTGCGCTATGGCAACTAACCCCTTACTGAAAGATCTAGCCCAGTCAACCTAACCATGTCTCAGATATAAATGTAACATTACAAATAATTAGCATAGTTAGTTTTAAGTTAGTCTTAGGTTTTATTTTAAACACTTGAATAAGAGGTTTTTCTACCATTTTCCTCTTACTATTCTTTACTTACTATTCCCAATTGCACTCATGTTTGTTTATCACTACACATATCTTCTATTTGTTAGCTGTAAGAGTATGAACTCCATCACTTACCTAAATAAGTTTACTGTATGTTATTATTATAAATTATATTTTTGGTTAATAAAATATTGAATTGAATTGAAAACATTATCAAATTACATTATTAATAAAAAATGAATTTAAAAAATTGAGTTAATTGAACTGAAATTGAATTTCGTTTATCCGGTAGTGTCCGAGTGTTAGTCATATGACATTTAAAAAGATATAACTTGATATGATATAAAATTTTACTTTGACGCGAAATATTATTTGGTTTATTGATTTTTTTGAATTTTGGATTTTCGTGGTTTAATGGTGAGAGGGTCGGCCATTTTGTTTGTGTAGCACCTAATGCTTGAATTGCAATTTTCGCGCGGATAAAACTGGAAGCAATGACGGGATAGACTTACTTCCTTTATTCTCTCTCCCTTATTCTCACCGTCTCACAATGACGCGTTAGTTCGCTAGAATGTCATTTGGATTGGGGGATTCCTTAAAATCGGCGCTCGGAGTCCCAAAGATGGGGGGAGGGGGGTTGTGACGCACAGGGGCCATATCTTCCTGGCACCCGTTACCTCAGACATGCAGCACCACTAGCTGTCTTTGAGGAGTAGAAGGGAGGCGCCCTACATGATTTTTTTATTTTTTTTTCGGATTTATATGAGAGATATGTGAGAGGTCGCAGCTATTAAGATGCTCGTTCCATTTCTCTTTGTTATTGGTGTTAACTAGTAGATTTTCGGAGTTTAGCTCCTGAATTCTGAGGTCTACTAGATTTGTGCGTCTTAAATCGTCCCGTTCGGCAGCTAACAATGCGGCAGTTGGGAAATATGGCCAAACTTTGGTGATACGCCCTGCCGGAATGTAGCGAGCTGCCGCTTTGACAATGACGTTCCTTCCCTTCCCCCTCGGCTTCCCTAGCGTTCGTTGGAGTAGGTAGCGCGGCGAACTTCGTCAAAGTGAAAGCAGTGAAACCCTCCCAATTTGCCTTTTTGTGGTTGTTAAACGTACGCCGTTCTGACGTCGTTAGTTCGGCTCGTTAATCAATATTTAACAATATGGGGTGGTGATCGGATTGAAGAGACCTGGTTGTCTCGCATCGGGTTTCACTTATCAAACTGGCGCTCACTATAGTTATGTCAGGAAAACTATGGCAGGCGCCAGCCACGCGTGTAGACGAAATTTCATTGAGTGTCTGATGGGTCTAATTTGGTCGCGATATCTATACCTCTGGCATCAAAAACGACGTTTGACGTTTATCATAGCAAACACGCAAAATTTTTCGCTAATATTAAATTTCTAATTTTTTTATCAAATTCATAAGATTTAATATTAAATTCATAATTTTATGATTCATTTGCTTGTTCACTTCATCTGTAAAAGTGGTTTCGCGGATTGGTGTAGTGATAAATCATAAATTTGTTCGAAAAGTGTTTAGTGGTTTGCATTTTTTACCTGCCGCTCGGACGGTCTTTGTTCTTTGTTTTCATTTGGTCCAGTAGTCATTTCAACTCGGCTTAACTGAGTTATCTGGGCATACATTTTCGTACTAGCATATAGCGCAGTGGTAGCGTGTACGACTTACGCCCGTGAGGTCCTGTGTTCGAATCCCACTTTTTGCAATTTTTTTTCTTTTTGCTTTTTTTCTCTTTTTATTAATTTATTAGTTTAGTTCTTGTATTAAAATGAATTGTGTTTGCGAGCAATTTTACAAAGTCCAAATTGACGGTCTATCTCAGCTCGTTTCGTCGTTGCAGAGCCAACTTAGCAAGCTGAGATCCCTTATGAAATCTGTAAATTGTTGTGAAAACAATTCCGAAGCATTGCGAGATAAAAATGTAAATTTAAAAAATAAGAAGAGTAATATAGGGAAAGACACTAAGAAAAAAACTAAAAATATTGTTTCAATATCTTCTGAGCAATCTTTCGTTAGCCATGAAGCGGGAACTTCCACTGTTATTTCAGATTCATCTTCTACAATTCCTTCTAACGTTGACAAAAATCAATCTCCGATTGATAAATTTGTCACAGTTCGTAAGAAAGGGAAACATATTAAAAAACCTTCTCCTGTTGGTGATGTTATTCCCAAAAAGAGTGATAATAATAATAGGCGACACAAAAGAATCTTCGGTATCGATCAAGCTAATGATTCTCTTCGAAGTGTCCCCAGTTTCAAGGTATTCCATGTTTCTAAGCTGCATGCTTCGGTAAAAGCAGACGATTTAAAGGAATATGTAATGAAAAAGCTTAATTTAACAGATGACAGCTTTCTTTCGGTTTATCCTCTGATAAAAAAAGATTGTGATATTTCCAAATTAGTTTCAATCAGTTTTGGTTTGAAACTTCCTCATGAATATTCTAAGCAAGTGTTTTGTGCCAACTTCTGGCCCAAGGGCGTCAACATATCACCCTTCAAATTTTCAAAAAACGACAAACGCCAAAACAGTGTCCAGCAGAACACATAATTTCCAATTCATTTTTCTCCGTCTATTATCAAAATGTTGGCGGTCTTCGTTCAAGAACAAATGACTTTTACCTTGCAGCTTCACAAGAAGATTATGCTGCCATTTGCTTAACCGAGACTTGGCTTCACACAGACATTACAAATGAAGAACTTTTCATAAGAGACTATGATGTCTATCGTCGCGACCGTTATGAGGCTTCGACTAAGAGAGGAGGTGGTGTTTTGGTAGCTATCAAAACAACATTCCCATCTCATGAAGTTGAGCTTTTTCATAAGGACGTGGAACAGATATGTGTTTCTATCAATGTTTCTCGCAGCGAAAAAGTATATATTTTTAATAGCTATTTACCACCTTTGAGTTCAGTTGATGTTTATAACAAACATGTAGATAATATCTCCAAGCTATTTGCATCTTTTGAGGAAAAAGACAAATTGATTGTTGTTGGGGATTTCAATCTTGGTAATATAAGTTGGTACTGGAACGACGACGAGAAAAAAATCTGCCGCGTGATTTACATCTTGAGTGTGAATCTGTTCTAACAGATTGTTTGTTTGCAATGGATTTGATGCAAATGAATCTTGTTAAAAATTCGATTGGTAGAATTTTAGATCTAATTTTTGTTAGTACTTGCTTGAATGCTTCTGTAATTAAAGTAGATAAACCAATTTTGCCCAATTCAATCCATCACAGTGCTCTTCTTCTTGAGTTTGTTTTTTATGATTACATTGAAGAAGAGCCCGAAGTTATTCCTACTAGAAATTTTCAAAAAGCCCAATTTGAAAAACTAAATTCAACATTTTTTAATAAGGATTGGGCTCCAGTTATATCGAATAGTAATCTTATTGAAAGTTATACAATTTTTAATTCAATTTTAAATAAATCTATTCGCAAGTACGTTCCTTTAAAAAAGAACAAAATAAAAGCAAAAAATCCTTGGGCTACCAAAGAATTGTTCAAACTTAAGAGAGCAAAAAATAAGGCCCATAAATTATACAAGAAGTCATCCTCTCTTGCCAATAAAGAAAATTTCTTTAGATTGAGAAGAGAGTATGAATTAATGAATAAAAATCTTTACAAACAGTATATTGCGAGAGCTGAAAATAATATAAAGAATGACAGTAAGACATTTTGGAATTTTATAAACAGCAAGCGTAAGAATATGGGAATCCCAAAAAATTTAGAATTCAATGGCAATTTTTACAAAGATGTTCAATCGGTTTGTGACGGATTTGCTAGATTTTTCAGTTCAGTTTACAAAGTGCCAGACTCCGTTTCATCAGAAATGAATGCTAACATCAATGGAAGTCAGAGTGGTCCATTGGTCCCTCGGATAGCTCAGGAGGACCTTACGAGTGCTCTTGAGATTTCTGAGGATGACCTATTGAATGCTATGCGTGATCTTGATGTTAGTATTCAGGCCGAACCTGATGGCATTCCTAATATATTTTTGAAGAATTGCATGCAATCGTTATGTCGTCCTTTAGCCTTTATTTTTAATTTGTCCTTGACTTCAGGTGTTTTTCTTGATGAATGGAAAGTTTCATACATAACGCCTGTTCACAAAAAGGGTCCGAAGCATCTTATTGATAACTATAGACCCATAGCTAAAATATCTGCAATACCGAAGTTGTTTGAAATGCTTATTAAAAATAAAATAGTTGTTTTAATTAGCCGTTTGATATCGCCATGTCAACATGGATTCCTGAAAGGAAAATCAACTTCAACAAATTTGGTATCATTTACTAAATTTGTTGCTGATGGTATTGAGCAGGGAATGCAGGTTGATGTGGTATATACCGATTTTTCGAAGGCTTTTGATAGAGTAGATCATAATATTTTACTTAAAAAACTAGAACATTTAGGAATACAGTCAATTTTTCTAAGCTGGGTGAGATCCTATTTAACGGATAGGACTCAGTTGGTGAAGTTAAATGGCTGTACATCTCGCTCTGTTATAAAGTGTTCATCAGGGGTTCCGCAAGGAAGCCATTTAGGACCACTTTTCTTTTTAGTTTTCATAAACGATATCATCCAAAATTTTAAATTCGTGCGTGTATGGCAGTATGCCGATGATATGAAAATCGCTATGAAAATACGCAACATTGACGATTGCCTTAAGTTGCAATCCGATTTAGAAAAGCTGCAATTTTGGTGCCGCGATAATAATTTAAATTTAAATGTTAGTAAATGTAAAGTACTTAGCATATATAAATTGAAAACTCCGGTCTTCTTTGAGTACTCCTTAACAGGTAGTGCTCTTGAAAGGGTTGCCGAAATATCAGATCTTGGTGTAATTTTCGACCATGAGCTTTCATTTCGACAACACATTGATTACATTATTTCAAAAGCGAATAGTATGTTAGGATTTGTTAAACGTAATGCGCGCGAATTTAATAATGCTTTTACTTTAAAAATATTGTATGCAGCTTTAGTTCGTTCGCACCTGGAGTATTGTTCTATTGTGTGGAATCCGTTCTATAAGGTGCATATCGAGCGTATAGAAAGAATTCAACACAATTTTACACGGTTTGCCATTTATCAAACTGGCTGGCGTTTCAAGCCAGATTATAAAACTCGCTGTTCCTTATTGGGTTAACAAGCCTTAGATTATAGAAGAACATTTTCAAATGCTATGTTTATAAGAGACCTGTTTTGCTCTCATATTGTTTGTGAAGATATATTAAATAACTTTCAAGTTAGAAATATTCCTCACAATTTGCGGCGGAACAACCTTCTTGTTCAGCCTTATCATAGAGTAAACTATGGGCTTAATGAACCAATTACAAGGTCAATTATTCTTTATAATAGTTTGAAGGACTTAGTTAATTTTAATTGTATTAATAAACTAATGTTTAAAAGAAGTTATTTTGATAAATTTCCTTACTAATATATTTTGTTTTCAGTTTTTTTTTTTTACGATCTGCTAGAGTTTACACTCGATTGATTGATTAGTCACTTACGTACGGATAGTAAGTAAAGTGATGCCGAGAAGCCTAGTCCCGGGACAAAAGTTTCTGTGAGGCAAAAAAAAAAAAAAAAAAAAAAAAGAATCATTTTCGAGAAGGGAGTACCAGAGTTCGCGATGGGCGTTAAAGTCGCCAAGTAGGATCCTATGCTGTCCTGTGAGGAGTGGACCAGTGAACAAGCCATTAGCTTGTGAACTAGGGCCTGGGGTGACTGGGGGCCGACCCGTGTGAAGACACCCTGGAGCAACAAAGGAAAACTCGTCATAATGTCTCATTTTTCTTAGGCCTGAGCGTAGAAATGATACCATTCTCTGCAGCAAGTACACCTCAAGAATCTGGCATTCCCGAAGATTCGTCGGTTGCATACACAGCAGATGTAGATTTCGGGGCCTCGATTGGTCTCGATTTTGGGGGGCAGATTAGGAGAATTGAGAGCAACCGCGCAGAGATGAAATGCTCCCAATTTGACGAAAAAAACACATAGAAATCATCCACACACATACACATTTCTCCTGCATCGAACCTTCATGGTTCTTGCCATGGAGGGGTCTTTTGGCAACTCTTGCCCGTTTCGTTGGATGAAACGGTTGTGGTCCGCCCCGAAGAGGCTTGAAAAACCAGTATGGTAGAAAGCTGCCATCCGGAATGGTCGCCGATAGGACCACGGAGAGTTAAGGCCCAATCGCAATATTATGTTCCGTTCCGTTAAAAATTCTATATCTTACGTGTTAAAAGAAAAAAAACGTGGTTCCAAGAGAAAACCAAGTGAATGTATCCATAATTTTTAAACGAGTTTTATTTAGTGAGCAAGATTATTTTTTATAAAAACCAAAAAAAAACAGACCGGGGCTAATTTTGGGCGCGGCCGAAATTAGGATATCCTTCACTCTTATCGGGCTCAAAGTTTTTTTCCGGCGTGCCTATGACTTGTGTTTAATCTCGGAAAATACGGAGGTAAAAGAATGGAGGGGGGATTAAACACAAGTCACAGGTACGCCAGAAAAAACTACTAGCCCGAGAAGAGTGAAGGGTATCCAAATTTCGGCTGCGCCCGAAATTAGCCCCGGTCTCGTTTTTTTTCTTTTTTTATAAAAAAAAATCTTTTTTACTAAACAAAACTCGTATAAAAATTGTGGAAACATTTATTTTGGTTTTATCTTGGAACCAAGTTTTTTTTCTTTAACACGTAACACTAAGACCCTAATTTTTATATGTTGTTCGAAAGCTAACATTATGAGGCAACTTTTGTCAACTTTGTACATTCATTAGCTCAAAGTACGGTTAGGAGTTTACAATTTGAATTTTTAATGAAACATATATTTTCGAATTTCATTAAAGTTTGAATGGTAGTATCTGGGAAGTTTTTTAAATTATTTAATTGGAAAAAGAGTTATTTTATATAGAATTTTGTGGAGTTTCAGAAAATGAAGTCAAATATAGGATTAAATATTTGGAAGTGTGGCAAATAGTGATTTTGCTCTGCAAGTCGAGCTTTTTGACACTATTTACAAAATATGCTAAAACTCAGGGGCGTCCGGTCTAAGTGGGCACTGCCCACCCTATAAATTGCTAGCGAAAAATAAAAATAAAAATTATTTTTTAGAACATTATTGATTCATTTCGGTACCTACATGAATATCTTACTTAATATAACGTAATTTTCCTTAAAATGACAATAACCATTCAGGGGGGCCTTTTTTCGGTTTTTTGCGATTATTTCAAAAAACCGTAAGAGATACAGAAAAATGGTCTGAGGACGAAAAAACTACATAAAATTATCTTTGCAATGATATATAACACACTAGAGTTCAATTGAATATTCGCGCGTTAGAATAGAACATAAATTAGAATATTTTCATTTTAGACCTTTTTTTAAAGCTCCATAACTTTTAAAAGAATGTTAGTTCAGCCGTAAAATTTTCACAAGTACAAAAAACAAGTTTGAGATATTTTTAACGTAAACGCTGAGTCGCTCCGGTCAAGGACCCCCATTATCCCCCCATTTAAATTTGTCAAAACGGCATGTCCATAACTCCCCCCAACATCTGAGCAGAGTGCTAAATTTTGGTTTGTTGCGATTGGAGGTCATAGTCACCCCACCCACCAAAAATCAGCTCATTCCGATAAAAACTAAGGGTACCTCCCATACAAAGTGACCCATGACAACTTTGTTCTACAGTTTATAAAATGAGTAGTACGTAGAACAAACTCCTGATGGGTCACTTTGTATGGGAGATACCCTTAGTTTTTATCCGAATGAGCTGATTTTTGGTGGGTGGGGTGACTATTACCTCCAATCGCAACAAACCAAAATTTAGCACTCTGCTCCAATTTTGGGGGGAGTTATGGATATGCCGTTTTGAAAAATTTAAATGGGGGGATAATGGAGGTCCTTGACCGGAGCGACTCAATGTTTACGTTAAAATGATCTTAAACTTGTTGTGAATACGTATACAAAATTTTACGGCTGAACTAGCGTTCTTTCAAAAGTTATGGAGCTTTTAAAAAAGGTCTAAAATGAAAATATTCTAATTTATGTTCTATTCTAACGCCGAAATATTCAATTAAACTCTAATGTGTTATATATCATTGCAAAGATAATTTTATGTAGTTTGTTTTTTCCTCAGACCATTTTTTGAAATAATCGCAGAAAACCGAAAAAATGCCCTCCCCCCTTTCCCCCTTTTTTTAAGGTTGCGGACCCCCGATCGGTTGGGACTTTTAATGCCATAATCTGGGGACCATTCCCAACCATAATCCAAAAAAATTTCCGATGTAGGATTTTTGCCGACCAAATATGCCATTTTTCTTAGACTACTAGGGCAGAGAGTCATTCTGCCCACATGTACCATCAATCTATTCTACAGCTATTCCATAGCACATAGAGACACGATGAATCTTCTTATACGGTTAACGCATGCGTATTGAAGTGGTTTGGAGGTGTTATACTCGTACTCGCAGCATTAGTGCATGATTACGTTAACAATGGCCGTTTTTTTATTTTTATACCCTTCGCTCATAGAGTGAGAGGGTATATTAACTTTGTCGTGAAGTTTGTAACGCATTGAAGGAAGCATCTCCGACCATATAAAAAGTATACATATATGATCAGCGTGGTACAGTTGATACGCCATGGCGAGGATCTGTACAAAGACCATTCGGGCGGTAACGTTCCCGTGCTCCTGAGTTATGTACGGGTGGCTCTTGGCGTGACCTACCTCCTCCCATAGATTACGGGAGGGAAGTCACTAAAGGCCAAGCACGATTATGGTGTCCTCTGGTGGGGGAGTGCATCGTATGGAAATCGTGTGAGCTTCGGAGTTGACGGCTTCGCATGACCCGAGTCCTGAAGGGGCTAGTTAGGGAGAACGGCCTTGGTGGTAAATGCCTACGCGCCTATATCTAACTAGTTTGTGGATTGATGACCACACTGCCCGAGTCGCATTGCTGACTAGTAAACTGAAGGGGCCACCTGGATGTGAAAAGCAGCGCTACGTGTCTACACAGGCTCGTAGTCACAGGTCCAACGAGCCTGGGATGTGCATGTCTGAATTCGACGTAAGGCTTAACCAATAGGGGGCCGAAGGAGGATCACACCTGCTATAGAGAAGTCTATAGCGAATAGTGAACTACGGGGATAAGTGCGCCCAGGGGACCATGGTCCTTACCCATCAAGGTGTTGGCTTCGTAGTGGCTGGAGGTTGTTACCCAAGTCATCCAGCTAGTGATGCAACCCCGGGGTTGGTTTCCTGATGGTGTGTGCATGCGCCGGATGGAGAAATCCCCATCTGGAAATAAGACCTTGTCAGTAAAAAGCCGAAGGTCCAAACATTTAGCGGGACCGGGAGATAAAGGCCGAAAGGCTAGGTGCTCCCCTGACGGTATACCTCGTAGATGGTTTGCTTGTCTGTCTGTTTCGACGAGTTTTACTCGGCCAATATAAAAGCTATAAAGCTGAAATTTTGCACAAATGAATCTTTTTGCCGCAGGCAGTTTGTATGTTTGAATCAGTAAAATTGGACAATGGTGTCATGGGGCTGCCATACAAACCCAACTCCCCAAATCAGGTTCTTCTAAGAAAAACTTTTTTATTTGTGTACCAATTTCAACCAGATTTCACACAAATGTGTTTCTATTGATAACACAAAACATATGCAAGAATGGATCAAATCGGACAATGGGGTCATGGGGCTGCCATACAAACCTAACCCCCTAAATTAGGTTCTTCTAAGAAAATCTTTTATATTTGTTCTTCAATTTCAACCAAATTTCACACAAATGTGTTTCTATTGACTATACAAAAGATATGTAAGAATAGACCGAATCAGACCATGGGATCATGGGGCTAGGGGGCGAAGCCCCCTAGTTTTATTTGTTACGTATGTTATTTAGAAAACACTAATCGCTTTCTCTGATTCCCCTAGTGTTATTAATTACTATTATAAAATATTTATTTTGGTGATGGGATTAATATTAAAATCTTATTTATTTGATCTAATATGTATTTTGCTTGATATAGATATTTATACTTTCTCCTCTATATGATCTGGAAGTTTTAAATTTAGTTTGTACTTAAAAAATGAAGTTTTTTTTTGTTATTATATTATTGCATGTGCATGATATAGAAAAAAGTTCCCACTTCTATTCCTCACACCTTTTTCCTTCCCATGGCAAGAGGGATCCAAACCCTCCCCGCTAGCTCTTGATGAACAGTGCATTTTATTTGCATCATTATAGAAGTACATAGCAGCTTGAAAGTATATCCTAACTTCCATATAAATTTGACAGGAATTGTCTTTGAGAAATTATTTAGGTATGCCCTGTTCTTGTGCGAAAGAATGTTGGCATTGCTTTAAAAAAAAATAATTTTTAATTAACAAACTTTCGGACATAATATCTCAGTATAATTTAATATATAATTACAATTATTGCTTATTATTATTATTTACTTATTGAATATAATTTTTTTGAAATATTGTCGCGACTATTGCTGGTCCCTTTGAAAGGCGATTATTTTTCCACATCGCGACAGTTCTCTGCCAAAAAAAATCGATGTAATATAGGCTTCGGAATTGTAGCTATCTGTCTGTATTTTCATGGTACGATTTAGCATAACTGATTTGTACAAAAAAAAACTCTAAACGATTCACCTAATACATACTTAAAAACATTCAAATGGAGTTACTAACAAAGAGCACAATTTTAACGCATTATAAAACAGTGTAGATATGCATGTATAGTATTCTTTCCTTATTGTAAATCTGCCCACCCGGCTCTGTACTTCACGAGCCGCCACTGCTAAAACTTTATAACGGTTAAAGATAGAGGGGTCATGTGGAACATTAATTCTACCCAAATGAGGTGTGCTATCATCCAGTATTGTATGTACCATGAGTCGTGAGACACCCTGTATATAAAAAGATCAATTACATACCTTTAAATGCCGCATTATGATAAAATGTTAGTCCAAAAAAAACTGCTGAGATAATTTCTCTTTTAAAGAAAGTTAAAACCTAAAAAAAAATAATTATAATAACAACAGAAGAACAAATATAAAATATTACCATTAGCTCTGCTCCAAAAGCAAGTACCACTAAAGACAGTCCATTTGACCATAGTAATTTAATGAAGGAAGTGAAACTTGTTGAATCTTTCAATCGTGACCAACACCAAAAAGGTAGGAGAAAGTAGATTCCCACAGTATGCGATATTCCTTGCACTGTAAAAAATAAACATTTCATTTATAGTATAGTGGTTTTAGCTCTTGGCCCAAACATCCAAAAACGAGCTGACTTTTGATGCCAAATTGTTCTATGGTCTGAACGCATTACGCAGTAAAAAATTACACTCTTTTGCGCGTCACATTCCGACAAAGCATATCCATATTTCCCCTATTAACATTTTCAAAAAGACATGCCTGTAACTACTCTCCAAATCACAGCAGGCTGGAAAAAAATCGCAAACGTTAAGGCTAAGTCCCATTAGATCTTCCACCAAATATTACTTCGATCTGATTAAAACATACAAAATGACCCGAAAATTTCCTACGAGCAAAACTTTAATTTTGGTTGACTTGTTCCCTTATTTCTTACGGTCCATATAGATTACCAGCCAAATGGCTGCGCGTCCAAAAACTGGCATCGCGTACAGCCATTTGGCTGCTCCTTAGCATCCACACTAGCAGCCAAATGGAGCAGAAAATGACATAACCAAAATTACATTTTGGTGATTTTTTTAAATTTAACTAGGGGGCTTCGCCCCCTGCTCGCTACGCTCGTCAACCCCTAACCCCCCGCCCACGCCCCTGCCCACCTCCCCCCGCCACTGCCCCCCTCCCCTAGTTACGTCACCGCTACGACAACCCCATCAGCCATCCCAACTTGACTCACCAGCTGCATAAGTATGGTTGCGTCAAACCCATCTTCACATAAACACATTCGCTCAACATAAACAGGATGCATCAAACCCATCCTCACATAAACACATTCGCTCAACACAATCAGGATGCATCAACCTCATCGTAACATAAACACATCTGATTCGCATCACAACATAAACATCACATCGAAGTCGAACGTATAAGCACATGTGCATCATCATTGCAGATGCAGGATCAACATTAATTTAGTATAAGAAGACGAACATGTTTTAGTTTAAGTTAGTCCTCATTTGTATTCGAATTACTTCGTATCAGTCCTCAATAAAGAAAAGTTCCTCTTTCAACAAATCGGTTATTTTATTAACAACCCGCTAGGACACACACGTAATTGGCGCAGTCGGTTCTTCGAACAAAATCTATGTTCCAGAAAGTGGAAATAGAGTTTCGATTAGTGTAACTAGTGGAAAATTTGTGCTAGTAAAATTAAAAAAAACATTAAATAAAATCTTTCAAGGACCCCACCAGTGGTAATCCTTTTAGATACATTAATACAAATCAACTCTGTTGGACCCCACCAGTGGTAATCCAATAAGAGAGTAATAATACAAACTCCAAAGGACCCCACCAGCGGTAATCCTAAAAGAGTTAATAAAATCATAACATCATAAATTAAGTGATTGTGATTTAAACAAATAAAAAGCCAAAATGTTGGAAGGAGACTTACCAGAACTACCAAGAGAGGACGAAAATCTCGCATTAAACGTGGATCCCCTGAAATATGTCGCAAGCATCCCCGAATTTGATGGAAGAGAAGACATCAACAGTTTCATAACCAAAGTGGATCGCATTATACCACATGTAAGGAGGTACAATAACGATAGCCAACTAATAATCATGGAGGCCATTTATTCAAGGCTAAAAGGTAAAGCAAGACAACTAATAGAAATTCACAATAATGTAACTAATTGGTCCCAGACTAAACTCCTATTAATGAATAATTTTTGTTCACATAAAAATAGTATGAAATTATATGATGATTTAAGAGCACTTAAATGTACAGGCACAATTGCGGAATTTTATGAAAAAATACAATACAATTTAAAAACATTAAATACAAAAACCAAAGTTGAATTAGAAACTAGAAATTTACCGTTTACCGATCATATCGAACATAATTTGAGTGCCGCGTTGGAAATTTTTAAGGGCAAAACCCCCGAACCGGTCAGATCTATGTTATACTCTCGAAATCCTGGTTCTCTTGAAGAAGCTTTCAGATTGGTTCAGGAAGGCAATTATACAAATTATACCAGTAATCCTCATAAGAGAAACTATTTAGGAAAAAATAACAATTTCAGACAAGACAGACATGACGGACATGAACATCAAAAACAATATTATAACGTTCAACCCCCTCGTCCAGTTCAGCATAACTTCGTACCCAGAAATAATTATTACCGAAAACCCGAATCCATGCATAACCATGTTCGAAGTACTCAACAACGTTTTAACCAAGACAACAGGTTTAATCAATACAACAATTTTGGAACTTCACAACAAACTAGAAGAACCTTCCAAATGCCCCATTATTCCCACACAAATCAGGAACCTATGGAGGTCGATAATTCTGATCAGTATCGGAATAATAACTTACAAGAGGACTTAGCCGAAAATTTTCAGCTAGAAGCCTCGGAAACTCATTACAATTGCCATATGTAAAAATTCGTACAAGACTTGGTTTCATCCGCTTACTCGTGGATACTGGAGCCACTCATTCTATATTAAATCCTGGAATTTGTAGTCCTGACAAAATTTTTGACTTAAATCAACCAATTTTATTAAAATCAATTAGTGGCATAGTCCCTATTGCTCAACAAGCAATTATTCCCCCTCTAAGTGAATTTAATTCACCAAATAAAATGAAGTTTCTAGTTACAAAGTTTCATGATAATTTTGATGGACTTATCGGGAATGACAATTTGATCCCTAACGAAGCCATCATAAATTATAATAAATCTACTATTACACTTAATAAAAAAGTGAATAAATTATATAAAAATAAAACTGACGAAGAATCAGAAAACTATAATACAGTAATGGAACAATCTCTAGAAAAACTAGAAATGGAAAAATCTCAGGGAAAAATGATTACTAGAAGAGATAATCATTTAAATATGGAAGAAAAGGAGATGCTAGATAAACTCATTAAGGAACATAATGATGTCTTTTATCAACCTGATTCCAATTTAAGTTTTACAAGTGAAGTGAAACATAAAATTAAAATGACAACTGATAAACCTATTTATACTCGCACATACCGTTATCCTCAATGTCATGAAAAAGAAGTTGAAAAACAAATTAAAGAATTACTATTACAGGGTATAATACGAAATTCAAGTTCACCATACTCAAGTCCCATTTGGATAGTACCAAAGAAAGCAGATGCTTCTGGTAATAAAAAATGGCGCATTGTTATTGATTATAGGAAAGTCAATGAAAATACAATTGACGACAAATACCCAATTCCATGTATTGATGATATTTTAGGGAAACTTGGTCAGAGTCAATATTTCACAACTATTGATCTTGCTAGAGGTTTCCATCAAATTGAAATGGACCCTGCTGATATTGAAAAAACAGCATTCTCAACAAACAATGGACATTACGAATTTCTTCGAATGCCATTTGGTCTTAAAAATGCACCTTCCACATTCCAGAGAATGATTAATGGAGTATTGAAGGATCACATTGGTAAAATTTGTCTCGTGTATTTAGACGACATAGTAATTTTTTCTACATCCCTAGTTGAACACATAAAATCAATTAAAACTATTTTCGAATGTCTCAGAAAAGCAAATTTGAAAATACAACAAGATAAATGTGAATTTTTGCGTAAAGAAACTGAATTTTTAGGTCATATTGTGACAACAAAAGGTATTAAACCAAACCCAGAGAAAATTTCAGCAATAACTAAATTTCCATTACCCCGAACAAGTAAAGAAATAAAATCATTTTTAGGCCTTGCCGGATATTATAGGAAATTCATTAAGGATTTCGCTGCAATCGCAAAACCACTTACATTAAGACTCAAAAAGGGCTCAAAAATAAACCCAAATGATGCAGACTTTGTAGAATCTTTTGAAAAATTAAAATTACTTATTTCAACTGAACCAGTATTAAAATATCCCGATTATAACAAACATTTTACGTTGACAACCGATGCATCCAATTTCGCTATTGGAGCCGTCCTTTCACAAGAAGGACACCCAATTAGTTTCGCATCCAGAACTCTCAACGAACATGAAATCCAATATTCAACGATCGAGAAAGAACTTCTTGCAATCGTTTGGTCAACTAAGTATTTTAGACCATACCTTTACGGTAGACGTTTTACGATTAAAACAGACCACAGACCATTACAATGGTTAAGTTCAGTCAAAGAACCCAATTCTAAGCTTCAAAGATGGAAAGTTAAACTTGAAGAATTCAATTTCGATGTACAGTACATTAAAGGTAAAGAAAACGTAGTCGCAGATGCATTATCACGTGTTGAAATATACGTAAACAACTCAGTTAATCAATCCAATTTAGCTACAATTCATAGTGCACAAGAAGATGATACTCATTACATGCAAATTTCCGAAGGACCACTCAATTTGTTCAGACACCAAATTATAGTTAAAAAAGGTAAAATTGATAAAGTCACAACAGAAACATATAAAAAAGCTAAAACAATTATCTGTCAATTAAAGAACCCTTGTGAAGAAGAATACAGGAAAATACTTATGGAACATTCACCTAAATTTGGTAAAGTAGGAATAATGTTTACAGATGATACAATTTTCAGAAATTTCCAACAGGAATACATTAAATGGAAAAGAGATAACAAAAATATAATTTATATAAAAACAAACTACAGGCTTATGAATGCTTCAGATGAAGAAATAAAAGAAATAATTTTGAAAGTACATGTTAAAATGAATCATGCAGGAATTAATAAAATATACTCTGAAATAAAAACAAAATACTTCTATCCTCATATCAAAGACGAAATAGCTAAACTTATTAATAATTGTCATTTATGTCTATGCTCCAAATACGATAGGAAACCTATAAAAGAACCATTCAAACTTACTGAAACACCTCGAAAACAACAGGAAATATATCATATGGATGTTTGGTATAAAACAAAAACTGATCTTTATTTAACTTGTATCGATAAATTCTCCAAATATGCAGCATTAGATAAAATTAAATCGAGAAATTGGGTAGATATACTAAATGGAATCAAAAACATATTGAACATAATGGGAAAACCAAAGAAAATAATACTCGATAACGAAACAGCATTTAAAACAGAAATAATTAAAAACTATTTTCTACAAGAAGAAATCCAAATACACTTTACTACTGCTAACTACCACACTGGAAACGCAGATGTGGAACGTTTTCATAATACTTTAGCCGAAAATCTTAGAATATTTAACGCAAGACAAAAGCAGAAAGAAACCTTATTTCATGAAAACCCTTTGACAGAAATTTTACATTTATACAATAGAACTATCCATTCAAGCACGAATGAAAGACCAATTGACGTACATCATGGTTTAGGTAACAATCCAAAAATATATGAAACACTTATTAAAAACAAGGAAAACAGTATTAAAAATTTAAATAAAAATAGACTAGAAAGAGATATAAATAAAAATTTCGTTAATGCTAACCCTAAAACCAAATTAGATCCAAGGAATAAATTCATTAGAAGTAATGATACAAGAAAATTTCACAAAAATCAACATTTAGCCAAAAGAAAATTTCAAAATTCAGAGTTAATAACTCCCTTTCGTTCCAGCAATCATAATTCTTCTACTGATACTGATACCAGTCTCGTCAACTCAGGTAATAGAGATGACCAACATTGCGGACGGAAACGGTTACATATTGGTACAAAAAGAAAAGGTACAATTAATAGATCACTACACCCACATAATTCACACAATAAACTTGACGCTTTACGAAGAAAGTTTCAAAAAGATAGAAGGAAACGTTGAAATTTTGCATTCTCTTAATTATGACTTAACTGATATTGCCCATGAACTAACTCATTTAGAACATGAAATTCATTCATTATGGTTACCTGGAATAAGCAAAACTAAACCAAACTTGTATGGCAAATTAGCAAAACTGAGCAGAACCCAAAATAACCCATATACACCTGTAAACTCTCCAGAACTATGTGAAACACTAGGACTAAAGACTGACTGTAAGAAAACGAAAAACATTAGACAAAAACGTGGTTTAATTAATGGTTATGGACGATTGTTGAGTTGGATAGGTGGAGTTATGGACGATCAGGATGCCTCACGTATTGAAGCACATTTTGCCAACCTTGATAAAAATCAGAAAGTTTTGAGAGAAAACCAGGATAAACTTTTGAAATTCAACACTAATTTTGACAATCAAATGAAAATTTTAACACAAAAATTTAATAAAAACCAAAATGAATTGAAAATAAAAGTAAATGAAATACGTAAAGACAACAATGAAATTAAACGTAATTATTCTGCATTTGAACAAAAAGTAAAAATTCTTTCAGATATAAATCACTTTAACGAGCAAATTGAAAAAATCAAAGAAATAATATTAAATTCAAAAATTGGAACATTAAATCGTTATTTAATCGAAGATGAAGAAAGCGATATATTTAAAATAACTATAGATAAGTACCCAAAAATAACAACCGCAGTTGCATTTAAAGAAAACTATATACTAATTGTAATTGGAATACCTCAATATGTTAAAAATAAATACCAAAAATATACTATGGAACCAATTCCAAATAAAGACAAAAATTTACAAATTGTAACAAATGTAAATGAAATATTAGAATATAATAAAACATTGTATTATCCATCAGATACTTTAAATGATTTAATTGAAATAAAAGAAGAATGTATAAAAAATTTACTTCAAACAGAAATACAAAATTGTAAATATGAAATGAACTCAAATTTTACTGTTAAAAAAATAACTGAAGCCATAATTGTAATAAAAAACGCTAAAAATACTAGAATTCAACATAATTGTAATGAAGAAAAAAATAATGTAACAAATATTGTAAGTCATAATGTACTTATTAAATTTGATAATTGTCAAATAACTATCCAAGAAAAAACATACAGAAATTTGAAAATTCCATATTTTGCCCATATAGTATTACCAAATATTAATAAAATAAAAAACTATACCGTAATAAAAAAGTTAACTTTGGAAGATATAGAATGGAAACAACAAAATTTTACAACACTTCAGGATTTAGAAACATTTGAAGATAAATATGAAAAACAATCATGGATAAATTACTCATTTCTCACCATTGTAATACTAATTGTAATAATTTTAATTTTCAAGCATATGTATTATAGAATAAGTAATAATAAGATTAACATTAACATAACGAAACGAGAAGCCGAATTATATGCAATTGAATCACCTGAAATTATACCACCTCAAGAGGACGTGTTACCCATAAACCTACCATTAGCAGAGTTTCGCCAGGAGTCGAAACCTAAGGAGGGGCGAGTTACGTCACCGCTACGACAACCCCATCAGCCATCCCAACTTGACTCACCAGCTGCATAAGTATGGTTGCGTCAAACCCATCTTCACATAAACACATTCGCTCAACATAAACAGGATGCATCAAACCCATCCTCACATAAACACATTCGCTCAACACAATCAGGATGCATCAACCTCATCGTAACATAAACACATCTGATTCGCATCACAACATAAACATCACATCGAAGTCGAACGTATAAGCACATGTGCATCATCATTGCAGATGCAGGATCAACATTAATTTAGTATAAGAAGACGAACATGTTTTAGTTTAAGTTAGTCCTCATTTGTATTCGAATTACTTCGTATCAGTCCTCAATAAAGAAAAGTTCCTCTTTCAACAAATCGGTTATTTTATTAACAACCCGCTAGGACACACACGTAATTCCCTGCCCTGCCACTGCCAACGTCTACTCCCGGCTATGAGCTGACGTGCTCGCGCTGCGCGCTCGCAGCACTGACTGACTGCTTTTCGTTCTTGCATGCTATACTTATCGACATTCGGGATTCATCGTAGCCAATCAGAACATTCATCAGATTTTTCCATTTCCGAAGTTAGCATTTTTATATACAGAAGGTTTATCAAAATCGGACTCTGCGCGTTTGATTTATTACACGGCCATTAAAGAATTATTGAATTTCACACAAAAGAACGAACAAAAATTGTCTCTTTGAATTTGACAAGCGGTTGGTTGAGTTGCCATATTGAATATCAAAACTGGACGCATAGCCAAATGGCGACAAGGTTGGATGGAATGACAACAGCCATTTGGCTGCACGTGTCGCCATTTGGCGACTAACCTAGATGGACCTTTAATAAACTAGTGGCATTGAATTTGAATATTTTTGTAATATGTAATATGCATTCAACTTCATACCTATAATTTAGTACATATTAGTACATTAGTACCATACTTCAAATTCAAATGTCATGTATATTACTGTTAACGCCAGTTGACTGGTAACCACGAGGCTGATACAACGTAATAAAACATAAAAGCGCTTCATAATTACAATGTCTTGTTAATTAATACATGGTGTCAGAAGTGAACATGTGAAAAGAAAAGAAAATTAAAGAATTGGTGGGAAACTGACTAAAAACAGAACAGAAAGACTAAAAAAATAGCGGAAATCAAAACGAAAAGACTAATCATAGTGAACAGTGGAAATCTAACCTAACGTAAAATAGCGTCGGAACAGCGTTTGCCGGCAGAATTAAACTGCACTAATCTTCCAAAGGACTGGCCAATTTGGAAACGAAATTTTATCATGTATCAGTGGCGGCTCTTCAGGTGAAGTAGGTGAAGTAGGTGAAGAGCACTACAAAATATGATATGAAAATTTCCTCTAATACTATTATTTTAAAAATATTAAAAACTAGCTTCTAACAATAAACAACTCCTCAATAAATCATCAATGAAAAACCATAATCAAAATGTAAAAAAAAAAACGAAATTCTGTGCTCTTGCACAGCAAAATTTTTCCTT
Source organism: Microchrysa polita (assembly GCA_949715475.1). Lineage (NCBI taxonomy): Eukaryota > Metazoa > Arthropoda > Insecta > Diptera > Stratiomyidae > Microchrysa > Microchrysa polita. The sequence goes on along the minus strand of OX454419.1, from coordinate 35,588,628 downwards.
CAAGTGAAGAGGTAATCGTGTCACAACTCCACGTCTGCACTTCAGATACACGATTCTACTGCAACAATGTATTCAGCACGAAATGTGTACACGGGATTTTCTCATCTTCACTTCCGTATCGTATGAGGTTATTCTTTGCGATTTCTCTTGGGTTTTTAGCTGATGCAGAATTTTATTTGTGGATAATTTGGAAATTGATAAATTGTTTTGGATGTACAAATTTGTTCGGTTGAGTTATGCAAGACAAAGATAGTATTTTTGTAAAACAAAAGGTTTGAGAATATCATTTACATTATATCGATCCTTGTTTTTAATGGTCACTTCACCTACTTTTGGAGCCACGAGCCGCCACTGTCATGTATATGCGGGCGAATAACAAATTAAACTACGTCGAAACCCAGAAAAAAACGACTTTTTGTGGTTGGCGGAGTCACAAGCAACGGACATCTACAATACGATATATCCAAATGATGGGGCTGCTGATGGAATGCTGGGAATCAACAATTTGTTCATTGACGGACATCAACAAGCAAACGATGTTGCTGGTAACCAAGATGCCGATGAACATGAGCAGCCGCCAGTGCAAGAACGCACATTAACAGAAGTTCTGACAGCGTTCGATAATTATTGTGTGCCACGAAGAAATGCAGCATTTAAATTCAACCTGATAAATCAGAAAGAGCGGCAGCCATTTGTTAAATTCGACATGGAACTCCGAAAGCAAATTAATTACTGCGAGTACTGTTGCAGCTGTGGGGTATCGTACGAGGACCGTATCCTACGAGACCGTATTATTCTCGGTGTCAATAATGCGAAATTGCAAATTAAGCTACTTGAGGGTGAGGAGATGTCACTCGACAACGTTATCGAAAAAGCCAAGGCGTTTGAGGTGGCGAAAGCGCACAAGCTTCTTCTATGTTCATCAACAGCAACAACCAATTGCGTGAATACAGTTAATGTGACAGCGATCAGTAAGCGCCAGTGCTACAACTGCGGGGACCAGTTTACTCCGACACACTTGCGTTCTTGCAAGGCAAATGGTGTTGTTTGTGGCAATTGTGGAAGAACAGGCCACTTTAAGCGATATTGCAAGCAAAAGGCGTTTGGGAATCATCGAGATGACAGCAAGCAGGAAACTAGGAAGGACAACATCAGTAAGGAAAACATTAATAAGGACAACAAACAGTATACGGGAATCAAATCAATATCTAGGAATATGAGTTATTCAGGTAACTTAGAGAATATTAAGCTAGTAGATAAAATCAAAACACATATTTTCAGACTAGATACCACGGTTTGATCAAATAAAAAACCACGCTGGATAAAGATACTAAAAATAGGAGAACGGACGATCCCATTCAAAATTGATACGGGATCAGATGTTAATTGCATCATTGCATCACACTTAAAATTCTGAAGCAGCTTAATCTTGAAATGAAAAATTAAGTTAAAATAAAAAAAATACCGGCGTACAGAGGGCTGCGCCCGCAATACGAGGGTTTTTTAGATTTTGAATACATACATAGTGAATCATTTTGCACATATATTTTATAATAAATAAGAATTATGCACAATGCTTCTCGTAAAATGCTTCTCGTAAATCTATTTTTGGATTGGTCTAAATAAACGCGTTCCAGAATGAAAGGCTAACGCCTTTCACTTTTTAATTAGCCCAATCCAAAAATAGATTTACCATATATTATGGCTCCACATATTAACTGGATTTATTAGCTGTAACGCCGTTACTATTACTCCAAACTGGAAAAAAGCGACTGATATGAAATGTACCCATCGAGTTCTTTGATTTGATAAAAACTAAAAAATTCAAATTTTCAAATCTCCGGGACACCCTTTTTGCTTTGTCCTACCAACGTCTAAGTATTTCGTGCTAATGACTGTTACGATTCTACACATTCCAACCAAATTTCATTACGATCGGTTAGTGAACAAATTTGTAAATATCCGGGACACCCTGTTATCTTGGTCCTACCAATTTTTAAATATTTCATGCCAAAGACTGTTACCATTCTACACATTCCTACCAAATTTCATGACGATCCGTTAAGCCGTTCGCGAGTTATTTAGTGAACAAATTTTCAAATGTCCGGAACACCCTGTAATTTTTGTTCTACCAACTTTTAAGTATTTCGTGCCAAAGACTGTTACCATTCTACACATTCCTACCAAATTTCATGACGATCGGTTAAGCCGTTCGCGAGTTATTTAGTGAACAGACGGACGGACAGACGGACAGACGGACAGACGGACGGACAAAATCGATTTCATAAGGGTTTTTTTGAAAAATCTAAAAAACCCTAAAAATGAAGATAATGGCCCATTCTCTCGTAGATCTTATAGAATGGTTAGTCTTATCGCCCAGAGAAGACACACACAATATTCAAAAAGCTTCTCCATTATATTGAATTGATTTTTTGTTAATTTTGCATAGTTATGTTATCTTTTGCTTATTTACGCTGTTGGATGAAAGTGCGCAATGACTTTCTCAATCTAAGATGATGGCTTAAACAAGCAAAATATGGCGTAGGTATGCAAAATAAACAAAAATTCCATTCAACACAATGGAAAAGCTTTCTAAATATGGTGTGTGTCTTCTCTACGCGATAAGACTAATCAGCTGACAGGTACTGAATGAGAGCTATCAGAAACCCGGTGAATGACTTTCCTGTATTCGATTTTAGTGGTAACAAAATAAAAATATACGGAACAGTTGAGCTGAATTGTTTTGATGTTGATCCAGACAAACATAAGCGGGCTGAGTTCGTTGTTGTTGACGACAACCATAAGCCACTACTTGGGTTAGAGACTTCCATCGAATTTAACATCGTGCAACGGGGAGATAGAAAAATTAATCTGATTTCATCACTGGGTAGTACAAACGAGGAATTCATTCAAAAAAATCAGACATTATTTCAGGGTTTAGGAAAACTACCAGGTAAATGTAGATTATACTTGAAGGATAATTCTGCACCAGTACTACACTATAAAAAGAGAGTCCCTTTGGCACTAATGGACAAAAAAAAACAATTGAATGAAATGGTGCAAAATAAAATCCTTGAACCGGTTACATGTCCTACAGATTGGGTGAACAATATACAAATTGAGCATAAGACGACGGGTGATTGTATATGTTTGGATCCCAAACCGCTAAACTCCTGTCTTAAAAGAGAACATTTCCTAATTCCTGTGATTGATGACTTTACGTCTAAGCTGGCGAATAAAAGAGTTTTCACAGTGCTGGATTTGAGTAAGGGCTTTTGGCAAATGGAATTGGATGAGGAAAGTTCAGACCTCACCACATTCATGACTCCATTCGGTCGATACAAATTTTTGCGAGTGCCGTTTGGACTCTGCAACGCGCCAGAAATGTTTCAAAGGAAAATGATCCAAATTTTTGGTGATATTCCTGGAGTGTTGATTTATCATAGTTGGGGAATAGTATGAAGAACATGACAAAACACTAGCACTGGTACTCCAAAGAGCAGAAATAAACAGTGTAAGGTTTAACCAGACAAAGATACAGTATCGAAAAGGTGAGGTCAACTTCATGGAGCACTTAATATCTGAAGGGTTTATAAGACCTGCAGAGAAATACACGCAAGCAATCATTGAAATGAAAAAACGGAAAGTAAGCATGATGTTCTTAGATTCTTGGGTCTGTTAAAATACATGGCTCTTCTGAAAATAATTACATCTGATCCATGCTGGCAATTTATGATCCGAAATTACTAGTAGTAGTACAAACTGATGCCCCGAAAAATGGATTGGGTTGTGAATTGCGTGAACTAGGTCGGCCTGTGGCTTTTGCATCAAGGACATTGAGTGATAGTGAACAAAGGTGGGCTCAAATTGAGAAAGAATTGTTGGCGGTTGTGTTTGCGTGTGAACGTTTTCATTACTATTTGTATGGACGGGATTTTATTGCGGAAAGCGATATTTTATTCAGGAATCACCGATTGGTAATTCCAGGAAACATGCAGGATAAAGTATGTAAATGGTTGCATTCACCACATCTGGGTATCGAGAAAACTCTTGCTCGTGCGTGAATGCATTATTTTTGGCCGAATATGAATCATCAATTAAAGGAAATTGTTAATAGCTGCAATGTTTGTGAAAAATTCACGAGGAATATACAAAAGGAACCTTTGAAGCAAGAAGCAATATCCATTTGAATTAATCGGAATAGATTTATCTGAATATGCAGGAAGGGACTATGTCGCGTTGATGGACGCGTATTCGAATTTCCTTATGATAAAAAAGCTAAAAAATAAAAGATCTGATCATTTAGTTGATTCTATTTTGGAAATATTTAACATAATTGGGTACCCAACATATATTAAATGTGATAATTCCCCATTTGGGTCGAGGGAAATGGAAAGATTCGCAAATCAATTTAACATAACTCTAAAATATTATAGCCCAACATATCTCCAAAGCAATGGACTGTCAGTGGCTATATTTTAAATTTTAAAAGTGCTTACCAAATATTGGTTAAAATGGTACCATCGTAAAGCTGAGTCCTTAAGTTTTTCAATGACATACGATTTTTATGGAAAACTGCTATACTTTTCGAAAAACACGTACAAATATGAATCAAATCTCAGTAGTTTAGGTGATGTTATAAAACATGATAAAATCAGGAATATAAATTTTCAGCACTTCACGGCATCTTAAGGCGCGTTTAGACGGCTTCAAACTTGTTTGCATCCAATTTTTCCCTCAAATTTATCCAAGTTGGAAGGATGTTTACACGTACGATATTCTCTCAAACAAATCCTATCGAACTTGTTGGCCGTGTAAACAGTAGTTAAAAAGTTGAAGCGGTCGTAAAACGTTATCAGTTTTTGCAATACGGATTAGTACAGGAAAAATATATTTGCTTTTTCTTTTATTTTTTCGTGAATATTTTAAACATTGAAGGAAACATGTCCGAATGAGTATACAGCGTGCCCCAAAAGTCAACGGAAGGCCGGAATTGGATGATAGCGCACAGATATTGGTAATCAGAAGCTAGGTGAAAGGTATTTGAACATTGATGAATCAAATAGTTTGATCTCTCGATTCCAAAAATAATGACATTTTTTTTCAAAACCGAAAGAATTAATTTTTGGGCTGGGCTGCAATTGATAAAGTATTTTGAGTTTTGCGTGTGTTGTAGCTTTCATCGTGTTATTCACACGAGCGGTGTGAGCATGATAGTACGCACATCGCATCGTACAAGATAAAAAGTTTTTTTTGTTCGTTGGATATTCATATTTTATTTGTCTTGGCGTCCAACGGGACATTGCATTCTCCGACGCCTGTAGCATTTCTATTCTCTAATTAACATTGCACACTACATACATGTCATGTCATTGATTGTAGGTATGTGCATAGTTATAAAGTAGAAAGAAAAGCTACCAATGCATTCAGTTTATAATGTATATCGAAACCAACTACTATTCTACGATACCTGGAAAGCAACTTGACCAAAAACATGATCATCTGGAATCTGGATCATATGTGATCATCTGTGTGATCCAAATTGATTTTCGATGCATTGCAAACTTTTGGAGTTCTACAAAACTGCAACTTTCGATTATGATTTTCATTTCGTAGTACAAACAATTTTGGAAATTATGGTTCATATATGAACATACATCGCTTTTGTGTGAAAGCCATTGAAACTCGCATCATAACCAGAACAATCTCTGTATCTCTTAAAATTTACAACAACAAAAAAACGCTAGGCGCATTATTTCTTTATCATTAGAAAGTATTTCGTTTGGACTATAATCAATGCATCTCAAACAAGTTGTCCGACTTCTGTTTACACGGTGGATTTGTTTGAATGCGCGTTCAACTTCAAACTTGTTGTCCAACTTCTACATGATGGATTTGTTGTCCAACTTGTTTGAATTCTCAAAAGTTGGACGACAAATCCCTCGTGAAAACAGCGCTTTAAAGAAAAATATCAAAATTTGTTTATTGTTTATAGTACAAATTGAATTTTAATGATAATTGAGAGTTTTAGCATATCGTTTTAAATAAAACGACATAATTTGACATGCCATATAAAAATTCGTTTGCTTACCGTATACGAAACAATATACATATCTTAATTTTGCATGTGCTAAGTAGGCATAGGTGTAAAATCACGACAAATTATTTCGCCAATTTCGACTGTTTCCAGAGCATCAAATATACGGAAATCGACGTTTGACGTTTATCAAAACAAACACACGCAAAATTTTCGCACAATATTAAATTTCATAATTTGCATTAAATTCATAAGATTTAATATTAAATTCATTATTTTATGATTCATTTACTCGTTCGCTTCATCGGTAAAAGTGGTTTCGCGAATCGGTTTAGTGAATAATCATAAATTTGTTTGAAAAGTTTTTGATGGTTTGCATTTTCTACCTGCCGCTCGGGCGGTCTTTGTTCTTTGTTTTCATTTGGTCCAGTAGTCATTTCAACTCGGCTTAACTGAGTTATCTGGGCATAGATTTTCATACAAGCATATAGCGCAGTGGTAGCGTGTACGACTCACGCCCGTGAGGTCCTGTGTTCGAATCCCAGTTTTTACAATTTTTTTTCTTTTTGCATTTTTTCTCTTTTTATTAATTTATTAGTTTAGTTCTTTAATTAAAATGAATTGTGTTTGCGAGCAATTTTACAAAGTTCAAATTGACGGTCTATCTCAGCTCGTTTCGTCGTTGCAGAGCCAACTTAGCAAGCTGAGATCCCTTATGAAAACTGTAAATTGTTGTGAAAACAATTCCAAAATATTGCGAGATAGTAACGTAACTTTAAAAAATAAGAAGAGTAATATAGGGAAAGACACTAAGAAAAAAACTAAAAATATTATTTCAATATCTTCTGAGCAATCTTTCGTTAGCCATGAAGCGGGGACTTCCACTGTTATTTCAGATTCATCTTCTACAATTCCTTCCAACGTTGACAAAAATCAATCTCCGATTGATAAATTTGTCACAGTTCGTAAGAAAGGGAAACATATTAAAAAACCTTCTCCTGTTGGTGATGTTATTCCCAAAAAGAGTGATAATAATAATAGGCAACACAAAAGAATCTTCGGTATCGATCAAGCTAATGATTCTCTTCGAAGTGTCCCCAGTTTCAAGGTATTCCATGTTTCTAAGCTACATGCTTCGGTAAAAGCAGAACATTTAAAGGAATATGTAATGAAAAAGCTTAATTTAACAGATGACAGCTTTCTTTCGGTTTATCCTCTGATAAAAAAAGATTGTGATATATCCAAATTAGTTTCAATCAGTTTCGGTTTGAAACTTCCTCATGAATATTCGAAGCAAGTGTTTTGTGCCAACTTCTGGCCCAAGGGCGTCAACATATCACCCTTCAAATTTTCAAAAAACGACAAACGCCAAAACAGTGTCCAGCAGAACACATAATTTCCAATTCATTTTTCTCGGTCTATTATCAAAATGTTGGCGGTCTTCGTTCAAGAACAAATGACTTTTACCTTGCAGCTTCACAAGAAGATTATGCTGCCATTTGCTTAACCGAGACTTGGCTTCACACAGACATTTCAAATGAAGAACTTTTCATAAGAGACTATGATGTCTATCGTCGCGACCGTTATGAGGCTTCGACTAAGAGAGGAGGTGGTGTTTTGGTAGCTATCAAAACAACATTCCCATCTCATGAAGTTGAGCTTTTTCATAAGGACGTAGAACAGATATGTGTTTCTATCAATGTTTCTCGCAGCGAAAAAGTATATATTTTTAATAGCTATTTACCACCTTTGAGTTCAGTTGATGTTTATAACAAACATGTAGATAATATCTCCAAGCTCTTTGCATCTTTTGAGGAAAAAGACAAATTGATCGTTGTTGGGGATTTCAATCTTGGTAATATAAGTTGGTACTGGAACGACGACGAGAAAAAAATTCTGCCGCGTGATTTACATCTTGAGTGTGAATCTGTTCTAATAGATTGTTTGTTTGCAATGGATTTGATGCAAATGAATCTTGTTAAAAATTCGATTGGTAGAATTTTAGATCTAATTTTTGTTAGTACTTGCTTGAATGCTTCTGTAATTAAAGTAGATAAACCAATTTTGCCCAATTCAATCCATCACAGTGCTCTTCTTCTTGAGTTTGTTTTTTATGATTACATTGAAGAAGAGCCCGAAGTTATTCCTACTAGAAATTTTCAAAAAGCCCAATTTGAAAAACTAAATTCAACATTTTTTAATATGGATTGGGCTCCAGTTATATCGAATAGTAATCTTATTGAAAGTTATACAATTTTTAATTCAATTTTAAATAAATCTATTCGCAAGTACGTTCCTTTAAAAAAGAACAAAATAAAAGCAAAAAATCCTTGGGCTACCAAAGAATTGTTCAAACTTAAGAGAGCAAAAAATAAGGCCCATAAATTATACAAGAAGTCATCCTCTCTTGCCAATAAAGAAAATTTCTTTAGATTGAGAAGAGAGTATGAATTAATGAATAAAAATCTTTACAAACAGTATATTGCGAGAGCTGAAAATAATATAAAGAATTACAGTAAGACATTTTGGAATTTTATAAACAGCAAGCCTAAGAATACGGGAATCCCAAAAAATTTAGAATTCAATGGCAATTTTTACAAAGATGTTCAATCGGTTTGTGACGGATTTGCTAGATTTTTCAGTTCAGTTTACAAAGTGCCAGACTCCGTTTCATCAGAAATGAATGCTAACATCAATGGAAGTCAGAGTGGTCCATTGGTCCCTCGGATAGCTCAGGAGGACCTTACGAGTGCTCTTGAGATTTCTGAGGATGACCTATTGAATGCTATGCGTGATCTTGATGTTAGTATTCAGGCCGGACCTGATGGCATTCCTAATATATTTTTGAAGAATTGCATGCAATCGTTATGTCGTCCTTTAGCCTTTATTTTTAATTTGTCCTTGACTTCAGGTGTTTTTCTTGATGAATGGAAAGTTTCATACATAACGCCTGTTCACAAAAAGGGTCCGAAGCATCTTATTGATAACTATAGACCCATAGCTAAAATATCTGCAATACCGAAGTTGTTTGAAATGCTTATTAAAAATAAAATAGATGTTTTAATTAGCCGTTTGATATCGCCATGTCAACATGGATTCCTGAAAGGAAAATCAACTTCAACAAATTTGGTATCATTTACTAAATTTGTTGCTGATAGTATTGAGCAGGGAATGCAGGTTGATGTGGTATATACCGATTTTTCGAAGGCTTTTGATAGAGTAGATCATAATATTTTACTTAAAAAACTAGAACATTTAGGAATACAGTCAATTTTTCTAAGCTGGGTGAGATCCTATTTAACGGATAGGACTCAGTTGGTGAAGTTAAATGGCTGTACATCTCGCTCTGTTATAAAGTGTTCATCAGTGGTTCCGCAAGGAAGCCATTTAGGACCACTTTTCTTTTTAGTTTTCATAAACGATATCATCAAAAATTTTAAATTCGTGCGTGTATGGCAGTATGCCGATGATATGAAAATCGCTATGAAAATACGCAACATTGATGATTGCCTTAAGTTGCAATCCGATTTAGAAAAGCTGCAATTTTGGTGCCGCGATAATAATTTAAATTTAAATGTTAGTAAATGTAAAGTACTTAGCATATATAAATTGAAAACTCCGGTCTTCTTTGAGTACTCCTTAACAGGTAGTGTTCTTGAAAGGGTTGCCGAAATATCAGATCTTGGTGTTATTTTCGACCATGAGCTTTCATTTCGACAACACATTGATTACATTATTTCAAAAGCGAATAGTATGTTAGGATTTGTTAAACGTAATGCGCGCGAATTTAATGATGCTTTTACTTTAAAAATATTGTATGCAGCTTTCGTTCGTTCGCACCTGGAGTATTGTTCTATTGTGTGGAATCCGTTCTATAAGGTGCATATCGAGCGTATAGAAAGAATTCAACACAATTTTACACGGTTTGCCATTTATCAAATTGGCTGGCGTTTCAGGCCAGATTATAAAACTCGCTGTTCCTTATTGGGTTTACAAGCTTTAGATTATAGAAGAACATTTTTAAACGCTATGTTTATAAGAGATCTGTTTTGCTCTCATATTGTTTGTGAAGATATATTAAATAACTTTCAAGTCAGAAATATTCCTCACAATTTACGACGGAACAACCTCCTTGTTCAGCCTTATCATAGAGTAAACTATGGGCTTAATGAACCAATTACAAGGTCAATTATTCTTTATAATAGTTTGAAGGACTTAGTTAATTTTAATTGTACTAATAAACTAATGTTTAAAAGAAGTTATTGTGATAAATTTCCTTATTAATATATTTTGTTTTCAGTTTTTTTTTACGATCTGCTAGAGTTTACACTCGATTGATTGATTAGTCACTTACGTACGGATAGTAAGGTAAAGTGATGCCGAGAAGCCTAGTCCCGGGACAAAAGTTTCTGTGAGGCAAAAAAAAAAAAAAAAAAAAAAGAAATACACCCATGCCTACTTGGGACATGCACAATTAAGATATATTGTTTCGTATACGGTAAGCAAGCGAATTTTTATATGGAATGTCAAATTATGTCCTTTTATTTCAAACGATATACTAAAACTCTCTCTCTCTAAACGTAAATAGGAGAATTTTATATTTTTACTATTTGCCTACAAGAAAAACTGTAGGTGTTAAAAACTGTAGGTCTGGCCAGACCTATTGGGTATCAAAAAGCACTATGAATTTAATTTTGTCAAAAACATGCTCAAAACTTCAAACGATTTTTTCAAATTTTTGCAATATGCTTCCAAAAATATTTTTTTGGGATATCAGTAAATATGAAGTCGCGATTTCACCTTCTATACTTTTTTGATAAAGTTGCTGATGGTATATTGAGGAATACCGTTTCACTCTTCTAATAGGGCTGCCTTCAATTATTCGGTGTACGCGATGCGTGACACGGGGCATTGTCGTGTATCAAAGTTAAGTTCTCGCCAATAAATGCTGCATAGAGCACAGCGTGCACGTGGGCACGGAGAATATCGGTAACGTACGAGTATCGATCAGCTGTCAGCCTCTTCGGCCTCCTCCGGGCACGAATACCAGCTCCGTTTTTCCCTCCAAGGAAATGTCAGCCCACAGCCCCACGTACAGGAACCGCCGCCGTATGCAACCGTTTCAGTGAAACAGCACCACAGATGAGATATACATACAAAGATCAGGAAATTAGAACAAAATAATTTTGCCAGAGGGGAAGCACTACAAATAAATAATGTGAGACGAATAGAATTTCCATTAAACTGTCCATTGTATTGAGAAAGACAGCTATAGCTAATTTTTGTTTATCAGAGAGTAATAAAGTTTTACTTTTAAGTGTATGCGTGGTCGAAAACATTAATTGCAGTCGTGTGCGTTAACTTTTTCAATGAATTGCATTAATGTGAAAATTTTCGTCGACATTTAGAGTTGCCGTGTAATATCAATTCCCTGACCGCAAATGGATTGTCGTCAACACATAACATCAAATCATACTTCTTTACGTACAATAAATCGATTCACAATTTAAGAATGCTTTTCTATATAACTACCACTCTAAATAACTCTTTTCAATTAACATTTTTAACATTATGCGCACTACGCTATCGTACATACCGAAATGATAACACCGAAAACGAAACGAAAATGACACCCGCCCGCCCCGGTGCCATTTTCGTTTAAAAACAATGAATGCTCGGTGTTACCATTTCGGAATGTACAATAGCGTAGTGTGCATAATCTTAAAAATTTCAATTGAAAAGTGTTATTTTGAGTTTTTGTTACATAGAAACGTGTTCTTAAATTGTCGATTTATTGTACGTAAAATAGTATGATTTGATGTTATGTGTTGAAGAAAATCCATTTGTGGTCAGGGAAATAATATTACACGGCAACTCTAATGTAGACGAAAATTTACACCACCATTTCGTAAACAATACGACCATAGAGTAGAGAGTTGGAACTCCATACAAAATTAAAATCGGCTGAAAAACATTTTACTTTTGAGTGTGTACTGTAAGCAGGGCCGGCTTTAGGGTGGGGCGAGCGGGACGGTCGCCCCGGGCGCCAGGTTTAGGGGCGCCGAACCCGTATTTTTAATTTAATTTGTTTTTACAAATTTGTCTGTTGCTTAATATTATTCTTTTAACTGCTGAATTAGTATGATGTAAGGATACTAATGCAGGCTATAGTACACGACCATCCAAGTATGAGCACAGTATGATTTGTTCAACTAGAATACAGTAAACCGCAACTAGATGTGATCTCCTAGATTTTCTAGTTGCGAAAACTATTAAAAACTGTTTTCTACCAAAAATTAATAGCATATCAGTAAAATATGCAGCTTTTCTAGGGATCTATCACTTATTTGCTGAACATCTAGTAAAATTGAACTGGATATCTAGGTATTATTTGAGACTCGATCAATTTTACATTCAATCTAGTTAAAAATAGTGGATACCAGTTCTATTTTATCAGAATCGCTAGAATGATTTAGTGATTTTATGCACTAGAAGCAGCCTAGTAAAATTTTACTGGAAAAAAAGACTTACAGAGAATGTATATAATACCATCAATTTAACGCGCATTCTAATCATAAGTTAACGGGATATTTTTATACAAACGCAGACGTGCGACAAGAATTCTATGTGCAATTTCGCAAGGTTCACTCAAGGGCACACGACACAAAATGTCACCTGTATCTTTATAGAAATCAGGTATGAACTGGGAACTCATAATATCAGATTCCCACTTTAGGAATTGACTGCGTTTCAAAGATAAATGTGACCTTTAATTAATAAAAAAGTAGTACAGAATTCTAATAAGCACATTCGTTTTCAAACCATCATCATCAATATTTTATATGAGGATATGCAATTCTGGATTATGTTTATGCTTTTGTCTTTATTAAACTTAAGGGCGCCACAAACCTGACGATTTCTCGGCCGATCGATTGGGCCCACAATCGATCTGCCGCCCGTACAGCACATACATTAGGCAATTTATCGGCCAATCTGAAATTGACAGTCTCACGGTCCACAAGACACAACACAAAATAGCGAAAATTATACCATTTTTGGCGATGGAAGATGGACATCCATTGCTACTTTTGATGAAGAATGACCGCCACAACCACAGCATGAAGAACGACCATATGTTTATGTCAAAAAATAGGCAACTGAGAACACATGATTGTCATGACAGCTTGCACTGGCAATACGTTCCACACGTCAAATCAAAAAATTGAATCCGATGGTCCCATACACCTTCCGATTTATCTCGCAATCAAAAAATCTGGCCGATCGATCGGAGGGTCTATGGAGCCTCTTACGTTTATTGATATTTATGTATGTAGAAAAGTTTTTGGATTTTTGTTAATATGCATGTAGGTATTGCATTTTAGAGCAAACATTGTTGCCTTTTCTCGCTCAATTAGACTTACAAAAACTACTTTAAAAATATAAAAGTTTATAAACGCATTTGTAAAAGTATAATCAACGTTTAAATGTTGGTGATTCAAAAATGAACCGGTGGTACCTACATAGTGTAACCTGTAGTAATGCAAAATCGCCAGGTTTCCGGAACAAACCATTTCTAACTACGGAAATGAATTAATGTTTTGAAAAATATGGACTACTATACGTAAAACCGATACTTACTGAATTCGATACCATCAAATTCAACCGTATTTACAACCATTAGCAAGTGCGTCTTCGCAGGGACCAGCGTATGTGAATCAGGAACGCAGTCATTGGAATTGTCCATCTTTCCTTAATTTTCGTCTTCTTCGTCAATTCCGCAAATGAAGATAGCAGTGTACTCTTGAAAATGATTACTAATTTGAAATTTTAACATCGAAAAGATGAATGGAAAAGTGCAACCTACTTAAGTGGGATTTGCTATCGTCTTCCCATTCAACATAATGAATGTTTGTGAGCTAAGATGTATGGTTCCTTATGTTTCTGCGACGTGTGATTGCCGGTTTTTATTTTTGAACGATTATAAAACTGGCAAAGTATTTTGTGGTTTGATTTAAAAATGAACACTACCGTAGATCTTGCAATAGATCTACTGTAGCTTACACAAAACTCGCTTTTTTATAATATTAACGAAATAATAATTTTCTAGGAAGAATTATGAACAAATGTGAATAGATAGAGGCATACTTTTCTGTTCGCTTTAAGCAATCAATTGATTGGGAAACAAGGGAAAATTAACGTGAAGTTAAAAACAGTTAAAGTGGATAGTTTAAATGGCGGCGGGGCAATGGAGAAAAATATTCCCAAAGAACGTTAAAGTTCAAGTTCTATTGCAATTTTTTCGTGTTTAGAAACTATAAGGGGCGCTTCTTTCAAGTTCGCCCCGGGCGCCGCTACACCTAAAGCCGGCCCTGACTGTAAGTAACGTGTACATACAGGAAGATACTGAATAATCGAAGCCTTCCCTTTAGCATCATTTAAACCCATAAGAATGAATAGGCTAATAACTATAGTTTAACGATTCGATCTCTTTCTTAAATGTAAAAAAAAAAATCTCCTAAATAGTCCACCTCCACACTCCCGCTTCAGACACACAAATTGACCGTTTTCAGTACTGGGTCGAGATGGGTGGAGTCTCCATCTAAAACTGGAAATGCCCCGTGAACAAGCACTTCATATTTGTTTATTGTGGATGAAGATCATATTCGTTATATTAACGTACATATTATGGAAAATTATGTAAAAAAAAAACAAACTATCAACATTTTTCGTCTTCAAGTGGATCTACACGCAAGTGTACATAAAAACAAATGCATGCAAAATGTCGTATCATAAAGTAAGAAATTGGAATAGAAATGGAACTCCAACATTAAACATTAAAATCTACTGAAAAGCATTTTACCTTTGAGTGTGTGCTATAAGTAACGTGTACATACAGGAAGATATCTTCGTGTATATACACGTTACTTACAGGCTTACAGCACACTCAAAGGTAAAATGTTTTTCAGTAGGTTTGAATGTTATATGGAGTTCCATCTCTATTCCAATTTCTTACTTGATGCTTGTAGTGCGTCTACAAAATTAACGCTAGTTCCATTATGCTAAATCATACAGGGTGTCCGGAAACTGCCGCATAAACGCACCGGATTGTGATTCCTCATGTGATTTCCAGCAAAAAAGTTGTATGGAATATACCCCCTCAGCTTAACCCTTTAGCTGGCACAGGCATTTAAAGATTTTTGAAAAAATCATTTTCTTGCACGACTTCAAGCCTAATATTTATTTATTAATTTTATTTGGAATTACTGTGGAAAGCACATTGCCTTATTACAGGGCTTCTGGTTTTACATTATAATTACAAACAATTAATAAATTTAAATGTTATTACACATACTTCAAGAGGGAATTCAGTTATTTTAAAATAATTCATGTACGTAGGTTCATTTAATTCAAATAAATAGGAAAAAAAACAAAGTCTAATTTAAAGATTTAAATTCAATGCTATAGGTGCTATTCGTTTAAACAAAAACTTCTCAATTTTAGTGATTCAACTATAAAAAGGTATAATCGCTTAATCAGTTTGCAGTCTCTTGTGTTTAGAAATTCAACTAGTTGATTTAACGAGGTAACGCCGTTGAGATAGTACTTTCGTAAGGCTTTGTTGATTGGACATCTCAGCATCATATGTTCAATCGTATCATGCTCCTGGTAGTTACATATCATACAGTTGTCAGATAGGTTGAATTTGTAGCTATCACCAGACACATATATGCGTTGGTTATATACGTTGCACAATCGGATTTGAGCCATGAGACGTCGTTGATGCCCAGGTATTGCTTGCCGTAAATACCACGCAGGATTCGCTCTTAATTCGTTCATATGTTGATACCAAACTGATGAACTACCAGACTGAATTAAATTTGAGTCGCTGTTGATTGATTTAATCGCATAGATCTCCACTATTTTCTCGATGTTTCGTTCTTAGCTACAGGCACTAAGAAGATGCGGAAAGCCACTTAACTCCTTCATTAATTCGTTCCTAATATCACCAAGCCAATTTGAAGTGTTTCCATGCTCTATTTGTTCTTGTTGATACTCAAGACAAACTTTGGGATACCGTTCACTTGACATCTTAGAAACTCTGCTTAACCACTTTAGTGTTTTTGAAACGACTTTAACTTGTAAATGCTGTCTTCCGCATTCTTTTCTCACTACATGTGCTGCTGTGTTTTGTGGAAGGTAAAGCATCCTCTTAAAAAAGTTTTGTTGAATCTTCTCCAGTTTTCGTGTTCCATTGATTCCCCAAATTTCAGCTCCATGCATCGCGACCGTCTCAACTGTCGAGTCAAATAATTTACATTGTGCATCCCAACCCAGATTGTTGTTGGTATACACGTTCTTTACGCTGACGAGGGCACCAGATGCTGATTTGACTCTTTCTTCAATGTCCTTAGTCCACGATCCAGTCCTATACAGCGTGGTCCCAAGATATACAAATTCAGAAGCTACTTCGAGTTGTTGTCCCTTGTAACTGAATCTTTTAGTTCTTTTACTATTTATTCGTTTCTCGAATATTACTACTTTAGTTTTATGTACATTAAGCAAGAGCTGTTTATTGTCGCAAAAAGTTTCAATCGCGTTTATTTTTTCCTGCAGGTCAGTAGTTGAGTTCGCAAATATTACGATGTCGTCCGCATACGCCAACATCATTATGTCGACGCATTTTGAGATGCCGATTCCTTTGAATCCCAGATTTCGTAAGAAAAGTTCTATGTCATTCAGATATATATTGAATAGAATAGCGCTCAATGGATCGCCTTGCAATACACCTTTGGTTACTTTGATGTTCGATGAATATTCATTGTGTCCCAGTTTTACAGCAACAGAAGCAGCATCATAAATTTTACGAATTAATTCAATCATACATGTGCTAATTCCATTGGATGCTAGATGTTGCCATAATAAGTCGTGCGCAATTCCATCAAAAGCACCTTTAAAGTCAATGAAAAGAGCGTAAAGCGGTAGTTTGCTATCTTTATTTTGTTTGTCAATTAGTGTTCTCATTACAAATATATTGTCCATGCAGCATCGGCTTTTTCTAAATCCGCTCTGGTTTTCAAGGATAAGGTGTCTAGCTTCTGAGTAGTTTTCAATTCTCTCACCAATTATTCGTGTCAGTACTTTTAGGAAACCATTTTCAAGTGCTATGGGTCGATAATTGTTCGGGTCATAAATTTCTCCTTTTTTATATATCATAGTAAGAAATGCGTTCGTTGGGATGTCAATATTATTGCTGTTTTATGTTTCGTTCACAAGGTTTTTAATTGGATTCACCATATTAATTGGGAGATTCTTTAGAAATTCATTCGGAATCCCATCTGGGCCAGGTGATTTATTATTTTTTAACCGTTTAATAGCAGCTGTTATATCTTCGATGGATACTTCTTTATCTAATGCTTCAACATATATGTATGGCAATTCTATATTAGCTGTATCATTGGGTGCATATATAGTTTGGAGATGGAGGGTCCATGTTTCTACATCAATTGTTGTTCTTGTATGAAATTTCCCTTTCATCTTTTTGATTTCAGCCCAGAAAGTCGAACTTGATTTTGCATTATTCAGGTTGCTTATTGTTTGTTGATCGTGATGGGCTTTAGCATTTTTTAAAGTTACATTATACACATTTCTAATTGCTTGGTATGCCTTGAGATTTTCAGAAGTATACCTTCTCTGTAATAGCCTATATGCATTTCTTACTTGAACTTTCATTTTACTACATTCTTCGGTGTACCAGCCGTTTTTTATGCGGTCACGATATTTGAAACTGGAGACTATTGTTTTCGTCCTACTTAATGAATCCGCTGCTTTATGTATTTTATTAATTAATTGTGTGCATGTTATATCTTCAGGAACAAATTCAAGGTGTACTTGGTACGCTTCCACCAGCTCCTTGTTCCAATTAAGTTTTGTGTAACTGGATTGAGGAATCTCATAATTTTCAACATTGTTTGTTAAGTACTCGATTGTTACAGTGCATGGTAAATGATCAGATAGGTGAAAAGTATCAATTACCTTAAAGTCTAGTACATATTCGATTATATCCGGTCCTGTCCATACCATATCAACCGTGCTACTGCCGTTCGATTTCATGCACGTGTACTCTCCTTCTTTGTCACCAGAGGTCCGCCCATTTAAAATTGTGAGTCCATACGAGTGGAAGAGATTTGACAGCAGCGTACCCCTCTTATTTCTGATTTTATCCTTAGAGCACCTTTGTCTGGCTAGCAGCACATTAGTCCAAGTAATTTCTTCACTATTGCAGTCGAATTCACCCACTCGCGAGTTAAAATCACCAAGAATAATAATGTTTTTGCGGCTTTGTATAATGTGGTTTAGTTCGTCTTCCATCATTTCAATGAGTATGCTGTCTTTGAGGGACGGTGACAGGTAGAAACACCCTATTGTTAATTCACTATTGTTCAATTTTAAGCATATAATTATCCAGTTATCACAGATATATTTATAATTTATATTTATCTGTTCTATTCGCTTGTTAATTAAAATCACTATGCCTCCTTTAGGCCTGCCTTTAGTTTTGTCCTTTTGTGCTAAAGCTTCAATAATCACAAACTTCTCAGGTATATACTCACTATTCATTGCCTTGGTATGCCAGGTTTCAACAAAACAAATTATATCATAGTTATAGAGTTCATTTAATTGTTCATTATTTAACCTTTTTAAATTATTTTTACCATTAATATTCCACATTAAAATATTCAGTCTAGAGTTTTTGTTCTTATTATTGGGTTGCACTACGGTTTTTACTAACGTTGGCTGCTACTTTAGATTGTTAGTCGGATATCCAACATTAGCAGGTTGATGTGAGAGTGTCTCAGCTGATCGAGCCCGCTTCGGAGTTTCGATAGTGTCGGTTGATCTATTCCGCTTATTCGGTCGTTCATCGTCGCGCCGCTGTTTACGTTTTTCGTGTTGCTCATTCATTTGTTGCTTGGTAAGATCGTTATCGATATACACTTTTGAGTAATTGGCTGAGTTTCTTAGCTGTCTCTTACGTTTTAAGATTTGAATCTTTTTTCGTTCAGTCGTTAACTTCATGACAATTGGTCTCGGGAATTTGCGGTTTGGATCAATTTTTCCAATCCGCTTTATGATATCAATGTCATTATCGTTTAGTTGTACGTCTAGGTTTTTTACTACATCGATTACCATTCGTTCAAGTTCCTCAACGCTACCTTCAATCTCTGTGACGCCTTTGATGATTATATTGCGCCGCTTTTGTTCTCGTTGCACTATCGCCATAGCCGCATCAACACCAGCATTGTTTTTGCTGATACTGTCAACTTTTTGGTGCAGTAGTTTTATTTCGTTTTTGATTTCGCTTAGTGCCTGTACAATTTGTTGCATTCCTTCCATCGGGGCTTCGCTCGCAGTATCAGGCAAAGATTGATTATTAAGTGGCGATCGTTGAATTTTGCTTGATCTGGTGAATATAGTTGACATTACCACCGATTGCTTTGTTTACTTTATGTGAATTGTGGTTATGGTTTGATGAAGTTTATTTCGTGGTTTTTAATTTGGAAAGCAGATCACTTTTTTAAATAACTTCACAAATTTAATGTGCTATAATCCACTGACTTTACTAAAAAAAACTCTTTAAACTTTTTTATTAATCTTGTATTAATTTAATTCAGATTTTGATAGCGCGTATAAAGATTTTGTCGTTTGCTAGGTCACAGTGTTACCAGAACTCAGAAATATCTCCGAAGCTAGTGGTCTTACGGCAACTGCCTCTACGGGGCGGACCACACCCGTTTTGTATCACAAAACGGCCAAAAGCTGCCAATATGCCTTCCTGGCAAGAGCCCCGGCAGGAGCCCTGAAGGTTCGATGCAGGAAGGTTGTGTTTGTCTGTGTATATGTGTGGGTACGATATATGTGTTTTTTCGTCATATTGGGAGCATTACATCTCGGCGCGGCTGCTCTCAATTTTACTAATTCGCGCCGGTGTTGAAACAAATCCAGGCCCAGAGGTATGGATTTGTAGTGTCTGCAACCAACGTATCGGTTCGAATGCCAGATCAGTGCAGTGTAATTGCTGCAGGGAATGGGTTCACTTTAGGTGTTCAGGGTTACGAAGACAAGGTCAACACTTGTAATATATGTTGTATGAAATGGCAAGATCGCCATGTAATATATGTTGTGTCGAGTCAGCATAGAAAATAAAAGGAAAGAAACTACTATGTAGCAATTGGTTTTGAACGGGATTTATCTGAGCATCCGTCCCTGCTCATAACTAGGCAAACTAAGTGCCGGAATAAATTTGCAAAGTATAAATTTCGCAAATAGTTTGCAGAATCGAGTCCGCAAACTAACCGAGTTTATGCCTAATTACGGCAGGCAACTGGTAATGCCAAACTTACCATTTTCTGCCAATAAACGGCAAGCAGTGGTTCTGCAGATAGTGAATTACTTTAAAAGAAACAAGGCAAGTAGTTGCCGGTTGTAGTTTCGTTCTAAAACTAATTATTTATTCTAGCTTTCTTAACCTATTTATACAAAAATTTACAATGAATTATTACATACTAAACGTGTGAATTCAGGAAGAAATGCTGATGGTGCATTTCTCATAATTCCCCGTGTGACTTGACATCTGATTCAAGTTCAAACGTATCCCAACATAGAATCGCGAATTTGAAATGCAGACAGACTGCTATCATCTTACAGATGAATGAAATGACTTTGTACTGTACTATTTTCATGGCTCATGTGCTAACTATGTTTATTATTAAATTTGATTCTTGTTTTCTATGCGAGCATGTTTGTTGTGGAATTATGATTCTTTGGTTGTTGGTGGTATTGTACATTGTATACATACATTACAGGTGATATTGTATACATTGTATGTATACATTACACCTTCATCCTTTAGAAAAAAAATTTTTGTGTATTAAGCAGAAAAATTTTTGCACATTTAGTTCTTAGTGTTTATGGTGATTGAATATTTGGATATGTTATTTATTTTATATTATTCAGATATATATTTCTTTAATCTATTGTTATGAATTAACTTATCTTTGTCATTTATTCTTATTAAAGAATTTACATCTAGTCTTTTTATTATTGTGTACGGTCCTTTGTATGGGCTTTCATTTTTCTTTTTATTTTCATGTCTTATGTAAACTAAATCTCCTTCTTTGAAGTTTATAATATTTGTCTTATTTTCGCTATATTCTTGTCTTATTTCTTTAGCTTTTACAAGATGTTTATGCGCTGCTTGTTGTGCATGTTTCAACTTTGTTTTGAGTATATTTACATAACTATCATAATCATAAAATGGGGTATTGTCATTATTATCATTAGGTAAATTTGCAGTATGTCCATAGACTAATTCAAATGGTGTGTATTGTGTGTCAGTGTGTGGTGTAGTATTATAAGCGAATGCGTAATAAGGTAAAAGGGTATGCCAGTTAAAGTTTTCACAGAAAGATAAAAGATATTCGTTTAACACTCTATGATTTCGTTCAACAGAACCTAAGGTTTCGTGGTGGTAAGGTGTTGACGTAGTGTGGTGTATATTGAGCAATTTGCATACACTTTTAA
The DNA here is from genome assembly GCA_949715475.1 of Microchrysa polita. Lineage (NCBI taxonomy): Eukaryota > Metazoa > Arthropoda > Insecta > Diptera > Stratiomyidae > Microchrysa > Microchrysa polita. The sequence goes on along the minus strand of OX454419.1, from coordinate 35,567,009 downwards.
ATAATTGGTTTACATACTCTGTACCGTTGTCTGTCTTTATAACTTTGAAATGTCCATACTTCAGGATGATTTCTTCGACTATAATTCGAGCTAATTCATCAGATTCTTTGCTATATGTGGGTATGGCTATTATAAATTTTGACAGTTCACACTGTGCAGTGACTATGTACCTATATTGTTCTGACAGTCGTATAGGACCTATAGTATCGATTGATACTATTTCGAAACATTTGGATGGTGTATCCGTTATTACAAATTTTTCTTTAGTATGTCGTAAAATTTTATTTTTGCAGCATGATTCGCATTTATTTATGTATTGTTTAACCATTTTGTTCATATTTTTCCAGACGAATTTTTGTTTTAGCTTTGCAATAGTTCTCCTTATACCGGTGTGACCTCCGTAAATAGAATCGTGGTATTCACTAATTAACCTTAGTTGATCAGTTACTTTCTCCACTTTCCTAGGAGTATTGAATAATATAATCTTTACATTGGTTTGCCTGTTGTTTCTTTTTATTTTTGCATGCAGTTTATTATATCTATCAATCAGTTCTTTGATTGTTATGTAGTTAAACAATTTATCGGTTGTCGATAATGCTAGCTTGTGTATACTACTTTGTTGTAATTGGGATATTAGTTTCTCCAGTACCTGACCTAAGTCTCGGTGAGGATTTTCACTATATTCTACAACAATTTCTTTCTTGTCACCATGGATTTTTGTAAAACAGGTCTTTTTTGTATAATGATTATTATGGTTATTATGGGCGTCCCCAAAACATGGCTCGAATTTTAATATCGGCAAGTTTCTTACATCAGAAATGGATGTTCCTTGCCACATGTAGAGTTGATCAGGCTCCGTTGGCGTAGGTATATCCTTATTCTGTGTGGTCACATTTTGTTCGTTGAGCTTTTTAGTTTTGCTGCGTGTAATAACATCTATAGACTTGGGGGTCATTTCTCGTAATGCCTCTGAGTCTAGTTTTAGTCTGGATAGGGCATCAGAATTCGTATTCATTTTGCCTTGTTTAAATTCAATAGTGAAATCATAATCGATTAAATCTAAACGGATTCTGGTTAATTTCGGGGATGGGTTTTTATTTACGAAGAGTGATACTAGTGGTCGATGGTCGGTGACTACTGTAAACTTTCTGCCGTAAATGTATGGTCGGAAGTAGTTAATTCCCCAGTGGATTGCAAGAAGTTCTTTTTCTATTACAGATTTATTTAACTCATGTTTGGTTAGTGATCTACTAGCGAAAGATATTGGTAGATCTTGGCCAATTTTGCCTTGAGACAGTACTGCTCCTAACGCGTAGTCGGAAGCATCAGTTGTCACAATAAATTCTTGCTCAAAGTCAGGGTATTGCAGTATGGGTGGGGTTGTTATTATGTCTTTTAGTTTTTCAAAAGAATGCTGGCATTGTAGGTTCCATTCGAATTTTTGGTTTTTCTTCAATAAGTTATTTAAAGGTTTGGCGATGGCAGCAAAGTCTTTCAGAAAGCGTCTGTAGTAGTTACAGAATGCTACGAATTTTCTGACTTCGTCTGTATTGGTAGGTATGGGGTAATTTTGTACTATTTTACATTTGTCAGGATCTGCACTTACTCCGTTTTCTGTTATAAGGTGTCCCAGGTATACTACTTCGGATTTTAGGAAATTGCATTTCTCTGGATTTAGTTTTAGGTTGTATTTACGTAAGCGATCGAATGTTTGGATAAGATTGGTGTTGTGATGTTTTAATGAACATCCGAACACTATTATATCGTCAACGTATAAAAATGCATTTGAATCAAGGCCTGCTAAAGCAATTGTTACCATGCGTTGGAAACTGTTGGATGAAATTTTTAATCCAAATGGTAAACGCTTAAATTGGTAATGTCCGTTATTTGTTGAAAAGGCTGTTAATGGTCTAGATGACTTGTCAAGTTCGATCTGGTGGAAAGAGCTGGACATATCGAGAGTTGAAAAATATTTGGCTCTGCCAATACGGTCTAGAACGTCGTCTAGTCGTGTTAGTGGGAATTTGTCATTAACTAGCTTTTTGTTGAGTTGTCTGTAGTCGACTACTAATCTCCATTTTTTTGTGTCATCAGTGGACTTTTTAGGAACGATTAAGATTGGTGAGTTATACGGACTTATGGATGGTTCTATTATATCCTTGTTTAGCATGTCTTGTACCTGATTATGTATTTCGGAAGTATGAGTCTGTGGTGACCTATAATTTTTTATGTATACTGGTGTTTTATCAGTTGTATGTAGACGTTGTTTGTAAAAGTTATTCGAAGTTAGTGTTTCGTTTTCTAAATGAAAAATATCTTGAAATTTTTTAGAAATTTCTGTAATCGAATTGTTGGCTTTGGTGTCTTCAGATCCAATTTTTAGTAGTTTAGACAATTTTGTCCATCTTTCTTTTTGAAAGGTACTATTTATTTTAATGATTTCAAAGTGTCTAATGGGTTTCACTTCTAAGTTGATGTGTTTGATTGCGATTTGTTTATCGGAAGTGTTTAAAATTTTAATATGTTTAATACCTTTTGCTGGTATTATGCTATTTGCGATAAAAACGTTTTCTGATATTTGTTTTCCACATACGAGACTTTCTTCGGTGATCTCGATGTTTATTGGGTGGATTATTTCAGATCTAGGGGGTATTCTAATTTGAAAAATTTTTGTGTTTATAGGGATGGTATGAGATTGATTTTTGGTCGAAAAGGAAAATGTATATGTCTCATAATCGATTTTTGCTAAATGTTTGTCAAAGAAATCTCTTCCGAGGATTCCATCTGTTAGAATCGGAAAGTCGTCATCGACTACTTGGAGTTTATAGTGTAGATCTTCGCCATCAAGTTTCATTTGTAGAATGGTTGTGCCTATTGTTTGAGTAAAGTCTTTTGTAATGCCTGTTAGTTTACAAGATTCGTTTTCATTTATTCTATACTGCGAAATAACGAAAACGTTTTCTGATATTTGTTTTCCACATACGAGACTTTCTTCGGTGATCTCGATGTTTATTGGGTGGATTATTTCAGATCTAGGGGGTATTCTAATTTGAAAAATTTTTGTGTTTATAGGGATGGTATGAGATTGATTTTTGGTCGAAAAGGAAAATGTATATGTCTCATAATCGATTTTTGCTAAATGTTTGTCAAAGAAATCTCTTCCGAGGATTCCATCTGTTAGAATCGGAAAGTCGTCATCGACTACTTGGAGTTTATAGTGTAGATCTTCGCCATCAAGTTTCATTTGTAGAATGGTTGTGCCTATTGTTTGAGTAAAGTCTTTTGTAATGCCTGTTAGTTTACAAGATTCGTTTTCATTTATTCTATACTGCGAAATAACATTATTCATTTTACATAGTGAGATATCTGCGCCTGTATCTATCATGAACGTAAGAGTTTTAAAATTTGTTTTTATTTTTATATAATTTGGTATCCCATCATGAAATTCAATTATATTTATATTGTATGATTTATTTGTTTGGTTCCCGGATTGACCTTTATTTAATTTTCCGTTTTGGTGTCTCGGGTCTCGTAATTTTCCTGGTTTGTTACGTAGACTGTTTTGTTACGGTTATTGTTTTTCCCGTAATTTTTATTGTTGGTATTGCGATTATTATAATTATTACTGTTATTTTTCTTATTGTTATTGTTTCTATAATTATTGTTATTGTAGTTTTTATTGTAATTTTTGTATTTATTACTATAATTATTTCCATTGTAGTAATTGTTATCGTTTTTGTTTTGATAGTAACCTTTAGAGTTATAATTGTTCTTATTTTTATTATTATTCCTATTGTTGGACTTATTTTGTTTTTGAAAGTATAACATTTATGGTACTTTCTGCTTCTTGGGCAATCGTTATAGCTTCAGTAAGGGTTTCGACTCTACTTGCTTGTACAGTCTGTTGTACGCTTCTATTGTTTAAACCTCGCTTGAATGTATTCAATGCTAATGTTTCATTGATTTTGGATATTGTATCCCTGCCTGCTTCACCTATGGAAGTCAGTTGTATGGCTGTTAATTCGGCTTTTAAATTTTCTATTTTATCGGCAAATTGACCGACTGTAAGGTTGTTACCTTGATAAGAGTTAGACAATTTGTCTAGTATGTTGTTTGTTGAAGTTGGAGTTTTATGTACTTCTTTCAGGTTTGTGGATAGCTCTTTGAAAGTTTTCGGTTGTGGTAAAGAGTTGAGTTTAGTTCTAGTTATGTCTGGTAATTTAGTGTTTATGATAAGTGTAATGAAATCTAGCTTTGAATTTTCTGGAACAGACTTGTAGATTATTTCTACTACAGTTATGAATCGGTTAAGGTCTTGGTATTTTCCACTAAAGTCTGGAATGACCTTTAGACTGTTAAAAATATCAAAGGTGGCCATATCTGTAGATGGGTTTTGCGCTTTTTCTTTGATAATACTTATGATTTCTATGAATTTCGTATTAAACGAAGTTGTTAATTGAAGTGAATCTTTGTCTTTAACTTGGATTATTTCTGATTTGAATGATTCGCGTATGTCGTGTAAAGCTAATTGTAATTGGACCAGATAATTATTACTGTAAGTTCTATTTGGAGTTTTCTTTAGGTTCTTTAAAATTCTATCTATTTCGGACAATTGTTCCATTATTTGCAAATATCAAAAAAAAATTTTTTTTTTTTTTTTTTTTTTTTGTTATTTTTTGTTTTAGACATTTAAAATGTGAGCATTGCTTTGATACCTTCTTTTCAATCCTCTTTTATGATGTTTGTACATGGTGTACATAATTTCAAGAATTTTGATTATAGCTATTATTATCAAGAGAATTAAAATCTCATTGTTCACTACTTGGACCGTATCTACTATTGTTATATTATTGGCAACTTGGCCAGTGTTTTCCGTTTTCTTAGACTGTGTGGTTCCCATAATAAAGATATATTTTCAATATTTAATATATTTTATTTTTATTTTAAATCATTTTTTTTTTTTTTAGATCAATTATTTTGTTATAAATATCTTGTTTTTTGGATGCATTTAATTCTATATTATACGTTTTGTACAATAGAGATAATTCTTTTCTTTTGCGGAAGGATTTTCCTCCTCTTCTTTTTTGTTTTTTAATTTGTGGCTCTACCGCTGGTTTTGAGGGTTTCATCCGTTGCGTTCGTTTTCTATATTCCTCTATAGTCAATGGTTGGGGGTTGATATTGATTTTCCTCCAATCTTGTGCCGGTTCGATCCTTCGGTCTAGAGTTTGTACGTCCAGTATTTCTACTTTTGGCGTTGTTATCGGTGTCGGCTTATATACGGGCGGGGCTGGCTGGTTTATGTTTTTTGGTCGCGGCTCGTAGATGAGAAGATCTTCGAGTTTTTTGAAAATCGCTTCGAATCGGTCGTCAAGTTCCTCCTTTGGTAGCAAAATTGGTCACAGGATCGGTCGCAGGATCGGTCGCAGGATCGCCATGTAATATATGTTGTATGAAATGGCAAGATCGCCATGTAATATATGTTGTGTCGAGTCAGCATAGAAAATAAAAGGAAAGAAACTACTATGTAGCAATTGGTTTTGAACGGGATTTATCTGAGCATCCGTCCCTGCTCATAACTAGGCAAACTAAGTGCCGGAATAAATTTGCAAAGTATAAATTTCGCAAATAGTTTGCAGAATCGAGTCCGCAAACTAACCGAGTTTATGCCTAATTTCGGCAGGCAACTGGTAATGCCAAACTTACCATTTTCTGCCAATAAACGGCAAGCAGTGGTTCTGCAGATAGTGAATTACTTTAAAACAAACAAGGCAAGTAGTTGCCGGTTGTAGTTTCGTTCTAAAACTAATTATTTATTCTAGCTTTCTTAACCTATTTATACAAAAATTTACAATGAATTATTACATACTAAACGTGTGAATTCAGGAAGAAATGCTGATGGTGCATTTCTCATAATTCCCCGTGTGACTTGACATCTGATTCAAGTTCAAACGTATCCCAACATAGAATCGCGAATTTGAAATGCAGACAGACTGCTATCATCTTACAGATGAATGAAATGACTTTGTACTGTACTATTTTCATGGCTCATGTGCTAACTATGTTTATTATTAAATTTGATTCTTGTTTTCTATGCGAGCATGTTTGTTGTGGAATTATGATTCTTTGGTTGTTGGTGGTATTGTACATTGTATACATACATTACAGGTGATATTGTATACATTGTATGTATACATTACACACTCCTTAGCATATGTTGCGCCAGGTTGTATGAATTCCGGGCAACCCAGGGCTGCTCCCAGCCCACCTTCCCCACCACTGCCCCCTACACCGCCAAACAATATGATAAGGAATGCCAGACCCAGTCTTACGCCTGGCCCTCCTCCTCCAGCAGTTTTCACTGCACTATCTATATTACAGTTTAACTGTAATGGCATTCACCGAAAAATCGCTGAGATCACACACTTCTTGAGTTCCAACAGAATTCTCATCGCCGCCATCCAAGAGACGTTGCTTCACGCAAACTCGTCTCTAAGCGTCCATAGCGAATATGTTATCCTGCGGAAAGATCGACCGGCCGCCACGGATGATTCTCACCCTGGAGGTGGACTTGCCTTCCTAATACACAAGTCCGTACATTACTGTGTATTAGATGTAGTTGCTGACGGTACGGCGGAAATTCAAGCCATCTCAGTTCCATCAGGGAGTACTAATATCGAAATTTTTAATATATATGTACCACCTCATTCTAGTTGCCCTTCTGGCTATCGTTTCGATATTGGTCCTCTCCTTTCCGGAGAGCACAGGGTCATCCTTGGCGACTTTAATGCGCACCATGAGCTCTGGCATTCGGACCTCAACAACAATGCCAGGGGTATAACTATCGCCGAATCACTTGACGCCTCAGAATTCTGTTCACTTAATGAAGACTCGCCGACTAGAGTCGTGGGCACTTGCAGTAGTTCTCCTGACATAACTATTGTCAGTGCCAGCCTAATTGCTGCTTCCCGATGGGAAGTACGTACCACCCTTAGATCAGATCACCTCCGAATCATTATAAAGATTGACAAACCAGCGAACATGACTAAGTCTGAGAAGCGAACGTTTGTCAATCACAAGAAAGCCGATTGGGATGGTTTCAAAGCTTACTCGTCGGCGAAGTTCATCGAGCTAACATCACCTATCACCATTCATGAGGCCGAGAAAAATATTAGGAACGTCATTACCACAGCCGCGGGACGTTTTATTCCGGCAGGACGTATCCCGAAAGTTCGGCCTAACTTCCCCACTAGTGCCGCCAGATTAGCCGATGAACGTGATCAGATCAGAAGCGCTCACCCTGATGATCCCAGAATTCAGGAGCTTAACTCCGAAATTGACCAACAATTTAAAGACTATAGGAGGGCGAAATGGAATCAGCACCTCGATGAATGTAACCTCAATGAAGGTGTCAGCAAATTATGGTCTACCGTCCGCGCCCTTTCCAATCCTCGGAAAGAAAAGGGCAACAACGCCATTGAATTTGGCAACACTAAAACCTGCGATCCTCTTCAGTGTGCTAGCCTGTTCAATAAACAATTTATTGAACATCCCAAGTCTGACGGCCTCAAGCGCAAAATTAGAAGACGGATTCGCAGCCGGAATGTTGACACCATACCATCTTTTACAGCGGACCAGGTTAAAAAAGTCATCGAGAATGCTAAAAACTCCAAGGCCCTCGGACCAGATGGCATTTCGATGACCATGTTGAAACATCTCGACCTTCCAGCCATTGAGTATCTCACGGCCGCCTTTAACTTGTCGATGTCCACGCTTGCCATCCCTGAAATCTGGAAAACAGGTCGAATTGTTCCCTGTCTCAAGCCAGGGAAGAGCGCAAATCTCGGGGAATCCTACCGCCCCATTACGATACTTTCTCCTGTCGCAAAGACGCTGGAGGCCCTTATTCACCCCACTCTTGTTGCACATGCGAAGCTAGAACCTCACCAGCATGGCTTCAGGAAGATGCATAGTACCACCACTGCCCTCGATGCGATCACTACACGCATTCGTGATGGGCTAAATCAACGCAGTCGTTGTCACAGAACTATTCTGGTGGCAATAGACCTATCAAGTGCATTCGATAAGGTCAATCATTCAATGCTCCTAGCAAACCTGTTGAATATGCATCTTCCTGCACAAGAGATCCGTTGGATTGCCAATTATCTAGCTGGTCGGCACTCCTTCACGAGTTTCGAGGCAAACGTTCCAAGCTTAGGAAAATCAAATTAGGTGTTCCACAGGGAGGGGTACTCTCCCCCACTCTGTTCAACATCTACATGTCCGGCCTTCCCACACCACCTGAAGGAATCGAGGTGATTTCCTATGCTGACGATTGCACCGTACTCGCCACAGGGAATGATAAGGATGAAATGCGCCTCCGAATTAATCGCTATCTAGGACGATTACAGGCATTTTTCCAAAGCCGAAACCTCACCATCTCTGCGTCCAAATCCTCTGCGACTTTTCTAACCACTTGGTGGGAGGTCATCAGATGGGAGATGGATATACGTATTGGCAACAATTCTGTTCCTACTGTTAAAAACCCCAAAATTCTCGGGCTTCACCTAGAGAACATGATGACGTCTGCGAATCATGCAGCTTCAGTATGTGAAAAAATGCGCAGTAGGAACAACATCCTAAAAGCTCTAGCTGGTAGCACCTGGGGCAAAGATAAAGAAACCATGCTAGCTACTTATAAAGTGGTGGGTCGAGCGGCCGCTGATTATACAGCCCCAGTTTGGACACATAGTCTATGTGACACAAACTGGTCCAAAGTTCAGGTCTGCCAAAATGCCGCTCTACGCATCGCGACAGGTTGCCTTCTGATGTCTGCCCAGGATCACTTACATCAGGAGACAAAATTGATGCCAATACGTGATCACAATCTCCTACTCTCTAAACAGTATCTTGTTGGTTGCTACCGTGAGGATCATCCCAATAATCATCTCATGGACCGAATTCTTCCACCACGACATGTCAGGCGTGGTTTACGAGACCTTGAGAGAGAGGTTCAGGGATCCAAACGGGACCCTTACGATGAAGTTACATACCGAGCCGCCATTGCAGCGATCCACACTGAAGAAGTGAATCGGTCTATCGCGAGTTTAGGTGCGAATAGAGTCCTCTCAGAGCGCCCACCACCAATTTCGCCTGAGGAGATTAGGCTCCCGAGAGCCACCAGAGTAACACTAGCTCAACTTCGGTCGGGCTTTTGTTCACGCCCTAATTCGTACCTTTCTCGCATAAACCCGGACATCCAAAACATCTGTCCAAACTGCAATGGTACTCCTCATGATGTGGGCCATTTGTTTCAATGCCCCGCTGCGCCCACTGATCTTACCCCTATATCACTGTGGGAAAACCCTATCGCAGCAGCTATGTTTTTGTCCTTAGACCTCACGGACACAAACATTGACGAACCATAAATCGTACCCACATAGATGCACAGAGGTTACACACCTTTCTGCACCGCTACAAGAAGAAGAAGAATCTCCGAAGCTAGATCAGCTAGAATAGTGAAATAAAATGATTATTACAGCCAACGAATTTACCCATAAAATAAAACTAACCACACTAAAATGGGATAAGAGGTTTGGTTTTTAGAGAGATTCAAATTCAAATTTGCGTGATTTGACCCAAAATCAAATTATCTACTATATAAAAATAAGTCGGGTTTTCCTCCCTGACGCTATAACTCCAGAACGCACGAACCGATTTGGATGATTCTTTTTTTGTTTTATCCGTCTTACGTTGGAGAAGGTTTATGGACCAAAAAAAATTTGAAAATCTCGAAGGAAGTGGTGGTAAATATCGAAATTTCATTTTGTATGAGAGTCACCTGTTGCAATCAAGTTTTCATCGACAACATTTAAATTTAATGGGAATATTTTAGTTGTCATTGGATCAAATACAGTGTTAATTGTAGTCAAGGTGACTATGTTTTTACGTACACACATCCTTGATGTTGGTCACAGCAATTTCACAATAGACTTCGTACTACTTCGGGAATCCGTCGATATCTCCGCAATCCTTTGGCGGAACGACACGATTGAGATGTCGCCGGATTCGCAACAAAATTGCCTAAAGGGTCATGGGTTTTTTTCTAATAACCGTCAGCCCGGATGTTGGCATAGCAAGGTTACAATTAATTACAATTAAGTTACATTAACAACCGTCAACCTGGATGTATGATGGTTTCTGGGATAGTATGAGCATTGTAGGTGGCGTGCGCACATTTTAGTGCACGAAAAACTGAGTAAATGAGTGTGCTGACATATTTAATAGAAATTTATTAAATTAATGATTTTCGAGATAACTCGCTAATATAGTTGAAGGGCATGTGCAGTCTCATCAATCAGTCAGGGGGTTGAGTACATATGTTGTTGTTGTATTACCTTGACCGCTTAACCCCCCCGACGGAAATCTATAGCGTTGTTTCCATTATACACTTTGGTTTCATCATCGAGAGGTCGATCCCAATAAATTATAGTTAGCAGGTTGATTGGCATTCAAATTAGTGTCAAGTTGTTAGTGAAGCCAATAATGCGAGCGAAGCGAGCACTAGATAAGAGAGCGAGCAAAGCGAGCTCTCTCAGCTAGTTTTTTGATATAAATTTTCTCGAACTTCTGCCTGTCTGCCTTCCAGACACTTATATGGAGTTCCCAATGAATAAGAAAATCTAAAAAGGAAATGCAAATAACCGCAAAATAGACTGGATATGCGACTTTTTTTCGGGACCAAAATATTTTCTATGGTAACTTGATCGAAGCTACAAGATGACATTTCTCATACGAATTTTATATGGAAAATTAATAAATAAACAAAATCATGCACATGCGCAGCTTAGTGCTGTAACTTCGAAGTAGGGGCGTTGGAAAAATGGGGGCAATGAGTACGAAATTTCAAAATTAATAGACGCTTGAAATTAATTAATCAACAACGTTCCTGTTGCATAACTTTATACCAACAGCATCACAATTTACACTATTGCAAAAAGTACATTTAAATGGGATTGCAAAGCGTTGCGTGGTATAAATTCGTTTACAAACAAAATTTTAAATACTGTGTATTCCAGTGCATTGCGGTTGAATACTCCAACCAATGAAAAAGCCAAAAAGTATTAAGCCATACCAGCCCCAAACACTAAATTTCCTACGCCACTGCTAGCTATAAAAAAAAATCAAATTGTCCCCTTTATTTTCAGATATTTCGTTTCCTTCTTTTTGGGAGTTCCATCTCTATTCCAATTTCTTACTTTATGATACAAGTTTTCAATAAAAATTTCGAAAAATTTCAACAACTATCAACAACTCTTAAGTCTTTAGTTTTTCTTAATTATTTCAAAAACTGTACAGCGAAATGGTTCGAGGACGCATGAAAATACACAAAATTACCTTTGCAACGACATTTAATACAATTGACTTATTTTGATAAATTATACCCTAGACCAATAAATGAAATGGGGTATTATCATTTTTTGACATTTACATTTGTTACTTTAACTCCGAAAGAAATGCTAGTTGAGCCAAGATAATTTAGGGAAATATTCTTAATACAATGAAGTTAACTTTTGCCAAAAATCGAGTTGCTCCGATCAAGGACACGCCTGATTCGCCTATTAGAACTTTTCAAACCGACACGTCTCTAGCTCCTCCCCGGGGGAAGGGAGGGGGTAAATTTTGGCTGAACGCCAAGACAAAGTCCCTTTATACTCTATACTAAAAACTAGTTCAATAGGATGAAAACTACGGCTATCTCCGGTTCAAAGGGACCCAACATATTTTACAGTAGAATTAAAAAATCGTGCCTAAAACCGCCAACATGACATAACAAAATCGGCTATAAAAGTAGCCTGGGGTTCTATGGGGTTTTGATTCTTACATATTAGTAATCTTGAGACTTTCGGGAATAATGTAGCATAAGCAGACCCTTAGAGGCACGTGGAGGTAGTTGTTAAAACTCAATGTGAAAAATCCAGTTGGGGTCAATTTGACCTTCAATAATTAATATTAAATTTTATTGTTTTCCAAATTTTTTTTTACCTTTTTTTTACGCTAACATATTTATAATAACACTAAAAATTGAAAATAAAATCATAAAGGAAAGTTGTATGTGAATTTATCGTCAGCGTTTTCATTGAAACTTTATTATGGAAAAATGTGCTTAAACTGCAAAATCAATTGTCTACACTTTGAGAGCCGCTGATTTCTCACTGTGACAGATATCGGTCCGAAATTTTTTGTAGAAAGAAACTTCAAAATGTTTACAATGTGATAAGTCATTCACAAAAGCTCTAAAATAATATCAATTTTTTGAATTTTTGCCTCTACCGCCCCACTGTGCCCTTTAAGCTTAGATTACGGATAAATATTTTTCAGTAACTGACCTCTTTTATCGACAGTCATAAAGAGTCATAAACGACTCAATTGATGAACCGAGTGATTGCTGAAAATACATTTGTTTTTGTTTTGATGATATTTCTCACTTTTAATTGCGTGTGCGCAGGTTTGCAAGGATTATGACTGTGTGTGTCCTGTGTGGCAATTTATGAATGAGCTTGTATCTATGTAGTAGTAGTAGTACGTACGAGAGGGAGTAGAATCCGGTTTGGGAAAAGTAATGAAATATTTGGTTGAAACAGACTGGACGCGATGAATGTTGCTGAGGAGAACAGCACAATGCACTTTAAATGGGTGACGTCATGTGGGCAGTAACAGCCTTTGCTTTGCTTTGCAAAATGTAGTGGAGACAATTTTTTTTTGTTTCTTATTCTTTTAGGGTGCTGAGCGGGAATCCGGAGCTTCCCACCAACATTTCTTTGCGGAACAGGGTCAAAATCGCGAAAAACCCTAAAATGTTTGCTGTTTTTCCGTTATTTGGCCCCTAACTCTGAAATACTTTAGGTGAGGTGCTTGTACGATTCTTTTAATTGGCGCATAGTCTTATAATCATATCTTTCATAAAAAACTAGGGTTAATTTTAGCTCGAATTCAATACAACTCAATTCACACTGCCCCTAAAGATCTGCAATTGGTAAAATCTATTCAAAGTATGTTGAAATCGAGCCAAAATTAACCCTAGTTTTCTGCACTTAGGGTACTAAAACTGTTAGAAATAATGGAGCTAGAATAAAATTATGTAAGAAAGATATGATTGTAAGACTATGCGCCAATTTTTAAAAGAATCGTACAAGCCTTGGCAGAAGTTGGAGAAAATTGAGATGGAAAAAAAGATTGTTTTTGGGTTAAATCACATAAATTTGATTTTGAAGCTCTGTAAAAACCAAACCTCTTATCCGATTTTAGTGTGGTTAGTTTTATTTTATAGGTAAATTTGTTGGCTGTAATAATCATTTTATTTCACTATTCTAGCTGGTCTAGCTTTGGATATATAAGGCTTTAAGTCGTGCAAGAAAATGATTTCTTCAAAAATCTCTAAGTGCCTGTGGCAGTTAAAGGGTTAAGCTGAGGGGGTATGTTCGTACAACTTTTTTGCTGGAAATCAACTGAGGAATCATAATCCGGTGCGTTTATGCGGCAGTTTCCGGACACAAAAATATGTATTGGACCTGAAAATGAGCATCTTAAAACTGGTTGGCCGAACCCTTCGGTCAAGTTGCGGTTCGGCTGACCAGTGTTTTTTTAGCATCAGGGAGTGACCCTCTACCGAATAGAATAGGTTCGATCCGACAGTTCTGATACCCCATCGACCCGTCAAAATTGGTACTTTCAAACTGGTTGGTCGAACCCTTCGGTCAGGTTGCGGTTCGGCTGACCAGTGTTTTTATCATCAGGGAGTGCCCCTTTATCGAATAGAATAGGTTCGATCCTACAGTTCTGAAACCCCATCGACCCGTTAAAATTGGTACCTTCAAACTGGTTGGCCGAACCCTTCGGTCAGGGGCGGTTCGGATGACCAGTGTTTTTATCATCAGGGAGTGACCCTCTATCGAATAGAATAGGTTCGATCTGACAGTTCTGAAACCCCATCGACCCACCAAAATTGGTACCTTCAAACTGGTTGGCCGAACCCTTCGGTCAGGTTGCGGTTTGGCTGACCTGTGTTTTTATCGAATAGAATAGGTTTGATCCGACAGTTCTGATACCCCATCGACCCGTCAAAATTGGTACTTTCAAACTGGTTGGCCGAACGCTTCGGTCAGGTTGCGGTTCGGCTGACCAGTGTTTTTATCATCAGGGAGTGACCCTCTATCGAATAGAATAGGTTCGATCCTACAGTTCTGAAACCCCATCGACTCGTCAAAATTGGTACTTTCAAACTGGTTGGTCTAACCCTTCGGTCAGGTTGCGGTTCGGCTGACCAGTGTTTTTATCATCAGGGAGTGACCCTCTATCGAATAGAATAGGTTCGATCTGACAGTTCTGAAACCCCATCGACCCGTCAAAATTGGTACTTTCAAACTGGTTGGTCGAACCCTTCGGTCAGGTTGCGGTTCGGCTGACCAGTGTTTTTATCATCAGGGAGTGACCCTCTATCGAATAGAATAGGTTCGATCTGACAGTTCTGAAACCCCATCGACCCACCAAAATTGGTACCTTCAAACTGGTTGGCCGAACCCTTCGGTCAGGTCGCGGTTTGGCTGACCTGTGTTTTTATCGAATAGAATAGGTTTGATCCGACAGTTCTGACACCCCGAAAGCACCTAATTAATTACTACCTTTAAACTGGTTGGCCGATGCCCTGTGGCATGGGTTACGAATGATGCCACCGCCTTTCCCGGCGTGTCTCGTAGAAGGCGACAAAAGAGGGACAAGAGAGATGAGAACTCTTACAGTGACAAAAAATCCCTAATCCAAGGTGGATCAGCATGCGCCGATGGATGCATGGTCAAGAGGGTGCTTGGCCCTAGTATGCGAAGGTAGCAGGCAACCATTACATCTGAAGGCTGAGGCACATTTTAACATCAACGAGATCTCCCATAGATTAGTGTGTGTGTGTGTATGGGTTGCCGTGTCTGGAGATAGCCGGCGGATGTAAAAGGAAAGTCCATAAATTTACTTCTTTCCACACACTAGTGCCAAAACACAACCTTTCTCCAAAAGGTGTAAAAGAATGGAAGGCCTTATGGAAATTCACGCAAATATAAGCACTACCCCGCCGGGCACTACTTCTGCTATGCGGGGCGAACCTAGTTCGCGCCAGAGCTCGACGGTTTCCGGGGGCGAGCACTATAAGGCAGTCCAACTACACTGTGGAGAAGCTGAGGGTTGCAAGCTGGAATGTAGGTTCCATGACGTCGAAGAGCGAGGAGATTGAGGATATCATGAAGCGGAGGGGGATAGACATTATGTGCGTGCAGGAGACGAAGTGGCGAAATAGCCATATCGACAGAGCCCGGTTTTTTAAAAATTCCAAGAAGTACAAATTGTACTACTATGGAATCACAAATCAAAGAAACGGAGTTGGCATTATTCTGGAGTCGTCTTTGCTTGGCAGCATAATAAGTGTCGCGAAGAGAAGTGATCGCTTGATCAGCATCAAATTGGTTATCTGCGGAAGGGTGTGGAACGTGATAAGTGCCTACGCTCCCCAAGTGGGACTGCCACCAGAAGAAAAAGAGGCCTTTTGGAACGACGTTGACACCCTGATTCAGACCATTCCAGATACCGAATTGGTGTTCTTGGGAGGAGATTTAAATGGCCATGTGGGTGATTCAAATTATGATTACGAGGATTGCCATGGTGGAAAGGGTAGCCCTTCAACGGTCAGAAATGACGAAGGTGAAGCTATTCTGGCCATGTGCAGATCGCACGGTTTGGTCATCCTAAATACATGGTTTGTGAAAAACGAGAGACACCTGATCACCTACAGTAGTGGACACGGAGATAGGAAACATGAAACGCAGATCGATTACCACCTCTGCTTCCATTTTATGAGAAGGTGGGTAAAAGACTGTAAGGTGATCTTGGGTGAATCAGTAGTTAGCCAACATCGTTTGCTCCTGTCAGAATTTATTTTGAAAGTAGGAAGAGCAAGAAATAGAAGAACTCCCAAGCCTGTCGAAAAAATCAAGTGGCACAATCTCACAAACGACAGCTTTGAACCTGTAGTAACTCCATTCATTGATAAAATGACGGAGTGGTTTCAAAACAACACAAACTGCACCGAGCGCAGTCCAACACAAATGTGGAATAGTTTCGCTGACATGTCAGTAGGTGAGGCGGAAAAGGCACTTGGAGTTTCGAAAGGTCCACTCCACACGAAGAAAGAAACATGGTGGTGGAACACCGAAACTAAGGAAGCAGTGCAAGCCAAATCGAACGCATTTAAGGCATGGACGAAATGTGAGTCAAGCAGTGAAACCGAACGGGTTAAACTTCGCGAAAATTATATGGAATGCCGGAAAAACGTAAAGCGCTTGGTAGCTCAAGCAAAGGTGAAGGCAGCTGAGAAATTCTACCAAGAATTAGAAACTCTGACTGCGACCGAAGGACCGTCTTTGCGCGAGAGACCTAAGCACGACGCCAGGATATTTAGTGTCGCAGCCCAAAGGAGAAGGAACGCTCGGGAAATACAGGCGCCAAAGTACGTGGAGGACTCGCAAGGAATGTTGCTGATTGACGATACGGCGATTTGTAGCAGGATGCGAGAGTATTTTGACGAACTTCTAAATAAAGAATTTCCTCGAGCAGCTTTTCGAGATGTTGAGCCGAATACCACAAATATTGAAGATATCTCAGAGGAAGAGGTGATGGAGGCAATGCATCAGATGAAACGCGGAAAGGCAGTCGGACCGGACAAAATCCCCGCGGAATTTTGGTTGAAAATGGAAAATGTCGGGCTTAGTTGGCTCACAGTTCTCTTCAACAAAATCAAAGGTGGGCAACCGATGCCTGATGCTTTCAGGGAAAGTCTTCTTCTTCCTTTCTATAAGAACAAGGGAGACTCACGCAAACTCAACAACTATAGGGCTATAAAGTTAACACCTCATACACTGAAGATCTACGAGCGAGTTGTCTGCAACCGATTGAGAAAGATTGTGCGGTTGAATGACAATCAATGCGGCTTTGTCGAAGGTCGATCTACAGTCGATACGATTCAGTGCATTCGTATTGCGATGGAAAAGTATAGAGCAGCACGAAAGGACTTGCACTTTGTATTCATCGATTTGGAAAAGGCATTCGATAGAGTACCTCGTGATCTGATATGATTGGCCTTGAGAGCACTTAATGTCCCTGAGGCATACGTCAGGATGATACGAGACATGTATGATGGAGCTACGACTAAGGTTAGATGCACAGCCGGTGAATCAGAACTTCCGGTGAATGTCGGATTACACCAGGGCAGTGTATTGAGTCCGTTGCTCTTCAACATCATCATGTGCTACTTATTAACACGTATATCCGACGGCCTAGAAATATCTCTTCTTTTTACCGATGATATAGTCCTCAGTAACCCAAACATCGTTACCTTGCAAGCTGCACTTACAAAATGGTGTGACATTCTGGAGGAGCATGGACTGAGGGTAAGTATAACAAAGACTGAGTTCTTATGCTGCCCATTCTCAGACCCAGATGCACCGATACCAGATATGTACGTCAAAGGAGAGCAGCTTAAGTCTTGTACCAAGTTCAAGTACCTTGGCTCGATGGTGAACAACGGAGCTACATGCGATGATGACATCAAACATCGCACAAAGGTTGGGTGGATGACGTGGCGAGAAAACTCTGGAGTTTTCTGCGATAAGAAAATGCCACTGAAGCTAAAGGGCAAGTTGTACAAAACGGTTGTACGTCCCGCACTCATGTATGGATCAGAATGCTGGACCATGTATGAAGGTTACGCGAAACATCCATCTTCCATCGCCAAAAATTGTATAATTTTCACTATTTTGTGTTGTGTCTTGTGGACCGTGAGACTGTCAATTTCAGATTGCCGGATTAATTGCCAGACCAATGTGGCCAATCGATTGCCCAATCATCAATCATCAATCAAACAAGAAATTTTTAATATCAAATGGAGAAATAATTAACTCCAGAATTTATGTTTACTCAACAAGGAAAGAAAATTAAATTGAAAAAAAAAAACGAGACCGAAGTTTATTTCGGGCGCTGCTGAAATTTGAATAACCGTCATACCTAAATGAAACTCAAGCTTCTTTGTGTTAATAATGTCGGCCGCATGCTATATGACGTTTTCCGATTCCACCTGTTCCTTGATACGTTGAGGCTAAGCCATTATTTATATGGGGAATGTGAGTTTTACAGTAAGACTCCTCGTTTATAAAAATATGTTTTTTCAAATTTTTTCGGCCCGCCTAGATAATTTGTGATTTTATTTGGCCCTTCGTTTAGAAAGTTTGCCCATCTCTGGACTAAGGCGATAGGCCACTCTCTTACTCTTTCCATAGGGATTTTATTTGTATATTTTGAGTATTTAGCTGCATTCATCCAAGCAATAATCGATTGTAGTAATGCATACATAGCCATATATACACTGCCTGTCATAACAATAGGCGCACCATAAAGCAGACTGATCCTTGGAAATTGAACGAGGGCACAGTTATTCCACATACTACAAACTTAAGGGACATTAAAAAGACAAAAAATTTCACACTAATTTTCCTCTTATTTTAAACCGTTATTCTTCTATAGAAGAAAAAATAAATTTCTGGTCTGTCGTAACTATAGCCGCAATTGGATTGGAATTAGTATGACAAAAACTGTTTCAAACGCGGAGATTGAGGAAATTAATAACGGAAGAGATTCTTTTCGAATAAAATAACTTCTTAGCATCGATAAGCGCCACTTTTACATAGAAAACTCTCTGAAATCGTGTTTTTTATAAATTTAACTTAATAATGCCTCTACAAGGTTCCCTGTCTAATTACGTTCAATGGGAGGCCCGCTCCCTAACATTTGTAACATTGGAACTAACTTTAACTACTACGACTGGTGAGAGATGATGCAATCTCTTGCCTCAAAATCCGTTATGTGTCCTATCTTCTGTATAAAATGGAAGCAGTTTATTATCAGGACAATCCTATAAAAATTTTCCTATGCTGGAAGTAACCAAATCAAGTATTCTATTGGTAGAATATCATGGCCAATAATTTTAATGAGCACTTGCTATATTTTCATAGATCTCAATACAAATTTTGGACAGAGTTCCTTAGTAGTGCTAGGTTGCTTATGCATTTAAAAGTCGATGTAACCACTTCTAATATAAAGTACGTTTTTTTTGTTATCCCGTGTAGGTTTGGGTAACGAAACTTCATGAAGGATACTTGGTGTTTTTGCTATGATTGTATTTTCATAGTAGGCCATGAAATTATATGACAATTGAAAAATAAAATGAAAACTTCCCAGCAAAATCGGAAAGTTTTATATACACTTGCCAGAAAAAGTCTCCGTACACAATGTAAGGAAAACTGTATATTACTGAACCACTGGGAAATGAAAACCATATGCTATCCAAATTCCGAAAGCTTAATCCTACTACGCATTTTCAGAAATCGAAGGTGCCCAGGAACCGTCAGTACATAATAACTTACAAGGGGATGCTTCAAAGCCCCATTCTCGACCAAAGAGGCAAAATAACAGACCAGAGCTCGGCCAAATTGATCCAGTCCATGTTACATCGAAGCATGGAGGACCTCCTCCGAAAATGTTACCCTCAAGTTAGTGAATTCTTCGAAATTCTGTGAAAAAAACTGAATAATTGTAAAAAAAAATATGGTCGTGTACGGAGACTTTTTCGTTTCGTTTTTGTGAAGTTTTTTAGTTTTTGTTTTAGAAAATTTTGTTCACAACCGAGTTTCAGTAAAATAATGAGTAGAAATATTAGTTAAAAAAAACTAAATAAACATTTTAGATAACAAATTTCAATCTAAGGTTTTCATTTCCCAGTGGTTCAGTAATATGCAGTTTTCCTTACATTGTGTACAGAGACTTTTTCTGGCAAGTGTAAGTTTTATATTCGAACAGAATAAGACTTACTCAGTAAGAGATTATTCAAAAAAGTCTTGAGGAAATCCTTACTAAAAGGTTTACTTTAACATCCCAGCAAAATTTCCGTAAGGTCTATGAAAAAGTAAGACTTAGAAAAGGCTTACTTACTACTGAACTGTAAGCATTCAGTAAGCTGAAATAGCTTTGGGTGATTAGATCTTATTCATATCATTATACAGGGTGTCCCGCAACCGGTGGTACATAGGATAATGGGAGATAGTACAGCTCATTTGAGGACAATAAATGTTCTACACGACCCCTCTATCTTTAACCGTTAGAAAGTTATAGCATTTTTTGATAAAAGTGTCAGAAACCCCGACTTGCCGAGCAAAATCACTATTTGCCACGCTCCCAAATATTGGATCCGAAATTTGACTTCACTTTCTGAAACTGCACAAAATTCTACATAAAATAACGGTTTTGCCAATTAAATTATTTAAAAACCTACCCAGATACAACCACTCAAACTTTAAAGAAATTTGGAAATTGATATTTTCTTGTAAATTCAAATTGCAAAATCGTAACGGTACTTTGAACTGACAAATGTGCAAAGTTTACAAAAGTTGCATCATTATGTCAGCTTTCGAACGACATATAAAAAATAGGGTCTTAAGGACTGAAAAATTGAAAATATTACGTGTTTAACAGAAAAAAACATGGTCTCAAGAGAAATTCAAAGTATACATTTTATTAAGTAAACAATATTTTTTTTATAAAAACTAAAAAGAAAGATTATTGAGAATAGGAACTTTTATATTATAAATGCTGTTCAAAGTGTCCTCCTCCATATCGGACACAAATTCGGCACCTTCTACCAACAGAAGAGACCGCCTTAAGCATCTCTTCCCTTTTTTCGCGCAAATTATTGCAAGCCATTTTAATTTTTTGCAAAAGATGTTCCCGGGACACTATTGGCTCATCGTAAACTTCATTTTTGAGTCTACCCCATACATGGAAATCAAGCGGCGTTAAGTCGGGACTTCTAGGAGGCCAAGCGACAGGCCCGTATCGTACAATCCATTTTTCATGGAACTCACTACATATTCAAAAATTCCGTAACAATTCTTCCGCTGTGAGCCGGACATCCGTCCATTTGCCACCATATTTCTGATAATCTAGCTAATGGAATTTCATCTACGACCTTCGGCACGACTTCTGTTTCGAGAATCTGGTGGAACGCGGATGAATTGAGTCTTTGAGGAAGAATAATTTCAGGTAGTAGTTCATCTCCAAGAACACCGATCCAGATATTTGCACTAAACTCGTGCTGGTATCTCGAAGTACGAGTTTCGCGGGGGTTCTGATGAGACCAGAAATGTACGTACGTTGACTTCGCTCTAACGTGTAATGGTTCGGTGTTCTACCAGTTTGTCGCAGTGTGTTAAACGCCCTAACAAACGTTCGGCTGTCCGGAACCTGTCTTTGGGGGAAGCGACGACCATACTCGCGAACTGCTTCGCGTCCGTTACATCCAGCTATACCATACACCAACACCATATCAGCGTACTCGATATCCGAATATTTTGTCGCCATCTAATAAAACATCACACTAATAACGATTTTAATAAATACTACTAATAATAATACCTGTTTTAATATTAACGTTCTAGCAACAGATCAATTGTGTGATAATCAATGCTAATCAGTTGAATTAAACTGGTGGAATAACGAACTGAAGCAAATGACTTTAAAATAACAAGGATTAACCGTTAATATTACCGTTTTCTCAACAAGTACATTTTCACATTTTTCCAGAATGAAACATCTTCAAGGCAAAGTTCGTTGACACCTTAATTTCACTATTTTTTGAAAACCATTAATAATAATTGAAGTATGTATGTATTTTAATTAGATTTGTTCTGCTTTAGTTTCGCGTTTTTTTTTTCTTTTACACGTAATATTTTCAATTTTTCAGTCCTTAAGACCCTATTTTTTATATGTCGTTCGAAAGCTGACATAATGATGCAACTTTTGTAAACTTTGCACATTTGTCAGTTCAAAGTACCGTTACGATTTTGCAATTTGAATTTACAAGAAAATATCAATTTCCAAATTTCTTTAAAGTTTGAGTGGTTGTATCTGGGTAGGTTTTTAAATAATTTAATTGGCAAAACCGTTATTTTATGTAGAATTTTGTGCAGTTTCAGAAAGTGAAGTCAAATTTCGGATCCAATATTTGGGAGCGTGGCAAATAGTGATTTTGCTCGGTAAGTCGGGGTTTCTGACACTTTTATCAAAAAATGCTATAACTTTCTAACGGTTAAAGATAGAGGGGTCGTGTAGAACATTTATTGTCCTCAAATGAGCTGTACTATCTCCCATTATCCTATGTACCACCGGTTGCGGGACACCCTATAAGACTTACTTCTTAGCCAAATGTAAGACAAAATTTCGATTTGCACTCACTATTTGAAAGCTCCCTGTAGCTTATATATCAATGAAAAAAAAGTCATTTATAAGGTTTATAATATACTTTACTTAAGGCATTTATTATATTCTTATAAAAGCCTTATTAGTAAGTATATAAATGCCATTTCAGACAGTTATGCCACCTGTCTGAAATGGCATATATATACTTTTTTAAGAATCTTGCCTAGTGGTACGTCAAGCGCTTTTATGTTCCTGGTTTGGTTTTGTTATATTCCCGTGGTCAAATTACGCGACTAATCATCGACACGTAGAACTTAGTTTATTTCACACGATCGTATTTCGCGTTAAGTGTTTTTCCGGGGTGTTTGTGACGTTTGCCGTGAGAAAACCCGTTCTAAAATATCGCGACATATTCTATGGTTGTTGCTAAGGAGCTCCATCGTCTTTTTCGTCGTCGACCACTTTACACTTACAAAAATCGCGACAGAAACGAATAATTGTTTGTCGTCTTTTGCGGTGACAACAAGAAATCGATTGAAAAACGTTGTGCGTAGGTGAGTACACTGAGTTTGTAGTGGTTTGTATTGTGGGTAGTACTTATTGTGTGAGCTCTTATTTATGGCGGAGTAGGTTTTGCTGTGTGTACAGCAGCGAAAATTACCTACAGGTATTCTAAGATTCAGTATTGAGTGAGTGTTGTATGGAAAGGTTGCGGTTTCCGCTTTCCGGAAAGTGATAATAGTTTGAGAGGTTGCGGTGTCTCCCCTCTGAGTGAGATGTAGAGCCGTGTGGGCCCCAATTCGGGAGTTGGTCCCCTCCGATTGAGTGGTTGTGGTCGTCCTGCTCTCAGCATTGTGTTTGTAGAAAGGTTGTGGTGTCTCCCCTTTCTACTGGTGATAAACTCGAGAGGGTGTGGTGTTCCCCCTCTTTGCACAGAGTTTACGTTTTGGAGAGGTTGTGGTGTCTCCCCTCTCCATGTTGAGTTGACGTTCGTAGAAAGGTTGTGGTGTCTCCCCTTTCTATTGGTGGTAAACTCGAGAGGTTGCGGTGTTCCCCTCTTTGCACAGAGTTTACGTGTTGGAGAGGTTGTGGTGTCTCCCCTCTCCTCGTTGAGTTAATGTTTGAAGAGGATGTGGTGTCTCCCTCTTCGTGTTGTGTGTTTGAGAAGTTGTGGTGTTCCCCTCTCTTAAATGTGAGTAGAGGCGCGGTGCTCCGCTCCGGAGTTGATCGCCCTCTGTAATAGCTAGGAGGTTGTGGTTTCCCCCTCCGCATTCTACCATAGAATACCGAATGAGAATGTTTTCGCCAGAAGTTGTGTGCCTTAGGTAGAAAGGCTTTACTTTTGGATATAGAAGAATGAGGATGGTAGTGAAGTAGGATTGAACCAAGGAGAAGCAGCCGAATCAACCGATAATCCATCCTGCGTCTACCTCGCATTGCCGTTTGGATACCTGAGCCAGAATCAACCGATACAACGAGAAGCCGATGACCGATGCAGAGACGACGACGCTGACAAGTGGTTCTCCTTCATTCTCCTCTTCTTCCTGTTTGTTGGCCGGGCCAACATAGATATTCGAATTATTATTCGTTTTACGTTTCGAGTAACTTATTATCTTCAATGCATGTAACTGCAGGCTTATTGGTTGTCTTTTTCTATTTACAGGTGACATAGGGCGGTATAGATCAGGTGAGTATCGCATCTTACGCAAAAAAAATTTCCAGTACGCCTTGTTCATACGATATAAAAAAAAAGTATATAAAAAAAGCAAGAATTTAATAAGGAAGTAAAAATGTATGGTCCTACATTCATATAAAAAAATGACAGGTGGATCAGCTGGCATTTTTTTATATGGAGTTTCGTTACCTAAACCTACACGGGATAACCCAAAAAACACACTTATAGTAAAAACTTCTCTGGGATATCCTGATCATAACTTTTTTTTTGTTTTAATACAGAAGGCATGGTACATAACGGATTCTAGCAAGAGGTTACATCATCTCCCACTAATAATTACACTTAGGAGGTTCAAATGTAAGAAATGTTACGGAGGTGGCCTCTCCTTCATCAAAAGTAAACAGAAAATCTTTAAGAAACACTATTACGTAAAATTCATAAACGAAAACACAATTTGGAATACTGAGAGGTCAATAAGCAAAAAACTCGAAACCCCTTTATAAATATTTATTGGGAAATAAATAAAATAATCCTTGAGAGTCAATTTTATTTAAAAAAGATTTTAACGGTTATTTACTTCCTAAACTTCCGCTTTATAATCAGTTACTGCGATACTAATTCCAAGTGCGGCTATAGTTATGACAGATTGGAATTTCAGATTTTCATCATTACATTGATGAGAGATCAGCATCCAATTTAAAAACATACACTGCCGTCGCTCCTAGAATTTATGGTCAGATTAAAATTCACAAGCCGGATGGAACTCTTCGTCCCATTGTATCGACCATAAACTCGGCTGGATACAAGCTCTCCAAATTCTTACCGAATATTCTCCGCAAATCGTTCAAACCCAAGTTTGCTATTAAAAACTCTACACAATTTGTGAAACATATAAAAAATAGAACGATTCCTAATGATTATCAGCTTGTGTCGTTTGATGTTACTAACTGCTTCAATAACATCTCCACGGATTTAGCTATTAGCATTGTTGACAGAGACTTCGATAGATTAGTGAAACATCACACTTTAATTCCGAAGAAACAGTTCCTGAATTTGTTGAGTTTTTGTTTGAAAGACTGCAATTATTTTCGTTACAAAGATGTTTTTGTATCTATGAAAGAAGGTTTGTTCATGGGCTCTAGCTTAGCCCCGATCTTGGTACAATGTGTATTGGACGATGTAGTGAATGAAGCTTTATTAAAATTGGATTTTGTTCCATTATTTTGGTTTTCATATGTAGATGATCATATCACAGCGATTCCTAAGGATAAAATTAATGAAATGTTGGATGCGTTACATTGAGCGCTTATATACCGTCTCTTAATTTAAACTATCTTAAATCATTTTTGGAGATAGTACCTTTTCCATAGGGTGAATATACCGTCCTAGTCTAGTTCGCGTTTCAACTTTCTTCTTCTTCTTTTTATTCGAATTGGTTGTGGAAAGTGCAGATGTTTAGAAATGGTTTATCTGACATTTCGATTATTTGGACAATATTATGATTGGAATTTGTTAATCTCGCGTTTTTTCTAACCAGGAATTTCATATAAACTTTGTAGCGAAACGGAAATCGAAAACGATATCATTGCAGTAACAAGACGACTTCGCTCTTCCTGGATAAATTTCAGAGACAGTCGCTTGTCTAGGCATTATGGATGGGCAAGCACCTCGCCATATGTTGCGAGCGAGACTAAATTTAGTTTCGATTAGTTAGTGCAGCCCGTATATGCCGTCCAAAAATAATTTAAATTTGTCTAAAACTTTTTATCTTTACTGCGGTATATAAGCGGTCATTGTTATAACTCGAAGATTAGATTTACATATGAGATGGAAGTGGATGGAGTACTAAATTATCTTGATTTAAGCTTGCATCGAACTCCGCAATGCAAAGTCATCACGAATTGGTTTCACAAACCAATAGCTTCAAATAGACTTTTAAATTATTATTCCAACCATCCAATGAAAATGAAGAACAACGTTGTTAAGTCATTTATTCGCAAAGTATTTCGAATTAGTCACAAAACTTAACTTTAACTTCCTCGACAAGCGAAAATCTTAGTAATAATGCAACAATATCGACACCTCAATTATATTCATCTGTTGCCTATGTTCCAGGGCTTAGTGAATC
Source organism: Microchrysa polita (assembly GCA_949715475.1). Classification (NCBI taxonomy): domain Eukaryota; kingdom Metazoa; phylum Arthropoda; class Insecta; order Diptera; family Stratiomyidae; genus Microchrysa; species Microchrysa polita. The sequence goes on along the minus strand of OX454419.1, from coordinate 35,540,862 downwards.
TATATCGCGCACATGCAAATATTTTGTACCTGAAATTAAATTGGCAATGAGACCTCATAACAAAAATGCAAGCATGTTTACTAATATGAAAGCGAAGATACCTAAAGAGGAACGATCGGGAGTTGTTTATAAAATTGATTGCTCTGATTGCGATAAGGTTTATATTGGAGAAACAATACAAAAATTAGGAACTAGAACTAGAAAACAGCATGGAAATGACACAAAAAAGAAACTTAAGGACAATTTATCAGCCTTGGCAAATCATGCCCTTAGTAATAATAATAACCATAACTTTAAATTTGATGATGCGAAAATTTTACTAAATGAACGGAATAAAACAAAACTAAGAATCCAAGAAGTTAATCAAATTATTAAATATGAAAATCTGGTGTGCAATGAAAAACAGATAAAAAGCATTATTCTGATGTATACTATAATTTAATCCAAGATAGCTTTAAATAATTTTGCCAAAGACGTTTAAACTGCGATATTTTTACTTACATGTTTGTTTTATCAATTAATTTATTATTTGTTTGTTTCTTTAAGTGTCATATTTCTTTTGTCTGTTACTGTATGGCCTGATTGACATCTATTATTAGCCTTTTGACTTAACTTTCAATTATCCTATAATTGTCACAATTACCATCATTGTTTGACACATAATATTCATAAGGTATTTTTAATTTTTAATATTTGTCTAATTTTAATTATTTAATTTTATCAAAATGTTTAATGTTCACAGATTATAACCCTGAAGATGGGCTTAATAGCCTGAAATATATAGGTTTTGTGAATGTATATCAGCATTTTGATTTCGGGATCATTGGAGGCGAAACAACAACTACACCTATTATAAAATTTGATTCCGGCAACACAACAGTCAAACTTTTAATTAAGTTGGCGTTTTCTTTATAATCCTTAGATTTTCCTTTATACAAGAATAACGGGTTGAAATAAAAGGAAAATGTTTGTGAAATTATTTGTCTTTTCAATATCCCTTTAGTTTATAGTATGTGGAATAACTGTAGTGTTTTTCAACTTCCAAGAATCAGTTTGTTTTATGGTGCGGCTATAGTTAGTCTAAGAAAATTGGACCAAAATATGGCCATCGAACGGCAAAAATCCTACATCGGAAATTTTTTTTGATTATGGTTGGGGATGGTCCTGAGATGATGGCATAGAAAGTCCCAACCGATCGGGGGTCCACAACCTTAAAAAAGGGGGGAAAGAGGGACCTTTTTTCGTTTTTTTGCGATTATTTCAAAAACAGTAAGAGATACAGAAAAATGGTCTGAGGACGAAAAAAACTACATAAAATTATCTTTGCAATGATTTATAACACATTAGAATTCAATTGACTATTTCGGCGTTAGAATAGAACATAAATTAGAATATTTTCATTTTAGACCTTTTTTTAAAGCTCCATAACTTTTGAAAGAATGTTAGTTCAGCCGTAAAATTTTGTACAAGTATTAACAACAAGTTTTAGATAATTTTAACGTAAACGCTGAGTCGCTCCGGTCAAGGACCCCCAATATCCCCCCATTTAAATTTGTCAAAACGGCATGTCCATAACTCCCCCCAAAATTGGAGCAGAGTGCTAAATTTTGGTTTGTTCCGATTGGAGGTCATAGTCACCCCACCCACCAAAAATCAGCTCATTCCGATAAAAACTAAGGGTACCTCCCATACAAAGTGACCCATGACAACTTTGTTCTACAGTTTATAAAATGAGTAGTACGTAGAACAAACTCCTGATGGGTCACTTTGTATGGGAGATACCCTTAGTTTTTATCCGAATGAGCTGATTTTTGGTGGGTGGGGTGACTATTACCTCCAATCGCAACAAACCAAAATTTAGCACTCTGCTCCAATTTTGGGGGGAGTTATGGATATGCCGTTTTGAAAAATTTAAATGGGGGGATAATGGAGGTCCTTGACCGGAGCGACTCAATGTTTACGTTAAAATTATTTTAAACTTGTTGTGAATACTTATACAAAATTTTACGGCTCAACTAGCGTTCTTTCAAAAGTTATGGAGCTTTTAAAAAAGGTCTAAAATGAAAATATTCTAATTTATGTTCGATTCTAACGCCGAAATATTCAATTAAACTCTAATGTGTTATATATCATTGCAAAGATAATTTTATGTAGTTTTTTTTTTACTCAGACCATTTTTCTGTATCTCTTACCGTTTTTGAAATAATCGCAGAAAACCGAAAAAAAAATGCCCCCCTTTCCCCCCTTTTTTTAAGGTTGCGGACCACCGATCGGTTGGGACTTTTAATGCCATAATCTGGGGACCATTCCCAACCATAATCCAAAAAAATTTCCGATGTAGGATTTTTGCCGACCAAATATGCCATTTTTCTTAGACTAAGTTATGACAGGCAGTGTATACAGGGTTATTGGTTAAGTCGACCTATTCCCTGCAACACGTTATAATAGTGTCAAAATGCAACAAAATGAGGCCATAAATGTTAGGCCGATTTTCAATGGTCACTGAGATATATGCATTTTTAGGTTTTTTTGAAATAACCTAGAATTTTGCCATTTGAAGTAAGAATTAAAAAAAACTACTAAGGTTATGTGCTTAAACTTATTTTTGGATTTTAGTCAACACTTTAGCAGACATTTCTTAATCATTTAAAATTCAAAAACCCATCACAATTCGAAATTTTTAATTTTGAATAAAAAAATATTTTCTTAAATTTTTTTAAAGATATTATTTTTTAATGAAGTATTACTAAAAAAAATTATATGACATGGAGTCTGCAGACCACTCGAGAAACATACGCGTGTTGTCAGCTTTCCAAAAAAGTGTCAATGTCAATACAAATATTTGAAATAATTGAAACAGCTAGCTGCAACTTGTTCGGGGACCATCATTTCCTTTGATAAAAAATGAAATAAAGCAGTACATTATACGTACTCGTACGATGCATTTTGAATTTAATGACATTTATTTCATATTTTATCAAAGGAAATGATGGTCCCCGAACAAGTTGCAGCTAGCTGTTTCAATTATTTCAAATATTTGTATTGACATTGACACCTTTTTGGAAAGCTGACAACACTCGTATGTTTTTCGAGTGTTCTGCAGACTCCATGTCATATAATTTTTTTTAGTAATACTACATTAAAAAATATCTTTAAAAAAATTTAAGAAAATATTTTTTTATTTAAAACATTTTTATATATATAGCTTAAAAATTTCGAATTGTAATCGGTTTTTAAAATTTTAAATGATTAAGAAATGTCTGCTATAGTGTTGACTAAAATCCAAAAATAAGTTTAAGCCCATTACCTTAGTAGTTTTTTTTATTCTTACTTTAAATAGCAAAATTCTAGGTTATTTCAAGAAAACCTAAAAATGCATATATCTCAGTGACCATTGAAAATCGGCCTAACATTCATGGTCTCATTTTGTTGCATTTTGACCCTGTTATAACGTGTTGCAGGGAATAGGTCGACTTAACCAATAACCCTGTATATGCCTGCATGTATATAGGTGAGTATGCCTTTATACATTTATACATATAGGCCCATTCTCTCGTAGATCTTATAGAATGGTTAGTCTTATCGCCCAGAGAAGACACACACAATATTCAAAAAGCTTCTCCATTATATTGAATTGATTTTTTGTTAATGTTGCATAGATATGTTATCTTTTGCTTATTTACGCTGTTGGATGAAAGTGCGCAATGATTTTCTCAATCTAAGATGATGGCTTAAACAAGCAAAATGTGGCGTAGCTATGCAAAATAAACAAAAATTCCATTCAATACAATGGAAAAGCTTTCTAAATATGGTGTGTGTCTTCTCTACGCGATAAGACTAATCAGCCGACAGGTACTGAATAAGAGCTATCAGAAACCCGGCCATAGGGTTGTATGTTCCGGAACTAATAAAATATGCAAATGCATGTAGTGCTCAGGACTCGTAAGAGAACAATAATAATCGCTTTGCGGTTATCGAGTGGCGACCCCGTATAACAGCAGCCTTAATAGTCCGAGCCGTGATGGTAAAAAACCGGGGTTTTCGAACTGTCGGAAATTAACCATCTTAAAAGTTGCGTTTAGTTACGGTCATATCGAAACGGTTGGTCAGCCGAAGCAAAACTTGACCAGTAGCGTAATTAGACGTAATTAGACGCAAAAATTAGAGGTGTTCGGGGGTATGGGCAAAGAATAATTATACCTAGAAGGATAACTCCATATAAATTATTTTCCCGAACAAAAAAAATGTCAGAAAGTGACAACTGTTTCCTAAGTAGCGAATCGCATTTGCACAACAGAGACAGAAAATCTTCGCTTGCCAAAGGGTTTGTTTGTATTTGTGCACCTTTTCGAAATTTTTTCATGTATGCGTTCATATTATCTCTCTTTTTGCTATGTATGTGTGAATTTTATTCTCTCGTTGGGGGCTGCCAGCATTGCTCATAAATGAATTTTAATAATCATCCGGCAACCCTTCTTAACGATAAAATGTTGTTTCGTTAAAAGCTTCGTTTCGCGCGAAATTCAAATGTCAATCAATCTAACGATCGTTTTGAAACAAATAAAATTTTCTGCAAAGATGTCTTGTGTTATTTGTGGTTCAGCTGAAAGACGGCGACTTTTTAAGTTTCCCCAGGATCCATTGGCGTAAGTACTTATTGAAAAGCAAACAGTACACTATTATAAGTGAAAATTCAGGTCGGTTTGTTGTTTTGTACCCCAAATGGTGCTTGAACAATGGCACTTACATACATGAATACAGGGTGGCCTATGTACAAGTGGGCGATTTGAACCACAACTTTTTTTAAAAATTTGTGGTAATGTACTGCAGAAATGGGAGATATTTTAATGCTATGGGAGGGAAATGTAATTTTATCTTATAGTCTTAATTTGGAGGTTTAAAGAAGATATTTATTCCGTGAAAGTAAAGCGAAAACGATGCAACGTCCTATATTAGCAAAAAATGTTGTGCTGCCGCGTCTACTTAAAAATCATAATTTTTGAGTTATGACGTTATTATGTTAATAAACGAAAATGTTATACTATGTTCAAATATCGGTTTTTACATGGGACACTTTCCATTTTAATGTGCGTAGAGCAACAATTCTGAAATATCGATCTATCTATTTTTGCGTTTTACAAAAAAAAAACAAATATTGAATTTTCAACATTTGGCCTTTTCCATCGCAGACTCCAATATTGGCTACAAATTATAGAGCGGATGGACCTAATCGATTGCAAGAAAAGGATCCAACTTTGTGAAAAACATTTCCGCCCGGAAATGTATACGTCAACGCGACTGACGAGGACGGCTATACCTATAAAGGAACATATCTGTATAGAGAATATATGCATATAGTGCTTATAAACGGTGGTTTAACAGCGATCACTGAGCGATCATCACATGAATCGTCTCTACCAACACAAACCTTAAGGCCCGTATTTATAAACATTCCTTAACTCAAGGTGACCTTAAGTCAAGCATGTCAAAATTCATTCATTTCCAGTAGTTTTTCATTGAAATAATTTATATTAGAGAGTTTTAGCAAGTCGTCGGATATGCAACGACAAACTTTGACATTTCCATACAAAAATTCGTTTGCCAACAATACGTAAAACAGCATACCATAATTTTCCATGTCCCAAGTAGGCATGGGGTAATAGTCCGACAATTAATTTCGCTAATCAGGATTGTTTACAGAATATCCAATATACGGAAATACACCCATGCCTACTTGGGACATGCAAAATTATGGTATACTGTTTTACGTATTATTGACAAACATATTTTTGTATGGAAATGTCAAAGTTTGTCGTTGCATATCCGACGACTTACTAAAACTCTCTATTTACGAGTCAATGCATGCTTGATATAAAGCAAAACTCAAGAAGACCTGGAAATTTTCTATAGTCAACTTCAAGGTAGTTACTATGTTTCAATTCTATTGAACACATAAGGTCTCCTTGAATGCCCAACCCATCACTACCTAGGATTCGTTGTCAGCCGAAAGTACACAAGCCGGGAAACGAACTTAGAGAAATCATTGCCGATACATGCTCCCCCACATATAAAATAGCGAAATGGCTAGTGGAACAGTTCCAAAAGCTAGGTGACACACAAAGCAAGCATTCAGTACAAAACTCATTAGATCTAATGAATAGATTGAAAAACATTGGGCCCTTGGAAGAAAATGAAGTTTTGGTCTCCTTTGACGTAAAAGCCCTATATCCAAACACACCGATCAGGCAAGCAATAGGCCAACTTAGTGAGTGGCTATCGAAAATTGATGAAACCCCGAATTGGATAAAGAAAAAGAGGCACTACATAAAATTGGCGAACTTATGCATGAGCGAAAATTACTTTAGCTTCCGTGACCAATATTACAGAACAACATCAGGGGTCGCGATGGGAAACCCACTATCGCCGCTTTTAGCTGAAATGTTTATGACGTACGTAGAAAATATTATCGAAGAAAAAGGAGTAATGCCACGAATTTGGTACAGATACGTAGACGACGTTTTCGCAATAGTGGATAGAAATAAGATTGACGATATCAAATCATCGATCAACCAAATTCACAAGAACTTATCATTCACTGCCGAAATTGAGGAGAATGGAGCACTACCTTTCCTGGACATTGTCATTCAACGAGAACAACAAGCACTAACCTTCAGCATTTACCGAAAAAAGACTGCGACACAGAGAACAATCCCGAATACATCACAACATTCCTATCCACAAAAAATGGCGGCTTTCAATAGTATGATACACCGACTGGTAACGTACCCATTAACATCAGCGGGATACGAGCGAGAGAAAGAGTATATATTCGAAACGGCAAAATTAAATGGCTACTCGCATCATGAGATTGAGAAGATCCTAAGGCGGAAACTGGTGCAAATTGAGAAAAATGAATACTCCACGTTTTTCAACAACGAAAATGAAACTAATACCAACATCATTCGAGTCAGTATCCCGGTATCAAACATCTTCTACAGGCTTAAGAACAAATTAGCAACCTTCGGAATACAAGCAGTGGGAACGAGTTACAACTCCAGACTAAAGACGAATTTCAGAAGCGAAAAAGATCCATTAAAAAAGGAGGAGAAAAGCGGAATTTATAAGGTGGAATGCCCCGAATGCGAAATGAAGTATATTGGCCAAACGAAACGCTTAGTGAAAGTCCGATTCAATGAACATATAAGAGAAGCAGAAAATGCGAAAAAGAAAACGAATTGCACAATAAAATCAGCTGTTGCAGCACATATTATCAGCGAAGGACATCAAATCGGGTGGCAAAACGTGGAAGTCATAAAACAGGTAGACAGAATATCTAAGCTGGATGCACAGGAAAGCCTCGAGATAGCGAAAATCCCAGGTAGGGAACGATTGAACGAAGACGAAGGAAATTGCTCATCGAGACTTATTAAATTACTTTGCGATAAAAGGACGCAACAACCACATGCCAGGTAGTGCAATCAGGCTTAAAAGTAGCGCAATAAATTAGATTAAGTTAGTATATAAGATGACATGTAAATTGATTCATATTCAGAACAAATTCCACTGAAGAAGGGAGCAAGTCGCCCCGAAATACGTATATGGAAAATAAAATTAAAGTTGTAGTATGAAACCTTTGTCTCTCACTAAGATTGATATTTAACTACAAACAACGGTAACCGAAAAGAAAGCATATAGGTCTCCTTGAGTTTCGCCATAAATCAAGGATGCATTTGACTCGTAAATATAAATTACTTCAGTGAAAAAACTACTGGAAATGAATGAGTTTCGGCATACTTGACTTAAGGCCGCCTTGAGTTAAGGAATGTTTATAAATACGAACCTAGGAGCTAAGAAGTATATTTGTATTACGGCTTATTAGTAAACAAAACTGCTAAATTTTAATGTCTAGCGCTGTTATCCTGCCAAAACCAATTATTCATTAATAGACAACAAACATATTTCAGTATACTGTACAACAGAAAACTGTAAAATTGCTCAATTAAATTTACGCGCTCAGTGCTACTTTATTTTTCGCAACTGTATTTGAAACAGTGATGAATCTGTCGTGAATTTAAATCCAGCTATGAAGATGCTCGAAATTTAGAACAAAGTATGTATAAAAGGTGAGATTTTGATAACTCTGTTAAGTTGTAATGTTTCGTTACACCAAACGACTCGCGATTATGGAAAACACACTTTAAGTGGTATCATTGATAGTCGTCATTTTGTTCTTTCGTATATTTTCGAGAATTTTTAATGTCTTTCCTGTGTCTGCATCTTATCTATACGACAAGACTAAACATTCGATAACAGTTTTAAGAAATCAGGCCTAATTATTTTAAGCAATAAATACTGGGAATGCTAAAACAATGAATAAAAACTTAAGGAGACAATTTCAACAATAACCCATAAAGAGCAATCGTTTTAGCATTTTTAATATTGATTGCTTAAAATGATAAATTTAAATTCTTAATAATAAATACTTGCCGTGAAAAAAAACATTTAAATTTAAATTTTATCGCGCCAACTTCAAATGATTCGTCAAGTGTTGTGGTAACACTAATCTCATCTGGCAACAGCTGAACAACTTTGAATATTGAATGAACACGACTGACACGTCGGTCGCTAAAGTGGAATCAGTAATACAAATCACTTATAATATGAATAAAACTTCCAACATAAAGCACTTATAAGGTTAAATTAATTAACCATAATCACCACTTTCACCTGTAACTTTGTGAATATATGGGTTGAAAATTTCACATCAGCCGGTCGAGTTCGCACGAAACAATTGAACAAGTGCATTGAATGTCGCACTTTTGTACGACCGACTGCGAAGTTAACACGAAATTTCAACAAGTATACTGCTCAAACCAAAATAAGGGCCACTGCTGAAGCATGGTGGAACGTGCCTGACCAACGCTGTACATGTGCTACTGCTAAAAATATGGAACGACGAGGTAATCCCCGAAGATTGGCGCAAAAGCATAATCTGCCCAATACACAAAAAAGGGTGACAAGATGAAGTGTGAGAATTACAGGGGCATATCATTAGTTTGTACGGCCTATAAGATTTTATCAAAAATTCTTGAAAAGAGAATCAATCCGTATGCAGAACAAATCATTGGCGAGTATCAAGGCGGCTTCAGACCTGGTCGTTTAACGACCGATCAGCTTTACACAGTGAAGCTACTACTCCAAAAGTGCTGGGAATACAACATCGACGTATACCAAATCTTTGTCGACTTCAAGCAGGCATACGACAGTATCGACCGAAGTGTACTGTACAACATTATGCTGAATTTTGGTATACCGGCAAAGTTAGTGCGACTCACAAGGATGACGATGACTAATACCGTCTCGCAGGTCAAAGTGCAGAACCGACTCACTGACCTATTTGAAACTCGTACTGGACTAAAGCAGGGCGACGGGCTGGCGCCGACGCTCTTCAACCTGGCTTTGGAGTATGTAATTCGAGCCATGAATATGGACAGCAGCGGAACGCTACTCATCAAGTCGACTCAATTAGTAGCGTACGCCGACGATATCAACATCATGTCTCGAAGGTTGGGTGATGCAGAAAGCCTCCTGCATAACCTCAATAACGCCGCAAAGGAAGTTGGACTATATATAAACGAAAGCAAAACAAAGGCCATGATGCAATCGAAAACAAGGACGACAGCAAATTCAAGCATCACAGTGGGGGACCTTAATATCGAGTATGTAGACAACTTCAACTATCTGGGTTGTAACTTATCAAAGGACGCCAACGAAACCGACGAAACTAAGCGACGGATACAACTAGCCAACAAGACATATTTCTCGGTCCTCCCTATAATTAATTCGAAACTTGCGCACAGGAACACGAAGCTCCGCGTGTACAAAACGATCATCCGACCCGTGCTATGTTATGGCTGCGAAACATGGACCCTTACCCAAGCCTCCGAAATTTTGCTAGACCGATTCGAACGAAAGGTCCTTCGGCGAATTTTCGGGGCCGTTCGCGAGCGAGACCAATGGCGTATCCGATACAACCATGAGTTGTATCAATTGTACGATGAGCTGGAAGTATCGAAAATCGTGAAGCTTCAACGTCTGCAATGGGCGGGGCATGTACAACGGATGGACGACAATCGCATGCCAAAGAAAGTTATGAACGCACAACGAATTGACGGAGCGAGGTTGCGTGGACGACCGAGAGCTCGCTGGGAGAACTCCGTAGGTGAAGACGCCCACCAGCTGCTGGGCTTCCGAAACTGGAGGACAAGGTCACGTAACCGCGACAATTGGAGGTCAACGATTCAGGCGGCCAAGGCCCGACGTCGGGCTATCGGGCTACATTGATGATAATGTCCGTTGACTTTAACAACGTCTTTTGGCGAATTTTTAGTGTGGAAATTAAGTTCAAAAATGTCATTCTGTACCTGAATGTGATGTGAGTTATCACAGTATGATTCCTCAACATTAGCTTTAACGGAACTGACTTAAACAGTTCTTTTAGGGTCATGAGTCATACATTTGGTAGTTTTGTTTATTTCTCATTTTGATTTAGAATTAGTTTTCGCCAAGTTCTTTGACTGCAACATTAGTTGTTGCACTTTTAAAGATAAGGAGAATCTGTAAAACACAAAATGCCAACAATTCAGCTCCATTTAAATTTAAATGATTCGTCCAGAGCCTTAGAAATGTGGGAGGAAGGTCGTTGGCAACGTTCTGTGGCCCTGCAATTAGGGTATTCACGAAAAGCCATTCAAAATCTATGGAACCGTTACCAGGAGACAGGAAGTGTCTCCCGTAGTCATGGTTCAGGCCGAGTTCGAATAACCACCCCCGCAGAAGACCAATATGTGAGACTTTGTGCGCGACGGGATCGTACCATTAGTGCTCGTGGACTACAAAGTAGGCTATTAAAGACGACTGGGACCATAATTAGTCCTCAAACAATCAGAAATCGTTTGCACGAAGACCAACAACGGTCAAGGAGACGTGTTACCAGAACACATCTGACCAGGACGCATCGTACGAATCGTTTAAGATTTGCTCGTCGACATATCCAATGGGGCATGCAACAATGCCGCCAGGTACTCTTCTCGGATGAGTCCAAAGTAAATTTTTTTTAGTGACGACCGACGCATAAGAGTCTGACGGAGAACCGGAGAAGGTTTTTTGGATCCTTGCATTAATTAAATTAAGAGGCAAGGGAGTCCTAGTGTGGTGGTCTGGGCCGGAATTAGCTTGCAAGGCAAAACTGACCTTGTCACCCTAAATAACGGGACAATTACGTCCGAAAGTTATATTGAAAGGATTGTTAGGCCACATATCATTCCTTTTTCACAACAGGCGGTGGATGGTTTTATCCTCATGCAGGATAATGCACGACCACATACTGCTCGGCCGACAATGTCTGTTTTCGAGGAGGCCAATATTGAGGTCATGGAGTGGTCTGCCAACTGTCCGGACCTAAATCTGATATAACATCTTTGGGATCAATTAAAACACCGGATGCGGACCGCTGAAGAGGACATACACAATCAGCAATAGCTGATTCAATTGCTTAAAATGTGTTGGGACGAGTTATCAAAAGAAAGCGTCGATCGGCTTATTGAAAGCGTTCCGTCCAGCCTTCGAGACTGCATATCAAAAAGTGGAGGCCATATTCGATACTAAAAAAAAAACAAACAATCAATTTTCTTTTACAGATTAGACATACAAATTAATTGTTATTGTTACGATGACATCATCGCAAAAAGTAAGCAATCCGAAAAAATGCTAAAAAAATGTAACTTTTGGTCAAAATTCAATAAAATACATAACATAACATGAAAAACATATTGTTTTATTAAATTAGACCAACAAAACTATGATTTTCCTTTTCCACAGAAAAATAACCAGAAAATTATTAGTGGCCCTTATTTTACATACACTATACATATACACTTCACTTTTAAGTAAACGTTTGAAATGCACTTATTTCCACCCACGATCGAAACTCGAAATAAATTCAACGTCGGTTTTAACTTGACAACAGAACTTGACCGAGCGATTACGAAGTTGACTTTCAGATTCTTTCCACAAAATTTTACATGTGGCGGTGGTACCACTCGCGGCAGTTGAATGCGGATTGAATAGAACTCGACGGACCATGTAGCCGCCGCTGAATTTCACGTTGCTTTTTATAACACAAAATGTTGAAATTCACGCTTACTTTCCAATTCAAACAAACGTAAAAATGTTAGCGAGCCAAATAACTTACAAAAAACAAGCACTTTTGTTCATAATTGTTATACTTTAAACGAAACTTTGCAGCGAAATATCGGATACGTGCGTGTTAGTTGAACCACAGATTGAACACAAATTGAGCAAAAAATTTTCCCGAGCAATGACGAAGTGGTCACTGAATTTGACCACGTAATTTGTAACATAAAAAGTGTGGATATGAACATAAAAATGGTTTTGGTTTCACTTAATTACATCTGCAAGACAGTAAATTCGATTGAAACCGCTCTTTTTACTCTGAATCTTCTATTTTTTGAATAGTAAAATTTGACAGATGATGATTCGGGTACGAACGTGCAGTGTAAATTCTAAACAGAGAATTTTGGGAGAACGTGGATGATACGATGATAACCGAATCATCATATGTCAAAATTTGCATTTAAAAAATAGGAAACTTAAAGTGAAAGGTGAGGTTTCCTTCCAACTTACTTTGTTGAAGTTGGAATTAGGTAAATCTCAAATGGTCAGTTTGCTTGTATTTAATCGTTTTATGTTAGAAATAACGTAGTGAGATTCTGTCGCCACTTCGTAATTGTTCGGGGACGATTTCAGTTCAATCTACTTTCAACTAACGCGAGCGGAGTGGATTTCGTTAAGTTCTCAATTATCATTGTCCTGCTTTTTCACATGCGCTTAGTTGCTATCGCATATGTTAAGATTTAATGTATCATGTACTATACGTGAGAGCAAATACAAGGCACAGACATTTTTGGCGTAGGAAAATTTTGTATGGAGTTGTTTATCTAGGTATATGTAATCTGTGGTATGGGTAACTGTCGGATTCGGATCGAACCTATTTTATTCGATAGAGGACCTCTCCGTGAGTCTAAAAACATTGGTCAGCCGAGCCGCAACCTGACCGAAGGGTTCGGCCAACCGGTTTAAAGGTGCAAATTTTTTAGGTGCGATGGGGGTTTCGGATCAAACCTATTCTATTCGATAAAGGACCGCCCCCTGATGCAAAAAATACTGGTCGGCCGAGCAGCAACCTGACCGAAGGGTTCGGCCAACCAGTTCGAAATTACCAATTTTGACGGGTCGATGGGGTTTCAGAACTGTCGGATCAAACCTATTCTATTCGATAAAGGGGCACTCCCTGATGCTAAAAACATTGGTCAGCCGAACCGCAACCTGACCGAAGGGTTCGGCCAACCAGTTCGAAATTACCAATTTTGACGGGTCAATGGGGTTTCAGAACTGTCGGATCAAACCTATTCTATTCGATAGAGGGTCACTCCCTGATGATAAAAACACTGGTCAGCCGAACCGCAACCTGACCGAAGGGTTCGGCCAACCAGTTTAAAGGTGCACATTTTTTAGGTGCGAGGGGGGTTTCAGAACTGTCGGATCAGACCTATTCTATTCGATAAAGGACCGCCCCCTGATGATAAAAACGCTGGTCAGCCGAACGGCAACCTGACCGAAGGGTTCGGCCAACCAGTTAAAAGGTGCTAATTAATTAGGTGCGTTCGGGGTTTCAGAACTGTCGGATCAAACCTATTCTATTCGATAGAGGGCCACCCCCTGGTGCTAAAAACACTGGTCAGCCGAACCGCAACCTGACCGAAGGGTTCGGCCAACCAGTTCGAAAGTACTAATTTTCACGGGTCGATGGGGTATCCGAACTGTCGGATCGAACCTATTCTATTCGATAAAGGATCGCCCCCTGATGCTAAAAACACTGGTCAGCCGAGCCGCAACCTGACCGAAGGGTTCGACCAACCAGTTTGAAGGTTCTCATCTTCTATGTTTATATCGCTTTCATATCTTTTTACCTAGAAATCTGCTGTCCTCGACAGATTCAACGCGTTTAATCTCTTTCAAGCATTAAGCTCTTTACAGACTATAGAAGATTTTGCAATAATCTTGAGATTTTACAAAATCTAGGTAAAAATCTTCTAGATTTTCCATACATTTTCATAGATTTTGTACGGAGATTATAACCAAAATCTGGGAGAAAATCTTTACAAAATCATGGTGAAGTGTGGTGAGCTTCGCATTTGATACTACTACAGTAGAGGTCATCTAATCGATTTTCCGCTTCGCACATGGTTTTGTGTACAAAAGTTTGACGAACATAAACCATTGATTCCTATAAGATAGATCCTGCTTCTTGTTTTAACAAAGTAATATACATACAGTTTCGTGCATTGTGGGAATTTTCAATTTTCACGGATTGTACTGTACTGTCAAGTCGTGGAACAAGATTACGACCATAGTGTGAACAGCATACAGCATTACATAATCTACCTAGATCTTGCGGCCATATGTGAAAAGTATATTAGGTACTTGTCCGAAACCGGATTTCCCTCCCACTAGGAGTGTATGAGTACACGTAGCCTTCATTCATAATTTCAGAGATCATTCATAAATCACACACAGATCATAGTCCAATCCCTACAAGGCTGTGCACACACAATCAAAACACAAGCAAAAAAACAAAGTTTTTTTTTCAAATTTTCACGCTCATAATGCCTTCAATCCAGCGTACATTAAGCTGTGTAATGCCGCGTCCACGTCAACGACAACTTGTTTCATTAAACTATTCCCTCGCACTTATCGCAAGTTGGAAGGCTGTTCGCACGATACAATATTCTCTCCAACTCAAACAAGTCATCCAATTTCTGTTCCACGCACGATTAGTCTTCAAATTCGTTTGAATATCAAAAGTTGGAAAAAATTGGATCGTGCGAACGACCTTAAGCTCGACTTCACGACTACGCATATTGCTCTTGCCATGGAGAGGTTTTGTGGCAACTCTTGGCCGTTTCTCGTTGAAAAACGGGTGTGGTCCGCCCCGAAGAGGCTTGAAACTCCCGTAAGGCAGCGGGGCTGCCATCGGAAATGGTCACCAGTCACACCACAAGTCGACTCAATTAGTAGCGTACGCCGATGACATCAACATCATGCCTCGAAGATTGGGTGATGCAGAAAGGCTTCTGGATAACCTCAATAACGCCGCAAAGGAAGTTGGACTACATATCAACGAAAGCAAAACCATGGCCATGATGCAATCGAAAATAAGGTCGCCAGCAAATTCAAGCAAGACAGTGGGGGACCTTAATATGGAGTATGTACACAACTTCAACTATCTGGGTTGTAACTTATCAAAGCACGTCAATGAAATTAAGCGACGGGTACAACTAGCCAATAAGATCTATTTCTTGGTCCTCCCTATAATTAATTCGAAACTTGCGCACTGGAACCCGAAGCTCCGCGTGTACAAAACGATCATCCGACCTGTGCTATGATATGGCTGCGAAACCCTGACCCTGACCCAAGCCTCCGAAATTTTGCTAGACAGATTCGAACGAAAGGTCCTTCGGCGAATTTGCGGGGCCGTTCGCGAGCGAGATCAACGGCGTATCCGGTACAACCATGAGTTGTATCAATTGTACGATGAGCTGGAGGTATCGAAAATCGTTCTCCTGACATAACTATAGTGAGCGCCAGTTTGATAAGTGAAACCCGATGGGAGACAACCAGGTCTCTTCAATCCGATCTTCTTCTTCTTTATGGCACGATAGCCCGACGTCGGGCCTTGGCCGCCTGGATTGAAGACCTCCAATTGTCGCGGTCACGCGACCTTGTCCTCCAGTTCCGAAAGCCTAGCATCTGATGGGCGTCCTCACATACAGAATGCTCCCATCGGGCTCTCGGTCGTCCACGCAATCTGGCTCCGTTCACTCGTTGCGCGTTCATCACCTTTTTGGGTATGCGATCGTCGTTCATCCTTTGTACATGTCCCGCCCATTGCAGTCGCTGCAATTTCACGATCTTCGACACCTGTAGCTCACCATACAGCTGATACAACTCAAGGTTGTACCGGATGCGCCATCCACCTCGTTCACGAACGGCCCCGAAGATTCTTCGGAGAACCTTTCGCTCGAATGTGTCCAACAGGTGTTCAGAGTTTTGGGTTAGGGTCCATGCCTCGCAGCCATAGCATAGCACAGGTCGGATTATGGTTTTATACACGTGGAGCTTCGTCTTCCCGTGCACCAGCTTCGAATTCATAATTTGGAGGACCGCAAAATAACACTTATTAGCTAGTTGTATCCGTCGTTTTATCTCATCTGTGTCGTTGGCGTCCTTTGACAAATTGCAACCCAGGTAAGTGAAGTTGTCTACATATTCTATATTGAGGTCCCCCACTGTGATGCTTGAATTTACTGGCGTTCTAGTTTTTGATTGCATCATGACCTTGGTTTTAGATTCGTTGATATGTAGTCCAACTTCTTTGGCGGCGTTATTGAGATTACGCAGGAGGATTTCTGCATCACCCAATCTTCGAGACATGATGTTGATGTCGTCGGCGTAAGCTACTAGTTGAGTCGACTTAATGAGTAGCGTGCCGCTGCTGTCCAAATTCATGGCTCGAATTACATACTCCAGAGCCAGGTTGAAAAGCGTCGGCGCCAGCCCGTCGCCCTGCTTGAGTCCAGTACGTGAGTCTCTTCTGAACTCTGACCTGTGAGACGGTATTAGTCATCGTCATCCTTATGAGTCGCACTAGCTTAGTCGGTATACCAAAATGCAGCAGAATGTTGTACAGTACACTTCGATCGATACTGTCGTATGCCTGCTTGAAGTCGAGAAATATTTGGTATATGTCGATGTTATATTCCCAGCACTTCTGGAGTAAAAGCTGATCTGTCGTCGAACGACCAGGTCTAAAGCCGCCTTGGTACTCGCCAATGATTTCTTCTGCGTACGGATTAATTCTATTTTCTAGAATTTTAGATAAAATCTTATAAGTCGTACAAACTAATGCCTCTGTAGTTCTCACATTTTAACTTATCCCCTTTTTTGTGGATTGGGCAAATTATACTTTTGCGCCAATCTTCCGGGATTATTTCGTCGTTCCATATTTTAACGATAAGTGTGTGTATAGCCTTAACAAGGCTCTCCCCACCATGCTTCAGCAGTTTAGCTGGAATCTCGTCAACGCCCGGGGCTTTATAATGTTTCAGTGATTGCATGACGAGATCAACTTCTTCTATTGTTGGGGGTTGAACGGGAGGGCCTGTTTCAGCCGTCAGCTCCAGCGCTTCTTGTGTGGGGTTGTTCGGTTGAACATTAAGGAGCTCTTTAAAATGTGAGGCCCAGCGTTTATCAACGCTATCGGTGTCGCTAATTATATTGCCATCCTTATCCTTACCTCCAATCCGATCACCTCCCCATATTGATGAATATTGATAAACCCGCCAAACTGACGACGTTTTCAGTTTTTTCAGTTTATTATCAAAATGTTGGTGGTCTTCGTTCAAGAACAAATGACTTTTACCTTGCAGTTTCACTAGAAGATTATGCTGTCATTTGCTTAACCGAAACTTGGCTCCACACAGACATTTCAAATGAGGAACTTTTCATAAGAAACTATGATGTCTATCGCCGCGACCGTTATGAGACTTCAACAAAGAGAGGAGGTGGTGTTTTGGTAGCTATCAAAACAACATTCTCATCTGATTAAGTTGAGCTTTTTTATAAGGACGTGGTACAGATATGTGTTTCTATTAATGTTTCTAGGAGCGAAAAAATATACATTTTTAATAGCTATTTACCACCTTTGAGTTCAGTTGATGTTTATAAAAAACATTTAGATAATATCTCCAGATTATCCTTTGAGCAAAAAGACAAATTGATCGTCGTTGGGGATTTCAATCTTGGTAATATAAGTTGGTACTGGAACGACGACGAGAAAAAAATTCTGCCGCGTAATTTACATCTCGAGTGTGAATATGTTCTAATAGATTGTTTATTTGCAATGGATTTGATGCAAATGAACTTTGTTAAAAATTCAATTGGTAGAGCTTTAGATTTGATTTTTCTTAGTACTGATTTCAATGCTTCTGGAAATAAAGTAGATAAACCATTTTTGCCCAATTCAATGCATCATAGTGCTCTTCTTCTTGAGTTTGTTTTTTATGATTACATTGAAGAAGAGGCAGAAGTTACTCTTACTAGAAATTTTCAAAAAGCTGACTTTACAAAATTAAATTCAATATTTCGTAATATGGATTGGGCTTCACACTGAACCAAATGTTTACATAATAGTAATGCAATTTTTCGTGTATGCAATGAATTTTTCATTCATTTTCAGCCAAAGAATACTTTCATGGTTACTATGAATTCAGTTCATTGATTTTACATTATTTTAATATGTAATGAAAAATTACATTGATTTAATGAAAAATTTCATTGATTTAATGAAAATTTCACTTTACCTATGATGGTTTCATAGTTTTTTTTTTCATTTATCTATACAGGGTGTCCCGTTCATGGTGGAGAATCTTTTAATGGTAGATAGTGTGGCTTATTTGGGGAAAATTATTGTTCTACGAGACACCTCTATTTTGAACCGTTACAATTTAAAAGCACTTTTTGTAAATTGTGTCAAAATACCTGACTTGCCGAACTAAATCAAAATTTGCCAAAACAACAAACATGTCATCCGAGATATGACTTCACTTTCCGAAACTACATAAAATTTCCTATAAAACGACACCTTGTCCGTTACGAAGTTGCACGTATCTTCCGAGATACACCAGTTCAAACTTTGAAGAAATTTTAAAATCGGTTTTTCATGCAAAATTCAAATGATAAAATCGTAACGGTACTATGAACTGACAAATCCGCAAAGTTGAAAAAAGTTGCCTCATTATGTTAGCTCTCGAACGACATATAAAAATTAAGGGCTCACGATTTAAAAATTTGCGAATTTAACGTTTCAAAGGTAAAAAAATGTGGTTTCAATGTAAAGTTTTTTCGCCCAACAAAATGAACTGTGTTGATCGTACAAATTTATCTTCATCATATCAGATGATTTGCATTACACGAAAACCACATTTTTTTACCTTTGAAACGTTAAATTCGCAAATTTTCAAATCGCGAGCCCATAATTTTTATATGTCGTTCGAGAGCTATCATAATTAGGCAACTTTTTTCAACTTTGCAGATTTGCCAGTTCAAAGTACCGTTACGATTTTATCATTTGAATTTTGCATGAAAAACCGATTTTAAAATTTCTTCAAAGTTTGAACTGGTGTATCTCGGAAGATACGAGCAACTTCGTAACGGACGAGGTGTCGTTTTATAGGAAATTTTATGTAGTTTCGGAAAGTGAAGTCATATCTCGGATGACATGTTTGGTGGTTTGGCAAATTTTGATTTAGTTCGGCAAGTCAGGTATTTTGACACAATTTACAAAAAGTGCTTTTACATTGTAACGGTTCAAAATAGAGGTGTCTCGTAGAACATTAATTTTCCCCAAATGAGCCACACTATCTACCATTAAAAGATTCTCCACCATGAACGGGACACCCTGTATATGTATATATATAAAAATGGACGTGTCTGTTGCCAGTAAACTTCTAAACCACTGAACCGATTTGGATGATTCTTTTTTTGTTTTATCCGTCTTACATTGGAGAAGGTTTATGGACCAAATTTTTTTTTTAAATATCAAAGGAAGTGGTGGTAAATATCGGAATTGCATTTTGTGTGAGAGTAAGTGATTAAACCTACTCGATTCATACGCTTTAAATTTTTATACGTGTACTAAATGAAATCGAACCGGCTTAAGGATATGATCTTTTCGAAACAGCTGGACCGATTTTTATGAAATTTTGTATATATCCTTTCTAGGTATGGTAATCGGTCGCAAACTATATTTCATGCCCCGAAGTGCACTCCTCTTCTTTTTATCGTTATTTTACTATTTTGTACAGTAAGGGATTAAACCTACTCGATTCATACGCTTTAAATTTTTATACGTGTACTAAATGAAATCGAACCGGCTTATGGATATTATCTTTTCGAAACGGCTGGACTGATTTTTGTGAAATTTGGTATATATCCTTGCTAGGTATGGTAATCGGTCGTAAACTATATTTTATGCTCCGAAGTGCCCTCCTCTTCTTTTTATTGTTATTTTTCTATTTTGTCCAGTAAGTGATTAAACCTACTCGATTCATTCGCTTTAAATTTTTAAACGTGTACTAAATGAAATCGAACAGGCTTAAGGATATGGTCTTTTCGAAACGGCTGGACCGATTTTTATGAAACTTTGTATATATCCTTGCTAGGTATGGTAATCGGTCGTAAACTATATTTCATGCCCCGAAGTGCCCTCCTCTTCTTTTTATCGTTATTTTACTATTTTGTACAGTAAGGGATTAAACCTACTCGATTCATATGCTTATATCTTTGCTAGGTATGGGAATCAGTCGTAAGTTATATTTTATGCCCCAAAGTCCCCCCTCTTCTTTGTATCGTTAATTTAGTATTTTGTACAGTAAGTGATTAAACCTACTCGATTCATACGTTTTAAATTTTTATACGTGTACTAAATGAAATCGAACCGGCTTAAGGATATGATAGAAATATGACGTAGTGTAATGGAGCCATAATTTTCCAGAGAAGTTTTAACTGTATTAGAGGTGGGTACATCAACCGTTAAATACATAAACAACACTGCTTAACACTATTGAGCATCTCTGTCGAAAATTTGTAGTAGGGTAGGCTACCATGGAACACTTGATAACGTCACTTCCAGTATAGGAAAAACTCTTAGGAATATCCTGACGATAAACTGCTTCGTTTTATAGAGAAGATAGGACATATAACGGATTTTTGTTTGTTTGTTCAATTCATCTTACGCTGAAGAAAGTTTACAGACCGAGAAAATTTTGAAAGTCTCAAAGGAAGTGGCGGTAAATTCCATTTTGTATGTATGGAATATTAGTTGTCATTGGGTCAAATACAGTGTAACTTAGATAAATGTGACTACGTTTTTGCGAACATTTATCCTGGATGTTGGCCACAGCAATTTCATAATCAGCTACTACTTCGGAAATCCGTTGATAACGAGTATATCCGCAATTTTTTAGCGGAGCGACACGGTTGAAGTGTTGCCGAACTCACGACAAAATTACCTAAAAGGTCATCGGACCCTCTTCCCGATTCCTCTCTTACGTCGATCCCAATAAATTCAAAATCGCTCATAAAGTTAAATAAGTGTAAAGTTGTGAGCCAAGCGAACAACGCGAGCGCAGCGAGCTCTCTCAGCTAGTTTTCAAATAAAAAAAAAGCTTCTGGAGTTCAGCATTAAATTTAGGCCGGTACAAGTTTTGCACACATTTCTTTTGCCTATAAACGCATCATAAAGCATAAAGCATCATAAATTGAACCTACCTAGCTGCAATGGGATTCGATCCCGGGACCCTATGATTTCAAGACTACACCCTACCTACTACACCAACCAGACTATACGTGATGAAGGTTTCTAGACACACATAAAGTATTAGTCTGAGTTATGAATAGCGTTCATTCATGTTATGAAAAATGCATTAATATGGATAAATTATTGTGCTTTGGTGGAAACTTCAGAAGAGGAAATAAAAAAAAATCTAAATATGTACATGATGAAAACATCATTAGTCCAATGTATTTTCATAGATAGGAGAGGCTTTTAGCAAATATATTTATCTAAATTTATTTCATTGAATTCATGTAAAACTACATTGTTTTACGAATTATGTGGATATTTCACCAGAAATATGGAAAGTTGAAACCAATGATTCTCTTTCATTAAATATAAGAAACCCTTCATAGCCATGCCGAAAATCTCAATGAAATATCAATGATTTCTGCATACATACAATGAATATTTTTTAATGAATGAAATTCATTAATATTATGAAGAGCCTTTTTGTCAGTGCAGTTATATCAAATATAAATCTTGCTGAAAGTTATACACATTTTAAATCAATTTTATTGGAAGCTATTCATAAGTACGTTCCTTTACAAAAGAAAAAAAATAAAAGCAAAAAATCCTTGGGGTAGTAAAGAATTGTTGAAACTTAAAAGAGCTAAAAATAAAGCCCATAAGTTGTATAAGAAGTCATCTTCTCTTGCCAATAAAGAACATTTCTTCAGATTGAGAAGAGAGTATGAATTAATGAATAAAAATCTTTACAGACAGTATATTGTGAGAGCTGAAAATAATATAAAAAATTATAGTAAGACATTTTGGAGTTTTATAAACAGCAAGCGCAAGAACACAGGAATACCCAAAAATTTAGAGTTCAATGGCAATTTTTACAACGATGTTCAATCGGTTTGTGATGGATTTGCTAGATTTTTCAATTCAGTTTACGAAGTGCCAGACTCCGTTTCACCAGAAATGAATACTAACACCAAGCCAAGCCACAGTGCATTGGTCCCTCAGATAGCTCAGGAGGACCTTACGAGTGCTCTTGAGATTTCTGAGGATGACCTATTGAATGCTTTCCGTGATCTTGATGTTAGTATTCAGGCCGGACCTGATGCCATTCCTAATAAATTTTTGAAGAATTGCATGCAATGGTTATGTCGTCCTTTAGCCTTTATTTTTAATTTGTCCTTGTTTTCAGGTGTTTTTCTTGATGAATGGAAAGTTTCGTCCATAACCCCTGTTCACAAAAAGGGTCCGAAACATCTTATTGATAACTATAGCCAAACTATCAGCAATACCGAAGTTGTTTGAAATGCTTATTAAAAATAAAATAGATGTTTTAATTAGCCGTTTAATATCACCATGTCAACATGGATTCCTTAAAGGAAAATCAACTACAACAAATTTGGTATCATTCACTAAATTTGTTGCAGGTGGTATTGAGCAGGGAATGCAGGTTGATGTGGTTTATACCGATTTTTTGAAGGCTTTCGATAGAGTAGATCATAATATCTTACTTAAGAAACTAGAAAATTTAGGTATACAGTCGTTTTTTCTTAGCTGGGTGAAATCCTATCTAACGGATAGGACGCAGTTGGTAAAGTTGAATGGCTGTACATCGCGCTCTATCATAAAGTCAGGAGTTCCCCAAGGAAGCCATTTAGGACCACTTTTCTTTTTAGTTTTGTAAACGATATCATACAACATTTTAAATTCGTGCGTGTATGGCAGTATGCCGATGATATGAAAATCGCAATGAGAATACGCAATATAGGTGATTGTCTTAACTTGCAATCCGATTTAGAAAAACTGCAAAATTGGTGCCTTAATAATAATTTAAATTTAAATGTTAGTAAATGTAAAGTACTTAGCATATATAAATTGAAAACTCCGATCTTCTTTGAGTGCTCCTTAACAGGTAGTGTTCTTGAAAGGGTTGCCGAAATATCAGATCTTGGTGTAATTTTCGACCATGATCTTTTATTTCGACAACACATTGATTACATTATTTCAAAAGCGAATATTATGTTAGGATTTGTTAAACGTAACGCTCGTGAATTTAATGATCCTTTCACCTTAAAAATGTTGTTTACAGCTTTCGTTCGCTCGCATTTGGAATATTGTTCTATTGTGTGGAATCCGTTCTATAAGGTTCATATCGAGCGTATAGAAAGAATTCAACACAATTTTACACGGTTTGCTACTTATCAAATTGGCTGGCGTTTCAAGCCAGAATATAAAACTCGCTGTTCCTTATTGGGTTTACAAGCTTTAGATTATAGAAGAACGTTTTTAAACGCTATGTTCATTAGAGATCTGTTTTGCTTTCATATTGTTTGTGAAGATATATTAAATAACTTTGAAGTCAGAGCTATTCCTCACAATTTACGGCGGAACAACCTTCTTGTTCAGCCTTATCATAGAGTAAATTATGGTCTTAACGAACCAATTACAAGGTCAATAATTCTTTATAACAGTTTGAAGGACTTAGTTAATTTTAATTGCATTAACAAATTAATTTTTAAAAGAAATTATTTTGATAAATTTCCTTATTAATCTATTTTTTGTTTTAGATTTTATTTTATCGATCTGCTAGAGTTTACACTCGATTGATTGATTAGTCACTTACGTACGCATAGTAAGTAAAGTGATGCCGAGAAGCCCTGTCCCGGGGCAGAAGCTTCTGTGAGGCAAAAAAAAACATAACAAAAACGTCAAAACGGCGTATGTTTATCAACCACAAAAAGGCAAATTGGGAGGGTTTCACTGCGTTCACTTCGACATAGTTCGCCGCGTTACCTACTCCAACAAACGCTAGGGAAGCCGAAAAGAATATAAGGAACGTCATTGTCAAAGCGGCAGCTCGCTATATTCCGGCAGGGCGTATCCCCAAAGTTCGGCCGTATTTCCTAACTGCTGCCGCAAGGTTAGCCGACCAACGGGACGATTTAAGATACGCAAATCCGGCAGACCCCAGAATTCAGGAGCTAAACTCCGAAATAAATCGACTAGTTATCACCCACAAAAAAGAGAAATGGAACGAGCATCTGGATAGCTGGAAACCTATCACAAGGGTTCAGCAAACTATAGGCTACGGTCCGCGCCCTGTCTCACCCAATCAAAGACAAGGGCAGTGTAGCCATCAGATTCGGTAAGAAAACTACCGCAAATCCAAAACTCTGCGCGAACTTGTTCAATAAGCAATTCATTGAACACCCCAAGACCAAGATGCTCAACTGCAAGATAAAAAGAAGGATTCGAAACCGAACGGTTGACATCATCCCTACGTATACAGCTGACCAAGTTTCAGCAGCAATCAAGAATGCGAAAAAAATCAAAGGCCATTGGACCAGATGGCATTTCAAGGGTCATGCTGAAACACCTAGACCTTCCGGCACCACAACAGCCCTGGATATGATCACCCATCACATCCACAATAGCCTCAACCAGAAACAGAACCGTGACAGAACCGTTCTAGTGGCCCTTGACCACTGAATAAGAAAATCTGAAAAGGAAATGCAAATAACTGCAAAATACACTAGATATGCGACATTTTTTCGGGACCAAAATATTTTCTACAGTAACTCGATTTTGTAACTGCGATGACATTTCTCATACGAATTTTATATGGAATATTAATAGTAAACAAAATCATGCACATGCGCATCTTAATGCTGTAACTTCTTAGTAGGGGCGTCGGAAAAATGGGGGCAATGAATACGAAATTTCATAATTATTAGGTGCTTAAAATTAATTAATCAGAAATGTTGCTGATGCATATTTGTATACCAACAGCATCAAAATTTACACTATTGCGAAAAGTACATTTAAATTGAATTGCAAACGTTGCGTGGTGTAAATTCGTTTACATAAAAATTTTTAGATAGTGTGTATTCCAGTGCATTGCGGTTGAATACTCCAACCAATGAAAAAGCCATACTAGTCCAAACACTAAATTTCCAACGCTACTGCTAGCTATGAAAAAAATCAAATTATCTCCTTTATTTTCAGATATTTCGTTTCCTTCTTTTTCTTCTTCGTTGCCCTTGACCTGTCGAAAGCCTTCGACACGGTCATTCACTCTGCGTTGTTGGCCGATCTCCTAAATATGCATATTCCTGCACAAGAGGTTAGGTGGATTTCCAACTATCTAGCAATCCTTTACAGAGTTTCGGGCAGTTGTTGAAAGCATAGAAAAATTAAGCAGGGAGTTCCACAAGGTAGCGTACTCTCTCCTACATTGTTTAACATCTACCTGTTGAGCCTTCCAACACCACCGGAAGGTATCGAACTAATTTCCTATGCAGACGATTGCCACGTACCCACCTCCGGGAATGATTGAAACGGCATGTGTGCACGACTGAATGACTATATTGAGAAACTGGTGGAGTTCTTCAATATCCGCAACCTAGTCATTTTGCCGTCTAAATGTACTGCAACTCTTCTCACCACCTGGACGCAGGAATTTTCGGAGGTGCTTGGGATCCGTACTGGTAAGCATGCTGAAGACGTTTTTCCTACTGTAACCAACCCCAAGATCCTTGGGTCCTTGGTCTAGATAACCATGATGAAGTCGAAATATCAGGTCGAGGACGTAGTCGAAAGAATTCACAGTAGAAACAACGTCCTAGAGGCACTAGCCGGCAGTTCCTGGGGCATAGCCAAAGAAACTATGTTGGTCACCTACAAAGCGATATGTAGGGCAATCCCTATCCATGCAGCACCGGTGTAGTCACAAACCGTTTGTGACACAAACTGGAATAAGATCCAGGCATGCCAGAACGCTGCTCTACGTATCGCTACAGGTTGCCATCTCATGTCGTCCCAGGATCATCTTCATCAAGAAACCAGCATGTTATCGGTAGAGATGAGCATCGAAAGAAAAACATCGATGGTTACCATCGAAAAAACATCGAGACGAAACCATCGATGGTAAGAAAACATCGAACCAAAAACATCGATGTTTTGGGTTTTTTGAGTACTCAAAAAAAATAATCACTTTAATATCAAAAATTAAGCTGATTGAATAGATAAATGGTTTAGTTTATGGTTTTCATTCATTGCCTCCACCACCCACCAGAACGTAACTCTTCTCCTTGCGTTTTTTTGCATAATACGCATTCGTATCGTACCCACAATCCAACGCATAGAGCAGATATGTCAAACTCGCAGCCCGCGGCCAGGTCAAATGCTTGAAATACATTTCACGCAGAAGCAGCAGCATCGCGAAATGTCAAGGGCAATACATCTTACATTACTGACAAAATTGCTGAGCATAAAGCTTGGCATTCAGCATATTTATCAGCTATAAAATTCTGCTGATGCTTCTGCCGCTGCGCGATATGTATTTCAAGCATACAAACTTTATTAAAAAAAAGTGTGGCACCTCAAATTCGAGATGTTGAACTTATTTCCACAATTTACTAAGACTCGTCAAGAAGTCGGTGGCTTATGCACGCTTAAAAAAATCGCCGACGATTATTTGAGTTACATTTGCTTAAGGCATCCTTTTTTGTGGAGGAAAATATTAAGCATTTTTGTGAAATTGTTTTGTCCCGAAATTCGGTCCAGATTTATGTTAGTATGTATTAGGCTTAGAGAAAGCATAGCAACCCATGCCATGCGTTAGTCCAGAGTGGGCATCAGAAAATAAAAATGGCACCGCTTTCACACTATCGCAGTTCACACATCTAAGCAAACATTTTATTCACATGTCAAATTTTTGTTTATAATTGACAATATAATATCCGCGCAAAATTTATTACTCTCTCGAAATGCCAACGTGATAATTAACCCTTCGGTTGGCACATAGACCTAGACAGACTATTGGTACACGTCTGTCAAGTTAGCACTACCACTTTAAAATTTCGACAAACGCTATAGTGCATTAAATGTCGCAATTTTGTCGTAATTCAATGGAAAAAGAAAAAAATTAGTCGCGCCCCTCCTTCCCCTTAAAAACTACCCTTAAGTGCATTTGAGCCTCAGTTATCCAAACTCGAGTTCCAAGAATCTCCCCAACGCTAAAGGTGTCCAGTAAGATATAACAGAGGCTGCTTAGAAGATTTCTACCCTGAAAAAAATTTGTCGCGCCCCTCCTTCCCTTAAAAACTACCCCCGTCAAGCTAGCACTACCACCCCGGTAGCGGCCAATCCAAGCATTTCCGTAAAACAAAAAGTATCCAATTAATTGTCGCAGGAACCGAAAGGCATATTGCACCCTTCAAAAAATTTGTCGCGCCCCTTCTACTCCTTGAAAACTACCCCTGAGTGCATTTCAGCCTCAGTTCGCCAAACTCGAGTTCCAGGAATCGCCCCAATACTAAAAGTGTCCAGTAAATTCTCACAACGGCTGCTTAAGAGATTTCCACCCTGAGAAAATTTGTCGCGCCCCTCCTTCCCTTAAAAACTACCACCGTCAAGTAAGCACTACCACCCCGGTAGCGGCCAATCCAAGCATTTCCGTAAAACAAAAAGTATCCAGTTAATTGTAGCAGGAACCGAAAGGCATATTGCACCCTTCAAAAAGTTTGTCGCGCCCCTTCTACCACTTAAAAACTACCCCTAAGTGCATTTCAGCCTCAGTTCGCCAAACT
Source organism: Microchrysa polita (assembly GCA_949715475.1). NCBI lineage: Eukaryota > Metazoa > Arthropoda > Insecta > Diptera > Stratiomyidae > Microchrysa > Microchrysa polita. The sequence goes on along the minus strand of OX454419.1, from coordinate 35,512,773 downwards.
CGAGTTCCAAGAATCGCCCCAATACTAAAAGTATCCAGTAAATTCTCACAACGGCTGCTTAAGAGATTTCCACCCTGAAAAAATTTGTCGCGCCCCTCCTTCCTTTAAAAACTACCCCCGTCAAGTTAGCACTACCACCCCGGTAGCGGCCAATCCAAGCATTTCCGTAAAACTGAAATGCACTTAGGGGTAGTTTTTAAGTGGTAGAAGGGGCGCGACAAATTTTTTAAAGGGTGCAATATGCCTTTCGGTTCCTGCTACAATTAATTGAATACTTTTTGTTTTACGGAAATTCGTGAATTGGCCGCTACCGGGGTGGTAGTGCTAACTTGACGGGGGTTGTTTTTAAGGGAAGGAGGGGCGCGACAAATTTTTTCATGGTGGAAATCTCTTAAGCAGCCGTTGTGAGAATTTACTGGACACTTTTAGTATTGGGGCGATTCTTGGAACTCGAGTTTGGCGAACTGAGGCTGAAATGCACTTAGGGGTAGTTTTTAAGTGGTAGAAGGGGCGCGACAAATTTTTTGAAGGTTGCAATATGCCTTTCGGTTCCTGCGACAATTAATTGGATAGTTTTTGTTTTACGGAAATGCGTGAATTGGCCGCTACCGGGGTGGTAGTGCTAACTTGACGGGGGTAGTTTTTAAGGGAAGGAGGAGCGCGACAAATTTTTTCAGGGTAGAAATCTTCCAAGCAGCCCCTGTTATATCTTACTGGACACCTTTAGCGTTGGGGAGATTCTTGGAACTCGAATTTGGATAACTGAGGCTCAAATGCACTTAAGGGTAGTTTTTAAGGGGAAGGAGGGGCGCGACAAATTTTTTTCTTTTTCCATTGAATTACGACAAAATCGCGACATTTAATGCACTATAGCGTTTGTCGAAATTTTAAAGTGGTAGTGCTAACTTGACAGACGTGGAAACGAAAAAACGGCGCATCATCGGAAGACATAGTATGTAAACTGTTTATAGAACCAAAATTAGACCTCTTCAAAAAATAAGATCACAAAAACAACTCTGTTGTAAAAAGTTTCCGCCAAAGAAAAAGTTGTCAGCCGCAAAAAGGATTGATATAATACAATCCCGCCAAAATGCTCGCAAGGATATGCATTCAAAAGTGATTGAATAAGTTAATAGTTTCCACCAAAACAGCGTGGTGCGGTATGCGTCAGAATTTGTGAAATAATTTCCGCCGCGATAGACCACGCTGAATTTGCCAATTCGTGTGGAGTCTGTGTTGTGTGTACCGCGTAACGCACCCGCGCTGGTTTGGTGGAAGCTAATTTCTTTCAACGCTTATTGGCGGGGAGCTGACGAGGGTGCTATTTGCTGCTATGCTCTTTTCTTGATCAGTTTTAATCTCGAATCTTAAGGCCTTGTAAATAAAATGTGTTTTACAAACTTTTTTTGCTTTCCTTCGTTTAGACGATTTTTCCCTTTTTTATACAATAAAGTTCTTTCGTAATTTTCATAAGATTGGTTTTATCCTGCAATTACCCCTATGAAAGCTCCCCGCCAAACAGCATTGCAAGAAATTAGCTTCCACCAAACCAGCGCGGGTGCGTTACGCGGTACACACAACACAGACTCCACACGAATTGGCAAATTCAGCGTGGTATATCGCGGCGGAAATTATTTCACAAATTCTGACGCATACCACACCACGCTGTTTTGGTGGAAACTATTAACTTATTCAATCACTTTTGAATGCATATCCTTGCGAGCATGTTGGCGGGATTGTATTATATCAATCCTTTTTGCGGCTGACAACTTTTTCTTTGGCGGAAACTTTTTACAACAGAGTTGTTTTTGTGAGATATCATATTTTTTTGCAGTTTTCAATTGACAAAACCAACTTAACATAACAATAAATGAATGCGTTTATTTTCTTGAAATGAAGACGATATTCACTGCCCTTTTATCACGACCATGTTTGAGAACATAATAACAATAATAACCCTCTTGGTAACCTTTGTGACCTTAGCGTCCTTCGTAACCTGAGGTGTGTGTGTTTTGCGAACCTCTACCGTTTGCTGGAAGCTTTAGGATCATCGGGATGTTATTTGTTCATTCAATATTATAGTAATATGTACGTACTCGTATAAGAGACGAACCAAATCTGGAACTTTGAGCCCTTGCCGCCGTTCTTGCAGACGCTTTACAACTTAAAACTTTAGAGAACATATACAAGGGATTGTTCGAAACAGTCCTGCCAAATAACAAAACTATACGATTCTTTTCTAGGCATTTTTCGGGCCAATCCCCGACTTTTGCAAAATGCTTCCTTTGAAACATATAAAAAGATTTAAGCGAGAAACTCTATGTATTTTTTTAAATTTTCCGCTGTATCTTTTTTTCTACTCCACGGATCGGAGCAAACGATAGCCTATGCACACCTTCACGACAGACTCTATCAATGGGAAAAGAGACCAAATCCCGAGATGCTCTCTGCAAGGCTGTAGCCCTGTCAATTAACAACAAGAACAACGAGAACAACGAGAACAAGATTTTCGAAAAAATGCGATTTTCAAACTCTTGTATCTCCAGTGTTTTTCATCGTATCTTCTTGAAATTTTCTACACTACCTAAGACGTTGCGAACGACAACCTTTACCGAATTTGAACACTCAGGACCAACCAGAGTCCGAGCTACAGAGGTCCGAAAACCCGTACTTGTTCCGTCGTGTAAACATAGTCTTAGTCGCTTCTCACTTTTGATTTGTTCAAATTTCTTCGTTTTTATTTGGCGTGCGGGACGCTCCCGCGTCCCTAGTTTGATTTCACAGAAGATTCAGCTACACCTTAGGCATAATAGCTCGTAGTCGACGACAGAAGGGTTAATAATTGCATCGACAATATTTTGACGTTTGAATTATTTCGTGGAGTGTAGTGTAATCAATTTGGAGTCAAACACATATGGGTTGTGTGATCACATAGCCACTCTGGATTAACGCATGGCATGGGTTGCTATGCTTTCTCTAATGTATTAGACAAACTTGCTAGCTATCCGCCACGTTGCACTATAATGCTTGAAATACATATCACGCAGTAGCAGTGCAATCAGCATCGCGAAATGTCAAGCGCAATGTATTTTACATTGCTAACAAAAATGCCAGGCAGAAAGCTCGGCATTCAGCATATTTGTCAGCTATGAAATTCTGCCTGCTTCTGCGCGATATGTATTTCAAGCATGACTCGCGGTCACATCCTTCAGGTTATTGGAGAGGAACATCTTGGGCTGATGACAAATGATGTTGCCGTTTTAACTTTATTTGAAGAACATTTTCAAAAGATGTAATTTCTATAGGACGTAATCACTAGGAAGCTACTGACTTAGATTAATAGTCACGCTTCTTAAAGGAAATATTCTGGGATTAAATTACAAATATACATAGGTTTCAATACGAGTTTTAATTTTTTTTATTTTGGGGCCCGCTTAAACCTTACGACACTGATATTTGGTCCAGGCCAGGTCTTGAGTTTGACACCCCTGGCGTAGAGCAATCAGCGGTACCGCGCGGGAATCTGGCCGTGTGACCACGACTTGGAAAAGTACGCGACGAAATTTCAGTGGACGACAGATGGATTGCATGTTGTAAGTTACGATGGATTTACATTTTTCTCTGATTGGGCTGTTTGACGGTACACATACACTTTAAAGTCAAAGTTGAGTTGTAAAAAAAAATATGTTGAGGAAAGAAACATCGATAGTTGAAAACCATCGATGGTGAAAACCATCGACCATCGAAACGCAAACCATCGATGGTGAAAAACATCGACCATCGGACCAAAAACATCGATGTTTTCGAAACAATCAGTTATCGGTGCGTGATCACAGTCTCCTCCTGTCATTCCGTTGTGATCAATCAATAGGGATTTTAGGTCCGAATAGAGTCCTCTCAGTGCCCCCACCACCCATATCGCCTGAGGAGACTAGGCTCCCGAGAGCCACAACTAGCCCAACTTAGGTCGGGTTTTTGTTCACGCCTCAATTCGTACCTATCTCAAATAATCCCGGACATCCAGAACATTTGTCCGAGCTGCGGTGGTGGGCCTCACGATGTGGACCACCTGTTTCGATGCCCCGCTGCACCCACTAACCTCACTCCGCCCACTAGTTGCTGGGCTTCCGAAACTGGAGGACAAGGTCACGTAACCGCAGCCTGCCACATTGATGCTGATTACCGATTTGCAATTGCACATAATCCAAAACTGAGAAAATACCACCTTTCTCCCTTTTCCCCATGTAGCGGATTCCCTGCTGGTCAGAACTTTTTCTCTATAATCAGAGTGTCATCTCGAGCCGCTTGATTGCCTTATTTCGGTTTATCGGTCCAGTAGTACGTTCCATTTATGTTTTTGGTGTTTTAATAAATGAAGACATATTAATACAAGGTTTTGTGAAATTGGTGCCAAAAAAATTTTCTTAGAAGAATCAAAAAGGAGGTTGGGCTTGTACGCCATAACCCCATGTCCCCTATTTTATGTTCGGAGATGCTTCCTTTATTGCGTTACAAACTTCATGACAAAGTTAATACCCTCTTACTCTACGAGCGAAGGGTACAAAAAGGAATTGATTCTATTGTAAAACATCGTCAAAAATTATTGACCACCGTTTTTTGTTTCTGATGTTTACGTTTTAATAATTGTTCTCTGATGTTTTTTGGTTGTTATGTATCTAAACAACTAAAAACCACAGTTTTGTGACAATGATTACAATATTCTCATCCTTATGATGGGTGAAGCCTAAAAAATATTGGTAATATAAACAATGCCTCTTTTTATGTATCGCGGATCGACTAGAGAAGACGAATTGAATAACTTGCAAAAGAAAATTTTAAATTAATAATACTTACAATAAATCAAAATTTCCACAGTAAATGAGATGCTTATTATGAAGGTAAGTATATTGAGAGAGAATGAAACTCGTTTTTTGGGACTGTGGAGCAATGTCAATAAATAACAAATCCATCCGAGGAACGCTAAAGCCGTGCAAATTTGTAATGGAAGCTGATAATACATTTGGTAGTATTCGATTCCTTGGATAATTGAATCAATTGCATATTCACACAGATGAATCTATTTAAAACAGAGTTTACAACTATATCAATAACAATATCTTTCTCTATTAATCGATATACTTACTGCATGTGCGTAGTTCTCGTTTTTAATATTTTGGCGTATTTCTGCTTTTAATATTTTTATGGAATCGGCACTTAATTTTGAAAATGACGGCAAAAGTTTGGTGAAATATCCTTTTTGAAAATCACTGAAAAGCTTGTCATATTGAGCTAAGGATTGTAGCATATTACCAAACATTGCTTCTGCTAGATAGTCTTTTGAAACGTTCATGGCAGGCCAGGGCAATTTTCCATAATTGTTCATTGGTGTCGCTATTCCTAGAAGAGCCGCCAGCAGAGGTGCAATGTCTATTTGTTCTACATCGAGGCTATTCATCGTTTTGCCTCCTATATTTCTATTTTTAAATCTGTAAAGTTAAAAATCTAAAAAAAAAAAAAAAAAAATCAAAAAATTTGAAACATACCTACTGTCTTGTATGTTTTGTAAGAAAGGCCAATCGTGCAAACCAGCTCCCCAGACATACAGAGGCGTTTCGGTTTCCATTGTATTTCCAGCTCCATGAGATCCTTTGTCAGTCATGCCATGATCAGAAGTTAAAATATACGCGGTTTTGTCGTCATCAAAAACTTCACTGATAAATTTGTGCATTTCAGAAACTCCAATGTCAGTAATCCGCAAATTTTCTAAAAATAATCTGAAAAATATTAAACATAGCCTCTCAATACATAGCACTTCTTTTAAATTTCTTTTCTGCATTCTTACGGAGAACCCGGTTTGTGAATATGCCCAGCTGTATCCAAGCCCAATAAATGCAGAAACAAAATAATTTTTGATTCTTTTTTTAATTTTGTGGAATGTTTTGTAATGTACTCCCGCGCTTTTGAAAATACCCAATTGTCTAAGTGATAGGTTTTATTCTTCCCGGAAAAATCTAAAGCGTGGTTATAAGTATGAATATTCATTTTCATATTGTAATCAAGTTTTGAAAAAATTGATAGAATGTCGTTGCTGCCCCATGCATAGGATGTCTGAAACAAAAAAAAAAAAAAGATTGATACTCCGAATACAGAAAGTAATATAGTAATTACGGATTCAGGAAAATAGCGATCATTTTTTTCGACGCCAGCGACAAACACTGGGTTTAGCGACTAAAAGAACTGCGTGGAAAGTAGCAATGACATTAGTAAAACAGATATGATGCAGCAAAACAGCGCCGAAGGCAGCACCACTGCATTCAAATATCATTTGAGGTCATTTTGCTGTTGCTGTTTAACAGTAACATATATGTAACATCAGGCGTTAATGGATTAATATTAGGCCAAGCAATGAAAGCATAAAAAGGAGGTGTAGAGAACATCGAAGAGGGAGACGATTTTTTTCGTCGGTATTTTGTTAGGAGCAGTTAGGAGGTAAAGGTACTAATTTTACTCGGAGCTGAGGGGTGCGCTAACGCGGGGAGAGGGGGTTAAAGGTGCAATTTTTGGTGTTTTGGGCTATATCTCGAAAACGGTGAGTCGCAGAGAAAAAAGTTGTGAGTAAGCATTAAAGCTTTATAAATATCCTATTTATTTGCTCATGCAAAACTCCTAACGGTTCTTCCGATATTGTTTAATAAAAGTACAAATTTTTTTTTGCAATTTATTGACTCTGGTGTCTCTCCGATTAGTTTTTCAAAAAACTTGTGTAGGGCAAAGTTAGTAAGTGTTAAATTTTCTTTAATTTGATATACCTCTTCTTGGCTTGTCTCCTATCATTCGAGAGTTAAAAGAGTCTCAACGAAGTAATATTCTATATTCATCAAAATGAAGGCAACCATTGTGGAAAATCGGGAGGGGGTGACGGTTTTGTATTTCACAGATCTATAAGGGATGGTTTGGAGTAAAACATACTAAAAGCTCGCGGTCATGAGGTGTGCGCTAACGTGGGGAGAGGGGGCTAAAAGAATCAATTTTGCAGGTTTTCAACTTAATCTCGGAAATATATCGGAAGGGGTGAGTCCTCCTGTGAGTAATTGTATGGCAGTGTTAAAGCCCATTAAATTTCCAAAAACTTATTTGAACATACAAATGCCGAATTCCTAACGGTTCCCCCGATACTGGTTATTGAAATCCGAAAATTGTTAAAAAAATAGTTTTTTTTAGTTGTTTTGCTTTGGTGTCTCCCGCGATTGTTTTTCGGAAAACTGTTTCACGACCAATTTGTACGATGTTTAATTGGCTTGGCTTTTGATATACTCCCTGTTGTCCGGCCTTCAATCAGTCAAAAGCTTAAGAGTTTAAACCGAGCTTCCGAATTAAATTTTCTCTATTTACAAGGATAAAGACAAACATTGTGAAAAAGCGGGAGGGGGTCGACGGTTTTTTATTTCATGAATCCATAGTGGTTGGTTCGGAGTAAAACATACTAAAAGCTCGCGGTCATGAGGTGTGCGCTAACGTGGGCTAAAGGATTCATTTTTGCATTTTTTCGACTTAATCTCGGAAATATCTCGGAAGCGGTGAGTCCTCCTGATAGTATTTGTATGGCAGTATTAAAGCCCATTAAATTTCCAAAAACTTATTTGAACATACATATGTCGGATTCCTAACGGTTTCCCCGATATAGCCCATTCAAAACTGAAAATTGTCAAAAAAGTCGATTTTTCCTCATTTGTTTGATTCTGGTGTCTCCCGGGATCGTTTTTCAGTAAAACGTTGCAAGACAATTTTGTGCAGTGTGCAATTTGATTTCATTTGATATACTTCCTGTTGCGTGGTCTTGAATCAATTAAAAGTTCAAGAGCTTAAACCAAACTTCCAAATTTAATTTTTCCCATTTATAAGTATAAAGACCAACATTGGAACGGGAGGGGGTGACGGTTTTTTATTTCATGAATTTACAAGGGGTGGTTACGAGGAAATCATACTAAAAGCACGCGGTCGTGGGGAGTGCGCTAACGTTGGGAGAGCGGGTTCAAATATCCCATTCTTGTGCTTATCAGCCCTATCTCCGCTATATCTCCGAAACCGCGAACTCTACAAAAAAATGTCTGAGCAAAAATAAAAGCTTACACAATTTCCTATAAAGTTCATCTGGCATGCATAGATCGAATTCCTAACAGTTATCCAGATATAGCTAATATAAAAATCAGAAATTTCACGTAGAAAACATCCACACAACATAATTGGTATACGTGTATCTATAGATTGGCTATATGCATGTACGCTATTTATAAGTTATTATAATGCGTACTTACTGTCGTGGAATATGTCACAAACGGTGGGAAATTCCATAAGCTACAATCCGAGACCGGTTCCATAATTCTCCTCGGCCATTTTACGTACATATTATTTTTCGATTCCCCGGTCATTTGACATTTCACGATGAAAGTTCCCCGGTTAAAGTAGGTACTAACATCGTCAGTTCACGTGAAATCCATGCAAATACTGTCAAAATTTTGATGATCGTGAAATCGAATTCGCTTGGTGGTACTCACTTCACATGAAAGTCTCCACACCGGTTTTTGACATTTCGCCAGCGAAAATAATGCAGTTGCACTTTATTTCACAATGAAAAGATGTCACATGTCACATTTCATTTTTCTGCAAATAAGGAGATGTTTGCACTTTGATATGGTAATTTTTGCACCTGCTTTATTGCACCAGTATGTATGTCATTTAAAATGGCACTTAATAGTTCGTTGAAGTTTGTCTGGTTTAATTTTTTGCAGAGTACGTAGTAGTCCGAGCCGTGATGGTAAAAAACCGGGGTTTTCGAACTGTCGGAAATTAACCATCTTAAAAGTTGCGTTTAGTTACGGTGATATCGAAACGGTTGGTCAGCCGAAGCAAAACTTGACCAGTATAGCGTAATTAGACGTAATTAGACGCAAAAATTAGAGGTGTTCGGGGGTATGGGTAACTGTCGGATCGAACCTATTTTATTCGATAGAGGACCTCTCCGTGAGTCTAAAAACATTGGTCAGCCGAGCCGCAACCTGACCGAAGGGTTCGGCCAACCAGTTTAAAGGTGCAAATTTTTTAGGTGCGATGGGGGTTTCGGAACTGTCGGATCAAACTTATTCTATTCGATAAAGGACCGCCCCCTGATGCAAAAAATACTAGTCAGCCGAGCGGCAACCTGACCGAAGGGTTCGGCCGACCAGTTCGAAATTACCAATTTTGACGGGTCGATGGGGTTTCAGAACTGTCGGATCAAACCTATTCTATTCGATAGAGGGTCACTCCCTGATGCTAAAAACATTGGTCAGCCGAACCGCAACCTGACCGAAGGGGTCGGCCAACCAGTTCGAAATTACCAATTTTGACGGGTCGATGGGGTTTCAGAACTGTCGGATCAAACCTATTCTATTCGATAGAGGGTCACTCCCTGATGATAAAAACACTGGTCAGCCGAACCGCAACCTGACCGAAGGGTTCGGCCAACCAGTTTGAAAATAACAATTTTGACGGGTCGATGGGGTTTCAGAACTGTCGAATCAAACCTATTCTATTCGATAGAGGGTCACTCCCTGATACTAAAAACACTGGTCAGCCGAACCGCAACCTGACCGAAGGTTTCGGCCAACCAGTTTGAAAGTACCAATTTTGACGGGTCGATGGGGTTTCGGAACTGTCGGATCGAACCTATTCTATTCGATAGAGGGTCACTCCCTGATGCTAAAAACACTGGTCAGCCGAACGGCAACCTGACCCAAAGGTTCGGCCAACCAGCTTGAAAGTACCAATTTTTACGGGTCGATGGGGTTTCGGAACTGTCGGATCGAACCTATTCTATTCGATAGAGGGTCACTCCCTGATGCTAAAAACACTGGTCAGCCGACCCGCAACCTGACCGAAGGGCTCGGCCAACCAGTTTAAAGGTGCTAATTAAGTGCGTTCGGGGTTTCAGAACTGTCGGTTCAAACCTATTCTATTCGATAGAGGGTCACTCCCTGGTGCTAAAAACACTGGTCAGCCGAACCGCAACCTGACCGAAGGTTTCGGCCAACCAGTTTGAAAGTACCAATTTTGACGGGTCGATGGGGTATCAGAACTGTCGGATCGAACCTAATCTATTCGATAAAGGACCGCCCCCTGATGCTAAAAACACTGGTCAGCGGAGCCTCAACTTGACCGAAGGGCTCGGCCAAACAGTTTGAAAGTACGATAAAAAAAGATAAAATGTATGAGCTATGTACGATGAATCGGCCGCGCCGGTATGCATAAACATTTTTTGTCAAATTTTCACTCTCCTCTCACCCCATAATGCCCGCAACTCTGCGCGTACATCATCGGGGTCATCGCGTCGCCGAGACTGAAAATATATTGCATCGCAAAAGGAAAAGGTGTGAGTAGTAGTGAGTCGTATTGATGTACAGTGAACCCCCGTTATTCGCGGTCCCAACATTCGCGAATTCTCTTATTCGCGATTCATATTTTGCGACACTTCTTCAACATTCACTATGCTTATCCGCGATTTCGTTCTAGTTCGAATGCGAAAATTTTAAAAAAATAAAACTAAATTTTTGTGTTTGTTTTAGCCATTGCGGTTTCTTTGAAGGCAATAAAATTAATTCGCCGCTGCAGCAAGCATATTTTTCTATCCTAATAAATTTAGATTAAATTAACGCTAAAACTGTCATAATATTTTAATTCTTCGGGGAGTAGCAAGCGTGGGTTTTTCAACAATATTCCATGAAATGATTGAAACGGCCCTTTACCGGAACAAAAAAGTGCACTGGGGCTCAATGTTAATTAATAAAAATTTTGTGTGGATCACCTCCTCTGAGTCCCCACAAATGAAACATAGGCTTTTCGGCCCATAAGATCGTCCTGAACAGTACCCGATATTTCCCACATGTTCATATAATGACATGATAGGCCCCTCACCTGGGAACCCGCTCATCCAGAATCATGGAAAACGAGTGATTAAAAATGTACATAGATTTGTTGATAAAACTTGGAAGGAGCATTAGCCGCGAAAGCTTCGAAAACCTAACCGAAAATGATAGTCGAAGCAAGAGGTCGGATTTCCATGGTGCAAATTGAACTGAAGGAAGAAATTCGCGAAGATAGCGAATAGAAGTTAAGCTGCTTTAAAAAGCGCAAGGAATCAAAAATTACTCCAAATTTTAGTGATAGAATCGAACAGCACTTGTTCAATCGCAGTTTTTTACAGGAGAGTTTTTTTAAATCCTCAATTGCTTTCAGTGCTTTTGTGGCAAGCATTTTCCACGATTTAAAAACTGTGATGTTCCCCACCCTATACATGTAACATTTTTCATATTTTATGAATATTTGGAACATATTTCCCACTATCCAAGGACACTGAACCCCGACATTCGCGAATTCAACATTCGCGATGATTTCTTGGAACGCATCCCTCGCGAATGTCGGGGGTTCACTGTATATACTATATGTAAAATTGTAGAATGAGGAAAATGAAATGCGTTTCTTTTTGTCTAAGACCTCAGGTGCAAATTATTTGCGCCTTTCCTCGCAATTCTGATACACATTATCGAAAATTATTTGATTGCAAATGCCCCAAAACGATAGTCGGCCTCCTGAAAAGTGGGGCTAAAGGGGTGACAGAGTTGTTGATAGTTGCAACATGTTGAAATTTTTCGAAGTTTTTATGGAAAACTTGTAGTGCGTCTACAAAATTAACGCAAGTTAATTGCTAAATCATAATAGGCGATTCCTTCTGAACGGGATGTCATTCAGAGCACCATATTTCAAAAGGAAGACAAAACCCTTGAAAAGGACGAGCCTGAAGTGATGCAAAAAGTGGGATTTTGCGAAAAACAACAATGATCTCTCGTGGCAGCATTTTCCACTAATATAAGAATGGCAATGAGCAGCATCTCTTTTTGAACGCTATTCCATTAAGTATTAAATTTTTTTTAATTCTATATTCTCCCAGTTGGGTTGTCTCATATCATTCGAAAGTTAAAAAGTATGCTATATTCATCAGAATGAAGACAGATATTGTGGAAATTGGGGAGGGAGTGACGGTTTTTTTATTTCACGGGTCTATAAGAGGTGGTTCCGAGGAAAACCTACTAAAAGCTCGTGGTTGTGGAGTGTGAGCTAACGTGGAAAGGGTGGCCAAAAGATTTACTTTTGAGGGGGTTCGGTTTAATTTCGGAAATATCTAGGAAACGGTGAGTCCTACTGAAAGTATTTGTATGCCATTATTACAGCCCATCAAGTTTCCAAAATGTTATTATAACATACAAATGCCGAATTCCTAACGGTTTCTACGATGCAGTTTACTGAAATCGGAAAATTATTAAAAATCGTTTTTTTTCATTTGTTTGGCTCTGGTGTCACCCGCGATTGTTTTGCAAAAAAACTGTTTGGCAACAAATTTGTACGATGTTTAATGTGCGCTAATTTGATATACTTCCCGTAGTCTTGCCTTAAATCGGTAAAAAGTTCAAGAGCTTAAACCAAGTTGCCGAATATTATTTCCCACATAAGTATAAAGGCAAATATTGTGAAAAATTGGGAGGGGGTGGCGGTTTTTTATTTCGCGAATTTATAAGGATTGGTTCGGAGGAAAACACACTAAAAGCACGCTGTCGAGGGCTGTGAGCTAACGTAGCGAGAGCAGGTTAAATTGTAGCATTTTTGTGCTTATCAGCTCCATTTCCGCTATATTTTCGAAACCGCGAACTGAACAAAAAAATTGTCTGAGCAAAAGTGAAAGCTTACAAAATTTCCTATGAAACTCATCTTACAAGCATATGTCGAATTCTTAACTTGTATCAATATATTGCTAATTTAAAAATCAAGAGTTTCATATTGAGAAAATCAACACAGCATAGTCGGCGGCATATGTATAGATTGGCTTTATGCATGTACAGGGTGTCTCACGACTCATGGTACATACAATACCTACTGGATGATAGTACAGCTCATTTAGGTAGAATGACCTAATATTGACCTCTATTTTTAACCGTTATAAAATTTTAGCATTTTTTTGTAAATACATAGTGTCAAAAAGCTCGACTTGCCGAGAAAAATAACTTTTTGCCACACTCTCAAATATTTAATCCGAGATTTGACTTCAATTTCTGAAAGTGCACAAAATTCAACATAAAATAACTCAATAACTCTCAAATAAATAATTTAAATAGCTTCCCAGATACTATATCGTTCAAACTTTAAGGAAATTCGAAAATCGATTTTTCGTTGAAAACTCTAATTGTAAAATCGTAACGGTGCTTTGAACTCACAAATGTGCAAAGTTGACAAAAGTTGCCTCATTATATTAGCTTTCGAACGACATATTAAAATTAAGGTCTTAGGATTTGGAAAATTGCAAATATTACGTGTTAAAAAGAAATACTAGGAGGCTTCGCCCCCTGCTCGTTACGCTCGCCAACCCCCGGGGGCCGAGGCTAATTTCGGGCGTGGCTGAAATTTGGATACCCTTCGCTCTCCTTGGGTTAAAAGTTTTTTCGGGCGTACCTATGACATGTATTTAATCCCCCTCCTCATTCTTTTTCTTCCGTCTTGACAAAAGTTTTGGGCTTGGTTGAAATACGTGGGCAAACAAAAATATTTACCCGAAAAATTTTATTGAGGTTGCGGGAGCATGACTCCACAGTACGATTCCATTCGTTTTTAACTTTTTTGTTGCTTTGGTAAAGACACATTAATTCAAGGTTTTGTGAAATTGGTGCAACAAATGTTTCTTAGAACAACCAAAATGGGGGTTGGGTTTGTATGGCCACCCCATGACCCCATGGTCAGATTTGATCAACTCTTAGATATGTTTTGTGTCATCAAGAGAAACACGTTTGTGTGTAATTTTGTTGAAATTGGTGTAAAAATAAAAAAGTTTTTCTTAGAAGAACCTAATTTGGGGGGTTAGGTTTGTATGGCAGCCCCATGACCCCATGGTCCGATTTTACCGATTCAAACATACAAACTGCCTGCAGCAAAAAGAAGCATTTGTGCAAAATTTCAGCTTCATAGCTTTTAAATTGGCCGAGTAAAACGCGTAGCAACAGACGGACAGACGGACATCGCCCAATCGACTCCCCATGTTATGCTGATCATATTTATTTATGCTTATTATATGGTCGGAGATGCTTCCTTCAATGTGTTACAAACTTCATGATAAAGTTAGTATACCCTTCCTTGACTCTACGAGCGAAGGGTATAAAAAAACATCGCCCTAAGAGAAAACCAAAGTAAACATTTCCTCAATTTTTATACGATTTATTTAGTAAACAACATTTTTTATTTATAAAAAACGAAAAAAGAACGAAACAGTAAAATTATTAACAATAAGAACTTAAAATACAAGTACTGGTCGAAGTGTCCCCCTCCATATCGACACATTTTACCTACAGAAGAGACTGCCTGAAGCACCTTTTCTCTTTTTTTCTTGCAAATTGTTGCAAGCTGTTTCGCATGGCCTGCTAGAAGTCCAAATTTAACGCTGCTTGATTTCCATGTATAGGGTAGTGTAGACTAAAAAATGAAGTTTACGATGAACCTATAGTGTCCCGGGAACACCAACTACAAACAATTGAAACGGCTTGCAACAATTTGCGAGAAAAAAGGAAAATGCCGATATGGAGGAGGACACTATGACGAGGACTTGAAGTATAAGCTCGTATTATTGATAATTTTACTTGTTCTTTCTTTTTTCTTTTTTTTTTAATAAAAAAAAATCTTGAGGAAACTTTTACCTTGGTTTTCTCTTAGGATCACGTTTTCTCTCCTTAACACGTAATATTTGCAATTTTCCAAATCCTAAGACCTTAATTTTAATATGTCGTTCGAAAGCTAATATAATGAGGCAACTTTTGTCAACTTTGCACATTTGTGAGTTCAAAGCACCGTTACGATTTTACAATTAGAGTTTTCAACGAAAAATCGATTTTCGAATTTCCTTAAAGTTTGAACGATATAGTATCTGGGAAGCTATTTAAATTATTTATTTGAGAGTTATTGAGTTATTTTATGTTGAATTTTGTGCACTTTCAGAAATTGAAGTCAAATCTCGGATTAAATATTTGAGAGTGTGGCAAAAAGTTATTTTTCTCGGCAAGTCGAGCTTTTTGACACTATGTATTTACAAAAAAATGCTAAAATTTTATAACGGTTAAAAATAGAGGTCAATATTAGGTCATTCTACCTAAATGAGCTGTACTATCATCCAGTAGGTATTGTATGTACCATGAGTCGTGAGACACCCTGTACATGCATAAAGCCAATCTATAGATATGCCGACTATGCTGTGTTGATTTTCTCAATATGAAACTCTTGATTTTTAAATTAGCAATATATTGATACAAGTTAAGAATTCGACATATGCTTGTAAGATGAGTTTCATAGGAAATTTTGTAAGCTTTCACTTTTGCTCAGACAATTTTTTTGTACAGTTCGCGGTTTCGAAAATATAGCGGAAATGGAGCTGATAAGCACAAAAATGCAACAATTTAACCTGCTCTCGCTACGTTAGCTCACAGCCCTCGACAGCGTGCTTTTAGTGTGTTTTCCTCCGAACCAATCCTTATAAATTCGCGAAATAAAAAACCGCCACCCCCTCCCAATTTTTCACAATATTTGCCTTTATACTTATGTGGGAAATAATATTCGGCAACTTGGTTTAAGCTCTTGAACTTTTTACCGATTTAAGGCAAGACTACGGGAAGTATATCAAATTAGCGCACATTAAACATCGTACAAATTTGTTGCCAAACAGTTTTTTTGCAAAACAATCGCGGGTGACACCAGAGCCAAACAAATGAAAAAAAAAACGATTTTTAATAATTTTCCGATTTCAGTAAACTGCATCGTAGAAACCGTTAGGAATTCGGCATTTGTATGTTATAATAACATTTTGGAAACTTGATGGGCTGTAATAATGGCATACAAATACTTTCAGTAGGACTCACCGTTTCCTAGATATTTCCGAAATTAAACCGAACCCCCTCAAAAGTAAATCTTTTGGCCACCCTTTCCACGTTAGCTCACACTCCACAACCACGAGCTTTTAGTAGGTTTTCCTCGGAACCACCTCTTATAGACCCGTGAAATAAAAAAACCGTCACTCCCTCCCCAATTTCCACAATATCTGTCTTCATTCTGATGAATATAGCATACTTTTTAACTTTCGAATGATATGAGACAACCCAACTGGGAGAATATAGAATTAAAAAAAATTTAATACTTAATGGAATAGCGTTCAAAAAGAGATGCTGCTCATTGCCATTCTTATATTAGTGGAAAATGCTGCCACGAGAGATCATTGTTGTTTTTCGCAAAATCCCACTTTTTGCATCACTTCAGGCTTGTCCTTTTCAAGGTTTTTGTCTTCCTTTTGAAATATGGTGCTCTGAATGACATCCCGTTCAGAAGGAATCGCCTATTATGATTTAGCAATTAACTTGCGTTAGGGCTCCATTACACAGTCATATTTCTATTATAATATCTATTATGAAATAGAAATATTATCATATATATGACCGTGTAATGGCATTTCATAATAGATATTATCATATGTACTATAAATAGAACCTATCATCATATCTAAACGTCAAAATAAAAATTCGTCACAATTCCGTGTTCTTCGCGTCTGGCGACCCAGGGACGTACCCAAAGAGGCTTTTTATACCTGTTCTTCTTTCTTAGAATCAAATAGAAAGTAATAAGCGACCCGAAAAACGCACAATTCGCCATTATTTGATGCATTTCCGCGACTAAAGGAATAGGCCAATCAAAGAAGACATTATAGAGAACATCGAAGGGGGTGACTATTTTTTTTTTTCGGTATTTTGTTAGGAGTAGTTAGGAGGTACTAATTTTACTCGGAGCTGAGTGGTGCGCTAACGTGGGGAGTTAAAGGTGCAATTTTTTGTGTTTTGGGCTATATCTCGAAAACGGTGAGTCGCAGAGAAAAAAGTTGTGAGTAAGCATTTAAGCTTTGTAAATGTCCTATTTATTTGTCCGTACTTGCTAACGGTTCTTCCAATATTGTTTATTAAAAGTCGAACATTTTCAATTTTCTCTATTTACAAGGATAAAGACAAACGCTGTGATAAAGAGGGAGGGGAAGGGGGGGGGGGTGACTGTTTTTATTTCATGGATCCATAATGGATGGTTCGGAGTAAACACATATACATAAACAATATCTGAAGAACCGTTAGGAGTTTTGCATATGTATGGGCAAATAAATAAGACATTTAGAAAGCTTTAATGTTTACTCAAAACGTTTTCTCTACGACTCACCGTTTTTGAGATTTGGCCCAAAACACAAAAAATAGCACTAAATTGCACATTTAAACCCCCCTCCCCGCGTTAGCGCACCCCTCAGCTCCGAGTAAAATTAGTAGCCTTACCTCCTGTCAACTCCTAACAAAACACTGAAGAAAAAAATCGTCCTCCTTCGATGTTCTCTACACCCACTTTTTATGCGTTCATTGCTTGGCCTAGAAAACAAATTTTGTATTTGACACTTGAATAAACAATAGATATTATGATATAAATATGATGTAGTGTAATATGTTAAAATTTGATTTTCCATGATAGATATGATCATATCTATTATAATAGATATTATAATATAAATATGACTGTGTAATGGAGGCCTTAATTTTGTAGACGCACTACAAGTTTTCCATAAAAACTTCGAAAAATTTCAACATGTTGCAACTATCAACAACTCTGTCACCCCTTTAGCCCCACTTTTCAGGAGGCCGACTATCGTTTTGGGGCATTTGCAATCAAATAATTTTCGATAATGTGTATCAGAATTGCGAGGAAAGGCGCAAATAATTTGCACCTGAGGTCTTAGACAAAAAGAAACGCATTTCATTTTCCTCATTCTACAATTTTACATATAGTATATACATCAATACGACTCACTACTACTCACACCTTTTCCTTTTGCGATGCAATATATTTTCAGTCTCGGCGACGCGATGACCCCGATGATGTACGCGCAGAGTTGCGGGCATTATGGGGTGAGAGGAGAGTGAAAATTTGACAAAAAATGTTTATGCATACCGGCGCGGCCGATTCATCGTACATAGCTCATACATTTTATCTTTTTTTATCTTAAAGCATTCTACAGCTAGTGTGAACAACCACGCTTCAAGAATGATTTAAGCTTCATCATCATCAATGTGACAGGATAGCCCACGTCAGGATTTGGCCGCCCTTTAAGCTTAGATTAAGGATAAATATTTTTGAGTAACTGACCTCTTTTAGCGACAGTCATAAAGAGTCATAAACGACTCAATTGATGAACCGTGCGATTGCTGAAAATACATTTGTTTTTCGTTTTGATGATATTTCTCGTTTTTGATTGCTTGTGCGCATGTTTGCAAGGATTATGACTGTGTGTGTGTGCTGTGGCAATTTATGAATGAGCTTGTAGGTTGTAGCAATGTGGTACGTACGAGAGGGAGTAGAATCCGGTTTGGTAAAAGTAATGAAATACATATTTGGTTGAAACAGACGGGACGCTATGAATGTTGCCGAGGAAAACGGCACAATGCATTTTAAATGAGTGACATCAGATTGCAAAATGTGGTGTTTGTTTCTTATGTTTTTTAGGGTGCTGAGCGCGAATCCGGAGCTTGCCACCAAATCTTCGTTGCGGAACAGGTTCAAAATCACGAAAAACCCTAAAATGTTTGCTGTTTTCCGTTATTTGGCTCCTAACTCTGAAACTATTTATTTCTATGGAAAACTTTCCATTAATATATTAGAGAGCAAATAATTGCGCGTCATTTTTGGTCGCAAAAGTTGAATTTTTCTAGTATATTATGTATCTCGGGTTTTTTCGCGGTTTTGACCCTGTTGACCCGCAATGAAATTTTGGTGGGGAGCTCCTGTTTCGAGCTCAGCACCCTAAAAAATATAAGAAATAAAAAAAAATGTTCTCCACCACACTTTGCAATCTGAAATCACGTAGTAACTACGCTATAAGCTATATAAAAATATGTATTGGACTTGAAAATGAGCACCTTAAAACTGGTTGGCCAAGCCCTTCGGTCAGGTTGCGGTTCGGCTGACCAGTGTTTTTAGCATCAGGGAGTGACCCTCTATCGAATAGAATAGGTTTGATCCGACAGTTCTGAAACCCCATCGACCCGTCAAAATTGGTACTTTCAAACTGTTTGACCGAGCCCTTCGGTCAAGTTGAGGCTCGGCTGACCAGTGTTTTAAGCATCAGGGGGCGGTCCTTTATTGAATAGATTAGGTTCGATCCGACAGTTCTGATACCCCATCGACCCGTCAAAATTGGTACTTTCAAACTGGTTGGCCGAAACCTTCGGTCAGGTTGCGGTTCGGCTGACCAGTGTTTTTAGCACCAGGGAGTGACCCTCTATCGAATAGAATAGGTTTGAACCGACAGTTCTGAAACCCCGAACGCACTTAATTAATTAGCACCTTTAAACTGGTTGGCCGAGCCCTTCGGTCAGGTTGCGGGTCGGCTGACCAGTGTTTTTAGCATCAGGGAGTGACCCTCTATCGAATAGAATAGGTTCGATCCGACAGTTCCGAAACCCCATCGACCCGTAAAAATTGGTACTTTCAAGCTGGTTGGCCGAACCTTTGGGTCAGGTTGCCGTTCGGCTGACCAGTGTTTTTAGCATCAGGGAGTGACCCTCTATCGAATAGAATAGGTTCGATCCGACAGTTCCGAAACCCCATCGACCCGTCAAAATTGGTACTTTCAAACTGGTTGGCCGAAACCTTCGGTCAGGTTGCGGTTCGGCTGACCAGTGTTTTTAGTATCAGGGAGTGACCCTCTATCGAATAGAATAGGTTTGATTCGACAGTTCTGAAACCCCATCGACCCGTCAAAATTGTTATTTTCAAACTGGTTGGCCGAACCCTTCGGTCAGGTTGCGGTTCGGCTGACCAGTGTTTTTATCATCAGGGAGTGACCCTCTATCGAATAGAATAGGTTTGATCCGACAGTTCTGAAACCCCATCGACCCGTCAAAATTGGTAATTTCGAACTGGTTGGCCGACCCCTTCGGTCAGGTTGCGGTTCGGCTGACCAATGTTTTTAGCATCAGGGAGTGACCCTCTATCGAATAGAATAGGTTTGATCCGACAGTTCTGAAACCCCATCGACCCGTCAAAATTGGTAATTTCGAACTGGTTGGCCGAACCCTTCGGTCAGGTTGCCGCTCGGCTGACCAGTATTTTTTGCATCAGGGGGCGGTCCTTTATCGAATAGAATAGGTTTGATCCGACAGTTCCGAAACCCCCATCGCACCTAAAAAATTTGCATCTTTAAACTGGTTGGCCGAACCCTTCGGTCAGGTTGCGGCTCGGCTGACCAATGTTTTTAGACTCACGGAGAGGTCCTCTATCGAATAAAATAGGTTCGATCCGACAGTTACCCATACCCCCGAACACCTCTAATTTTTGCGTCTAATTACGTCTAATTACGCTATACTGGTCAAGTTTTGCTTCGGCTGACCAACCGTTTCGATATCACCGTAACTAAACGCAACTTTTAAGATGGTTAATTTCCGACAGTTCGAAAACCCCGGTTTTTTACCATCACGGCTCGGACTATAGAGGTCGTTTGAATAAATGCAATGGGTGAAATTTTTGTGCATCTTTATTATTCCATTCAGGTCTTGTTACGTTTAAATCCCCGTTAAAGAAATTTGCGGACGGGGAGGTTGGGGCCAGTGCCGGCTTGCCGCGAAAAGGGGCCGTGGGACGCCACGCGCTTAAAATTTTCCGGCCACCAACCGTGGACCAAAGCGCCACCGACAAGCGCGAACTCGGTACGAGCGGTCCGATAACGTAATTCTAGTCTTCCCCGGAGGGCTCTTCACACGTATTTTCAAAAATAAAAGAAATTAACAAATAGGCAGATACAATCCAAATGTTATTCACCGGTAATTCAAATATTTCCTTAACTTAACTTGTTTAAAAATTACCTACACTACTTAAAATCTAGACTAACCTCTGGGTGGTGGCTTAAAGACTTACAGTATGAACCAGAAAAATCGTTGCGGCCGATCGAAGATTTGATGTATCGTTTCGTATTCGATGGTTAGAATCTTGGCTGTCTTGGGACGCTACACTTCATTCGTCTCGTGGGTAGAATCTTGGCTGTCTTGGGACGCTACACTCCATTCGTCTCGTTTTTTTCGTACGTTGGAACACTCCTTCTCATTCGTTTCGTTTTCTTGTAGCTTGGGTCATGCTTTTCCAGTCGTCTCGTTCCTTAGTCGCTCTACTTCTTCGCCGTTCCTTCTAGCACTTGGAAAACTCTCGCTGATTGAACAAAGGAAAAAATCTGGTATGAGGACGGCGCGTACGGATTTTAACGGAATACCCACCTGATTGAACAAAGGAAAAAATCTGGTATGAGGGTATTCCGTTAGCGCATTCGCGCTTTTATAATTTTGCCAGAGCAACGGTCATCCAAATTTTTCTTCTTCTTCTTCTTTCTCCTTTTAGCTTTAATTAAAAAGCTAGGTTGTCTAATCCCATAGAGATTGTATTGACAGGTTGGATTTTATACTCCTTGGAGTTCAAATTAATGTATTCATATTATATATTATACACGGTAAACGTTAAGAATTTACATATGATTAGTTGCTTTTACTTTTTTTAAAATTCAATTTCAATAATTTCCTTTAAGGTTATTATAGACGCCATGTGGCTTTTTTATATGAAAGTACTGTTATTAAGTACTGTTAATCATGTTACCGATAAAGCATTCTTTGTTCAAAAGTACTGCTATTGAGAGTACTGTTAGTTTTTTATCACGTCGTATAGATTGAAAATGTTAATTCATATTAACAGGGTACTATTAAATTCTTTTCACTAAATGTTTTAAATTGATTTTTAGTTAATTTTGATTAAATTCGACATTCACAACACAAATTCCAGCACTTGCCGGAAAGATTCAAAAATAACGAGAATATGAAAGAAAACACATCCTCACAGCACGGAGGCCAAACATAATCCAAATTTTTCACCACCCTCGATCTTGTTTCATGGGGGTCGTTCCAAGTGGAACCGATGGAAATTGAAACGCTCAACTAGCTGTCATCGCGACAGTTCCGATTGACAATTGTTTCCAAACAACGTGTGATGTGAGCTTGATGGAAGATTGCAGATCGGTGGAATCATATCCTTATAATTTAGAAGTGCTCGATCGTGCTCAAGTTACGTCGGTTTGCCATTTCACACTCTGGGCAGCTCTGTGTGTTCGTTAAAGAATTGGGTAGTCAACGTGTGTTATGCCGACTAGAAGAATCGGGTTTTCGTGTCCGAGTCTAAAGTTTAATGTCGCCGCCAATTAGAAGTCGAAAATGTCGTTTCCATCTCATGGATCCATGTCGGCGCCTCCCATGTCACAATCGACAATGCTTAACATGACACCGTTGAGTGCTCCGCCGCCTCGGGTACCATTCCGCAATGCAGCAACAATCAGTGCTCAGCCCGCGGTGTATAACACGTCGAGGAATCCGAACGAAACTCCCATGCCCGGGACACCAAAAGTCGAAGTCAAACCGGAAATCCGTGATATCCGTTCGTCCACTGAGAGTGTGGAGCGTACACCCATCGTGTTGTGCGACGATACGACGCCGAGACAGAAGCGTTTGAAGAATTCAAATTTGGGCGCTGCCTGCGAAGTGCAAAATGTAGGATCGAGGAGTTCGATTCCGAAGAAACATGTGTACGGTAAGAATGTTTTACCGGAGTGCCGTTTCATGTCACACGTGTTCAAGGATTATACCGTCTAATACGTTCCACCGAGTTATATATGCGCATTACCCCTAACATTACAAACACCTATTCACAAGGCCACCAACCCACCTACTTAACACCACCCATTTGCCCTACTGTCCAAGTCCCTAATATTAACTAAATAACATTATCAAAGTGACTAATAGAGTCCTCCGGTTTCTTTCGTTTTAGATTTGGAAACGCGCTGCGCAGCCATAACAACCACGTAATATTCCTCCCCATCCACAAGTGGGTTTTCTATCATAAGAAAAGCCACTCAAACAAATACCGAGTAAAAATTAACGCCACAAAAGCCGTACAGCCCGAAATCCGGTCCGAAATCAAATTCGTAAGTTCATTTCTACATTTAAGACTACATACTTATAATTCTACCTATTCATGCCTTACACACTAGTTCTTATGGTACATAACGTGCAATCTAATCCTACATCCTATAACTAACATATGATTAACCTAATTACCAACACCTCACTTAGCTTCAATCTAGCACTAATTAATTCCTTATGTTTTTATTCTAAATGCTACCTTCACCATCTACTAAATATTACTAACCATCACCATTTTTTTTTTTTTTTTTAATACTTCTTAATACTACCTTCACCATGACTATGACTACCGACTATAACTAGCTACCGACTATAGGGAAAAAAAATAACACTGACTCATACGGAATACAAAGACGGGGATTCCACATGCTGAGACAAGTCGGATGGAACATCACGAGACATATGTCTTTAAATCTTTCACGCTCCACACTCCGGCATCCTTTCCATCCAGATCTTGTAGGAGGTAGGTGCAATGCGAGACCTTCCTTCCTTATACGGGCCGACATACTCAGGTGCTAGCTTAGCGGTGAAATATTTCGCGGCATCTGATAGGACGAAATTACGCCTCCACACTAGGTCATTTGAAAGGAACTCTACAACCCGTCGCCTTAGATTGTAGCGACCCTTACTAGCTTCCGTCGCCTTCTTCATCCGTTGCAGAATTTCCCTATGGAACGCCTTCAGTTTCTCACCCCTTACTATGGGGTCCACCACTGCCCTTTCATCCGTTGGACGCTCAGTTTCTTCCCTAAAAATGCTCATTTCGCGCCCAAAATTTATAAAATACGGGCTGACGCCGGCCACCTCGTGTTTGTATGTGCGCAAGGCACATCCAATTTGGGACAGGTTGACGTCCCACTTCCGATGATTTTCGGAAACGTACGAGCGGAGCATGCGTTTGATTTCCTGGTTCGTACGCTCTGCGGGGTTTGCCTGTGGGTGGTAGAACGCCGTGAACTTTGGTTTGCAGCCGTATTTATCCAATAATTCCTTGAATTTGGAACTACGGAACTGCACCCCATTGTCACAAACCACCCACTTCGGAACGCCGAATATCAGGAACACCTGTTCCTCCAACAGCCGGGTTATTTCAGCCGCGGTGGCTGACCGTACGGGAAGTATGACCGGAAATTTAGAAAAGTAGTCCAAGACGGTCAAGATATGCGTGTAGCCTTTATTCGAACGTGGCAACGGTCCCACCAGGTCGACGCACACCATTTCCCATGGTTCTGTGGCTTGACCTGTTCTAGTTGACAACGTCGCCCCGGATGTGACACGTTCTACCTTGACCGACTGACAAACCTTGCACTTCCGAACATACTCCCGTATGTCAGCTGCCATCTTTGGCCAGTAGCAATCTTTCGCCACTCGATCCAGGGTGCGGCTCACTCCCATATGTCCAGCAGTCGGATCATCGTGATTGTGTTCTAGTATCGTCTTCCGCTCCTGTTTGGGGATTACCCGCTTCCACGCGAACGACGAATCTAAGTCCGGATGTTTTGGTTTGATATGCTTCCAGAGCGCATTCCCTTCAATTCGCCAATTCGGAAAATCATTTGGTTTCCCTTGCACTTTATGCATCATTGAGGTATACCACTTATCAGCGACTGGTATCGCCTTGATCGAGTCTACGGCAGCTACCGACCTAGATAGGGCATCTGGAACCAAATGGTCTTTGCCTTTCCGGTGCACGATATCAAAATCGTACTGCTGCAACTTCACCGCCCATCTTGCAAGACGTCCTGCGGGGTCTTTCAAATTACTGAGCCAAACTAGGGAGTGGTGATCTGTTATCACCACAAATCGAATCCCCTCGACATAAGGCCGTAATTTTTCCACCGCCCACAACACCGCTAGGCACTCCTTCTCCGTTGTGGAATACTTCCTTTCTGCCTTGGTGAGAGATCTGCTGAGATAACAGATCACCTTCTCACCCTCACTGTGCAGCTGGCTCAACACAGCTCCCAGCCCAACATCTGAGGCATCTGTCTGGATCTGGAATGGCAGATCGTAGTCCGGACAAGTTAAGATGGGTGCAGACGATAACTTCGCTTTCGCAATTATGAACGCTTTCTCACAGTCTTCCGACCACACGAATTTTCTATTCTTTTTAAGCAAGTTTGTCAAGGGCTCAACTAGGGACGCAAAATCCGGAATGAACCGTCGGTACCAAGATACCATCCCTAGGAACTGTCGCACACCCTTGACAGTGGTCGGTGCCTTTATCGCCTGCACACTAGCTACCTTATCCGGATCCACGTTCAGCCCGTGTTGATCCACCACATACCCGAGATATTTTAGCTGAGATCTGCAAAACTCGCACTTGCTGCGTGAAACCTTCAGTCCAGCTTGTCTCAGCCGTTTGAAGACCTCCTGGAGTATCTGCAAGTGTTTAGTGAAGTCTTGCGTGACGATTATGATATCGTCCAGATAGACAAATACATGCGGCTCCAAATCCGGCCCTAAGACCCTATCAATCAGCCGCTGCCAGGTAGCCGGAGCGTTTTGGAGGCCGAATGGCATCCTGACAAATTCAAACAGGCCTCTTCCCGGTACGGTGAAGGCCGTGTATTGACGTGAGTCCTTTGCCATTGGCACCTGCCAATACGCGGATTTAATATCCACCGAGCTTAAATATCTCGCTTTCTCCAATTTATCGAGTTGCGCCGAGACATAGGGTAGGGGATAAGCATCTCTTTCCGACACCTTGTTTAATTTGCGATAGTCCACGCAAAACCTATATGATCCGTCCTTCTTCTTAACACGGACGATAGGTGAGGACCACGCACTCGTTGACGGTGTAATCACTCCCGCCTCCAACATCTCATTCAACTCCTTGTCGATTTGTTTCTGAACCACCGGGGAAACTGGATAATACCGTTGCTTTATAGGAGGGGAGGAAGTCTTGATTACGTGTTCCGCTACGTTGGTACAGCCAATGCCCTCCCCGTTGGAATTAAGTTCCGTTTGCAACAGTTGCTCTAATTCTTTTTCCTCCATAGGTGATAGCACACTCCGTGTTTTCAGGTGATCACCCTCCACCTCTTCAATTGTGGCTACAAACGCCCAGTGATCCTTACTTAAATTGAGCACCAGTCCCAGTTTCCGGATTATGTCCACACCCAAAATAACGTCAAGTGGTAGCGATTCTACTACTAAGGCCTCGACCCACTGAGTTCGTCCTCTTAATTCGACCGGAACGACTACTACTCCATCTACTTTACAAGTTCCGTCGTCAGCTAGTTTGACGGTTACCCCTCGATCATGTTTGGATTCTAAACCTAGACTCCTCAGCTTTTCCCAACCACTTCTCCCAAATATCGTTCGCGATGCTCCTGAATCAACTAGACCCGTCATCAAAATACCAAAAATCTTCACTTCTATATATGGCTGACAGTCGTCACCCTTAATTTCGAGGACATAATCCAGAGTTACCTGACTGTTTCCATCTTTATCCTCTTTACAACACGGTCGAACACTTAAACTATTTGCGGCGACTTTTGGTAACGCTTTGCCACCCCCCTCACCGCCTAAGGAGCTGGCCTGTCGTTTCCCGACGTCGAAGCTCCTGATTCCGGCTGTCTTGTCGTTGTGCAATTCGGGCATTTTGCACGCATGTAGCCCAGTCGACCGCAACCAAAACACTTCATGGCCTCGCTGCAATCACGCCATAGGTGCCCCCGTTTGTTGCAATTTCTGCACAACATGTCGGCTGACAAAACACTGGCAGTTACGGTTCGTGAATTCGTTCCGCTATATGCTAGATCGGGTTCCAGGATCCCCCGAGTCGATTTGGGTAGCGGTGGAACGAAGGCTTCTATCAGCCCTCTTTTAACATCCAATTTCCTTCCTAATTCTACCAGATGCTCTATAGATACAATCTCCACTAAACTCAACTGGTTTTGATAGCAAGGAGCAAGGTTATCCATGATGATTTCCAATTTTTCCTCTTCCGACGGTATCTTTGATAACCTTCGAAAAAGCCCTTGCATCATGGATACGAATATACCGACAGATTCGCCCTGCCCCTGTGTCCGTCTTTTGATATCTTCCAAAAGCTTTTTGTCGTAATTTAGTGGGAGGAACTCAGCCCGTAATTTTATAACAAGCTCATCCCAATCTGTCACCAAGTCTCGATTCCCCCGAAACCATATGAGAGCTTTGCCCTCAAACAGCTCAACTGCAGCTCTATAAATTTGTCGTTTCGACAGTCCTCTTGATTGGCGAAGCTCTTCAAGTCGCTCCAAGAAGGCGTTGAGAGACTGAGGTGTTTCTCCTGAAAACTTCAGGCCCCATTTATGAATGTCATATTTTGGGGTGGATGGATGTATGTACTACCACTGGCGCAGTCGGCACCGGTGAGACACTATCTTCCCGATTCGTGCGAATGATATCATTTACGTTCGCCGGAGCTGAGACTGGAGTTGACGCGATTCCACCACTTGGCCCTGCAATTGGTGACGCGACGTTGGTTGGACGCGTCCCAACTACCTTCTCACCATCGGAGTCCTCTCCCTCCTCCGGACCCTCTGCCTTTTCTATAAGTTCCCCATATAACCGGATTAAACGATTTCTTAGCTTTTTATGGTCAGCGTTTTGGGTGTCCTCAAACGACGCGTCAATCTGCGTGTTGTTCAAACGCCTTATTCCCCATTCTATCTTTGCCTTTAATTTTTGAAACTCGCCACACTGGCTATTACCCACAAATGGTTTTAGTAATGATTCAATTTCTGCTATTTTTGCACCAACAGCCTCTCTATCCTCTACCCAAGTAAATGGGTACTCCTTCACGAATAGAGACTCTTGTCGGTGAAGTTCCGATCGTAACGCAGTTCTTAACGCTCTCCGCATGGACTCAACCGTGTCTTCATGCTCTAGGTCGCGAATCGCTATCTCATACGCCAATTCTTCCTTGTTAAGTCGATTAACCAGGACATTTGTTGTGTGCGACATTTTATCAGATCTTAAATTAATTGGTAGATATTACTAACTACTTACTACGCTAACTAACTAACTAACTACTTATCACTGCTATATATGAACTTTGAATTTTGGAATGTTGATTGTCACTCTTTACTTCTTTTCCAGATTGCAATTTAGCAGAATACCGGAAGTGCGGACATACTTCTACGCACAATATGTATTTATAACTTCAATAAATTATTACTTGTTTGAATTCACTATGTTTTCGCTTTACTAAACTTGCAATCTTCAAATCAACAGAAAAGTAGGAAAAGAAGAAAAAAAAATTCAATTTTTCGACCGGGAATTGAACTCGGGATCTCCGTGTGACAGGCGGACGTAATTGCACTGTAACTAGCCGCGATACGCACTTAGCTTCTCTAGTGTTCAAGAGCAAGTTCGCCTTTTATCTGTAATGTACTTCAACGACACGCCACATCACAGAGCGACACGGAGCGTTATAGCCAATAATGTGAAAATTTGACCGGCATTTTTCGAATTTATCGTTACACAATTATCACCGAAACCACGTTGGGCGCCAATTGTTACGTTTAAATCCCCGTTAAAGAAATTTGCGGACGGGGAGGTTGGGGCCAGTGCCGGCTTGCCGCGAAAAGGGGCCGTGGGACGCCACGCGCTTAAAATTTTCCGGCCACCAACCGTGGACCAAAGCGCCACCGACAAGCGCGAACTCGGTACGAGCGGTCCGATAACGTAATTCTAGTCTTCCCCGGAGGGCTCTTCACACGTATTTTCAAAAATAAAAGAAATTAACAAATAGGCAGATACAATCCAAATGTTATTCACCGGTAATTCAAATATTTCCTTAACTTAACTTGTTTAAAAATTACCTACACTACTTAAAATCTAGACTAACCTCTGGGTGGTGGCTTAAAGACTTACAGTATGAACCAGAAAAATCGTTGCGGCCGATCGAAGATTTGATGTATCGTTTCGTATTCGATGGTTAGAATCTTGGCTGTCTTGGGACGCTACACTTCATTCGTCTCGTGGGTAGAATCTTGGCTGTCTTGGGACGCTACACTCCATTCGTCTCGTTTTTTTCGTACGTTGGAACACTCCTTCTCATTCGTTTCGTTTTCTTGTAGCTTGGGTCATGCTTTTCCAGTCGTCTCGTTCCTTAGTCGCTCTACTTCTTCGCCGTTCCTTCTAGCACTTGGAAAACTCTCGCTGATTGAACAAAGGAAAAAATCTGGTATGAGGACGGCGCGTACGGATTTTAACGGAATACCCACCTGATTGAACAAAGGAAAAAATCTGGTATGAGGGTATTCCGTTAGCGCATTCGCGCTTTTATAATTTTGCCAGAGCAACGGTCATCCAAATTTTTCACCACCCTCGATCTTGTTTCATGGGGGTCGTTCCAGGTGGAACCGATGGAAATTGAAACGCTCAACTAGCTGTCATCGCGACAGTTCCGATTGACAATTGTTTCCAAACAACGTGTGATGTGAGCTTGATGGAAGATTGCAGATCGGTGGAATCATATCCTTATAATTTAGAAGTGCTCGATCGTGCTCAAGTTACGTCGGTTTGCCATTTCACACTCTGGGCAGCTCTGTGTGTTCGTTAAAGAATTGGGTAGTCAACGTGTGTTATGCCGACTAGAAGAATCGGGTTTTCGTGTCCGAGTCTAAAGTTTAATGTCGCCGCCAATTAGAAGTCGAAAATGTCGTTTCCATCTCATGGATCCATGTCGGCGCCTCCCATGTCACAATCGACAATGCTTAACATGACACCGTTGAGTGCTCCGCCGCCTCGGGTACCATTCCGCAATGCAGCCCGCGGTGTATAACACGTCGAGGAATTCGAACGAAACTCCCAAGCCCGGGACACCAAAAGTCGAAGTCAAACCGGAAATCCGTGATATCCGTTCGTCCACTGAGAGTGTGGAGCGTACACCCATCGTGTTGTGCGACGATACGACGCCGAGACAGAAGCGTTTGAAGAATTCAAATTTGGGCGCTGCCTTGCGAAGTGCAAAATGTAGGATCGAGGAGTTCGATTCCGAAGAAACATGTGTACGGTAAGAATGTTTTACCGGAGTGCCGTTTCATGTCACACGTGTTCAAGGATTATACCGTCTAATACGTTCCACCGAGTTATATATGCGCATTACCCCTAACATTACAAACACCTATTCACAGGGCCACCAACCCACCTACTTAACACCACCCATTTGCCCTACTGTTCTAGTCCCTAATATTAACTAAATAACATTATCAAAGTGACTAATAGAGTCCTCCGGTTTCTTTCGTTTTAGATTTGGAAACGCGCTGCGCAGCCATAACAACCACGTAATAGTCTTCAAAAGGTACTAAGAAGAGTATCACCGAAAGAGAGCGGCATTGTCTCTAAAAAACTATTGTCAACTCTACTCTAACCTTAATTTTACGGTTGAGAAGGAAATTTTTAGTAAAGTTGAATAAGTGGGGGCCGATTTTCCAAGATTTGAGTTTGTTGAGGACAGTGTGATGCTTCAAAGGCTTTTTCGAAATCGAAACTTATAATAGACAAATGGTTGTTGGTGGAAACAACGTTCGTTATGTAA
Source organism: Microchrysa polita (assembly GCA_949715475.1). Lineage (NCBI taxonomy): Eukaryota > Metazoa > Arthropoda > Insecta > Diptera > Stratiomyidae > Microchrysa > Microchrysa polita. Next base: position 35,482,089 of record OX454419.1, on the reverse strand, counting down.
TGGTCGATATGGAGCAGGATATCCATTGGGCCTTGTCCTTGTTTGTATGCTACCTGGTTTGGGGATATAATGTTATTTTTCTGGAGAAACCATGCCAATCGTCGTGATACTATTTTTTCTAGTATCTTTGAGATACATGGGAGTAGGGAGATGGGGCGGTAACTCGAGATTTGGTTCAAGGGTTTGTTTGCCTTATGTAAGGGGAAAACGGTGGCTATTTTCCAGCTTTGGGGAATAGTACCTGTAGATAAAATATTGCAGGAGGAGTTTCATAGGGAGAACGGCTTCGGCCAATTCCTATGTCTCTCTACGGGGCGTTACTTTCCCGCATTATCCGAGTAACCGCTGCGCCTGAGTGCTGTATTAACATCTGCAGCGTCTCTGGTTACTTAACGTGATTGGTGACAGAAAACATTTAATTCAACCACTAAAGCAGCATCTTCGAGGCATGCCCATGATGGCCTTTACTCAACGATTAAACCCTACCATCGTTTAGCGATGTGCCCACAACTCATCCTAAGAAAAACTTCAAGTCAAGAAACCTGAAACAAAAGCCTCGGATTGGACGGATACAAAACAACGACGACCCCGCAAACGAACAACTGATTACTCTTTCGGATCCTGGAATGTACGCTCCCTGGATCAGGTAGAACAATACAAACTGAGCATAGTGGCAATCCAGGAAACTAAATGGCTCAAAAGCGAGATTAACGACCTCAATTCGCACACTATTTTTACGAGTGGTAAAGAGGAGGGCAACAAGAAGTTTGGAGTAGCTTTCATCGTGAATAAGCAGCTCAAGGACAACGTTATCGGCTTCAAACCCATCAACGAGCGGATATGTGCGATCCGCATTAAGACCCGTTTCGCTAATCTCTGGCTCATTAATGCGCAAGCCCCTACGGAAGTAAGAGAAGACGCGATTAAGGACGAGTTCTACAATGACCTAGAAACACTCTTCGACTCACTTCCATCAAACGACATCAAGCTGCTGCTAGGAGACTTTAACGCCAAAGTCGGAAACGAATGCTGGCATAGGGGAACTACTGGAGGTCATAGCCTCCACGACGAAAACAACAACAACGGTCAGCGACTTATCGACCTCGCGAGCGGCAGAAACCAGGGCCCTATTGCACCAAACACTTTTCACTTACGACTTATCGAATTCTAGAAGAGTAAATTTTTGAAAATGTAAGTGGATTCCGTTGCACCAAAGTTTCACTCAAATCGATCTTATCACTTACAAAATTTTCAGTTTGTTTGATATGTAAATATGATTAGCGTTTCTCCATTAAAAATAAAAACTTAGCAGGAAAATGACGACTTACACTTTCATTGTAATGCAAATTATGTAGTTTTGTGATATTTCGGCGTTCACAACTTCTGATTTGAAAAGGTATATTTATTTTTAAATTGGCTAAAACTGAATGTGATGTAGATAGTATGTCAATATAATATATTATGCGTTTAAAATTGTAGAATATTTAAAGTCGCAGCCCAAAGCAGAAGAAACGCTTGGGAAATACAGTCGCTAAAGTAGGTGGAGGACTCGCAAAGAATATTGTTGATTGGCGATACGGCAATTTGAAGCAGGATGCGAGAGTATTTTGACGAAGTTGTAAATGAAGAATTTCCTCGAGCATATATTGCGCCCAATACCACAAATATTGAAGGTATCTCAGAGGAAGAGGTGATAGAAATGCATCAGATGAACTGCGGAAGAGCAGTCGGATCGGACAATTTTGGTTGAAAATTCAAAAAATCGGGCTTCTTTGGCTTACAGTTCTCTTCAGTGCCAAATAGAAAATATGTACATATCGCACATCAAATAGCTAATTACGGAACATATACAAAAGTACCAAACCTATGTTCAACTCCACTGTTTTTTTTTTGTGAGCACGATTGAACCGCTGTTCGGCTGGTTCAGTGGGATTTTTTCGAAGCGGTGGAATTAGCCAATCCTTCAGAGGATATGCGCTATCGCCTAAAACAATAGCACCAGGAAATGGTCGATATCCTCCTTCAAAGTTACTGAAAACTGCGGAGTTTCTCAGTACCCTGGAATCATGCACACTTCCCGGTTAGTTTGTGTTAACAGCATAAAGGCTTCTATCTGGTCCGCACACCAACATCACATTTAACGAATGGTTGCCGTTTCGATCGACATAGTGCTCTTCATTTTGAACTGGAGCATCCATTTTAATTGTTGCCCCGTCGACACAGCTGTTAAAGAAAAGCCGCCAAGACGTAGAAATTCGGATGCTATCTCGGAACACCTTTCTATGGGCCAACGGATAGTGTCGCCCAATATTTCCGTAACAATAGCGTCTGTTACTCGGTGCAATGTCCTGCAAACCGTTGATTTATGCACTCCGTGCATAGTTCCAATGCCATGGTACTGGCATCCAGTCTCCAACCAATGAAGAGTGGTTAACAGCTGCTGAATAGGGCTCAAAGTCAAAGCATTGTTCCGTGCAGTCGGAAATGCCAACCGTCCCCGAATTCTTGACAACACGTACTCGATTTCGGTTTTGGTTAGGCGAATATTGTCGAGAGTGCCTAAGTCCAAATTATAGTTAATACGCAGAATTTTCTTCAATAAGTCGTTCGAAGCGCAACATTTTTTCACTATATACTTGTTTAACGCGCTACTAAACTGCAAGCCAAATTTTTCTTACTAAACATTTGGCTAAATTATCAAACGCAAGCGGTAATTTGATAACTAAAAGTAATTGGTGCAACAACCATTTGCAAACGATTCGATGAAATGATTAACTTTTCGCTTACAGTTTGAAAATAATCATTTACGCATTCTCGCGTTGGTGCAACAGAAAAAGAGTCTCTATGAGTATTTTTTACCTTTTCAAAAATCACTGGAGTGCTTTTCATTTCACGATTTAGTGCAACAAAAATTTAGCAGAAAAATTGATAATTCGATAATTGTTGAGTGAAAAGTGGTTGGTGCAATAGGGCCCATGTCATAAGCTTTACATGCTTCCCTCATCGACGAACCCATAAACAGACCTGGAAGTCTCCAGATGAATACACCCTGAACAAGATCGACCACGTACTGATCAGCAAGAGATCAGGGCTTCTAATGTCCTAGATGTTCGATCCTACCGAGGAGCCAACTGCGACACCGATCACTATTTGGTGAAGACGACCTATAGGTGCAGAATCTCTTCGGTGCACCTAACGAGAATCAACCCTGCCAAGATCTTCGAGGTTGACAATTTGATTGATGATGCCACGGCGGCTGCGTATACTACAGCACTTGAGAAAAAAATGTCGTCCATGCTTGATAACATCAATAATTTAGGCATCCATGAGTTCTGGGAGGAGCTCAAAGACAGCATCAAGGGAGTCGCAGAAGAGGTCGTGGGCTATAAAGGCCGCCGCAGACGAGCAGACAGGTTCGACGACCAATGCAGGGCCTCGATTGAGGCGAAAAATGAAGCCTATCGCCAATACACACAACACGCATCCCGAGCCAAGAAAGAAAGATACAACGAACTTCGGCGAGTATCTAATATGTGAATTAGACGTAAGAAACGCAAACATTTTGACGAGCAGTTACAGCAAATAAACCAAAGATTAGCCAGTAAGAACATTAGACAGGCGTACAAACTTATAAATAATGTCAAGAACGGATATCAACCCAGGACAAGCCTATGTAAGGACAAGGATGGTAACATCATCAGCGACATCGAAAGCGTCAACAAACGATGGGCCTCGCATTTTGAAGAGCTCCTCAATGCACCATCAACATCCCCGCGGAGCCAGCTCTTCTTCTTCTTCTTGTAGCGGTGCAGAAAGGTGTGTAACCTCTGTGCATCTATGTGGGTACGATTTATGGTTCGTCAATGTTTGTGTCCGTGAGGTCTAAGGACAAAAACATAGCTGCTGCCAGTGGCGCAACCAGGATTTTGTCCTGGAGGGGGCTAAGCCAAGGCCATCCATATTACTGAACACGTTAATTTCGGATATTATTTTTTTCGCAGCTAAACGTGATGAAAACGCTAGTGTAATGTCATACTCGCAATCGGCACGTTTTTTTTCATATGAAAACATAATTTTGAATTTTTCCAGCATTACTGGTTACTGGCTCAGAGGTTTTTAAACCATTTTTCTCCTACTTATTCCTAATTTGTTTAACCGTTTCATAATCATTTACATAATTTCGTTTATATTACTCGAATCATGGGCGTACCCAAGGGAGCCGGGAGAGGCGTGGAAGTTGTACCCGAGCTAAATATAACCAGAAGTAAAAGATAAAACACGCAGATACCACTTATCGAAAAGTGAACGGTCATTCGCGATTGACGCCTTTCTTAAAATTTGGCTTTACAATTTGTAATATGTTTTCTAACAATATGTAGGGGGTTGACAATTTAATCCGACGGAAAACCTACTTTTTTTCTGTCGAATTAAGTTAATATCAAAGGATGTAACGCTTACAATTTGGTTTGAACAGTTTTGATGAAATGTCGTAAAGTTATGCGTTCTTCTTCGCGTACACCAAGCCAAGAATTGGTTTTTGCTTAAAGCAAAAGGTTGTTAACATTTTTATGAAAAGGGACATTTTATACAAACAGTTGATCTGGGGGATTTTCGTCCGAAAAATGCATACAAATTTTAGTGAGAATTTCGAAGACAGTTTTCCCAATATAAAGCTTTCACATTGACAAATTTTGTATTTTCGCAAAAGGAAATTTTTTCATTTTCTAATTTTTCCTTTCCCAATTTCTGGGTCTGGGAGGGGCTTTAGCCCCCTTAGCCCCTCCCGTGGTTGCGCCACTGGCTGCTGCGATAGGGTTTTCCCACAGTGATATAGGGGTAAGATCAGTGGGCGCAGCGGGGCATTGAAACAAATGGCCCACATCATGAGGAGTGCCATTGCAGTTTGGACAGATGTTTTGGATGTCCGGGTTTATGCGAGAAAGGTACGAATTAAGGCGTGAACAAAAGCCCGACCGAAGTTGAGCTAGTGTTACTCTGGTGGCTCTCGGGAGCCTAATCTCCTCAGGCGAAATTGGTGGTGGGCGCTCTGAGAGGACTCTATTCGCACCTAAACTCGCGATAGACCGATTCACTTCTTCAGTGTGGATCGCTGCAATGGCGGCTCGGTATGTAACTTCATCGTAAGGGTCCCGTTTGTATCCCTGAACCTCTCTCTCAAGGTCTCGTAAACCACGCCTGACATGTCGTGGTGGAGGAATTCGGTCCATGAGATGATTATTGGGATGATCCTCACGGTAGCAACCAACAAGATACTGTTTAGAGAGTAGGAGATTGTGATCACGTATTGGCATCAATTTTGTCTCCTGATGTAAGTGATCCTGGGCAGACATCAGAAGGCAACCTGTCGCGATGCGTAGAGCGGCATTTTGGCAGACCTGAACTTTGGACCAGTTTGTGTCACATAGACTATGTGTCCAAACTGGGGCTGCATAATCAGCGGCCGCTCGACCCACCGCTTTATAAGTAGCTAGCATGGTTTCTTTATCTTTGCCCCAGGTGCTACCAGCTAGAGCTTTTAGGATGTTGTTCCTACTGCGCATTTTTTCACATACTGAAGCTGCATGATTCGCAGACGTCATCATGTTCTCTAGGTGAAGCCCGAGAATTTTGGGGTTTTTAACAGCAGGAACAGAATTGTTGCCAATACGTATATCCATCTCCCATCTGATGTCCTCCCACCAAGTGGTTAGATAAGTCGCAGAAGATTTGGACGCAGACATGGTGAGGTTTCGGCTTTGGAAAAATGCCTGTAATCGTCCTAGATAGCGATTAATTCGGAGGCGCATTTCATCCTTATCATTCCCTGTGGCGAGTACGGTGCAATCGTCAGCATAGGAAATCACCTCGATACCTTCAGGTGGTGTGGGAAGGCCGGACATGTAGATGTTGAACAGAGTGGGGGAGAGTACCCCTCCCTGTGGAACACCTAATTTGATTTTCCTAAGCTTAGAACGTTTGCCTCGAAACTCGGTGAAGGAGTGCCGACCAGCTAGATAATTGGCAATCCAACGGATCTCTTGTGCAGGAAGATGCATATTCAACAGGTTTGCTAGGAGCATTGAATGATTGACCTTATCGAATGCACTTGATAGGTCTATTGCCACCAGAATAGTTCTGTGACAACGACTGCGTTGATTTAGCCCATCACGAATGCGTGTAGTGATCGCATCGAGGGCAGTGGTGGTACTATGCATCTTCCTGAAGCCATGCTGGTGAGGTTCTAGCTTCGCATGTGCAACAAGAGTGGGGTGAATAAGGGCCTCCAGCGTCTTTGCGACAGGAGAAAGTATCGTAATGGGGCGGTAGGATTCCCCGAGATTTGCGCTCTTCCCTGGCTTGAGACAGGGAACAATTCGACCTGTTTTCCAGATTTCAGGGATGGCAAGCGTGGACATCGACAAGTTAAAGGCGGCCGTGAGATACTCAATGGCTGGAAGGTCGAGATGTTTCAACATGGTCATCGAAATGCCATCTGGTCCGAGGGCCTTGGAGTTTTTAGCATTCTCGATGACTTTTTTAACCTGGTCCGCTGTAAAAGATGGTATGGTGTCAACATTCCGGCTGCGAATCCGTCTTCTAATTTTGCGCTTGAGGCCGTCAGACTTGGGATGTTCAATAAATTGTTTATTGAACAGGCTAGCACACTAAAGAGGATCACAGGTTATAGTGTTGCCAAATTCAATGGCGTTGTTGCCCTTTTCATTCCGAGGATTGGAAAGGGCGCGGACGGTAGACCATAGTTTGCTGACACCTTCATTGAGGTTACATTCATCGAGGTGCTGATTCCATTTCGCCCTCCTATAGTCTTTAACTTGTCGGTCAATTTCGGAGTTAAGCTCCTGAATTCTGGGATCATCAGGGTGAGCGCTTCTGATCTGATCACGTTCATCGGCTAATCTGGCGGCACTAGTGGGAAAGTTAGGCCGAACTTTCGGGATACGTCCTGCCGGAATAAAACGTGCCGCGGCTGTGGTAATGACGTTCCTAATATTTTTCTCGGCCTCATGAATGGTAATAGGTGATGTTAGCTCGGTGAACTTCGCCGACGAGTAAGCTTTGAAACCATCCCAATCGGCTTTCTTGTGATTGACAAACGTTCGCTTCTCTGACTTAGTCATGTTCGCTGGTTTGTCAATCTTTATAATGATTGGGAGGTGATCTGATTTAAGGGTGGTACGTACTTCCCATCGGGAAGCAGCAATTAGACTGGCACTGACAATAGTTATGTCAGGAGAACTACTGCAAGAGCCCACGACTCTAGTCGGCGAGTCTTCATTAAGTGAACAGAATTCTGAGGCGTCAAGTGATTCGGCGATAGCTATACCCCTGGCATTGTTGTTGAGGTCCGAATGCCAGAGCTCATGGTGCGCATTAAAGTCGCCAAGGATGACCCTGTGCTCTCCGGAAAGGAGAGGACCAATATCGAAACGATAGCCAGAAGGGCAACTAGAGTGAGGTGGTACATATATATTAAAAATTTCGATATTGGTACTCCCTGATGGAACTGAGATGGCTTGAATTTCCGCCGTACCGTCAGCAACTACATCTAATACACAGTAATGTACGGACTTGTGTATTAGGAAGGCAAGTCCACCTCCAGGGTGAGGATCATCCGTGGCGGCCGGTCGATCTTTCCGCAGTATAACATATTCGCTATGGACGCTTAGAGACGAGTTTGCGTGAAGCAACGTCTCTTGGATGGCGGCGATGAGAATTCTGTTGGAACTCAAGAAGTGTGTGATCTCAGCGATTTTTCGGTGAATGCCATTACAGTTAAACTGTAATATAGATAGTGCAGTGAAAACTGCTGGAGGGGGAGGGCCAGGCGTAAGACTGGGTCTGGCATTCCTTATCATATTGTTTGGCGGTGTAGGGGGCAGTGGTGGGGAAGGTGGGCTGGGAGCAGCCCTGGGTTGCCCGGAATTTATACAACCTGGCGCAACATATGCTAAGGAGTGTTGACCTTGTCTACGTAACCCTGAACACCTAAAGTGAACCCATTCCCTGCAGCAATTACACTGCACTGATCTGGCATTCGAACCGATACGTTGGTTGCAGACACTACAAATCCATACCTCTGGGCCTGGATTTGTTTCAATACCGGCGCGAATTAGTAAAATTGAGAGCAGCCGCGCCGAGATGTAATGCTCCCAATATGACGAAAAAACACATACATCGTACCCACACATATACACAGACAAACACAACCTTCCTGCATCGAACCTTCAGGGCTCCTGCCGGGGCTCTTGCCAGGAAGGCATTTTGGCAGCTTTTGGCCGTTTTGCAAAACAAAACGGGTGTGGTCCGCCCCGTAGAGGCAGTTGCCGTAAGACCACCGGAGCCAGCTCTAGAGCAGTTAGCCGAACCAGGCCCTCCCGTTCTACCCCCAACAGTAGAGGAGGTGAGTCCTGCCATACAGCCGCTAAAAATAACTATCTGGGTTGTAACTTATCAAAGGACGCCAACGAAACCGACGAAATTAAGCGACAGATACAACTAGCCAATAAGACATATTTCTCGGCCCTCCCTATAATTAATTCGAAACTTGCGCACATGAACACGAAGCTCCGCGTGTACAAAACGATCATCCGACCCGTGCTATGTTATGGCTGCGAAACATGGACCCTCACCCAAGCCTCCGAAATTTTGCTAGACCGATTCGAACGAAAGGTCCTTCGGCGAATTTTCGGGGCCGTTCGCGAGCGAGATCAACGGCGTATCCGGTGCAACCATGAGTTGTATCAATTGTACGACCAGCTGGAAGTATCGAAAATCGTGAAGCTTCAACGTTTGCAATGGGCGGGGCATGTACAACGGATGGACGATAATCGCATGCCAAAGAAAGTGATGAACGCACAACGAATTTACGGAGCGAGGTTGCGTGGACGACCGAGAGCTCCCTGGGAGAACTCCGTAGGTGAAGACGCCCACCTGCTGCTGGGCTTCCGAAACTGGAGGACAAGGTCACGTAACCGCGACAATTGGAGTTCAACGATTCAGGCGGCTAGGGCCCGACGTCGGGCTATAGTGGTACATTGATGATGAGGAACCAAATTCTTAAGGCACTGGCTGGCAGCACCTGGGGCAAAGATAAAGAGGCTATGCTAGCCACTTATAAAGCGGTGGGTCGAGCAGCGGCTGATTTTGCGGCGCTAGTTTGGTCGCAACGTTTCTGTAACACAAACTGGAACAAAATCCAAGTCTGCCAAAATGCTGCTCTACGCACAGGGTGCCTTCTGATGCCTGCCCAGGATCACATCAGGAGACACATTTGATGCCAATACGTGACCACAATCGACTACTTGCAAAACAATATCTTGTAGGTTTCTATCGAGAAGATCATCCTAATCGTGACCTTATGGACAGAATTCCCCCTCCACGCCATATCAAACGTGGCCTTCGTGACCTTGAGAGAGAAGTCCAGGGTTACAAACGGGATCCTTTCGACGAAGAATCATACTGGGCCGAAATTGCAATGATTTACACTGAGGAAATGAGTCGGTCTATTGCGAGTTTAGGTACGAACAGAGTCCTCTCAGCGCTCCCACCACCTATTTCGCCTGAGGAGATTAGGCTCCCGAGAGCCACCAGAGTGACTTTAGCCCAGCTTCGTTCAGGCTTCTGCTCACGCCTCAATTCGTATCTATCTCGCATAGACCCGAGCATACAAAACGTATGCCCAAATTACGCTGACACGCCTCACGATGTGGCCCATCTGTTTCAATGCCCAGCTGCACCCACTAATCTCACCCCCTGTCACTATGGGAAAACCCCATTGCAGCTGTTATGCTTTTGTCCTTGGAGATCTCGGACGAAAACGACGACGAACTATAAATCGAATCCATAGGTTAGGTTAGGTATAGTGGCCGCCAAGTGATAGAACACTTAGCGCACTTAGACCAAAAATAGGTCCATTGTGATACCACCGAGTGTACCTTAAAGTTAACACCTAAGCTGAAAACCAGCCCGTGCTGGCAATGAATTTGTTGAGCAATAGTGGGCTCACATCTCGCAGATCATCTGTATCGTGAAAATACATTGAGCCAAGAAAACGTTTGCGTTTCTCGGCCAATGCCGGGCAATGGCAAAGAAAATGATGAACACTTTCTTCCTCTTCTTCGTCATCGCAACTGCGACAGAAGTCGTTATAGGGAATTCTGAGCCTCCTGGCGTGCTCCCCGATAGGACAGTGTCCCGTTATGATCCCGACCACCTTGCCGATATGTTTCCTGTCTACTGACAGTAGGTTAGTTGATCTGGCTACATCAAGTCGTGGCCAAATTAATCTTGTTGTAGCACATGTGGTGCCGTTAGACCACCTTGAACTAGCCCTGTGCATTACAGTTCTTTCTATTTCCTGTTTACAGGAAGCGATTGGTAATTTTATATTATAGCGGTCGGCCTCAAAGGTGATAGTGGCCGCATTACGAGCGAGACGGTCCGCATTGTAGTTTCCTTCAAATCCACTATGACTTGGTATCCAGCAGAGAACGATGTTAAAATATTGACCCATCACTCTAAGCGCTGAGCGACAGCTGTCAACAGTTTTCGATGTAATCAGCACAGATTCCAGAGATCGAATTGCAGCCTGACTGTCAGTGTATATGATGACATCCCGCATCGTGACTACATGATTTCTCAACCAGGTTATGGTTTCCATTATTGCAGAAATTTCCGCCTGAAGAATACTACAGTGGCCAGGTAGACAGTGGGCCAAGTTAATGTCTAGTCCATCCGAGTGGATTCCAATACCGACTCCTTCATCTCTCTTAGAGCCATCTGTATAGAATACCAAATACCCTGTGGATAGGGGAGCATTGTTATTCCAGTGATCCCTTGACGGAATCAAACAATCGTGGTTTTTGCCAAAAGCATACTTGGGACTAGTATAATCAGTCTCCAAGGGGAGGTTAAAGTTTCGAAGTATCGTTGAGTGGCCGTACTCTAGGGTTTGCCACTGACTAGTTTCACGTAAGCGTAGTGCCGTGTTGGCAGCCATTTTTTGGCCGAATAGATCCAACGGCAGCAGATTGAGCACAGTGTCAAGTCCAGCCGAAGGTGTAGAACGTAAGGCTCCAGTTATAACAATGGAAGCCATTCTTTGTACTTTCGCCAGCAGGTTATAGTAAGTAGTTTTACTGAGTGCCGACCACCATACGCACACGCCGTAAAGTAGAATGGGTCGTACGATAGCAGTGTAGATCCAATACAGTGCCTTTGGTTGTAGGCCCCAGTTCTTTCCTATTGCTTTCCTGCACGAATAGAGTGCTATAGTTGCTTTATTCACCCTCTCTTGAATGTTGGGTTTCCAGCTAAGCTTCCTATCGAGCAACAGTCCGAGGAATTTAGCCTTTTCAGCAAAAGTGAGATGCCTATCCCGTAGCATCGGAGGGTTAACAGAAGGAATGCTGCGTCTTCTTGTGAAGAGCATCAATTCAGTTTTAGCTGGATTAATTCCAACCCCGCTGAGGTTTGCCCAGTTTTCCAAAATAGACAAGGCGTTCTCCAATAGTCCGCTAAGAACTTCCGGGAACTTACCTGTCACAGCGATTACAACATCATCAGCATATGCCGTGACCTTGCAACCAATATCCTCGAGATTTACAAGCAATTGATTGATAGCTATATTCCAGAGTAGGGGAGATAAAATACCTCCTTGTGGTGTACCCCTGCACACGTACCTACTTACAGATGACGAGCCCAGTGTGGTGTGAATTCGTCTAGATGTTAATAGCGTATTTACGAGTGTGCAAATGGACCCTTCGACGTGAAGACTTCGAAGTGCTTCGGTAATTGCACTAGGTTTGATGTTATTAAAAGCACCTTCAATGTCTAAGAAAACAGCCATTGTGTATTCCTTTTGATAAAGAGACTTTTCGATGTAACTGACTAATGAGTGCAGAGCTGTATCCACTGACTTTCCTTTGCAATAAGCATGCTGAGCCGTTGAAAGAAGATGCGGTGGGATGCTAGCTCGTACATGAATATCGACGAGACGCTCCAGTAACTTAAGCATAGTTGAAGTGAGACTAATTGGCCTAAGATCATTAGGTCGTGCGTGCGAGCTTCTGCCTGTCTTAGAGATAAACGTAACCCGCACCTCTCTCCATGTGCGAGGGATATACACTAGACCAAGGCAGGCTGTTAGTATGTTCTCTATCCAAGGATAAGTAATCTCCAGGCATTGCTGCAAGTCTGTGGGAATAATTCCATCAGGTCCCGCTGATTTAAAAGGTTCGAAGCTAGAAATAGCCCATAATATCTTCTCACGAGATAGAATAGATTCACTGTCACATGGTTCTGTGGGGCTTGTGGGACATTCAGGTGGGGAAGTTACCGAACTTCCCGGAAAATGCGCGTCAAGTAGACATTCAATAGTTTCAGTACTAGAGGACGTCCACTATCCATCTTCCTTTTGAAGAAAGCTGGGCATAGATGGATTCGAAGCCACCAATTTCCGAAATCGAGAGGTCTCCGAAGATCCCTCGATATTTTGACAGAGGTTTCTCCAACCATTACGTTTTGCTGATCTTACCTCTTTTTTGAACAAGTTAAGATGTTTCTTATAAGACGTCCAGTCCGACTCCATTCTCGAAGCTTTCGCCTTATTGAAGCTTCTCCTGCACACGACTCTTAGCTCGGAGATCTTGCTACTCCACCATGACGGTTTTCGCTTTCCAGCAAAAGAAGTGACAGGACACGATTCAGATACCGCTGCCCTCATAGCTGCCGTAAAATTGTTAACCATCTCATTCAGCTGTTGTTCATTGTCTGGCAGATTAGGTAATGATGGCAACGCTTCAGCGAGAGCAGTTCGGAATCTAGACCAGTCGGTCCTTCTGCGATTGACTGTGTGCGGAGTCACTTCGGGCCTCTCTAATAGGCTGAATTGTAAATACCGATGATCCGAGAAAGAGTGCTCTGACGAAACTCTCCACTCTTTGATTAAATGAATTACATCCTCCGATGCTAGAGTGATGTCCAAAACCTCCTGACGGTTTTTTGTAACAAAAGTAGGCTCACAGCCCACATTGCAAAGTAAAAGATCGGTACCCAAAAGGCACTCTAGAAGCAATTCACCTCGCTCATTAGTATCCGAGCTGCCCCAGACTATCCATATACATAGATACACAGGTTCACACCTTCCTGTACCGCTAAAAGGAGAAGAAAATAACAGGGTGTCCTGAGGAGGTGAAAAAGTCGACTTTTTTTATTTCTTATCAGAGATGGACGTATGGCTACCCAAATCAAAGAACTCGACGAGTACATTTTATATCAGTATTTTTTTCTAGTTTCAAGTAACGGTAACGAAGTTATGGGCGTTTGAAGTTACGCTTACGTTATCACCTCGGTTTTTCCAAACCGTTATAGGTACCGATATGAAACTTTGCACAAAGATTGGTTGTATGAGCTTTTATACGCTAAATTCTAAGACTGTTGCGAAGAAAAAATAAATAACAGCAAATTTGTGAAATTTCAATTTGTGCATCTGCAGCCCCTCTTAGGACTATGAATATGAACATTCTTGGGTCGCAGACGATTTGGTCGCTGAGATGGTTAGGTTTCTGCTATGAAAAAAGGCTTCTAGGCGCGCTAAATATGTATTGATATCTTCGCGCATGACATCCCTATCCGCTCCCGTGGCGAGTACAGTGCAGTCATCGGCATAGGAAATAACTTCAATGCCTTCCGGAGGTGTTGGGAGACCGGCCATGTAGCTGTTAAACAAGGTGGGAGAGAGAATCCCACCTTGAGGAACACCTAATTTGATCTTTCTGAGTTTGGAACGACTGCCTCGAAGCTCGGTGAAGGATTGCCTACCAGCTAGATAGTTGGCAATCCATCTTATCTCTTGTGTCGGAACATGCATATTGAGGAGGTTTGCCAGAAGAATGGAGTGATTGACCTTATCAAATGCATTTGATAGGTCAATCGTCACCATGATGATTCCATGGCATGGTGTACTATTGTTTAGTCCGTCTCTTACACGTGTAGTGATCGCGTCCAGAGCGGTGGTCGTACTGTGCATGCGTCTGAATCCGTGCTGATGGGGTTCTAGCTTCGCATGTTTAACGAGAGTGGGGTGGATGAGGGCTTCCAGCGTCTTTGCTACAGGTGACAGAATCGTAATCGGTCTGTACGAAGTTCCTAGTTTGGCACTTTTTCCTGGTTTAAGGCATGGGACTATGCGACCTTGTTTCCAGATGTCGGGGATGGCAAGCGTAGACATTGACAAGTTAAAGACTGCCGTGAGATACTCAATGGCAGGAAGATCAAGATGTTTGAGCATGGCCATTGAAATGCCATCTGGTCCAAGGGCCTTAGAGTTTTTTGCATTCTCAATGACTGTTTTAACCTGGTCCGGAGTATAAATTGGTAAGGAGTCAACAATTCGGCTGCGAATCCGTCTTCTGATTTTGCGCTTGAGGCCATCGGACTTTGTATGTTCAATAAATTGCTTATTGAACTGGCTCGCACACTGAAGAGGATTGCTTGTTTTTTTTTTGCCGAAGGTTATGGCTATATTGCCCTTATCTTTTGTGGGGTTCGAAAGGGCACGGACAGTAGACCATAACTTACGAGCACCTTCATTAAGGTTACAGTCATTGAGGTGCTCGTTCCATTTGGCCTTCTTGTAGTCTTTAACTTGTCGCTGTATTTGAATATTGAGCTCCCGAATTCTGGGGTCACCAGGGTTAGCGCGCCTAATGTTGTCACGTTCATCGGCTAACCTTGCGGCACTTGTTGGAAAATTTGGACGAACCTTTGGAATGCGCCCTGCAGGGATGAAACCGTGCCGCAGCTTTGGTAATGACGCTCCTAATGTTCCCTTCGGCCTTGGTGGGAGGGGGAAGCGCGAAGAACTTCGATGACGTGAATGTTTTTAAACCTTCCCAATCTGCTTTTTTGTGATTGACAAAAGTTCGCTTCTCTGACTTGGTCAGGTCAGCTGGTTTGTCAATGCTGACTATGATTGGGAGGTGATCAGAGGGAAGACCAGTAAGTGTTTTCCAGGAGGTCTCACTAATTAGGCTAGCGCTGACAATTGTAATGTCTGGTGAGCTAATACAATTGTTTGCATCACGGGTTGGCGAGTTTTCATTGAGGGTACAGAAATCTGATGCATCCAGAGATTCGGCGATAGCTTGACCCCTGGCATCGTTGTGAAGCGCGGAATGCCAGAGTTCATGATGGGCATTGAAGTCGCCAAGAATGATCCTATGCTCTCCATTAAGAAGGGGACCGATATTGAAATGGTAGTTTGTACAGCTAGAATGTGGTGGTATGTATATATTAAAAATTTCAAGATTGGTGCTCCCTGATGAAATTGAGATGGCTTGCAATTCCGCCGTACCGTCTGAAACTACATCTAATACACTGTAATGTACGGACCTGTGTATTAGGAAGGCAAGTCCACCTCCAGGGTGAGAATCATTCGTGGCGCCTTCTCTGTCCTTGCGTATGATGATATATTCACCTTTAGCGTTGAATGGTGAATTCGCGTGGAGTTTCGTCTCTTGGATGGCTGCAATCAGAATTCTGTACTTTCTCAAGAAGCTTGTGATTTCATAAATTTTCCCTAAGATGACATTACAGTTGAACTGCAATATGGACACCGGTGTAAAAATTGCTGGCGGAGGGGCGGGAGTTAAGCTGTGTCTTACGTTCAAGGCAACATTATTGGGGGGAGTAAGGGGAATTGGTGGTGGGGAGAGGCCTGGTATTACCCGAGGCTGCCGAGTATTTCTACAGCCCGGTGCAACAAATATACCTTCTATGTAATGACCCATCCTTCTCAAACCGGAGCATCTGAAATGCACCCACTCCGAACAGCAACTACACTGAAGTGACCTGGCATTAGAACCGATACGTCGGTTGCAGACACTACACATCCATACCATGACAGGGCCTGGATTTGCTTCAATGCCGGCGCGTAAAAGAAGAATTGAGAGCAGCCGCGCCGAGATGTGATGCTCCCAATATGACGAAAAAACATATATAACGAGTCCATACATATACACAGACATACACAACCTTCCTGCATCGAGACCTTCGAGGCTCTTGCCAGGGAGGCGTTTTGGCAACTCTTCGTTTGTTGTAGCAAACGGGTGTGGTCCGCCCCGGAGAGGCTGAATTGCAATTGCAAAATGCAATATGCAATGGTTGCCAGTAGGACCACTCGTCTGCGACCTTCCTTACCACCTGGTTTGGTGATTGTCGGTGGCCGGTTGGGGTACGTATTGGCAACAAACCAGTTCCTACTGTTGCAAATCCAAAAATGCTCGGGCTTCACTTTGAGAAAATGATGACTTCAGCTCATCACGCGGAAGCGGTATGTGAAAAGATGCGCAGTAGGAACAAAATTCTTAAAGCACTGGCTGGTAGCACCTGGGGCAAAGATAAAGAGACTATGCTAGCCACTTACAAAGCGGTGGGTCGAGCAGCGGCTGATTTTGCGGCGCCAGTTTGGTCGCAAGGTCTCTGTAACACAAACTGGAACAAAATCCAAGTCGGCCAAAATGCTGCTCTACGCACAACTACAGGATGCCTTATGATGTCTGCCCAGGACCACCTACATCAGGAGACACATTCGATGCCAATACGTGACCACAATCGACTACTTACAAAACAATAAAGGTTGTTATCGAGAGGATCATCCTAATCGTAACCTTATGGACAAAATTCCCCCTCCACGCAACATCAAACGTGGCCTTCGTGACCTTGAGAGAGATGTCCAGGGTTACAAAAGGGATCCTTTCGATGAAGATTCATACCAGGATGCCATTGCAATGATTCACACTGAGGAAGTGAGTAGGTCTATTGCGAGTTTAGGTACGAACAGAGTCCTCTCAGCGCTCCCACCACCTATTTCGCCTGAGGAGATTAGGCTCCCGAGAGCCACTAGAGTGACTTTAGCCCAACTTCGGTCAGGCTTCTGCTCACGCCTCAATTCGTATCTATCTCGGATAGACCCAAATATACTAAACGTATGCCCTAACTGCGCTGGCACGCCACACGATGTAGCCCATTTGTTTCAATGCCCAGCTGCACCCACAAATCTCACCCTCCCTCCTCTCACTATGGGAAAACTCCATTGCAGCTGCCACGTTTTTGTCCCTGGAGATTACGGACGAAAACGACGACGAACTATAAATTCAGTCCATATAGATACACAGCGGTTCACACCTTTCTGCACCGCTAAAAGAAGAAGAAGAAGAACATTCTTGGGAAATGGATAAAGAATTTGTGTGCAACTTTTTATTCGAATAACTTTATCCAAACCGGAAATAATACAAATTTAATATTTGGTAAAGGCTTTTCACAATACCATTGCGATTGGATCAAACAATGAACATGAAATTTAGTGGGAACGCATAGAATACTAAAAGTGTTTGACACGAATACTTTTGAAGTAGGGCCAAGTCCACTTTTCAATACTTATAGGAAGAGTGTGTGTGTGTACTCATATCAACGGGCTCAATGAAGTCATTTCCAATAAGTTCCTTTTTCTTGATTCGGAGAAACGGTAACGGATTTCCATGTAATAAATTCTGTTTATATGAGTAGCCATCCTTACGTTTGCCTGTTTTTTTTTTTTTTTTTTGTTGAGAACTCATCAGAAATTATAAATCGAAAAATTAGCGCGTAGAGACGGTATCTAAAATAAACATTTTCGGATATAGTACCTTTTCTAAAGGGTATTTATACCGGACTAAATTAAACTAATTTAGTTTAATTTTCCATTTCCATAATCCATTTTATCATGAACTGTCAAACCCGAACAAAATCGTTCGCGAGTGGTTCTTAACTTTGTTCCTACTTCTTCTTCTTCTTGTAGCGGTGCAGAAAGGTGTGAAACCTCTGTGAATCTATGTGGGTACGATTTATGGTTCGCCAATGTTTGTGTCCGTGAGGTCTAAGGACAAAAACATAGCTGCTGCGATAGGGTTTTCCCACAGCGATATAGGGGTAAGATCAGTGGGCGCAGCGGGGCATTGAAACAAGTGACCCACATCATGAGGAGTACCATTGCAGTTTGGACAGATGTTTTGGATGTCCGGGTTTATGCGAGAAAGGCACGAATTAAGGCGTGAACAAAAGCCCGACCGAAGTTGAGCTAGTGTTACTCTAGTGGCTCTCGGGAGCCTAATCTCCTCAGGCGAAATTGGTGGTGGGCGCTCTGAGAGGACTCTATTCGCACCTAAACTCGCGATAGACCGATTCACTTCTTCAGTGTGGATCGCTGCAATGGCGGCTCGGTATGAAACTTCATCATAAGGGTCCCGTTTGTATCCCTGAACCTCTCTCTCAAGGTCTCGTAAACCACGCCTGACATGTCGTGGTGGAGGAATTCGGTCCATGAGATGATTATTGGGATGATCCTCACGATAGCAACAAACAAGATACTGTTTTGAGAGTAGGAGATTGTGATCACGTATTGGCATCAATTTTGTCTCCTGATGTAAGTAATCCTGGGCAGACATCAGAAGGCAACCTGTCGCGATGCGTAGAGCGGCATTTTGGCAGACCTGAACTTTGGACCAGTTTGTGTCACATAGACTATGTGTCCAAACTGGGGCTGCATAATCAGCGGCCGCTCGACCCACCCCTTTATAAGTAGCTAGCATGGTTTCTTTATCTTTGCCCCAGGTGCTACCAGCTAGAGCTTTTAGGATGTTGTTCCTACTGCGCATTTTTTCACAGACTGAAGCTGCATGATTTGCAGACGTCATCATGTTCTCTAGGTGAAGCCCGAGAATTTTGGGGTTTTTAACATTAGGAACAGAATTGTTGCCAATACGTATATCCATATCCCATCTGTTGTCCTCCCACCAAGTGGTTAGAAAAGTCGCAGAGGATTTGGACGCAGAGATAGTGAGGTTTCGGCTTTGGAAAAATGCCTGTAATCGTCCTAGATAGCGATTAATTCGGAGGCGCATTTCATCCTTATCATTCCCTGTGGCGAGTACGGTGCAATCGTCAGCATAGGAAATCACCTCGATTCCTTCAGGTGGTGTGGGAAGGCCGGACATGTAGATGTTGAACAGAGTGGGGGAGAGTACCCCTCCCTGTGGAACACCTAATTTAATTTTCCTAAGATAGATAGATAGATGTTTTATTTCAACAATTTTTGAATTCAGTTACAATATTCATATATCTTAGAGAAAGCATGCGTTAGTCCAGAGTGGGCATCAGAAAATAAAAATGGCACGGTTCTCACACTATTGCAGTTCATAGTATGCGTGAAAATATTATACAAACGTCAATTTTTTGTTTACAATTGAGAATATAAAATCCGCGTAGTATTCATTACTCTCTTAAAATGCCGACGAGATATGTAACCCTTCTGTTGGCGTATATATCCAGACAGACCATTGGTACTATATCTTGATGAAAAATATCGTTCAATAATATTTTCCACCCCTTTCCATATAAATTTCAAAGGAACCGACGGCCAAAAATGCGATCAAACGTTCGGCGAAATGTAAACTATGTCTGAAGAATCGAAAAAACGGCGCATCATCGTAAGACACAGTCTGTAAACTGTTTCTAGAACCAAAATTAGACCTCTTCAAAAAATAAGATTGATTTCACAGAAGATTCAGCTACACCTTAGGCATAATAGCTCGTAGGCGGCGTCAGAAGGGTTAATAATTGCATCGACAATATTTTGACATTTGCATTATTTCGTGGAGTGTAGTGTAATAAATTTTTTTTGCCTCACAGAAACTTTTGTCCCGGGACTAGGCTTCTCGGCATCGGCATCACTTTACTTACTATCCGTACGTAAGTGACTAATCAATCAATCGAGTGTAAACTCTAGCAGATCGTACAAAAAAACTGAAAACAAAATATATTAATAAGGAAATTTATCACAATAACTTCTTTTAAACATTAGTTTATTAATACAATTAAAATTAACTAAGTCCTTCAAACTATTATAAAGAATAATTGACCTTGTAATTGGTTCATAGTTTACTCTATGATAAGGCTGACCAAGAAGGTTGTTCCGCCGCAAATTGTGAGGAATATTTCTGACTTGAAAGTTATTTAATATATCTTCACAAACAATATGAGAGCAAAACAGGTCTCTTATAAACATAGCGTTTAAAAATGTTCTTCTATAATCTAAGGCTTGTAAACCCAATAAGGAACAGCGAGTTTTATAATCTGGCTTGAAACGCCAGCCAATTTGATAAATGGCAAACCGTGTAAAATTGTGTTGAATTCTTTCTATACGCTCGATATGCACCTTATAGAACGGATTCCACACAATAGAACAATACTCCAGGTGCGAACGAACGAAAGCTGCATACAATATTTTTAAAGTAAAAGCATCATTAAATTCGCGCGCATTACGTTTAACAAATCCTAACATACTATTCGCTTTTGAAATAATGTAATCAATGTGTTGTCGAAATGAAAGCTCATGGTCGAAAATAACACCAAGATCTGATATTTCGGCAACCCTTTCAAGAACACTACCTGTTAAGGAGTACTCAAAGAAGACCGGAGTTTTCAATTTATATATGCTAAGTACTTTACATTTACTAACATTTAAATTTAAATTATTATCGCGGCACCAAAATTGCAGCTTTTCTAGATCGGATTGCAACTTAAGGCAATCATCAATGTTGCGTATTTTCATAGCGATTTTCATATCATCGGCATACTGCCATACACGCACGAATTTAAAATTTTGGATGATATCGTTTATGAAAACTAAAAAGAAAAGTGGTCCTAAATGGCTTCCTTGCGGAACCCTTGATGAACACTTTATAACAGAGCGAGATGTACAGCCATTTAACTTCACCAACTGAGTCCGTTAAATAGGATCTCACCCAGCTTAGAAAAATTGACTGTATTCCTAAATGTTCTAGTTTTTTAAGTAAAATATTATGATCTACTCTATCAAAAGCCTTCGAAAAATCGGTATATACCACATCAACCTGCATTCCCTGCTCAATACCATCAGCAACAAATTTAGTAAATGATACCAAATTTGTTGAAGTTGATTTTCCTTTCAGGAATCCATGTTGACATGGCGATATCAAACGGCTAATTAAAACAACTATTTTATTTTTAATAAGCATTTCAAACAACTTCGGTATTGCAGATATTTTAGCTATGGGTCTATAGTTATCAATAAGATGCTTCGGACCCTTTTTGTGAACAGGCGTTATGTATGAAACTTTCCATTCATCAAGAAAAACACCTGAAGTCAAGGACAAATTAAAAATAAAGGCTAAAGGACGACATAACGATTGCATGCAATTCTTCAAAAATATATTAGGAATGCCATCTGGTCCGGCCTGAATACTAACATCAAGATCACGCATAGCATTCAATAGGTCATCCTCAGAAATCTCAAGAGCACTCGTAAGGTCCTCCTGGGCTATCCGAGGGACCAATGCACTCTGACTTCCATTGATGTTAGCATTCATTTCTGATGAAACGGAGTCTGGCACTTTGTAAAC
Source organism: Microchrysa polita (assembly GCA_949715475.1). Lineage (NCBI taxonomy): Eukaryota > Metazoa > Arthropoda > Insecta > Diptera > Stratiomyidae > Microchrysa > Microchrysa polita. The sequence goes on along the minus strand of OX454419.1, from coordinate 35,460,589 downwards.
TGAACTGAAAAATCTAGCAAATCCGTCACAAACCGATTGAACATCTTTGTAAAAATTGCCATTGAATTCTAAATTTTTTGGGATTCCCGTATTCTTACGCTTGCTGTTTATAAAATTCCAAAATGTCTTACTGTCATTCTTTATATTATTTTCAGCTCTCGCAATATACTGTTTGTAAAGATTTTTATTCATTAATTCATACTCTCTTCTCAATCTAAAGAAATTTTCTTTATTGGCAAGAGAGGATGACTTCTTGTATAATTTATGGGCCTTATTTTTTGCTCTCTTAAGTTTGAACAATTCTTTGGTAGCCCAAGGATTTTTTGCTTTTATTTTGTTCTTTTTTGAAGGAACGTACCTGCGAATAGATTTATTTAAAATTTAATTAAAAATTGTATAACTTTCAATAAGATTACTATTCGATATAACTGGAGCCCAATCCATATTAAAAAATGTTGAATTTAGTTTTCCAAATTGGGCTTTTTGAAAATTTCTAGTAGGAATAACTTCGGGCTCTTCTTCAATTTCTTCTTCTTCTTCCTTGCCTCGTTCTTTATACCGCTCCATGGTTCCGCGTTTCTCGACCTGCGGTGTAGGCACATCGCCCGTTTTGGCGATAATTTCTCAGCATATTTCTACAGGCAGCTCTATCTTGGATCGTGTCATCGCCGAGACCAATGCGTTGTTGTTGCTTTTTCATTTGACACATCCAGGTGTTCTTCGGTCTGCCTCTGGCCTTGGGTCCATCAAGTGGAACTTCCATTGATATCGCTCTCTTTGCGGGGTTCTCAGGCGGACGCCTCTGAACATGGCAATACCAATCCATTCGTCGGTCTTCGAGCTTTTCGGTGATTGGTTGGTCTATGGACAAGCTGCCTCGGATGTAGCTACTCTTGATGTGGTCCCTTTTGGTTACACCAACTGACATGCGTAACATTTTCATTTCAGTCGCTGTCATTTCTTTCGCGTAACCTTCATACATGGTCCAGCATTCTGATCCATACATGAGTGCGGGACGTACAACCGTTTTGTACAACTTGCCCTTTAGCTTCAGTGGCATTTTCTTATCGCAGAAAACTCCAGAGTTTTCTCTCCACCTCATCCACCCAACCTTTGTGCGATGTTTGATGTCATCATCGCATGTAGCTCCGCTGTTCACCATCGAGCCAAGGTACTTGAACTTGGTACAAGACTTAAGCTGCTCTCCTTTGACGTACATATCTGGTATCGGTGCATCTGGGTCTGAGAATGGGCAGCATAAGAACTCAGTCTTTCTTACCCTCAGTCCATGCTCCTCCAGAATGTCACACCATTTTGTAAGCGCAGCTTGCAAGGCAACGATGTTTGGGCTACTGAGGACTATATCATCAGCAAAAAGAAGAGATATTTCTAGGCCGTCGGAGACACGTGTTAATAAGTAGCACATGATGATGTTGAAGAGCAACGGACTCAATACACTGCCCTGGTGTACTCCGACATTCACCGGAAATTCTTCTGATTCACCGGCTGTGCATCTAATCTTAGTCGTAGCTCCATCATACATGTCTCGTATCATCCTGACGTATGCCTCGGGGACATTAAGTGCTCTCAAGGCCAACCATATCAGATCACGAGGTACTCTATCGAATGCCTTCTCCAAATCGATGAACACAAAGTACAAGTCCTTTCGTGCTGCTCTATACTTTTCCATCGCAATACGAATGCACTGAATCACATCGACTGTAGATCGACCTTCAACAAAGCCGCATTGATTGTCATTCAACCGCACAATCTTTCTCAATCGGTTGCAGACAACTCGCTCGTAGATCTTTAGTGTATGAGGTGTTAACTTTATAGCCCTATAGTTGTTGAGTTTGCGTGAGTCTCAATGTAATCATAAAAAACAAACTCAAGAAGAAGAGCACTGTGATGGATTGAATTGGGCAAAATTGGTTTATCTACTTTAATTACAGAAGCATTCAAGCAAGTACTAACAAAAATTAGATCTAAAATTCTACCAATCGAATTTTTAACAAGATTCATTTGCATCAAATCCATTGCAAACAAACAATCTGTTAGAACAGATTCACACTCAAGATGTAAATCACGCGGCAGATTTTTTTTCTCGTCGTCGTTCCAGTACCAACTTATATTACCAAGATTGAAATCCCCAACAACAATCAATTTGTCTTTTTCCTCAAAAGATGCAAATAGCTTGGAGATATTATCTACATGTTTGTTATAAACATCAACTGAACTCAAAGGTGGTAAATAGCTATTAAAAATATATACTTTTTCGCTGCGAGAAACATTGATAGAAACACATATCTGTTCCACGTCCTTATGAAAAAGCTCAACTTCATGAGATGGGAATGCTGTTTTGATAGCTACCAAAACACCACCTCCTCTCTTAGTCGAAGCCTCATAACGGTCGCGACGATAGACATCATAGTCTCTTATGAAAAGTTCTTCATTTGTAATGTCTGTGTGAAGCCAAGTCTCGGTTAAGCAAATGGCAGCATAATCTTCTTGTGAAGCTACAAGGTAAAAGTCATTTGTTCTTGAACGAAGACCGCCAACATTTTGATAATAGACCGAGAAAAATGAATTGGAAATTATGTGTTCTGCTGGACACTGTTTTGGCGTTTGTCGTTTTTTGAAAATTTGAAGGGTGATATGTTGACGCCCTTGGGCCAGAAGTTGGCACAAAACACTTGCTTAGAATATTCATGAGGAAGTTTCAAACCAAAACTGATTTAAACTAATTTGGAAATATCACAATATTTTTTTGTCAGAGGATAAACCGAAAGAAAGCTGTCATCTGTTAAATTAAGCTTTTTCATTACATATTCCTTTAAATCGTCTGCTTTTACCGAAGCCTGTAGCTTAGAAACATGGAATACCTTGAAACTGGGGACACTTCGAAGAGAATCATTAGCTTGATCGATACCGAAGATTCTTTTGTGTCGCCTATTATTATTATCACTCTTTTTGGGAATAACATCACCAACAGGAGAAGGTTTTTTAATATGTTTCCCTTTCTTACGAACTGTGACAAATTTATCAATCGGAGATTGATTTTTGTCAACGTTGGAAGGAATTGTAGAAGATGAATCTGAAATAACAGTGGAAGTCCCCGCTTCATGGCTAACGAAAGATTGCTCAGAAGATATTGAAATAATATTTTTAGTTTTTTTCTTAGTGTCTTTCCTCGCAATGCTTCGGAATTGTTTTCACAACAATTTACAGATTTCATAAGGGATCTCAGCTTGCTAAGTTGGTTCTGCAACGACGAAACGAGCTGAGATAGACCGTCAATTTGGACTTTGTAAAATTGCTCGCAAACACAATTCATTTTAATACAAGAACTAAACTAATAAATTAATAAAAAGAGAAAAAAGCAAAAAGAACAAAATTTGCAAAAAGTGGGATTCGAACACAGGACCTCACGGGCGTGAGTCGTACACGCTACCTCTGCGCTATATACTAGTACGAAAATGTATGCCCAGATAACTCAGTTAAGCCGAGTTGAAATGACTACTGGACCAAATGAAAACAAAGAACAAAGGCCGTCCGAGCGGCAGGTAAAAAATGCAAACCACTAAACACTTTTCGAACAAATTTATGATTTATCACTACACCAATCCGCGAAACCACTTTTACAGATGAAGTGAACAAGCAAATGAATCATAAAATTATGAATTTAATATTAAATCTTATGAATTTGATAAAAAAATTAGAAATTTAATATTAGCGAAAAAAATTGCGTGTTTGCTATGATAAACGTCAAACATCATTTGGAGTCAAACACATATGGGTTGTGTGATCACATAGCCACTCTGGACTTACGCATGGCATGAGTTTCTATGTTTTCTCTAAGTCATATATATACAAAAACAGTAGAGCATGGCAAAGCCGTCTGCCCGATCCAGTTGACATTTACTAAATGTATTTATGTTACATGTAACTTACATTTTTATATTGATGTAGATTTATTTTGTTCACACTATTATTTCATATTATTATACTGTATTATTAATTTCATCTAATTTATGTTTGCTTGATTATATTAAATTAAAAAAATATGTTGATATAATTATACGTGTAGTTTAAGCGGTCTGATAAAAGAGCTGGGTGATGAAGTTCACACAACTCCAGATTCTGCACGTTCATCTACCCAACTCTCACAGCCACTATGTATATTAATATTGATGTTATAGGTTCTCATTAATAATCCGCTGTCGATATCCTAATGCAATTTTGCAGTATTCGTACAATGCATCTCAGTTACCTCCATCAAGAATGGCTTTTACTTCGATTGTACTCAAGGTATTTTTTCCAAAATGCATCCTCCTAATTTCCCTTAGCACCGGACATATGCCTATAAAATGGCGCGTATCCTCTCTTTCACGCAGATTACATAAAGTGCACAGAATTGAAACATCTCTTCTATGTGGGATATAATTCAAAGGAAGAAGTTCGCCTCTAGCTCTAAATATCAGCGATATTTTATTAATGGAGAAGCCGTTTTGAAAATATGTATTTTGTTCAAGAACGTGTTGCAAATTGACATATATTTGACGATGTTGTGATGCTCTTGCCCTTTCCGCTGTCGATTGTACTTCTGCCAGTCTCTTGTCGCTTACTAGATTCGTAAGTACGAAGTTTGACTCTATTGTCCCATCCCAATTGAACTCGGCGTCTATTCTGTTTGCAATTGTAATTAGGTCCCCATAAAACGCTGTGTTGGTTGCAACTACATGGAGCAATATTTTCTTGGATAATCTGTCGTTATGCATGCTTACGATCTTCGCTAAATAATTGATGTGAATTCTTAATGTTTCCAAGAAGAGCGATGTTAAGCCAGTTTCCTGTGATAACATGTAGTTTGGCGTATTTTCCGGAAGATGAAACATACGCTTTAGGAAATATGTCTGCAGTTTTTCTACTTCGTCGTATTCTCTTGAGCATTGACAAATTGACTTGGATACTGCTTGAAATATATTGAATTTGGCGCTATGTGATATATTCTTATTATTGAAGCAGTTTTTCCATGTTGCACTTATAGCCCATTTGGTTTGAGCTTTTTCGCGAGGTGTGATTCCATGTTGAGGTTGCTCGATATCCATATACCCAGATATTTATACTCTTTAAACACCTCTATATCGTTGCCATTATAGGTCCATCGTTCATCTCTAGCCAAACAAAAGCGCTTTTTAAAAGCCATTATCTTCGATTTCTCGAGGTTAACGGACAGCTTCCACTGTACGCAATATTGTTCAAGATGTCGTATCATTTTTTCAAGATTCTTGGGTGACTCCGCCAATAGCACAATGTCATCAGCATACATAAGTCCTTTTAATAGTTGACCGAATGCTCTAGCGCCACCAGGCATATCCTCCAGGATATCTTTGATGAATACGGCGAATGCATCTGGGCTCAGCTTACACCCTTGGCGCACACCGACATTTATACTGAATGATGTTTACATTTGTGAACCATTCCATATCAACGCATTTGTATTGTGATAAAGCCATTCAAAGCTTAGAACGTTTCCCTCGAAACTCAGTGAAGGAGTGCCGACCAGTTAAATAATTGGCAATCCAACGGATCTCTTGTGCAGGAAGATGCATATTCAACAGGTTTGCTAAGAGCATTGAATGATTGACCTTATCGAATGCACTTGATAGGTCTATTGCCACCAGAATAGTTCTGTGACAACGACTGCGTTGATTTAGCCCATCACGAATGCGTGTAGTGATCGCATCGAGGGCAGTGGTGGTACTATGCATCTTCCTGAAGCCATGCTGGTGAGGTTCTAGCTTCGCATGTGCAACAAGAGTGGGGTGAATAAGGGCCTCCAGCGTCTTTGCGACAGGAGAAAGTATCGTAATGGGGCGGTAGGATTCCCCGAGATTTGCGCTCTTCCCTGGCTTGAGACAGGGAACAATTCGACCTGTTTTCCAGATTTCAGGGATGGCAAGCGTGGACATCGACAAGTTAAAGGCGGCCGTGAGATACTCAATGGCTGGAAGGTCGAGATGTTTCAACATGGTCATCGAAATGCCATCTGGTCCGAGGGCCTTGGAGTTTTTAGCATTCTCGATGACTTTTTTAATCTGGTCCGCTGTAAAAGATGGTATGGTGTCAACATTCCGGCTGCGAATCCGTCTTCTAATTTTGCGCTTAAGGCCGTCAGACTTGGGATGTTCAATAAATTGTTTATTGAGCAGGCTAGCACACTGAAGAGGATCGCAGGTTTTTGTGTTGCCAAATTCAATGGCGTTATTGCCCTTTTCTTTCCGAGGATTGGAAAGGGCGCGGACAGTAGACCATAATTTGCTGACACCTTCATTGAGGTTAAATACATGGAGGCGCTGATTCCATTTCGCCTTCCTATAGTCTTTAACTTGTCGATCAATTTCGGAGTTAAGCTCCTGAATTCTGGGATCATCAGGGTGAGCGCTTCTGATCTGATCACGTTCATCGGCTAATCTGGCGGCACTAGTGGGGAAGTTAGGCCGAACTTTCGGGATACGTCCTGCCGGAATAAAACGTGCCGCGGCTGTGGTAATGACGTTCCTAATATTTTTCTCGGCCTTGTGAATGTTGGTAGGTGATAGTAGCTCGATGAACTTCGCCGACGAGTAAGCTTTGAAACCATCCCAATCGGCTTTCTTGTGATTGACAAACGTTCGCTTCTCAGACTTAGTCATGTTCGCTGGTTTGTCAATTTTTATAATGATTGGGAGGTGATCTGATCTAAGGGTGGTACGTACTTCCCATCGGGAAGCAGCAATTAAGCTGGCACTGACAATAGTTATGTCAGGAGAACTACTGCAAGTGCCCACGACTCTAGTCGGCGAGTCTTCATTGAGTGAACAGAATTCTGAGGCGTCAAGTGATTCGGCGATAGTTATACCCCTGGCATTGTTGTTGAGGTTCGAATGCCAGAGCTCATGGTGCGCATTAAAGTCGCCAAGAATGACCCTGTGCTCTCCGGAAAGGAGAGGACCAATATCGAAACGGTAGCCTGAAGGGCAACTAGAATGAGGTGGTACATAAATATTAAAAATTTCGATATTAGTACTCCCTGATGGAACTGAGATGGCTTGAATTTCCGCCGTACCGTTAGCAACAATACACACAACGCGCATCCCGAGCCAAGAAAGAAAGATATAACGAGCTTCGGCGAGTATCTAATAAGTTAATTAGACGTAAGAAACGCAAACATTTTGACGAGCAGTTACAGCAAATAAACCAAAGATTAGCCAGTAAGAACATTAGAGAGGCGTACAAACTTATAAATAGTGTTAAGAACGGATATCAACCCAGGACAAGCCTATGTAAGGACAAGGATGGTAACATCATCAGCGACATCAAAAGCGTCAACAAACGATGGGCCTCGCATTTTGAAGAGCTCCTCAATGCACCATCAACATCCCCCGCGGAGCCAGCTCTTGAGCAGTTAGCCGAACCAGGCCCTCCCGTTCTACCCCCAACAGTAGAGGAGGTGAGTCTTGCCATACAGTAGCTTCAAAATAATAAAGCGCCCGGCGCTGACGAGATCCCAGCAGAACTGCTGAAGCATGGTGGAACGTGCCTGAACAACGCAATACATGTGCTACTGCTGAAAATATGGAACGACGAGGAAATCCCCGAAGATTGGCGCAAAAGCATAATCTGCCCAATTCACAAAAAGGGTGACAAGCTGAAGTGTGAGAATTACAGGGGCATATCATTAGTTTGTACGGCCTATAAGATATTATCTAAAATTCTTGAAAAGAGAATTAATCATTGGCGAGTATGAAGGCGGCTTCAGACCTGGTCGATCAACGACCGATCAGCTTTTCACAGTGAAGCTACTACTCCAAAAGTGCTGGGAATATAACATCGACGTATACCAAATCTTTGTCGACTTCAAGCAGGCATACGACAGTATCGATCGAAGTGTACTGTACAACATTATGCTGAATTTTGGTATACCGGCAAAGTTAGTGCGACTCACAAGGATGACGATGACTAATACCGTCTCGCAGGTCAGAGTGCAGAATCGACTCACTGACCTATTTGAAACTCGTACTGGACTCAAGCAGGGCGACGGGCTGGCGCCGACGCTTTTCAACCTTGCTTTGGAGTATGTAATTCGAGCCATGGATATGGACAGCAGCGGAACGCTACTCATCAAGTCGACTCAATTAGTAGCGTACGCCGACGATATCAACATCATGTCTCGAAGGTTGGGTGATGCAGAAAGCCTTCTGCATAACCTCAATAACGCCGCAAAGGAAGTTGGACTACATATCAACGAAAGCAAAACAAAGGCCATGATGCAATCGAAAACAAGGACGCCAGCAAATTCAAGCATCACAGTGGGGGACCTTAATATCGAGTATGTAGACAACTTCAACTATCTGGGTTGTAACTTATCAAAGGACGCCAACGAAACCGACGAAATTAAGCGACGGATACAACTAGCCAATAAGACATATTTCTCGGTCCTCCCTATAATTAATTCGAAACTTGCGCACAGGAACACGAAGCTCCGCGTGTACAAAACGATCATCCGACCCGTGCTATGTTATGGCTGCGAAACATGGACCCTCACCCAAGCCTCCGAAATTTTGCTAGACCGATTCGAACGAAAGGTCCTTCGGCGAATTTTCGGGGCCGTTCGCGAGCGAGACCAATGGCGTATCCGGTACAACCATGAGTTGTATCAATTGTACGATGAGCTGGAAGTATCGAAAATCGTGAAGCTTCAACGTTTGCAATGGGCGGGGCATGTACAACGGATGGACGATAATCGCATGCCAAAGAAAGTGATGAACGCACAACGAATTGACGGAGCGAGGTTGCGTGGACGACCGAGAGCTCGCTGGGAGAACTCCGTAGGTGAAGACGCCCAACAGCTGCTGGGCTTCCGAAACTGGAGGACGAGGTCACGTAACCGTGACAATTGTAGGTCAACGATTCAGGCGGCCAAGGCCCGACGTCGGGCTATCGTGCCACATTGATGATGATGTTAGCAACTACATCTAATACACAGTAATGTACGGACTTGTGTATTAGGAAGGCAAGTCCACCTCCAGGGTGAGAATCATCCGTGGCGGCCGGTCGATCTTTCCGCAGTATAACATATTCGCTATGGACGCTTAGAGACGAGTTTGCGTGAAGCAACGTCTCTTGGAGGGCGGCGATGAGAATTCTGTTGGAACTCAAGAAGTGTGTGATCTCAGCGATTTTTCGGTGAATGCCATTACAGTTAAACTGTAATATAGATAGTCGTGCTCTGTGGCCGTGATCGTTCGGTCGCCACTCTGTGAAATAGACACTCATAGAGAAACGAGTTTCCAAACTCGGCACGACTCGTCGTTATTCAGAAGAAAATGATAAGAAATATTCTTATCGTAGAATAATAAACTAACAATGCGACTAGGAAGTGGTATGGCTGACAACTGTATCACACTCCGAATTCAGTTGTCTCTGTAACGTTGATGACTACACACGGTAGTCATCAACGCACCATGCTCCACTAGGAGTTACGGTAATGAAGAAGAATAGATAGTGCAGTGAAAACTGCTGGAGGAGGAGGGCCAGGCGTAAGACTGGGTCTGGCATTCCTTATCATATTGTTTGGCAGTGTAGGAGGCAGTGGTGGAGAAGGTGGGCTGGGAGCAGCCCTGGGTTGCCCGGAATTCATACAACCTGCCGCAACATATGCTGAGGAGTGTTGACCCTGTCTTCGTAACCCCGAACACCTAAAGTGAAACCATTCCCTGCAGCAATTACACTGCACTGATCTGGCATTCTAACCGATTCGTTGGTTGCAGACACTACAAATCCATACCTCTGGGCCTGGATTTGTTTCAACACCGGCGCGAATTAGTAAAATTGAGAGCAGCCGCGCCGAGATGTAATGCTCCCATTATGACGAAAAAACATATATATCGTACCCACACATATACACAGACAAACACAACCTTCCTGCATCGAACCTTCAGGGCTCCTGCCGGGGCTCTTGCCAGGAAGGCATATTGGCAGCTTTTGGCCGTTTTGAATTGACAAAACGGGTGTGGTCCGCCCCGTAGAGGCAGTTGCCGTAAGACCACCTTTGTTCATACTAGCTAGTAAAGCCGGTATATACCGTCGAACACTAAAACATTTTTGATAAAATATTTTATCTTGCTCGCGATATAGCGACGGCCAATGTCTGTAGATTTGCGGTTGAGTACTTTTATTCAAACTGAATACATAGTTAATCTATTTTTGGATTGGTCTGATTAAAAGTGGCTAACGCCTTTCACTCTGATATGCGTTTTTTTAGACGAGTGCAAAAATAGATTTACAAGAAGCATTCATTAATGTTGTGGACAACTTTTATTTATTGTCTATAAAATATATGTACAAAAAATATTCACTATGCATGAAAATTCTAAAAAAACCATCGTATTGCTGGCGCAGCCCTTTGTACGCTGGGTATTTTTTTTATGAATTCCGCCAAATTGAGTTTTTTTTAGAGATGGGTTCCTACAACTTTTTCTTTAAAAAAAAGTTCCCTTATTATTATATTAATAAATAATAAAAATCACTAACAAAAACTTTTAAATTGTGGGTTTTTCTTCTTGCTCCCTCTGCGATAAAAATTGCACTAACTCTAAACCTCAAAGGTTGCCCACAGGGGGGTATACTTTCACCCCTCCTGTGGAACTTTGTAGTGGACAGCCTACTGGTACAGCTAAATAATACTGGCTTCTATACCCTAGGATATGCCGATGACATCAGCATCCTTATAAGGGGAAAATATCCAGGAGTTATTTCTGAACTCACGCAACAAGCTCTAACCCAAGTGGAGGATTGGTGTAGGAGGGTAGGCCTATCCGTCAATCCCGCCAAAACAACATTAATAACCTTCAGTCGCAAATACAACTTGGAAGGGCTCAACGCTCCAACATTATTCAACCAACAACTGCAGTTTACCACGGAGGTAAAATATCTGGGAGTAACCCTTGATAACAAACTCACGTGGAACAAGCAGCTGCAAAACACAATTTCAAAAGGCAAACAGACGCTATATGCTACTAAAAGAGCAATAGGAAAAACGTGGGGGTTAAAACCACGAATGATACACTGGATATACGAAGCTGTGGTCAAACCCCGTCTGACCTATGGCTCCATAGTCTGGTGGACTAAAATCAAGCAAAAAACAGCAGCAGCGAAGTTGGGATCAGTACAGAGACTGGCCTGCGCAAGCATAACCGGCGCCATGCGCAGTGCACCAACTTTAACTCTAGAGAAACTACTAGACCTGCCACCACTGGACCTCAAAATCACAGAAGAGGCTAGACTCGCAGCGTACAGACTCCAATCATCGAACATGTGGACACCACAAAGGGTAGGACACTGTACGATCACAGAAATCATTGCAAACCCAATCCTAGATATGGGCAGCGACTATACCCCGGCCATGTACACCTTCGACTCCAACATCCAAACCTCAACGGTTAGGGATGACTGGAGTAAATGGAACGACAACCATCTATCAAATCACATTGTGTGGTACACTGATGGGTCGAAGACAGACGAAGGAACGGGGGCAGGAGTCTATACTAAAACCAACAACTATAGTATCTCCAAACCCCTAGGTCAATATACAACTGTCTTCCAGGCAGAACTTATAGCCATAAACCTTGCAGCAGGGGAGAGTACTCGAAAGGGATATACCAATAAGACCATATATATTCTTTCCGACAGTCAAGCTGCTATAAAAGCAATTGCAAATCCCAAAACAACCTCTAAATTGGTTTGGGAATGCCAACAAAATCTCAAAAACCTAGCAATCCGAAACAAAGTAACTCTGAAATGGGTGAAAGGACATAAGGGGATCGAAGGAAATGAGAAAGCGGATGCCCTCGCAAGAGAGGGTTCTGAACTACCCTTAACTGGTCCTGAACCTGCAATCGGGATCAGTAAATCTACTGTCAGAACCGTTGCCAGACGATGGACCGAGGATAAATTCCAAGACCGATGGAGACTCGCTGAAGGGCTCAGGCATAGCAAGCGCATGCTGGAATCTAACTGGCATACCAGCTGCACCGAAGCCCTCAGTCTTAGTAAAACGAACCTCAGGGCAGTGACAGGCCTTATAACCGGTCATTGCACCCTACGGAAAAATCTGCATACAATAGGGATCTACACACAAGACCCACTATGTCGCCTCTGTAACGAAGATGAGGAATCAGCCTCGCACGTTATTTTCGAATGTCCCGCTCTTATGAGCTGGAGACAAAACTTCTTTGGGGCTCAAACCACCAGTATGGGTGCACCCAAAGCAAACCTGTTTAGCTTTCTTCTAAGCCTTTTACGTAGGACAGAGCTCATAACCTGAAATTTTCTCGCTTAGATGGGTAATACAATAAGCCAGCAGGCTGCAGTATCGGGCGCAACCAACCCAACCTATCTCAGCGCCATATCCATCCATCCATCCATCCAAACCAACGCAGGAGCGCTGGTCTATCCTAAGCTTGAGCCACCGAGTTAGATTGCTTAGTGATCCTGATTAGCAACAGTATTGTTGCAATAAAAACGGCCTGATCAAAGCCGTGCCAGGCGACAGTGTCTACGTATTGTCACTTTCGCTGCCTACATGTACTGCACCTTTTCAAAAAATTAGCGAGAAATTTAATATTGTTGGTGTTGAGATTATCAAAATATCCTTTTTGAAATTACATATTACTGAAAAGTCGGAGAGTTTATTTACCAAATATGTCCCACAACAGATTTAGGCGATTAAGCGTAAATCAAAGGAAAAACTGAATGTACACATAATTATCTTGTATCGCTTAGTTGGTGATTTTCGCACTTCAACCTAACAACCGCAACTAATAGCAAAAGTGGTTCGATGTATGTAGGTCATCAAAATTAATAACATCGAAATATTGTGGTTAAAACAAAATAAAACCAAAAATTCTTGAGCTTTCTAGATGAGCTTATAATTATTTCGGGCGTTGTATAAGACTCACCTTACTTCGATTGAAAACAGAATCAAAATCTATTGGGTTTTCTCGCCAACCCTTCAGAACGGCAGTTGGATCCTCGTGTAATCCTGTTGTGAGATTTTTTAACGTGTATATTTTAAATAGCCGTGATTACTAACCTGCAAGTAACGCAATATGTCCAGGACGAGTTTCCGTAGGTACACGGGTATGAGATATTCCAACCAATCCTTTGGATAGTAACATTTTTTTTAAATGCGGAATGTGTGTACAATTTGCATAAAAGAATGATTCCGCTCTTAATCCGTCCATTACAAAAAGAACCACACTGAAAAAAAAAACAGTTTTAATGAGGAAAAGGGGAAATGTTTTTAATTGCGCTTACCGCTTTGCAGGAGGACTTAGTAAATCTTTTTGAGGATTGAGTCCTTGGATAACCGGAGAGCGAAAATAGATAACAAATATGGAGCAAAGAAACAATAGATGAACAAACAGAGTCTCAATTATCCATGTCATTTTTGTATAATTTCCCTGCAATTGTATGGAATATGTATGTGAAATCTATGAGTTTGTTATTTATTCAATTACAAGGTGAAAGTATATATTTATCATTATTTATTATATTATATACATATATTATCGGTATTTCAATAATTATAATTGGCTTTCTTTCAACATTTTTATAATGAGAATGGCATTCTTGACTATAATATTACGTTGCTCGGGTAATTTTTGCTTGTTAGGTGCTGTTTTATGATGTCATAAAAGGCAAACGTAGTGTGTTATAGACGGGTTGTTTATGATTCACTTATCAATTAATGTACCGTTGTTTTCCTCTCCCATTAAACAAGCAAACTTTTCGCGTCTCATTTTACGTATACCATCTCCTTTCTTAATCTCAGTGGCAGGGATATAAACGGCATTGAGAGGACACTGCGGTAGCTGCGGTACGTATCACAAACTGCCTTCTGGTGGAGAATAATGTAACCAGAATTCGCTAAATTTTTCTCGACGAAATGTACTGAGCGTAATGTACGTGAATACACTCACTAAAACATCTGCGGCCTTATTTTAATTTTATTTGTTTTTTTTTTTTAATAGGTTCGTTTTATAGCTACATTCCGTGCAGGTTTGGGTAGCGAACTCCATTAAAAAAAATTACACTCAGGTACGCGTGCCACTACCCTGCACGGGATAGAGTTTCGGGTAATCAAATGGCATAGGGAAAAAATATGGGAGTTTTGTTTTTCTATGTTGGCGTACGTGGCAAAAATAACAATTACCAAATGTGAGAATCTTTCACGTCTGTGATGCTGGAATTACCACTTTCAAAAATCAAAGTGGGACATACCCCATAATTATGCGCTAATTTCGTCCAACTATACAACATTTTGTACTCGTCCCCCTCCCTAGAATCAACGTTTATAATTGGTTGTGCTAGCATCACACCATGGAAAAGCCAACATCTGTAAATTACACCCGATCGGAATGAAACCAATTGCATAATTATGTGCTCTCCACTTTTCCAATAAAAACATTTTGTGCTCCTCCCCCTTCCCCACAATCAAGGACATTCTTTGGTTGTGGTAGCATCACACCATGGAAAAGCCAAAATCTGTAAATTTCAGGTAACATATCTCATCCAAATATTCCCGGTGAATTCCAACACTCACCTACGAGTAACGTTATCCGAGTTTCAGATGACGAATGAAATAGGATACCTACACATCTCCATAAGCATAAGAACCTATGGGAATTTCATAATTAAAGGTCAAGTGCAAAATATGAAATTCCCATGCTTAGGTAAGCTAATTTTAAGATAGTTGAATTATATAAATAAGGAAGTTAAGTGAACACTGAACAATAAACATAGTATAATTTGAGTCGTCTTTTTACTCGGTCATCCCTCAGGAGTTAAAGCTTATCAGCTGCTCCGCTTCAACCTCAGGAGTTAAAGCTTATCAGCTGCTCCGCTTCAACCCCAGGAGTTAAAGCTTCACAGCTGCTCCTCGAATTAGGAGTTAAAGCTTTACTGCTGCTCCTGCGTTCCCTCCGGAGTTAAAGCTCTACAGCTGCTCCGCTTCGACCTAAGGAGTTAACGCTCGTTGAGCTGCTCCTTCGTAGGAACAAGAGCGGAAACCACGCTCCGTCTACCTCGTTGCCGCTCGAGACGACCAAAATTATTACATTTAGCGTTAATTTTGGAACACCTTTTTAGTTGGACTAATCGAGGTTTCAGTGTACTCCAAACAGAGGTGGCGCATGAGAGCCCGCAGTGCCCGCGGGACTGAGAGGCCAACGAGAGTTAGGCGCTCAAAAGCCAAATTCACAAGAATGATTTTTTGAACAGTAAAAAAAATGTTACTACAAAAAAACAATTTTCCAGCGTCGGTAATTTTTTTAGACAACGAGAGATGTTCCTCTTCTCCCTAGCTAACCCTATGCGTCTCTAGAGAACTTAATTTGTCCCAAAATACTTCAATACCAAAATTTGAGAAGGGTTTTACTATACGAAAAAAACCTAGAAAATCCATTTAAATCGAAAACTGACCAGACCAGCAGACCAGACCATAAAACCATGTTTCATCCCCGTTGAAAGTTGTGCCAGTCGCATTGTCCTAACCGTTGTATACTCTAACATAACAAGATTTTGTTAAATTATTTATGCTTTCTAAACACATAGGCTTTTTTCCATGGTATACACATAACTACCACGTCGAGGATTTTTTTTATAATCAGGTCACCAAAATACTGGATATCGTGGAGTCGTGACCGATCTGGCTGCGTTAATACCTAATAAAAAATTTACGGAACTGTACCCAATGAATTAGACAATATTCCAATTTTAATAATAAAATAGTTAAACTTAATTTCGAATACTTAAAGCATTCTTATTAAAAAAGAGTGATAGGCAAAATACTACGAATTATATAAGGGGGCCACTCACTAAGTTGGCGGGAGGGCCTCGAATCAAGTTGTTGCGCTATATACTGACTCCAGACATGGGCATCTAATCCAAATCTAGGGGGCTTCATCGTTGTCTGTTGCCACGGGCCCCGCGCTTGCTTAATCCGGCACTGGCTCTATGGGATAATTGAACTGACCTACGACAATGTACATCATTTATCGACGACCTTTCCAGGTAGAGTAAATTGCAACAACAACAGCATTGCATTTCTAGATATGTATGGACCGGTCAGTTCATCAAACATCTCATGGGGCCTGTCTACACGCGAACAAGAACAAGATGATAACCGGTTTTTTTAGAAGAGATTCGTGAGGAGCAAGGCAAGGAAAGATTCAATTTTCATATAAAAACCGGTTTAGTTCTCGAAATGTTGTTCCCGTGTAGCTACACTCATGT
This sequence comes from Microchrysa polita, assembly GCA_949715475.1. Lineage (NCBI taxonomy): Eukaryota > Metazoa > Arthropoda > Insecta > Diptera > Stratiomyidae > Microchrysa > Microchrysa polita. Next base: position 35,444,251 of record OX454419.1, on the reverse strand, counting down.
ATATGCTGTTGTCTATGTGATTTACAATACCACGGCGGTAATGTTGACGATCCCAGCCAGCATTTAACACATTTGTAATCATTATTTCATGCAACACGCATAAGTACATATTGCTTATTCATTCATCACGTTTTCATACAAGCAGTATATGACGATGTCCCCCTATTTCATGTATATACGCATTTGCACCTTATTACGGATAATCATTATAAAATCGTTATTCGTATGCATTATTGTATGTAGTTAAGTATCATATATATTCAATGCATCAAAGAATAATTAAAAAAAACACGGGCGACGGAGAGTCTCGAACTCATAACCCTATGCACCGAAGGTGCGCACCCTAACCACTGCTCTAGCCAGACTATATGAATGACTATGTTTTATTCGTGAATCTAATCACCCCAGCAACAAAAATCACGAGAAAACCATTATATTTCCTATATGCATGATCCGTCGACATTCCTTCAGCTGACCATCATGTATCTAACTTTCAATGCGTCCTATCGATACATAATGCCGATTCGTGATTCATGAAGTAAAGCTTATTTGTGGTTACGTTCACGGTATATGACGCCGATGCTGGCTGGGATAGATGATGTATGTGTCTATCATGGTAAATTGATAGAGCGTGGTGCGAACAGTTGTGGGGAATCTAGTGTATTATGCTTATGCATTATATTAGCATACACGACGCATATTTTTATGACGATTCGCAGCGGCATTTTTTTTGTGTAGGGTGAATAAACCCTGGCGGCCGTTAGGATTTGTTTTGGATGTTGATGGGGAGTTGCTTTTGCTTGGCAGTTGTTCGGATATTTGGTCTGGAGAGACAACGTTCGGGGATCGAACAAGAAAATTAAATTTATCGGTCGTTTGATTATAAGAACAATCCGTGCTTGAAAGAAAGTAGCCGTTGCTTTAATCAAGAATTGGCTTGTATAGTGACATTGGTGAATTTGTTGAATTGCTGGCTTAAAAGTTGCTAGTAGCTATGGATTTCAAATTATTGTGAAATTTGTGAAAAATTTGTGTGAAGTGTCACAAAGACTATATTAAACAGCAACGAGCTTGAGCGATCACGACAGGCACCACGAACGATCGATCGTCGTCGAGCTCATCGTAAGTTGCACTTTTCTTCATTAATTTAGTTTTTCTTTAACATTAGTATTTTGAATTCTTGTTGTTTTTATTGCATTGAGATTTTTCATTTCCGTTGTTTTTTTTTACTTTTGAATAAATTTTAATTTTATTTTCATACCTTGCTTTCATTTTTGTTACATATTTTATTTCATTTCTTCTTTTATCAAGCCCTTACTTTTCTTATAGTCCGAGCCGTGATGGTAAAAAACCGGGGTTTTCGAACTGTCGGAAATTAACCATCTTAAAAGTTGCGTTTAGTTACGGTGATATCGAAACGGTTGGTCAGCCGAAGCAAAACTTGACCAGTATAGCGTAATTAGACGTAATTAGACGCAAAAATTAGAGGTGTTCGGGGGTATGGGTAACTGTCGGATCGAACCTATTTTATTCGATAGAGGACCTCTCCGTGAGTCTAAAAACATTGGTCAGCCGAGCCGCAACCTGACCGAAGGGTTCGGCCAACCAGTTTAAAGGTGCAAATTTTTTAGGTGCGATGGGGGTTTCGGAACTGTCGGATCAAACCTATTCTATTCGATAAAGGACCGCCCCCTGATGCAAAAAATACTGGTCAGCCGAGCGGCAACCTGACCGAATGGTTCGGCCAACCAGTTCGAAATTACCAATTTTGACGGGTCGATGGGGTTTCAGAACTGTCGGATCAAACCTATTCTATTCGATAGAGGGTCACTCCCTGATGCTAAAAACATTGGTCAGCCGAACCGCAACCTGACCGAAGGGGTCGGCCAACCAGTTCGAAATTACCAATTTTGACGGGTCGATGGGGTTTCAGAACTGTCGGATCAAACCTATTCTATTCGATAGAGGGTCACTCCCTGATGATAAAAACACTGGTCAGCCGAACCGCAACCTGACCGAAGGGTTCGGCCAACCAGTTTGAAAATAACAATTTTGACGGGTCGATGGGGTTTCAGAACTGTCGAATCAAACCTATTCTATTCGATAGAGGGTCACTCCCTGATACTAAAAACACTGGTCAGCCGAACCGCAACCTGACCGAAGGTTTCGGCCAACCAGTTTGAAAGTACCAATTTTGACGGGTCGATGGGGTTTCGGAACTGTCGGATCGAACCTATTCTATTCGATAGAGGGTCACTCCCTGATGCTAAAAACACTGGTCAGCCGAACGGCAACCTGACCCAAAGGTTCGGCCAACCAGCTTGAAAGTACCAATTTTTACGGGTCGATGGGGTTTCGGAACTGTCGGATCGAACCTATTCTATTCGATAGAGGGTCACTCCCTGATGCTAAAAACACTGGTCAGCCGACCCGCAACCTGACCGAAGGGCTCGGCCAACCAGTTTAAAGGTGCTAATTAATTAAGTGCGTTCGGGGTTTCAGAACTGTCGGTTCAAACCTATTCTATTCGATAGAGGGTCACTCCCTGGTGCTAAAAACACTGGTCAGCCGAACCGCAACCTGACCGAAGGTTTCGGCCAACCAGTTTGAAAGTACCAATTTTGACGGGTCGATGGGTATCAGAACTGTCGGATCGAACCTAATCTATTCAATAAAGGACCGCCCCCTGATGCTTAAAACACTGGTCAGCCGAGCCTCAACTTGACCGAAGGGCTCGGTCAAACAGTTTGAAAGTACCAATTTTGACGGGTCGATGGGGTTTCAGAACTGTCGGATCAAACCTATTCTATTCGATAGAGGGTCACTCCCTGATGCTAAAAACACTGGTCAGCCGAACCGCAACCTGACCGAAGGGCTTGGCCAACCAGTTTTAAGGTGCTCATTTTCAAGTCCAATACATATTTTTATATAGCTTATAGCGTAGTTACTACGTGATTTCAGATTGCAAAGTGTGGTGGAGAACATTTTTTTTTATTTCTTATATTTTTTAGGGTGCTGAGCTCGAAACAGGAGCTCCCCACCAAAATTTCATTGCGGAACAGGGTCAAAACCGCGAAAAAACCCGAGATACATAATATACTAGAAAAATTCAACTTTTGCGACCAAAAATGAAAAACCGTTCAATCTCAAAATTTTATTCATAATATGGAACTATATGTTAAAAACGGCAAATTTAAATATCAATTGAAGTATTTATAATATTTATGTCTCTTTGGACGCGCAATTATGTGCTCTCTAATATATTTATGGAAAGTTTTCCATAGAAATAAATAGTTTCAGAGTTAGGAGCCAAATAACGGAAAACAGCAAACATTTTAGGGTTTTTCGTGATTTTGAACCTGTTCCGCAACGAAGATTTGGTGGCAAGCTCCGGATTCGCGCTCAGCACCCTAAAAAACATAAGAAACAAACACCACATTTTGCAATCTGATGTCACTCATTTAAAATGCATTGTGCTGTTTTCCTCGGCAACATTCATAGCGTCCCGTCTGTTTCAACCAAATATGTATTTCATTACTTTTACCAAACCGGATTCTACTCCCTCTCGTACGTACCACATTGCTACAACCTACAAGCTCATTCATAAATTGCCACAGCACACACACACAGTCATAATCCTTGCAAACATGCGCACACGCAATCAAAAACGAGAAATATCATCAAAACGAAAAACAAATGTATTTTCAGCAATCGCACGGTTCATCAATTGAGTCGTTTATGACTCTTTATGACTGTCGCTAAAAGAGGTCAGTTACTCAAAAATATTTATCCTTAATCTAAGCTTAAAGGGCGGCCAAATCCTGACGTGGGCTATCCTGTCACATTGATGATGATGAAGCTTAAATCATTCTTGAAGCGTGGTTGTTCACACTAGCTGTAGAATGCTTTAAGATAAAAAAAGATAAAATGTATGAGCTATGTACGATGAATCGGCCGCGCCGGTATGCATAAACATTTTTTGTCAGATTTTCACTCTCCTCTCACCCCATAATGCCCGCAACTCTGCGCGTACATCATCGGGGTCATCGCGTCGCCGAGACTGAAAATATATTGCATCGCAAAAGGAAAAGGTGTGAGTAGTAGTGAGTCGTATTGATGTATATACTATATGTAAAATTGTAGAATGAGGAAAATGAAATGCGTTTCTTTTTGTCTAAGACCTCAGGTGCAAATTATTTGCGCCTTTCCTCGCAATTCTGATACACATTATCGAAAATTATTTGATTGCAAATGCCCCAAAACGATAGTCGGCCTCCTGAAAAGTGGGGCTAAAGGGGTGACAGAGTTGTTGATAGTTGCAACATGTTGAAATTTTTCGAAGTTTTTATGGAAAACTTGTAGTGCGTCTACAAAATTAACGCAAGTTAATTGCTAAATCATAATAGGCGATTCCTTCTGAACGGGATGTCATTCAGAGCACCATATTTCAAAAGGAAGACAAAAACCTTGAAAAGGACGAGCCTGAAGTGATGCAAAAAGTGGGATTTTGCGAAAAACAACAATGATCTCTCGTGGCAGCATTTTCCACTAATATAAGAATGGCAATGAGCAGCATCTCTTTTTGAACGCTATTCCATTAAGTATTAAATTTTTTTTAATTCTATATTCTCCCAGTTGGGTTGTCTCATATCATTCGAAAGTTAAAAAGTATGCTATATTCATCAGAATGAAGACAGATATTGTGGAAATTGGGGAGGGAGTGACGGTTTTTTTATTTCACGGGTCTATAAGAGGTGGTTCCGAGGAAAACCTACTAAAAGCTCGTGGTTGTGGAGTGTGAGCTAACGTGGAAAGGGTGGCCAAAAGATTTACTTTTGAGGGGGTTCGGTTTAATTTCGGAAATATCTAGGAAACGGTGAGTCCTACTGAAAGTATTTGTATGCCATTATTACAGCCCATCAAGTTTCCAAAATGTTATTATAACATACAAATGCCGAATTCCTAACGGTTTCTACGATGCAGTTTACTGAAATCGGAAAATTATTAAAAATCGTTTTTTTTTCATTTGTTTGGCTCTGGTGTCACCCGCGATTGTTTTGCAAAAAAACTGTTTGGCAACAAATTTGTACGATGTTTAATGTGCGCTAATTTGATATACTTCCCGTAGTCTTGCCTTAAATCGGTAAAAAGTTCAAGAGCTTAAACCAAGTTGCCGAATATTATTTCCCACATAAGTATAAAGGCAAATATTGTGAAAAATTGGGAGGGGGTGGCGGTTTTTTATTTCGCGAATTTATAAGGATTGGTTCGGAGGAAAACACACTAAAAGCACGCTGTCGAGGGCTGTGAGCTAACGTAGCGAGAGCAGGTTAAATTGTTGCATTTTTGTGCTTATCAGCTCCATTTCCGCTATATTTTCGAAACCGCGAACTGTACAAAAAAATTGTCTGAGCAAAAGTGAAAGCTTACAAAATTTCCTATGAAACTCATCTTACAAGCATATGTCGAATTCTTAACTTGTATCAATATATTGCTAATTTAAAAATCAAGAGTTTCATATTGAGAAAATCAACACAGCATAGTCGGCATATCTATAGATTGGCTTTATGCATGTACAGGGTGTCTCACGACTCATGGTACATACAATACCTACTGGATGATAGTACAGCTCATTTAGGTAGAATGACCTAATATTGACCTCTATTTTTAACCGTTATAAAATTTTAGCATTTTTTTGTAAATACATAGTGTCAAAAAGCTCGACTTGCCGAGAAAAATAACTTTTTGCCACACTCTCAAATATTTAATCCGAGATTTGACTTCAATTTCTGAAAGTGCACAAAATTCAACATAAAATAACTCAATAACTCTCAAATAAATAATTTAAATAGCTTCCCAGATACTATATCGTTCAAACTTTAAGGAAATTCGAAAATCGATTTTTCGTTGAAAACTCTAATTGTAAAATCGTAACGGTGCTTTGAACTCACAAATGTGCAAAGTTGACAAAAGTTGCCTCATTATATTAGCTTTCGAACGACATATTAAAATTAAGGTCTTAGGATTTGGAAAATTGCAAATATTACGTGTTAAGGAGAGAAAACGTGATCCTAAGAGAAAACCAAGGTAAAAGTTTCCTCAAGATTTTTTTTTATTAAAAAAAAAAAGAAAAAAGAAAGAACAAGTAAAATTATCAATAATACGAGCTTATACTTCAAGTCCTCGTCATAGTGTCCTCCTCCATATCGGCATTTTCCTTTTTTCTCGCAAATTGTTGCAAGCCGTTTCAATTGTTTGTAGTTGGTGTTCCCGGGACACTATAGGTTCATCGTAAACTTCATTTTTTAGTCTACACTACCCTATACATGGAAATCAAGCAGCGTTAAATTTGGACTTCTAGCAGGCCATGCGAAACAGCTTGCAACAATTTGCAAGAAAAAAAGAGAAAAGGTGCTTCAGGCAGTCTCTTCTGTAGGTAAAATGTGTCGATATGGAGGGGGACACTTCGACCAGTACTTGTATTTTAAGTTCTTATTGTTAATAATTTTACTGTTTCGTTCTTTTTTCGTTTTTTATAAATAAAAAATGTTGTTTACTAAATAAATCGTATAAAAATTGAGGAAATGTTTACTTTGGTTTTCTCTTAGGGCGATGTTTTTTTATACCCTTCGCTCGTAGAGTCAAGGAAGGGTATACTAACTTTATCATGAAGTTTGTAACACATTGAAGGAAGCATCTCCGACCATATAATAAGCATAAATAAATATGATCAGCATAACATGGGGAGTCGATTGGGCGATGTCCGTCTGTCCGTCTGTTGCTACGCGTTTTACTCGGCCAATTTAAAAGCTATGAAGCTGAAATTTTGCACAAATGCTTCTTTTTGCTGCAGGCAGTTTGTATGTTTGAATCGGTAAAATCGGACCATGGGGTCATGGGGCTGCCATACAAACCTAACCCCCCAAATTAGGTTCTTCTAAGAAAAACTTTTTTATTTTTGCACCAATTTCAACAAAATTACACACAAACGTGTTTCTCTTGATGACACAAAACATATCTAAGAGTTGATCAAATCTGACCATGGGGTCATGGGGTGGCCATACAAACCCAACCCCCATTTTGGTTGTTCTAAGAAACATTTGTTGCACCAATTTCACAAAACCTTGAATTAATGTGTCTTTACCAAAGCAACAAAAAAGTTAAAAACGAATGGAATCGTACTGTGGAGTCATGCTCCCGCAACCCCAATAAAATTTTTCGGGTAAATATTTTTGTTTGCCCACGTATTTCAACCAAGCCCAAAACTTTTGTCAAGACGGAAGAAAAAGAATGAGGAGGGGGATTAAATACATGTCATAGGTACGCCCGAAAAAACTTTTAACCCAAGGAGAGCGAAGGGTATCCAAATTTCAGCCACGCCCGAAATTAGCCTCGGCCCCCGGGGGTTGGCGAGCGTAACGAGCAGGGGGCGAAGCCTCCTAGTATTTCTTTTTAACACGTAATATTTGCAATTTTCCAAATCCTAAGACCTTAATTTTAATATGTCGTTCGAAAGCTAATATAATGAGGCAACTTTTGTCAACTTTGCACATTTGTGAGTTCAAAGCACCGTTACGATTTTACAATTAGAATTTTCAACGAAAAATCGATTTTCGAATTTCCTTAAAGTTTGAACGATATAGTATCTGGGAAGCTATTTAAATTATTTATTTGAGAGTTATTGAGTTATTTTATGTTGAATTTTGTGCACTTTCAGACATTGAAGTCAAATCTCGGATTAAATATTTGAGAGTGTGGCAAAAAGTTATTTTTCTCGGCAAGTCGAGCTTTTTGACACTATGTATTTACAAAAAAATGCTAAAATTTTATAACGGTTAAAAATAGAGGTCAATATTAGGTCATTCTACCTAAATGAGCTGTACTATCATCCAGTAGGTATTGTATGTACCATGAGTCGTGAGACACCCTGTACATGCATAAAGCCAATCTATAGATATGCCGACTATGCTGTGTTGATTTTCTCAATATGAAACTCTTGATTTTTAAATTAGCAATATATGGATACAAGTTAAGAATTCGACATATGCTTGTAAGATGAGTTTCATAGGAAATTTTGTAAGCTTTCACTTTTGCTCAGACAATTTTTTTGTACAGTTCGTGGTTTCGAAAACATAGCGGAAATGGAGCTGATAAGCACAAAAATGCTACAATTTAACCTGCTCTCGCTACGTTAGCTCACAGCCCTCGACAGCGTGCTTTTAGTGTGTTTTCCTCCGAACCAATCCTTATAAATTCGCGAAATAAAAAACCGCCACCCCCTCCCAATTTTTCACAATATTTGCCTTTATACTTATGTGGGAAATAATATTCGGCAACTTGGTTTAAGCTCTTGAACTTTTTACCGATTTAAGGCAAGACTACGGGAAGTATATCAAATTAGCGCACATTAAACATCGTACAAATTTGTTGCCAAACAGTTTTTTTGCAAAACAATCGCGGGTGACACCAGAGCCAAACAAATGAAAAAAAAACGATTTTTAATAATTTTCCGATTTCAGTAAACTGCATCGTAGAAACCGTTAGGAATTCGGCATTTGTATGTTATAATAACATTTTGGAAACTTGATGGGCTGTAATAATGGCATACAAATACTTTCAGTAGGACTCACCGTTTCCTAGATATTTCCGAAATTAAACCGAACCCCCTCAAAAGTAAATCTTTTGGCCACCCTTTCCACGTTAGCTCACACTCCACAACCACGAGCTTTTAGTAGGTTTTCCTCGGAACCACCTCTTATAGACCCGTGAAATAAAAAAACCGTCACTCCCTCCCCAATTTCCACAGTATCTGTCTTCATTCTGATGAATATAGCATACTTTTTAACTTTCGAATGATATGAGACAACCCAACTGGGAGAATATAGAATTAAAAAAAATTTAATACTTAATGGAATAGCGTTCAAAAAGAGATGCTGCTCATTGCCATTCTTATATTAGTGGAAAATGCTGCCACGAGAGATCATTGTTGTTTTTCGCAAAATCCCACTTTTTGCATCACTTCAGGCTCGTCCTTTTCAAGGTTTTTGTCTTCCTTTTGAAATATGGTGCTCTGAATGACATCCCGTTCAGAAGGAATCGCCTATTATGATTTAGCAATTAACTTGCGTTAATTTTGTAGACGCACTACAAGTTTTCCATAAAAACTTCGAAAAATTTCAACATGTTGCAACTATCAACAACTCTGTCACCCCTTTAGCCCCACTTTTCAGGAGGCCGACTATCGTTTTGGGGCATTTGCAATCAAATAATTTTCGATAATGTGTATCAGAATTGCGAGGAAAGGCGCAAATAATTTGCACCTGAGGTCTTAGACAAAAAGAAACGCATTTCATTTTCCTCATTCTACAATTTTACATATAGTATATACATCAATACGACTCACTACTACTCACACCTTTTCCTTTTGCGATGCAATATATTTTCAGTCTCGGCGACGCGATGACCCCGATGATGTACGCGCAGAGTTGCGGGCATTATGGGGTGAGAGGAGAGTGAAAATTTGACAAAAAATGTTTATGCATACCGGCGCGGCCGATTCATCGTACATAGCTCATACATTTTATCTTTTTTTATCTTAAAGCATTCTACAGCTAGTGTGAACAACCACGCTTCAAGAATGATTTAAGCTTCATCATCATCAATGTGACAGGATAGCCCACGTCAGGATTTGGCCGCCCTTTAAGCTTAGATTAAGGATAAATATTTTTGAGTAACTGACCTCTTTTAGCGACAGTCATAAAGAGTCATAAACGACTCAATTGATGAACCGTGCGATTGCTGAAAATACATTTGTTTTTCGTTTTGATGATATTTCTCGTTTTTGATTGCGTGTGCGCATGTTTGCAAGGATTATGACTGTGTGTGTGTGCTGTGGCAATTTATGAATGAGCTTGTAGGTTGTAGCAATGTGGTACGTACGAGAGGGAGTAGAATCCGGTTTGGTAAAAGTAATGAAATACATATTTGGTTGAAACAGACGGGACGCTATGAATGTTGCCGAGGAAAACAGCACAATGCATTTTAAATGAGTGACATCAGATTGCAAAATGTGGTGTTTGTTTCTTATGTTTTTTAGGGTGCTGAGCGCGAATCCGGAGCTTGCCACCAAATCTTCATTGCGGAACAGGTTCAAAATCACGAAAAACCCTAAAATGTTTGCTGTTTTCCGTTATTTGGCTCCTAACTCTGAAACTATTTATTTCTATGGAAAACTTTCCATAAATATATTAGAGAGCACATAATTGCGCGTCCAAAGAGACATAAATATTATAAATACTTCAATTGATATTTTAATTTGCCGTTTTTAACATATAGTTCCATATTATGAATAAAATTTTGAGATTGAATGGTTTTTCTTTTTTGGTCGCAAAAGTTGAATTTTTCTAGTATATTATGTATCTCGGGTTTTTTCGCGGTTTTGACCCTGTTCCGCAATGAAATTTTGGTGGGGAGCTCCTGTTTCGAGCTCAGCACCCTAAAAAATATAAGAAATAAAAAAAAATGTTCTCCACCACACTTTGCAATCTGAAATCACGTAGTAACTACGCTATAAGCTATATAAAAATATGTATTGGACTTGAAAATGAGCACCTTAAAACTGGTTGGCCAAGCCCTTCGGTCAGGTTGCGGTTCGGCTGACCAGTGTTTTTAGCATCAGGGAGTGACCCTCTATGTAATAGAATAGGTTCAATCCGACAGTTCTGAAACCCCATCGACCCGTCAAAATTGGTACTTTCAAACTGTTTGGCCGAGCCCTTCGGTCAAGTTGAGGCTCGGCTGACCAGTGTTTTTAGCATCAGGGGGCGGTCCTTTATCGAATAGATTAGGTTCTATCCGACAGTTCTGATACCCCATCGACCCGTCAAAATTGGTACTTTCAAACTGGTTGGCCGAAACCTTCGGTCAGGTTGCGGTTCGGCTGACCAGTGTTTTTAGCACCAGGGAGTGACCCTCTATCGAATAGAATAGGTTTGAACCGACAGTTCTGAAACCCCGAACGCACTTAATTAATTAGCACCTTTAAACTGGTTGGCCGAGCCCTTCGGTCAGGTTGCGGGTCGGCTGACCAGTGTTTTTAGCATCAGGGAGTGACCCTCTATCGAATAGAATAGGTTCGATCCGACAGTTCCGAAACCCCATCGACCCGTAAAAATTGGTACTTTCAAGCTGGTTGGCCGAACCTTTGGGTCAGGTTGCCGTTCGGCTGACCAGTGTTTTTAGCATCAGGGAGTGACCCTCTATCGAATAGAATAGGTTCGATCCGACAGTTCCGAAACCCCATCGACCCGTCAAAATTGGTACTTTCAAACTGGTTGGCCGAAACCTTCGGTCAGGTTGCGGTTCGGCTGACCAGTGTTTTTAGTATCAGGGAGTGACCCTCTATCGAATAGAATAGGTTTGATTCGACAGTTCTGAAACCCCATCGACCCGTCAAAAGTGTTATTTTCAAACTGGTTGGCCGAACCCTTCGGTCAGGTTGCGGTTCGGCTGACCAGTGTTTTTATCATCAGGAAGTGACCCTCTATCGAATAGAATAGGTTTGATCCGACAGTTCTGAAACCCCATCGACCCGTCAAAATTGGTAATTTCGAACTGGTTGGCCGACCCCTTCGGTCAGGTTGCGGTTCGGCTGACCAATGTTTTTAGCATCAGGGAGTGACCCTCTATCGAATAGAATAGGTTTGATCCGACAGTTCTGAAACCCCATCGACCCGTCAAAATTGGTAATTTCGAACTGGTTGGCCGAACCCTTCGGTCAGGTTGCCGCTCGGCTGACTAGTATTTTTTGCATCAGGGGGCGGTCCTTTATCGAATAGAATAGGTTTGATCCGACAGTTCCGAAACCCCCATCGCACCTAAAAAATTTTCACCTTTAAACTGGTTGGCCGAACCCTTCGGTCAGGTTGCGGCTCGGCTGACCAATGTTTTTAGACTCACGGAGAGGTCCTCTATCGAATAAAATAGGTTCGATCCGACAGTTACCCATACCCCCGAACACCTCTAATTTTTGCGTCTAATTACGTCTAATTACGCTATACTGGTCAAGTTTTGCTTCGGCTGACCAACCGTTTCGATATCACCGTAACTAAACGCAACTTTTAAGATGGTTAATTTCCGACAGTTCGAAAACCCCGGTTTTTTACCATCACGGCTCGGACTATTACTTTTCTTTTAATAAATTTATAACGTCATGCTAAACTTAGCTTTTAATTATTTGAGTTCTTCCGTGTCCCGAAGGATGGGCGCATTCCATCCTCCTTCCTATTCCTACCCTCCATAACCCTCTCTTCTAGGTGGGTCATCTAGGATCAGGGTGCTTAGTTCAAAACCCCCACGACCCCGCTTGTCTGGACGGGACCGGTGCCACCGAGCTTAAGCATCCTGGTCAAATAAAAAAAAATCTTGTTGCAATGACGGCGGCTCGAACATTGAGCCGTGGTTCGCAACATCCCTTAGCTTAACCCTTCAGCTGCTACAGAAATTTGAAGATTTTTGAAAAAATCATTTTCTTGTACGACTAAAACTTCAATATTTCAAAAGCTAGACTAGCTAGAATAGCAAAATAAGATGACTACCAACCTCTCGTTGGCAGAAGTTGGAGAAAATTGAGATGAAGAAATAGATTGTTGGGTCAAATTACACAAATTTGACTTTGAAGCTCTGTAAAAACCAAAGCTCTTATCGGATTTAAGTGTGGTTAGTTTTATTTAATAGGTAAATTTGTTGGCTGTAATAATAATTGTTTCACTATTCTAGCTGGTCTAGCTTTGGAGATTTGGAGATATTGAGCTTTAAGTCGTGCAAGAAAATGATTTTTTCAAAAATCTTCAAATGCCTGTGACTTCG